>JAQJVK010000010.1:31162073-32362073 GCA_035578135.1 Flexamia atlantica
CAAAACAGCATAGCTTTTACATGTGCACCTTATGACGTAATTTTCGACCTCCCAGCTCCCGGTCTAATACATAATATGGCTGTGGAATAGGGCATGGTATACACTAAGCAGGAAGGGTTGGGTGATTTCAGATCTTAATTTTCTTAGGAGATACGTAACTCTAGAGAGTTTAACACATACCTTTTCAATATGGTGGTTCCAATTTAGTTTAGGATCAACCCAAAACCCGAGCAGTTTTCAGATTTAGCGCGTTATTTCAGTATTGTTGCATTAGTCAAATGGGCAATCTAATGATGACTGCTCATGAAAGTGACATATCTGTTAGCTGTTATGTATGTAAAGTAAATATCAGAGGAAGATGATCGGCTGTTACTTATATTCAAATTAAACATGGATATTTTATCATTGAACTACGAAGTTTGTAGTTCAATGATAAACTGATATTTTCGAACTGACTAATGTATTTAATACATTAGACAGTTCGGAAATACGTCTACATTTACGGAAACTATTTAGATTCTACGGAAAATAATTCGTACATTTATTAATTTATTGTGTTAATGCCGTGATCTATGTCTCTAGCAATCATTAAAACGTATACGATTATCTAATACAAAACAATCCACAAAATATCTAATTATTTTACTATTTCTTGTTGTTAGGGCTATAAAACTATATAGAAGATGACAAAATTGAAAATATATGCAGTATTGAGTCGAAATAATATAATGTAATTATAAGGAGCTCGTCCACATGGCCGTGTGAGAGCAATAAATTGTGGCAAAAAAGTTGTGACACGTCGGTTCTATGCCGCGGGTCTTAACATAGAACCGTAGGGACTCACGAGGCTTCATCTCACCACCCCCTCCGCTCCTCCTTAACCTTTTAGTATTCGGCGCCATCGCACAGAGCTTTTTGTAGAGCTTTTGGAAGAAACGTGCTTACCCTCTAGTGACTCTAGTGCATTAAACCATTAAAGATTTACAGACTGAATTATGCTATGAATTTTTATTTGAAATACAATTTATATGATTTTGTGCAGTTAAGAGATCCTTAAAAACATGAGGTAAAGAATAAAGAATGTATAAATTATGAAATAATCTTTCAGATACCTTTTCGTGTCGTTCAGGAGTTTTGTAGTTCATGAACGAATTTTACGAGTATATGATTTTTTTTTGCATTATATCACCTGTTGAAGATTTATTTTTAGGTCTTTATGTCCAAGTTTATAAGTAACTATAATTCTAGCTTGTTCAACGTAATGACTTGCATTTGACAGCAAAAATCTTAAAATAATAGCAGGAAATGTTGCGATTAGTATTTTTGTGCTCATTTTGAGATTTCTCTTTTTAATTTCATCAATTTTTTTATAATTTAAGTGATGAAATCTTTTTCCAATACAACCAAATACCCCCGCTGCAGCAGGCCTGCAGACTCAGCGAATTTCAAATGCGTTAAAACATATTTCAATCCAACATGGCAAGATATGGCATGTTTTTGTAAGCACCCTAAGACTAACATGGGGGATGAGAACGCAGGTTTGCTGCAACAGGTATGTTAAAACTGGGTGGTTTTAATTCGATATTTAATATATTTGAACTAGGAGAAGCAATATACCAAGTTTTATCAAGATAAGTTAAGAAATAAGGAAGATATATAATGTTTTTTATTTCCCATAAAGGAAAATGGAAATATCGCGGATTTTAGACTATTATACATTAGATCTCATCTAGATGAAGCCAAAAAGCAACTTTTATTAACATTTGTTGAAAAATAAGTGAGATATAGAATTTTACTTATTTCCCATAAGGTCAACATTGGGACAACGTACTGTGTTTACCACTTTCAATATCTCGGTAACCGATGGATGTAGAGCAATAATTCAAGATACTAAATTGTTGTATATATATATATATATATATATATATATATAATTATTTTGTTGGGATCCTTAAATATTATCCTCTCTGACTCGAACCCCGGACCGGTTCAAACCAATATGTTAGCGACGAACAGTATCTTTTACGAATACTATATTTTCTTTTATTTCACAATACTCTATTTTCAATATATTACTTTAAAAGCGGTGGTGGTTTTCAAATGATTGATATGGCAATAAATTCTGTAAGATTGCCAATATGATTACTGGGTTCGTTTGAACAATTGAAGACCTGTTCTTTGTAATATAAAAGTCTAGATTTTTAAATAAATATATGATTGTAAAGATAGAATCGCTAATATAAAACTTAAGTAGATTTTTTCAGAAATCAATTACTATTATACCTAATATATCCTGGTTGATGAGGTAAAAACAACCTAACTTAGCTGAACACGCTGATACAGGTCTAATAAACGACGATAAATACATATACGTTCTTCATGAAAACGAATTATGGATCAAATTTAAAAAAGTGTTAATTTTAATTACACATCGATGCATTTCATTTCAACTTTATTTTTAATTTAAAAACGTGTACAAACCTGACAGTGTAACAAAATAGTGCTTTTTTACCACTTATTTTTTAGCCATTTTAGGACATACAAATCGCTGAATAAGATTTCGGACTTTATTTGGTGTTTTTGCGGTGAATTGAATCCTTCAACTTTAAAAAAGTCATCAAAGGTCTTGAACCAGGTCACCCTACACCTCAATCTACTTACATTTTTTTCAGTTATTTTTGTAATTTAGTTTTTTTAATTACTTTCATATATAATACAGTATTGAAATCAATGACTTTTTTAACACTACAGTCTGGTATTCAATAACTAGTAATTCAATAGATATATTAAGTATTAGAGAAAATTTTATATATTAGGCCCTATATATTTTTTCATATATAACAAATCATGCTGTGTATCGGATCGACCTTTACTTTTTCCAAACATTAAACAAATTTATTTACTAATTTATTATAGCCAATTGTTTTTTATGTATACAATTTAAGTTTAAGAAGTTTTCCAAGTGACAAAAAAAGTGACTGAGACACTTTCTCACACGCTGATGTGTAGTAAGGGGAATAATTTACATTTCTATAGTTATATGTATAATTTAAATATTGCATCTGCTTATGGAAATAAACTTTTTAATTCTTGATTCGAGAAAAATTAAATGGAAAATATAACGTAATGTAGACTACCACTCATCCCACACCTAACAGTTTCGTTGTCTCCTTTCACACCACAAATAAATAACCATGAGGCTATAAGCTGTATACACTGCATACCGTACATTACAACGTGAAGAAACATGTACACAAATTAAATATTAGTTGCATCCAGTACTCTGGTTTTCACCGGACAAAGTGGAGACTTGCTATCCGGTGTCTTTGACGGAACGGGACAAACCAGATAATATGAAAAGGGCCTTAGGCGAGTGTTGTGTGAGTGGGTGTAGAGTGAGCCCACCATTCCCATGCTAATCTGAGCAGCAGCGCTGTTGCAGAGTGCTGATCTGCTGTATACCCTCCTTGATCCTTAACAAACATTACGATCAATACATTTGGTACAGAGCACGTATCCTGGAGCCCCCTATTCAAATTCTTGTAAAAGGCAAAATAGCATTTTTAAGGGTGTTCGAAAATATTATACAATTGATGGTATTGCACAACACTCGATTGCATCTCTAACTTATATTGGATTAATGCAAATTTCGTATCTCAAATTAAAATTCAAAATCACATTTATTTCCAGAATGTATTTACAGTAACATGAAATATTAAATGAAATGTTAATTCCCTTGCGAATTGCTTGTGTGTGGGAATGAGCCGCGCACATCCCACATTATTAAAGAATAGTATGAGAATATAATACAGGGTATTTTTTTAAACGCAATCTAAAACATTAGTTTGTCAGGGAATGATTATTCCTCCAAGATCCCCAGATTTGAACCCATTATGTTATTTTCTTTGGGGATACATAAAAACTAACGCCTACGAAAACAATTCACAAGATATTTAGCAACAAACATAACAAATTTAATACAAGAAATTCAGATAGGTACTTTGCAAAACGTGCTCAGGAATTTGGTGGAGAGAACACAACATTTTATAAATGACAATGGCGAATTGTTGAAACACATAATGTTGGTTAAATGTGATCAAACTGAAATAATAGGTTGTATAAAATGCAAAGATAACCAAAATATTCATTTCATCTTTATATGTGCATTATTCAATCTTAAAAATGGATTGCGTTAAAAAACACCCTTTATAGATGAATAATAAAAGAATATGCTTTATTTTCATGTATTTGTGATGAATATTTAAAATTACAGACAAAAAACCTAGAGGAATGATGTAATAATTTGTAATCTACTCAAGTGCAGTAAAAAAATATATTTCTAACAGTGTTTCCATTATCTCAACCATAGGCTTAGTTCAGATTTTTCTCTACGACTTAAATTCGTTATACCATGTCTTCGTTCGAGTGGTATGCGATATTGGTAGTAAATGTCTGTGTTCGATAATTTGGTGTAGCCCCCAACTTAGAATTTTAGGGGCTGTTGTAGATGTTACACGCAATAACGTATTTTATTTTAATGACGTCTTTAGTCATTAAGGGTTAAAGACAATCCTAAGGGGTTTTGGACGAGAGATAGAAAAAAATTCCTTTTTTAATTTAGTGATTTTTTTAAGGAGCGCGGCAGGAACGTGATGTCACATTTATTTGTGTAGTACGGATAGTCTAACCAATCTATGCAGGCCCAAAGTTGAATTTATACGTATAATTCCATAGAAAAATTCTTTAAAAATTATCATTTTTAGGACATTTTACGGTGTTGAGAGGCCTAAAAATCAGCAAAGTTCTTTAAGCTATAACATTTCAAACAAGCAAATAATTTAAAAAAATAAAATAAAAATTGTAATAATTTTTTTCGGTAGGTTTTATACACAGTAATGAATGATAAAAATCTCCAAAATATAAACCCTGAAGATCAAACGGACTTCCCTGTGGAATTGTACCTACATTGGCATTTTTTGACTGTTTTGGCACTTTGGACCTCTGTAGCTCTCATAGTTTACATTTTTTTATTCCCTGTTCTTGTCTCAACATAACAAACAAATAAAGGGGGAAAGTTGTAAAAATAACCCATGACCCTTCACCTAACTTATTTATTTGAAAAACTGTTTAACCTATTCGGACCTTTTGGGGCACACGCAAGGTTTTTTCAGATCGTCTAAAAAGCAAATACAAAGTAATTTATTTTGTAAAATTTGTGATTTTGATTTTTTTCATCGTAGCTAATTTATGTTCTGGGCGTATTTATTGAGGAATACTTTTTTACCCATAACCCTTGAACTGTTTTAACTGAATACAATGTTTGTTAAAAAACTTCTTTCTTTGACAGCTTTATAAATTAAAAAAAAATATGAATAGATAAATTCATGTATTAAGACGTTCCACATTTACAATTTCCATCCGAATTCACATAATTAGTACTTTTACTTCACTTGTAATCCTAAAAACGCTATGTTTAATTTTGTTATTACTGTAATCGGAAAGTGAATTGTTGTTCAATATTTTTCATCATAGAAAGTTTGTTAGGAGATAATAATTTATTAAAATTCCAACTGCAGTAAATGTATGTAAAATAATGATATGCATAAAACGTTGATATACCCAGTGAAAAAATAATATACACGGCGTTTCTTTACACTCTCCATTAATTTTAAACACGTCATCAACGCTGTTGATTGCTTCCTCGTACTTCTCTCATCCCTCATTTATTCCTGCAAAAAAAAAAAAAAATATATATATATAATATTTAATCTACTCACAAAAGGTTTTTTGTTCGGAAAAAATATTTAGTTCTATTTTATTACTAAAAAAGTCAAATTATTTAATTTAAATATATGCAATTGAACTTGAAACAGATATTCCGCTTAACAGTAGTCCTGGATTTTTTACACAGTTATCAGGAAAGACTTGAACAGGAGATTTCTTTATTTACAGGATCTTATTAGAAATATATTTATATTGTCTATTAATTGATATTCTTCAGTTTATAATAAACAATCTGAATAACAACCTGAATATTAAAAACTAAAAGTCATAGTAAATAAGTTTCGAGTCAAGATATGTATTCAGAAAAACACTATACACCATTATATAATTTCAAAACACTAGAAAAAATTACAAATAATTAACAGAAGAACATAATCATACTTAATATGTTTTTCATGTAGCTAAAAGGAATATGTTTTCAATTTGACCTCACTCCCCGTAGATACTGACTTGGTAGTTCGACACAACATTATAACTCATCGCCGCCGCTCCGGTCAGCAAATCCCCGACGCATTGTTCATATCCCGATAAAATTTATGACCGAATATCGACAATGATTTATTTTCCAAGCCCTATTTTTATTAGAGTATTTAATATGTCTTTATATTTAATGCAATGTGTTTTATTGTATTGAGATTATCTCTCCTCGTAAAAGATATTTTGTATACAGCAAAATATTGAACATTATTTGTATAACTAGAACTACTGTTCTATATCCGTATTAATAATTCTCTCTTTTAAAAGTGTTTACTTCTCCATTACTTTTTACTTTTTTCGCATTGATCTTGGGAATCTTCAATATCACGTTTTAGTGTTAATTTGTTTCGGTCCTGTGTACATACCAATTTACCGATATTTTGTTATATTGACTATTTGATAGAGATTCCATAAATCAACCAAAAGAGAAAGCTGGTTTTCATAGTTTAGTTACATTCAAATAAATCAGTGAAACTATCATCAGAGCATAGTGATTCTATTATCAGAGCATCTGACGTCATCAATAAGAAATCGCCGCTATTGTAAACTACAATAAAACTATCCTTAGTGCCACAGTGCCTAAAACGTTCAAAAAAGTTCGATATCACATAGGAAAATTTAACAACTTAATCTTCTCAAACATATAATACCTGAAACATACGTCCTGTTTTTATAATAACATAAAGAAACATATTTGCTTATTACGACAAAGAAGAGACTGTGCGAGTCTTTTAGTCCCCAGGGCATGGCTTTTCTGCAATATCCCACATTGTCTATAAACGTGAGGGCAGTTATTGTAGAAGTTAGGTGTTTTATTGTGTTTTGAAGTTATTTATTGCTTGGACTTTTTGTCATTTACTCTCCAGTGATTAACATATTTTTTACAATAGTTTCACATTATCGATTTTTAATTTTAAGAGCAAGATCTTTCTTTTCTGTACTTTTATGAATTGAATATTTATTTTTTGACTTAGGCTAGTCTAAAAAGTATTTGTAAGTCAAACTGTTAGTGATAGGGATTCCGTATAGTTGATTAAATGTATGAAAATATATTTACTATCACTCTATAAATACGAGTCTTTTATAGGATCTGAAATTTAATAACGTTGGAAATAACCGGAGCGCACCGGTGTTAGCAAATAATTATTCGCATTAATCTCATGGGGACTTAAATAGACAGATAATATAATATAATGTACCCTATGGACTGCTCTGACTAAAAATAGAACAAGATTTGAACACCACCTTAGCAGAGACCTGCATACGCAGCGAATTTCAAATTAAATAAATAATTAAAAGGAAGCCTTGAATTCAGTAAAGGTAACTTACGTCCTGTAAATGAGCATGCAAAAGTATTCTCTTGAAGAAAAATCTGGGAAGTGAGAATGCAGGTTTAAATAGCCTCTTCCTTAAAGGAGAAATTCGCAAAAATACTGGTTTTGACAAGAAACTAAGATAACAACCTTGCACTGATCTTCTACCGTCTCTATAATACAACATTCAAATGTAATTTTTAAAGACCAAAACTACTCCATAAAGAAAAATTATAGGTTCATTTCACTTACAAATAATTCAGTTGATAAACGGATTCGTAAAATAGAGAAAGTGTTATATTGGGCCCCTAAGCCTGCAAGTATCCTAAAAACAAAAATGATGTCAGACTTCATCAATTTTTCATCCCCCATTCCACGATATAATGGCTGATTTATTGATATCTCATTGTCACAGTTTATGCCTTATTTCACCTTAACTTATCCTTTACTCTTTATTTTAAGTTATTTACGAAAGCTTTGAATGGTATAGTTTTATTTTTACAATGACTACCTTAGGCCTATTGTGAAGGTAATTTTGGAATCTATATAATTTCAGGACTTTATCTGTTATTCACAATTGAGACCACGAATTTAAATTCTTTAAGCCCGAAAGAGTCGTTTTTCTGTTGAGTTAATTGATTGAAGTATTTAATAACCCGTTATAACAGTAATATTGTATTTTGATTCGGATTTTTGCGGACATTTGCCATCACTGATTAGTAAAAAACAAGTTTCACGACGTTTCGGGATCTGGAATCTGATCCCGTCTTCAGGTGGAAGAAAACATAGAACATAACAAGATTAGTAACACATAGCCAGGGAATCCTGGACGGATCTTTTCCGTTAATTCACCACCACTATTTTCTTTTGTTTTCCGTTAGTTCACCACCACTCAGAATCTGAAATACAGTAAAGAAAGTCGTTCTGAGTAATCAGGAATATTGAATTTGGGGTTTCCTTTACCTGCACTATTTGTGAAAGCCTTATCTTATAGCACAGCGATAACCGGACCGCGCGCTCAGCGGCCAGTGATTAGCGAGCGGCTACAATGAATTTTTAAGTGTCGCAAGTGAATGCAACAGTGAGGAGAGTTCTGTGCGTTTTTTTACGTTCATTGAACGCCAGTTGTTGTAGTATTTGTTATCACTTGATGTTAGGACCTAACACAACCTAACCTAACCTAACCAACTCATCAAAAACATTTAGTACTTCTGGCCACCAAAGTAACTTTAAAGTGTAACAACGTAATTAATATGTGTATTGTTTTTGTGTTTGTGTGTCAAGACTGATGTTAGAAAGTTGTTATAATACTCTTTTCCCAACAGTTAAACGTTTAAATGGTGAGTAAAAATATTATTTCGCAGTATTAGTTCCATTCCGATTAATTCTCAGCCTATGGAGAGTAGTTTGTAAATGCGGGGATATAACAGAAAATACCCTTAAATAGCTACTTACGCGAGTACATGTGAAGTAAAAAATACGGACCGGAAAATCTGTTTGAATAAATGCTGGAACATATTACACAGTTCAGCCACCACAGTAAAGAGGGGGGGTCAATCAATAAATTGTGTGAGTTTTCAATTTCGTTATTTAATTTCCTAGTTTTTTTCTTGTGGTTTTTAAATAGGAAATACTGTAAAATGTTGTAAACTAAACCTACTTCAATTTAAAATATAATTGGTGGTGAATTAACGGAATCATGAGCAAAAAAAATGTGGTGGTGAATTAACGGAAAAGATCCACCTGGACAAAAACACAGCTAAAACAGAGAACTGTAAAAGCAGTCACGAAAACAACAAGCTGAAAAGAAAAACAATACACAAAATAACACAGGAATCACAAGTATCAAGAATCACCAGACAGGAGAGAGCACGTCCGCACCCAAACAGAGCTGAGCTGAGACTGTATGTCTCAGCTCAGCTCTGAATTTCAAACAAAGAAGAGGAGTAATATTGTGTGACAATTATAAGGTTACCAACAATATTATATTGGATTCCCTAGTTAATTTGTCAACATGGAATGGTTCAGACTTTGGTTTATACAAAGTATTTTTTTTAACGCAACCCTCTTTTAAGATTCAATAATGCACACATAAAATCTAATGAGTATTGTTTTATTGATCTTTACATTTTATACAACCTATTATTTAAGTTTGATCACCTTTAGTTTACATTTTGTGCACAAACAGTCCGCCATTGGCATTTGTATAAAGCTATGCTCTCTCCAACAAATTTCCCAAACACCTGTTGCAAGGTACCTCTTTGAATCTGTTGCATTAAATTTGTTATGTTTGTTTTGAGGCGTGAAGTGTTTTCGAAGGTAGGTAATGACTTCTTAACATACCTGTGGCAAATTTCATTCAGATCGGACCATTTTTACGTGAGTTATCTTGATTAAAGACACACACATTAAAAACGCAACCCAAAACTTTGTTTTATCGGTGAAGGATTATTTCCTCCTGAGATCCTCTGATTTGACCCCACTATATTATTTTATTTGGGGATACATAAAAACTAAGGCCTACGAAAACATTTCACAGGATGTTCAGCACCTTAAAACAAACATAACAAATTTAATGCAAGAAATTTATAGAGGTTCGGGAACTTGTAACATATGTTAGGGAATTTGATAGAAAGATCATAACTTTATACAAATGCCAATGGCGGACTGTTTGAGCACATAATGTTAACTACATGTGATCAAACATAAGTAATAGGTTGTATAAAATGTAAAGATCAATAAAACAGTACTCATTTCATATTTATATGTGCAATATTCAATCTTAAAAATGGGTTGCGTTTAAAAAAAAACACCCTGTACTTGTGGATTACTCCCCCCCACAAGTACAGGGGAGAGTAATCCACATCCCCCCCCCTGGGGGCTATCTCTATCCCTGGTACTTTGTCACTCCTTATGAGTAAAATCAAACTTTATAAAACATTGCTCAAACATGTTAAGGTTTAAAAGAATTCTGGAAATAAAATTTAAGATTGAAAATATAAATTACTTCTGTTTAGGCTGTTTATATAAATGGCGAGTTTGTGAAAAAACGATAGTTTACCTTGCAGTATACAATTAGTTCAGTTCAGTTAATAGTCCAGGAAAATTATAACACTTTGTCTCACAAGAGTAAAGTGATTAATTTGTTTCCCGGTGGGAGATAAAATTAACTCATAACACTGAAATCAATAATTCAAAAACTGAACGTCTTCAAATTTCCACGCAGACAAACAAATATGATGTATTTTATCGAATGCAGTCGCTAACAGCTGATTAGAGGCGTTGGCTCAGAGGCTGAGAGCGAAAACAGAAGACAACACTCAGATTACGACAATTAAGGTTTTGAGGCTATTTTAATCGATTAAATACAATCAACTTATGCTTACAATCGTGTTTTTCGGGTCGATACAATTTGTACAATTTATCTATCGGTACAGATTGGGGGGGAAATTGTGTGTGTACTTCGGGAACTTCAGGAATAAAGTACATTGCCTCCCTTAACACCAAAAAACTATTAAAGTACTTAGCCTACTATCGTGATACTGAAGTGTCTATTAACGACATTATAACCCTATTTGTAATTAAACACCTATAATATTTCAAAAATTAAACCATATTTATGTGTAATTTTCCATATATTCACACATTGATATTATTTAGAATAATTTTCCTTCTAGTTTAGGCAAGATTAGTTACTTCTGCGCCAGGATGATGTTAACGCGTTTGTATGGCGTAAACAGTTTTGTCATACTCAAATGTTGTTCCAAGGAAAATACGAATTAAATTTACAAATTGGATAAGATTGGCTAAGAAGAACGCAAAGTGTATCCTTCAAATCAAACGTGCAATCATTAAACCAATTTTTCAATAGTATTTATGTCCTTAAATTTTTATTTTAAAAGACAGAGTTTGTTTGAATGAAAAATACACAGAGAAAATTAAACTTTGTCAAATGTTTACAGTATCGGTTATCTCTCCGGTTGCCAGATGGTAATACGTCGACACTGCGATCATTCAACCCACATCCGTTAATCCGATGACATCATCAACAACATGGCACGTTGAAGAATTCCTCACAGCACATGATTTTCTATGTATTATTTTATATTCTGTATTCTATTTATTTTATATTCTATGTATTTTCTATGTAGCTATAGATTTTAAAATCTCACATTCTGTTTTAGCTTGGAATTAATGTATTTAAATATTATTAAATGAAATGTAAAAACGACTTATAACGTATTTCCAAACATGAACTCCTAAAAAAGTACAATGCAATTGAATAGTTAAAGTCTGTAAGAGAGAGCAAATAACTGCTAATTTGGTTTATTACAATACTGACCTTTGTTAAAAATGTAGTCGAATTTCTTTGATCTGGACAGCTTTCAGCACAGCATTTAAGCAGTGGCGTTTTACTGATCTAAGATTTGGGTTCAGGCTTAAACCTTTAAAGTAGAACGATCATTATTCTATGTTTCATATAAAAACTTTTCATTTGCATTTCAAATTTTCACTGCCGATAATGTTTATACATATGTATATATTTTTTTACTAGTTTTGGTTGTATTATAATAAAATGAAGTAAAAATAACATGAAGGGTGTTACAACACTCAGATAGCCACAGATAGCTACAACACTTCAGTGAAATAAAGAAGGAAGCCCTAAAT
Organism: Flexamia atlantica; assembly: GCA_035578135.1. Classification (NCBI taxonomy): domain Eukaryota; kingdom Metazoa; phylum Arthropoda; class Insecta; order Hemiptera; family Cicadellidae; genus Flexamia; species Flexamia atlantica. The sequence goes on from JAQJVK010000010.1 coordinate 31,174,316, forward strand.
GTAAAAAATAATATGTAAATGTGTTCAAAATTTTCCAGGTTTTTATGAACACCAATAAATTTTCCAGTTTTTTATGACTTTTCTACTGTAGCCTACTTATGCAAAGATTATTGTGTTACCAAACTCACATTCATTTCATGTCCAGTGTTTACATGAGCGGAAATGTTATGTCCTGGCCTCAATATAGTTTACAGTTGTGAGTCTAGGTTTTAGCTGTTGTATTTACCCCGAATTCATTAAAACCTTTATCCCAAACATCAACGATGAATATTCAAATAACTGATTAGATAACTATTCAATTTAATGCTGAGAGTAAAATTAATACTGAAGAACAACAATAATACCCCCGTTGTAGCAGACCTGCATACTCAGCGAACTTCAAATGCTTAAATAAATCATTTAGACGGAGCCTCAAATCAAGTAAAATCAACTTAAATCCTGAAATGAGCATATAACAATTTTCTCCATAAGAATAACATGGGAAATGAGTGTGCAGGTTTGCTGCCTTAGTAGTGTGAAATTTAGATATTTTTTGCAATAATTCAGTATATATCAACTAGATGAAGCCATATATCAAGTTTCATTCAGATGTGTTGAGAAAATAGCGAGATATAGAATTTTATTTATTTTCTATAAGGCAAACATTGGGACAACGTGTGCCCTTTCTAATGAGCACTATTCCTAAATCATATAGGTAGACCTTTAAACACTCTATCCACAATTCAATTCTAAACAATTCTGTGCACTCCAGGACCATAAATCGAGCGCGCACACAGCGAAACCCCACCGTATGGGGGAAAAGAGGTATCAGTGAAATAATTACACGTACTTGAGTGTTGCTGGGGATGGGGGAAGGGGATGAACGGTGGGAAGGGAGAAGGGTGCAAAGTTGGGTATGGGCAGGACGGGGGAGGAGGGATGATAAAAGGGAGGGGAAGGGTGCATTATAATAGATTAGTACAGTTAACTGTGCCGCCGCCAACCACCCTACCGCGCGCACCGACCACCCAGCTGCGGCCAAAACAACTATTTCCTCCTACTATAACCAGCCACCCTGATGCGCCCAGACTGGGATCGGGCGTTGCATCAGTTCAAAATATGATCCTTCGGACCTGGAATTCGTTTGACCAAACATTTTACAATTTTGGGCCAATTTTTTCCCATAGAGGGTTGGTATTGTCTCTTTCCTGTTGTGTCACTACTGATGAGTTTTCCTATGAATTAATTGGTTTTGATACCATTCTGAAACGGACATCGAGTTCAAAACTTGTGCTTATAAATTAGTGACTTTTCTTTCTCAATTTTTCTTCTTTTTGTTTTTACTTCGTATAGTATATAAAATGCACGGCGAAAGAACACCCTTGACTTTACCTCCACGTTTATACTCAAATCTAATCCTGATTGTAACGAAATTGTCTGGCGTCAACAAACAACAAGTGGTTTAGCCCGCTCGACAAGGGTTTCCCAATTAACATAAGCGGCCGCCTCGTCTCTGCCTCGAGCATTGTTATCTTTGGCCGGCTAAACTCAGCGGAAACATTACCCAAATTGGACATTGTCTTTGTAAACACGGAATTAACCCTTCGTAGCTCACTCACTTGGCTTACAACTAACCACGTTTTATACCGGTCTTTTAAATGACGTTCAAGTTAAAACTTGTAAAAGATATCAGCGAATTTCCCTAAAAGGAATAGGCTATTGCCGTAGGTCTCATGGTAAGACCTAAGTCCGAGACCATGATAACTTTTCGTTTTTGGTCCCCCAGAAGAAAAAAACACCATTCGTTCGAATTGATATATACCTATATATAACTGGCGCCAATTCTTGGGGCCCACGCCGTCCATAAGCCCAATGCTAAAATTAACATTAGTCTTATGGACGGCGAGGGCCCCAAGAATTGGCGCCAGGTATACTATCAGGTAACTTTTTTATTTCATGTCTGACAGTAAACTTATTACGGATGACTTCCCTTTATTTTTAAACCAGCTTTATGGAGTTACTCCGAATTTATAAATATAGCCGGCATTTTCTAATATGGCACTCAACTTAGATTTTTCTTATGGAACACCCTTTATTTTTTGCTGTGTTTTATTTCACACTTAGTTATATGAATTTGTTATTCCTTATGATTTGTTGTTAAGCCCAATGGTTAAGGATATAATATAATCAGTTAAAGTTTGAATTTTTCCCTTTAAAAATGCATAGTGTGTCCTTTTAACTGTGCCAACCCATGTATTCCTTACGCAGTAAAAGCATATCTATCCAAAATAATACATTTCCATGAATGATTGAATAAATAAATAAAAATCCTTTTATCTACAGCGTAACTCAGCCGCCAACGCTGAATTGTCGTAATTGGACTTTCATTTCTCCCTTTTTCTTTCAAATTTCTTTCAAAAACTGGAAAAGAGCTAGATTTGAGGGTGCCGGGGAGGTCATTGTAAATCACTGGACCGAAATAAGAAAAACTTTCTCGGCCCAGTTCCAGCCTCATTCTGTGGATGTGAGGCTGTCGATCAGTCCGTGAGGCGACACGCTGGCGCTGTGAGACCTCGTCCCGTTGGCAAAAATCGGACCACGCGGGAAACCCCCTAAAATCACTTTTAAAAATGGCGGCTCTTCCCAACATACGAATTTTTTTGAAAAAAATCACTCAACTTTATTTTATCGACTTTTTTAAATATTGACTTTGAACCGCCACTGATTAGTGTTGGGTGATTGGTTTTTAATTTTGAGGGTACTCATTTTTGGCCCCCATCTTGGATCCGTTATGTTCGATATGAATTTTTTTCAAAATGAAAAGATGGTGCTGCAACAAATCATTATAAATTAGATTTTTACTTTCAACACAATGCAGACATCCGTTTTTTTTTTAAATTGTGATTCGTTAAAGATTTGCCTAGTTAAAAATTCAATCCTGTAAATGTCTTATGAACATTTCAAACTTTGAATAAGTTTTGGATTATTCCTCTTATACCTCCGATTCTTATTAATATATGATATATCTTACACATGATATCTCTAAATAGTGGGTTTGAAGAGTTGAGTTCTCTTGTGTGTGATTTTGACTTTGATATTCTTGCTGTTGATGAAACTTGGCTTCTTCCGGGCGCACCCTCTGACAACTACAATGTAGTGGGTTACACTATGATTAGAAAAGATCGTATAGGTTCCTCGACCCAACCTCAAAAGGATTCTGGTGGTGTTGTGGCCTTCCTTGTACATAAAAGACGGTCTATCATTCGAACGGTGTTCGCTGACAGGAGAGGTGTTGACATTCATTGCGTTGTCATTGACTTTAAGAGAAAGAGGCTTGGCGTTAACTATGTAGGCCCTCTCAACAACAACAACTCGTGTGTGGTATACACTCCTCGAGACTTTATTTTGCTCACTCTTTGTTGACTTTGCTGTTCGAGTGGACTCCGTCGTATAATTAGGTGATAATATCATAGATTTACTTTCCTAGAAAAGCAACGAGGCTAAGAACCTACACCAGCTCTTGAAAGAAACTAATATACAATGTTTGAATGTTGTTAAATAACGTAAATAAAAAACAAATAAAATGGACTGAATTTTATCAGGAGACAAACTTCTGATAAAAGATAGTTTCTTTTTGTGACAACCTACGTCATCAACTGCTAGTCACTTTTCACCACTGCTAGTAATATTGAATAATGATTTTAATTTACACTTCATTCTAGTTAAATTAAGTTTTTCAAAAATATAATTGAAAAGTATTTGTTTCAACAATGGTGATGGTTACAATTTAACAATAATAAAAAACACAGTTACATAGTTGTTTTAACATCTGATTGCGGTAATTCTAAAAAATGCTGTAATTGTTGATAACCACCAATCATAGTTATAAAAGAAAGCATGGTATTATTTTTAAAGGTAGTAAAAATGTTTCAATTGGCACTGGCATTTAATATTTTAACAATTTAGCATTCAGTAAAACATATATCATCATTTACAAAAATAAAATGTAAACTATGTTCATTAGTAAGGCAAACCATAGACATGATTTACGATAAAAATTCAGAATTAGATGCTATGAATTAAAAATTGTTCAAGTTTTTTAAAGTTAGAACTGAAATTGTAATTTTAATCAGTAAATATGAACAAAAAACAGTAACGTTTTACAATTTATAAATGTTAAAGCAATTGACATTATTGAGTTGTCCGAATATTAACCATTTGAAATGTTTGAGTAATGTTGCTATTGTTGTGCAGGAAGGGGCCTGGAAGATGGTGCAGCTGGAGTCCCTGCTGGCAGCCCTGGTGGACTCCAAGGTGGTCGCCATGAAGGCGGGGAGGGCGCGCTACCACCGGCCGCGGCCGCCCGACTCCCCCGGGCGCCTCTCCAAGTCCACCTCCCACTCGCCCGACAGTCACAGGTCCGCCCCAGCTGCATACAAGCTAGGTTGAAATTGGATAGCTAGGACAGAATACGAGCCGTCTAGTTTTCACTTACCTTCCATACACTGTAATTAGTAATCCGATACTTCGCAGATTAGTTGAATACACTGGACACTTACACAAAAGTTAACGCATAAATTAATAGACAACAGAAATAACACATGATTCATATTTAGACCTAAAGTGAAACACGGACCTAGGCTAGACAAGTAGGCATAAACAATATTAGGCTTAGGGCTTCTAAATAAACACAAATCACATCAACCACATAACAGAGGCATATTATCATTAAGGGTAATGGACTTAGTACTGGAAATCAAAAGGAATTTGTTTTATTATGAATAAAATCGTGGTTTAAAATCAGATCTGGGTCTGCAAATCTGTAGTAATTCCAAGTCACTTTTACTTTTTCTATCAGGTTAAGAATTGTCGTTTCCAGTTGACGTTTGAGTTATTCTTCCACGCAGTGAAGTACATTGTCACATAGCGAACTAAAGCTTCCCTCCTTGCATTATATTGTTTTCATTGCTATATTAGTTTTCATAAGTTAATTTGTTATAAATATATATTTTATCGAAGCTCTTGTTATAACTTATGTGATTAGCTGATTGATCTCTCAATTAGTTTTGAGCTCTAAGAGCTAGAGAGATTGATATTTATAACTGCTTTGTAATCGAACATTGGATTTAAATGAAATGAATTAATGAAAAGAAATTGTCGCTGTTTCACGTAAAGAGTTATCATAAAAGTAGACTGTGACATCGATCAAGCGCATAACAATATCCGAGTCCTGCAAGATTTGAGATTTTGTTATTGTATTGACTATATTTATTATTTGTGACTTTTTCAGTTTCCCGGGATAATACTGATGAACAAACAATATATGAATCAATAGAAAAGATGTATGTGGTAAAACAATTTGTTTTCCCTGTGTCATAAATTAAAGAACGGGTAACAGATTATTTTTACTTTACTGGCCCAAATTTCCGGCTGATTAATACAGGATGTTTTTTAACGCAGCCCATTTTTAAGATTTAATAATGCACATAAATAGATTAAATAAGTGTATTGTTTTGTTTATCTTTACCTTTATATTTTATACAATCTTTTATATGTTGACATTTAGCTTAAATTATGTGTTAAAACAATCCGCCATTGACATTTATACAAAGTTGTGGTCTCTCCATCAAATTCCTGAACACGTTTTGCAAAGTACCTCTTTGAATTTTTCGTATTAAATTTGTTAGTTTTCAGGTGCTGAATATCCTGTGAATTGTTTTCGTATGCCTTACTTTTTATGTATCCCCAAAGAAAATAATATAGTTGGGTCGAATCCGGGGATCTTGGGGGGGATTAATCCTCCTCTGGATAAAATAAAGTTTTGGGTTGCGTTTTAAAAAAACACCTTGTATAATTATACTTTCGTAGCATTGTATAAAAACGAGTAAAACTAAAGATTTGTCGGAAATAAAGTGATATTAACTTTCACTTTAATAAATATAAATAAACAGAAACTGAATTTTAAACTGAATCCCCAGTAGGACGAAAACTGTTACCTTGATAACGCGGTTCTATTCGTGTTATGTTGCGGCACCTGACAGCTGCCACTACAACAACGGTTCGATCAATCTAATAACAATTAATTCCAACGAAGGAATTACATTTGCCCTGCCGCATTGCGGAAGGAGATTAACTAATAATGCATCTACACCACTTCCTTTTTGTCTGGGTGAACGTATCGTTCCACAGTTAATATTGATCGTTTAGTCATACAAATATCCCGTCGTATTATTAGTATTACTGTTTTATTTTAAGTATTGATATTTTTAATGTGAAGCTCAAGTCTCGGGTTTGTGGTTTTTTGCATGATTAAATTCGATCTATGATGATTAATACCTAACCTCAATATTGTCTAATATCAAATTCTGCAACAAAACGTACAGGATAATTGAAAAATACAATGATTGAATAAACGTTGACTAACGAGTTTAATCGATGAACAAATAAATATTTTCATATCAAACAGAAGTTTTCCCAGAGTTTTTATGATTTAAATATAAAATTGTTGACAATTTATTTTAATTTTTTTCAAAGCAGTTGAAATATTATTTTTCTCCTCTTTTAGACGTTCAACATGCCTTCTAGAATCAAGGCAGTGTAAAACAAGAGCTATAGAATGTATAGACGTCAGTGCACTTGAAACAGACTGCTCAGTACTTGACTCTTAGATTGATGATTGCCTTGCAGCCCGTGGGGCTCATGTACACATTTTGTAACGTTGCCATAGAACTTTTTAAAGCTCCTATTTATAATGACAGGCCCAATTTCTATGTTTTTGAGGATCAAACTCCTTAAATTCGTTTATTAAAAGCGTGATATTCTTTTTATTACCTTTTTTCCTGTATAATGTACAGCGCGTAAATTACTACTGTTATTAAATAAGTATGTAACATTAAAATATAATATTACAAAATAGGTTTTGGATAATAGTATATATATTTTTCAGTCTTAAGGCTGCACAAGTATAACTAAATGCTGAAAACACACTAAAATACTAAAAACTAACATTCGTACGTATACTTAAAAATTTTCTATGCGGGATGATACCAAACAAAACTAATGATCTATTGAGATGAAAGCATGTGGACCTTATGCTTCTTAAAAACTATTTAAAACACAGGCTTTTTCCATTCGCGTCTTATGAAACATACTGCATCATACCACATTTTTTAAATCAACACATATAGAGACAAACTGGATAAATGCTAACAAAAATAAAATTCAATCGCACAATAAAAATCAAGAAGAAAAGTTCAAATTCGCATTGGCCAAAATGGTAGCGCGACATATCGGGTGATATATTCGCGCCATTGGGCACAGACAAATACTGGAATATCGCCAATAATGGGATGGGGCTGGAAGCGCTCGTCCCATTGTCCTGCTCGCCATTGTGTCAGCCAACTCCGAATGTTTCGGCTCGCTGAGTGCTCATTCACTCGCTGCAGCAGTGCTGACGAAACTCTCGGACACCACCGTGCCACTGTGCAATCACATTCCTCAACTGCAGGCCACCTGTCACATTACCTCGCCTCGTTGGGCGAGACAACCGAGTTGCTCTGCCAGGAAGGATCACCGGGTTACTCGATCGAGTCTCTCACATTCCTCGTCAACATGCATCACATTACTGTACTCGACTGCAGGCCACCTGTCACATTACCTCGCCTCGTTGGGCGAGACAACCGAGTTGCTCTGCCAGGAAGGATCGCCGGGTTACTCGATCGAGTCTCTCACATTCCTCGTCAACATGCATCACATTACTGTACTCAACTGCAGGCCACCTGTCACATTACCTCGCCTCGTCGGGCGAGACAACCGAGTTGCTCTGCCAGGAAGGATCACCGGGTTACTCGATCGAGTCTCTCACATTCCTCGTCAACATGCATCACATTACTGTACTCGACTGCAGGCCACCTGTCACATTACCTCGCCTCGTTGGGCGAGACAACCGAGTTGCTCTGCCAGGAAGGATCGCCGGGTTACTCGATCGAGTCTCTCACATTCCTCGTCAACATGCATCACATTACTGTACTCAACTGCAGGCCACCTGTCACATTACCTCGCCTCGTCGGGCGAGACAACCGAGTTGCTCTGCCAGGAAGGATCACCGGGTTACTCGATCGAGTCTCTCACATTCCTCGTCAACATGCATCACATTACTGTACTCGACTGCAGGCCACCTGTCACATTACCTCGCCTCGTTGGGCGAGACAACCGAGTTGCTCTGCCAGGAAGGATCGCCGGGTTACTCGATCGAGTCTCTCACATTCCTCGTCAACATGCATCACATTACTGTACTCAACTGCAGGCCACCTGTCACATTACCTCGCCTCGTCGGGCGAGACAACCGAGTTGCTCTGCCAGGAAGGATCACCGGGTTACTCGATCGAGTCTCTCACATTCCTCGTCAACATGCATCACATTACTGTACTCGACTGCAGGCCACCTGTCACATTACCTCGCCTCGTTGGGCGAGACAACCGAGTTGCTCTGCCAGGAAGGATCGCCGGGTTACTCGATCGAGTCTCTCACATTCCTCGTCAACATGCATCACATTACTGTACTCAACTGCAGGCCACCTGTCACATTACCTCGCCTCGTCGGGCGAGACAACCGAGTTGCTCTGCCAGGAAGGATCACCGGGTTACTCGATCGAGTCTCTCACATTCCTCGTCAACATGCATCACATTACTGTACTCAACTGCAGACTACTTGTCACATTACCTCGCCTCGTCGGGCGAGACAACCGAGTTGCTCTGCCAGGAAGGATCACCGGGTTACTCGATCGAGTCTCTCACATTCCTCGTCAACATGCATCACATCACTGTACTCGACTGCAGGCCACCTGTCACATTACCTCGCCTCGTCGGGCGAGACAACCGAGTTGCTCTGCCAGGAAGGATCACCGGGTTACTCGATCGAGTCTCTCACATTCCTCGTCAACATGCATCACATTACTGTACTCGTCTGCAGACTACTTGTCACATTACCTCGCCTCGTTGGGCGAGACAACCGAGTTGCTCTGCCAGGAAGGATCACCGGGTTACTCGATCGAGTCTCTCACATTCCTCGTCAACATGCATCACATCACTGTACTCGACTGCAGGCTACCTGTCACATTACCTCGCCTCGTCGGGCGAGACAACCGAGTTGCTCTGCCAGGAAGGATCACCGTGTTACTCGATCGAGTCTCTCACATTCCTCGTCAACATGCATCACATCACTGTACTCGACTGCAGGCCACCTGTCACATTACCTCGCCTCGTCGGGCGAGACAACCGAGTTGCTCTGCCAGGAAGGATCACCGAGTTACTCGATCGAGTCTCTCACATTCCTCGTCAACATGCATCACATTACTGTACTCAACTGCAGGCCACCTGTCACATTACCTCGCCTCGTCGGGCGAGACAACCGAGTTGCTCTGCCAGGAAGGATCACCGGGTTACTCGATCGAGTCTCTCACATTCCTCGTCAACATGCATCACATTACTGTACTCGACTGCAGGCCACCTGTCACATTACCTCGCCTCGTCGGGCGAGACAACCGAGTTGCTCTGCCAGGAAGGATCACCGGGTTACTCGATCGAGTCTCTCACATTCCTCGTCAACATGCATCACATTACTGTACTCGTCTGCAGACTACTTGTCACATTACCTCGCCTCGTTGGGCGAGACAACCGAGTTGCTCTGCCAGGAAGGATCACCGGGTTACTCGATCGAGTCTCTCACATTCCTCGTCAACATGCATCACATCACTGTACTCGACTGCAGGCTACCTGTCACATTACCTCGCCTCGTCGGGCGAGACAACCGAGTTGCTCTGCCAGGAAGGATCACCGTGTTACTCGATCGAGTCTCTCACATTCCTCGTCAACATGCATCACATCACTGTACTCGACTGCAGGCCACCTGTCACATTACCTCGCCTCGTCGGGCGAGACAACCGAGTTGCTCTGCCAGGAAGGATCACCGAGTTACTCGATCGAGTCTCTCACATTCCTCGTCAACATGCATCACATCACTGTACTCGACTGCAGGCCACCTGTCACATTACCTCGCCTCGTCGGGCGAGACAACCGAGTTGCTCTGCCAGGAAGGATCACCGGGTTACTCGATCGAGTCTCTCACATTCCTCGTCAACATGCATCACATTACTGTACTCGACTGCAGGCCACCTGTCACATTACCTCGCCTCGTCGGGCGAGACAACCGAGTTGCTCTGCCAGGAAGGATCACCGGGTTACTCGATCGAGTCTCTCACATTCCTCGTCAACATGCATCACATTACTGTACTCGACTGCAGGCTACCTGTCACATTACCTCGCCTCGTCGGGCGAGACAACCGAGTTGCTCTGCCAGGAAGGATCACCAGGTTACTCGATCGAGTCTCTCATATTCCTCGTCAACATGCATCACATTACTGTACTCGACTGCAGGCCACCTGTCACATTACCTCGCCTCGTCGGGCGAGACAACCGAGTTGCTCTGCCAGGAAGGATCACCGGGTTACTCGATCGAGTCTCTCACATTCCCCGTCAACATGCATCACATTACTGTACTCAACTGCAGGCCACCTGTCACATTACCTCGCCTCGTCGGGCGAGACAACCGAGTTGCTCTGCCAGGAAGGATCACCGGGTTACTCGATCGAGTCTCTCACATTCCCCGTCAACATGCATCACATTACTGTACTCAACTGCAGACTACTTGTCACATTACCTCGCCTCGTCGGGCGAGACAACCGAGTTGCTCTGCCAGGAAGGATCACCGGGTTACTCGATCGAGTCTCTCACATTCCCCGTCAACATGCATCACATTACTGTACTCAACTGCAGGCCACCTGTCACATTACCTCGCCTCGTCGGGCGAGACAACCGAGTTGCTCTGTCAGGAAGGATCACCGGGTTACTCGATCGAGTCTCTCACATTCCCCGTCAACATGCATCACATTACTGTACTCGTCTGCAGACTACTTGTCACATTACCTCGCCTCGTTGGGCGAGACAACCGAGTTGCTCTGCCAGGAAGGATCGCCGGGTTACTCGATCGAGTCTCTCACATTCCTCGTCAACATGCATCACATTACTGTACTCAACTGCAGGCCACCTGTCACATTACCTCGCCTCGTCGGGCGAGACAACCGAGTTGCTCTGCCAGGAAGGATCACCGGGTTACTCGATCGAGTCTCTCACATTCCTCGTCAACATGCATCACATTACTGTACTCAACTGCAGGCCACCTGTCACATTACCTCGCCTCGTCGGGCGAGACAACCGAGTTGCTCTGCCAGGAAGGATCACCGGGTTACTCGATCGAGTCTCTCACATTCCTCGTCAACATGCATCACATTACTGTACTCAACTGCAGACTACTTGTCACATTACCTCGCCTCGTCGGGCGAGACAACCGAGTTGCTCTGCCAGGAAGGATCACCGGGTTACTCGATCGAGTCTCTCACATTCCCCGTCAACATACATCACATTACTGTACTCAACTGCAGGCCACCTGTCACATTACCTCGCCTCGTCGGGCGAGACAACCGAGTTGCTCTGCCAGGAAGGATCACCGGGTTACTCGATCGAGTCTCTCACATTCCTCGTCAACATGCATCACATTACTGTACTCAACTGCAGACTACTTGTCACATTACCTCGCCTCGTCGGGCGAGACAACCGAGTTGCTCTGCCAGGAAGGATCACCGGGTTACTCGATCGAGTCTCTCACATTCCTCGTCAACATGCATCACATTACTGTACTCAACTGCAGACTACTTGTCACATTACCTCGCCTCGTCGGGCGAGACAACCGAGTTGCTCTGCCAGGAAGGATCACCGGGTTACTCGATCGAGTCTCTCACATTCCTCGTCAACATGCATCACATCACTGTACTCGACTGCAGGCTACCTGTCACATTACCTCGCCTCGTCGGGCGAGACAACCGAGTTGCTCTGCCAGGAAGGATCACCGGGTTACTCGATCGAGTCTCTCACATTCCTCGTCAACATGCATCACATCACTCACATCACGATTCAGTCACTGTTAAATATTGTAGAAAACGAAATAGTAAAATCCAAAATAGAGGACCATCCGAAAATCGGAAAAAGTACCTTACAATAATTGTAGTGTTGTATAGCGGAGCTGAGGCGAAGATGTGAGGGCCCTCATGGACGATCGGGCAGTCATCTTCTTGAATAAACCGTGGCTGATGGTGAGATGTTCGTACCACGCGCCGACTTCAATGAGTTTATAGCGAGTTAAATGAAATGATTGTACAATTAGAAACTCAGAGAAAGAGAGCGCGGCGGGAGTGATCCTCATCAGTACACGTTCTGGACACATCTGACTGCTGCGGCACTTTGAATGTCTCTAGGAGAGGGCCACGTGACCAATTACAAACGAAACCGGATTGGATTGCTCCACAGTAAAACAAAACTTTGACTTTTTATACTTCAATTGAGTATAGAAATAAAACATAACTCCTTTGTTGTCCTATATTTATTTAATATAGAATAGGCCTGCATATATATTAGACTACAAAAATTAAACTTCTTTCTGTCTTATTTTTTATTAATTTTTAAAATACTCAACAGTCACATTATTCAATCGCACCTGTCACGTCTCCTATGCCGTACAACGCCGTACAAATCACAACTAAGTTGCTCAGCTACAATATGATTAAAATCTAACATATTACATCTCAAATCAATAAGCAATCAGATTATTAAATTTTAATCTCACATCACTGAACACAAAACGCACATCACACAAAACACAAACCTTACAAAACTGAATTGAACCTTTCACGTCTCACAAGCTGGTCACTTTTAAGACATGACTTGGTTTACATCAGTGTGCAATATGATTGTTCAACCGAGAATAGCTCTAATGTGTCCTATGATTATTCGACTTGGGATAATCCTGTGCAATTTATTACTCATGTGAACGCGACTCTTAAAATTAACGTGTAATCAGATAATTCAATCGTACAGTTACATTTCACATCTCGATAATCATTACACAAACATATATCCTTTATAATATCGTACAATCTTATGATTGTGCACCTTATTTAGTCGGATACATAAATTGATAATAGCTGTTACATAACAGTTTTACAAATAGAAGCTCCTTAATATTATCCTACAATCTGATTATTCATTCGTTGCATATCACATAACACCGTTGAAATCTAATTACTAAACAGAACTTCTATATTGTAAAATTCTCGTGTAAGCTGATAACTTATTGGTACATTGATCAACTCTCATTAACGAACACGATCTCTACGTGATTACCACTACAATCTGACTTCACAATTTTCGATTTGGCTTATTTCACCGTAGAATCTGCTGTAACGCGGAAAAAATTACTATTTCTCATGCGACCGCCAGTTTTATCCACTGAACGCTGACATACAAATGAATGTTGTCTAGACACCTATAAGTACTTCATTTGCACTCCACAGTCGCATATTGTAATCGACAAACAATCACTGATGTAATGCAAATATTATGATGACCAATGTTGTTCAAGCAAAGATGTATAAACATAAAAGGTGATCGAAAGAAACTCGGGTTACTTGACATGCACAGAAATAATTTGGTTGATTTTAGTCTTCATTTATCAGTATTCTAAACTTAACTTACATCATTTGCTAATATCGATGTTACTTTATTTGATATAATGGTGAATTTTCATGTAGAATGGCAAAATATATATTTAAATGGAATTCCAATCGCGTGGTTTTTTTCGAATGATACACATTATTAACTTAAGTGTTATTTTGTTCTCAAGTGGTATCGTAATAACTAATTATACATTCACAAAATAATTATTTTCAACTGATCGGTTCTAATTTAACTAATCGATCATTAATTAAAAGTGCATAAGATATATAATTATTAATTATTTATTTTTCATATCTCGTAACAGCATGATATATCATATTACATCAATGAGTTGTCAGTATGGTAACTCGACCAATTCTTCAGTAGATGATGAGGTCAATGACAAGCAGGAACGGCCCATTTGTCCTACTATTGTTCAGAATGTGTGTTTATATTTATATTTATATTTTGCTTTATATTTATATTTCTGTTTGAATTACATAAGCAAAGGAAAATCAAGTAGCAGCTTTTCAAAATTTATGACAATACCTTTCGACATCCTATCGTGCTTTTTAGCTCGGGAATTCCATAGTTCTCATATCCTCGGCACACGTGTCTCTTGCAGGCACCACAAGCACCACCACCACCACCACCATCACCACCACCATCACCACCACCACCACCACCACCGGCACAAGCGGGGCAAGGGCCACCCCAAGGCGGCGCTGTGCAGTGTGGACGGGTCCACCCTGGTCCTCACCGGCGCCCCGGACGTCGCCGAGACGGACTTCTGCAACGGGAGCCTCCCAGAGGGCCGCTGTGTCGCGGGCTGCCGGGCCCACACCAAACTGTAAGTTCAAAATCAGGTCTTTTACGATTTTATGTAGTTTTTGTAAATATTAACGATGATGGGAAATCATATTATTTCGAGTAAAGCGGTTTAGTGAAGTGAAGATTTTGCTCGGTATGTTTTCGCCAAGAGCAGAAACATAAACGCTTATAAGGAAACTGTTCGAAACCTTCAAATTTTCGTGGAATCTTCAGGAATAGAACCCATGACCTCTGACCACAAGGTTAGGAGCACACCCCCATGGTAACCTTACCATCAGACTATAATCGTCTATCTTATCTTTCCAGTTTTCCCATCATGGGGTTAATGAAAAATGTTAGTTACTGTATGATTTCCAAATGATTAAACAAAAGATAAACATGCAATTTATTAGACCGAGCTGCGGACGCATGAACAGCAGCCATCCCTGACATTTTGGTGAATTTTCTTCTTGATAATAAGTTACTGTATTTTTTACATTAGTAAAACACTATGTCCTAGAAGTACTCAATACTGAAAATTTAGAGATATATGGATGAAATATTTCTGTTACCAGAAAATCTATTACCACGGTCTAAGATCGGATGATGGGATACCTATAAGGAACCTAAACTTATTGGTACACTTAGAAATGTCCATAAAACGAAGTTTTTACTTTTTGGTTACAGTTATAATTTATATAACATAATTATTGGGATTTAATTATTTGTGATTTAATTCACTCAACTAAAATACTAAGTTTTAAATTAATCATCATGTCTGCAAGATACAGTTGTGATTGAAACCCATACTTTATCAAGTAGTTATTTTTTCTATATACCAATATTTTATTTAATATTGCTTTTAAATTATAAATTTTGTTTATACTTAAACGATTGTACGCCGAACACAACCTGTAAAAACATTATTTTTATTCTACTAACGATTGATCGATTTGTCACATACTTACATCTATGTATTTATGATAATAAAGCTAGGTAAGGTTTTATTATCATCTTTACATCCTAATTTTTTCACAAGTGTTAGACATAATTTTATTTAGATGCCAGAAAATGATTTGGTTTTCGGGTCGTATTACCCATGTGATTGATGGCAGATAATATTGCATTTATTGCGTTTTATTATATACACGATAAACTTTTAAGTGTTCAGGAAAACCAATTTTAGTCCAAAAGATTTTAGGTTCTTAAGGTAAACATTAAGTATGTTAACTTAATGTTCCCAAGTTTGGAAGTTTTGATTTTCTTATGTTTCGTTCTTTTACCATAACATACATTTTATTAAACTACAGAATATTTAAATTATTAATGAAAATAGCCTATAGGGCACAAATTTGTGTACAATTGCAAGTAATCTTGGAAGGAAGAAGATTGGAAACAGTGTGCAATTTTTTGAATCGCACAAAGTAAAACATAAGATGAATAATTACTTTTTCCAGAAAGTAGGTAGAAAATATGCACTTGGAAAATTTCTAATGAAAATAAGAAAGACTATTTCATATAAAAGCTGAAGAAGTTTCCCATGTTGAAAATTAAAAGGGATACTTGGTTGTTTGTTAAAATCATGGTCTATAACAAACAACCAACATAATAGGCCAACATGTTATGGTTTGTATAACATGTTCAAGACCATAACATGTTAAAGAATATCTATAGTTTTTGTAGAGGGTTTTATGGAAAGAAAGAAATTTATAAAAGAATTTCGTTTCGTTCGTTTTCTTCGTTTCGAAAATCTTTTTTACATTTGTTTAGTGTTCAATTAATAAGTGGGTTTTATCAATCAAGTTAAGCATCCTCAGCATAGCTCTAACAGAAAGGGTACATAATGTATTTGCCCTATCAGAAAGAGACTAATATTTTTTTTAGATAAGGGAACCAATACCATTATGCTGGTAGTTTGCAGTGCTTGTAAATATATCAGCTAATCATTCAGTTATAGTTTTCACTTAATTCGTGAAGTCAAACACATTAAAAAACCTTATCTCATGAGTTAGAAAACTCCTCCATAACGATTCTCAATGACTATTGGCAACACCACCAAACATCCACCGCGCAACTAGTTAGCAAAACATTTATAATTTTATTGGTTTAGTCTAGTTCATCAATTTAACTCGCAAAAAAAGCTGCGAATCCACCTACCACCTTGAATAAGATTTAGCTTTGATGCTCATTGTCGTTTTTAAGTATATTTATTTTTTGTTTTTTTTATCAAGAGAACATAGTGATTATTTAGTAATTTTGATTTAATGAAATTGCAAACATGGTCTTAACGACAAATTCAGTTCTTTTTGTAAATATTTGCATCTTAATTCAATGTTTAGATTCATCGTGAGATATTTTGTGTTTAGACCTATTAAAATAATAATAAAAATATTATTATTATTATTATTATTATTATACGTAATTTGGACGATATCAGTTTGGTTTTAATGGACAGTAAGAGAAGAGCTTCGGTTAAGATTTTCAACGTTCTAAAATTTACCTCCATGGTAAGCAGTTAAATACTGAATGTCTTTCCTACTACAAACAATAAAGGTCAGCAAATCCAGACTCATACAAAATTAGTAAAACCCAACAACATTCATAACAACCCCATCGCAGCGTCCCTGCGTACTCTAAGAATTTCTTGAGGGCTATTTTTTTTTAATGTGAGTATATCCAACATATGAGAGGTTTTATGTCAACAAAGAAGAGTTATAGCTAGTAAGGCCTAGGGTTATTAATAGCTTCTTCCATAGGGGGAATTTGTCGATAGCAAGAACCTTATAATTAATCGTATACTTAAAAGACAAGAATAAAAAATAATTAAAAACAAAATACTCGTAAGTTTATGTAGGCGTTTGTCTACTTACGTAAAACAACTAAACAGCACAATATAGGCTTTTCAATTTGCATGTTAAGTAATTTTCATGTTTTCAACTAATTATCTATTCTACAAATCATATATTCTACTATGAGAAAATTCTCGACCAGTTGGCAAACCCTCAAAGACAAAGCAACTGTGTCTTTACTGCAGCAATACAGTTTACTTATTCAGACATAGTTCTATGTTCTTCTTGTGTGAGTTTCTAAACTGTCGATAAAACCACCATTACTGGATATTTGGAGAACGAGGGTTAACAGAATTCCTTATATACTATTAAAATAATATACATATTATTTAATAGACACACACACGCACGCACACACACATATTATTAATTCAACCCATATATATATATATATATATATATATATATATATATGTATGTATGTATATGTATATATATATATATATATATATATGTATGTATATAATTATAACGTTCACTTCTAGGACTACTACTATTGTAGTTAAAGAAATAAAGGAATTCCTCAAATTCCCTTTTCTATACATTTTATTACACTACGCGTTTCGGAAATTATTCCATTTTCAAGTGTGTACAGAATGCAACCTTAAAATCAAATACATATATATAAAATATGAATATACAAAAATCTATGTTTAAATTCTAAAAAGTACAAAGTCAAAATTAAACTGCATAGATATGTAGAAGTTTTTTGATATATGTATATATTTGTACCTATTTATATTTTATGTCTGAGATCTTGTCAAGTAATGGGGTTTGTTTGTCAACTCGCATTATGTTAAAAATGTTGTTTGGTCCGGTTTTTATGTTTGTAAATATGAAATTCTTCTAATACATTCATTTTTTCTATTTTTTCATTATATCTAAAAAATTTTGATATTTTCATTGACAGTTTTGTATTCATGACCTGCCTCAAGAATATGTTCTGCGAAAGATTATTTTTGTGAGGTGTACATGATTACATGATTACATGATTTTATTGTTTGTATGTGTTCTCTGTACCTGCGATCAAAGCTGCGTCCTGTTTGCGCAATGTAAATTTCAAGGCATTTGTGACATTTCAATCTATAAATACCACTTTGGTCATGTATATTAAATTGTTGATTGTTTTTTGGTTTATTTAGGCTTTGTATAATTTTGAATGTGTTTTTTTGTCCTTTAGCTTATTTTCAAAGATCCATCAAACGTTTTTCTTAAAGCTTAATTTAATATTGTGCTGTAATGGAGATGTATTCATTCATTTTCGTTGCCTTTTTCATTATCAAAGTTATTTTTCATATTATTCAACATTTTTCCGATAATTTTTTATTCAAACCCGTTTTTACAGCTTAAGCTTTCGTAGTATTTTTTTCTGTTTCAAAATCTTTCTTCACGATTGGTATTTTCAAAAGTCTGTGTATCTGTGTAAGATCTAAAGCATACTGTTTTTTGTTGCCAGGGATGGTTTGATGATGCAGATATTATTAAATCCATTTGGGCGTTTTACGGTATATTTTAAATAAATGTTTATTATATTTCTTGTATATGATAGATCAAGATAGTTTATACTTTCATCTTTACTATCCATTATGAATTTTATTTTCTCGGAAATCGTATTAAGGTACTGAAATAAATTATTACAAGTTTGTTTCTTGCCTTCGAGGAGACATACAACATCATCTACGTATCTGTGCCAGTAGACTTTATTTTTGTTGAACAGATTTACTTGATTCATGATTATTGTCTTTTCTAAATTGCACATAATATATAAATATACTAGCAGATCTACCCGCAGCTTCGCCCGCTGAAAAATTACTAATTTTAATTAACTCATATTATGTACGATTTTTAGGAATATTTATCAAATGCTGATTTGGTTATGGGCCATTGGCGTACAATTACACCCTTAAGGTGCTGCAGCTATTAATTCCACCCTAGATTGAAGTGAGAAGGTGTAAAGTTTCCTCTAAATTTTCCCTCATGATAAGCAAATGGTATGAACTAGCTTTCTCCCATTTGCCAATACATAGAATAAGACATAACTGTGATATAAAACAAAAAAGACGCTAAGGGCGGCTTTTCGACTTAACATCAATATGAATTTAGTAAGTTTTTGAAAATAGACAGAAAACTGTAAGAAAAAGTAGGCGGTATAGGCCTTAGTGCCTTGGCCAAAAACATATTTCCCAAACAAACCTGTCTCAACCACATTGAAGATCGGGTCTCTAACCTAATGATAAGGCAAAATTTTTGTTGTAATGGTATATTTTTTGATTGAAATCTTCATCACCTAATTAATTGTGGAACTCCGTTTCTAGTGGATATACATGTACTCGAAATGAAATGTCCATAATCAGTTTTAAGATTTTAGTTTGAGAAAGGTCTTATTTATTTATTAGACGGATAAACCGTTTAAAGGGAATAAGATATTGTATACTTCGAGTAATTCGTATAACGCAAGTAACTTAAGTGACATTTGGCAAAAATATAGTAAGTGGCTGAAATAAATTTGTACATTTTATTCTCTTAGTAGATTGAATGTGTACCTTTTCTATCTCCTGAAAATGTTGTATAGGCCTTCTATCCGTAGTTTTAAACTAAAATAGCCGCAATTTTGAATTTTATAACTAACTCTAATTTGGCCATCTGAGAAAGAATATTTGAAAAACCTTTCTTTATTCGCATCAAGTGCCTATAAAGAACATTTGTGTCAAGTTTCATGGCCCAAAGTCTTGTAGTTAATGAGAAAATAATCTATGAAAGCTAAAAGTGGCCGCCATTTTGAATTTCATAATATACCATATTCAAGCCTTTTGAGAGAAAATATTGCAAAATCCTTTCTTAGTACGCATCTAGAGCCTATAAAGAATATTTGTGCTAAGTTTCATTGCTTTAAGCCTTATAGTTTTTGAGAAACTGTGATCAGTCAGTCAATGGGTTTTGGCTTTTATACATATATAAATATATATATATATATATATATATATATATATATGTGTGTGTGTGTGTGTGTGTGTGTGTGTGTGTGTGTGTGTGTGTGTGTGTGTGTGTGTGTGTGTGTGTGTGTGTGTGTGTGTGTGTGTGTGCGCGTGCGTGCGTGAGTGCGTGCGTGCGTGCGTGCGTGCGTACGTGCGTGCGTGCGTGCGTGTGTGTGTGTGTGTGTGTCTGTGATATTAAACCAGAGAGTGGCGATCCTATGGCTATTCCTTTGGTTTGTCTATAAAATTTAGAATAAAAAAATCAAATTAGTTGTGGGACATTGAGGTTTTAGTTAATCACATTGTTTTAAAGATATGATTTTTGCTAAGGCTGTTCTTTATGAGCAAATCTTTAAGTATTTTAAAGGTTTCATTGGTATTATGTTTGAAATGTAAAAAGATACAAACATGCGATTTTCAGTAATATCTATTGGTCCAATTAAAAACCAAAGAGGTTAAAAATATTTGACCAGAAAGAATGAAATTTCCATATGCCTAGGGATTGAGGATATGATTTTAAGAACTGAAAAATAAGCCTATAACAATATGCTTTCCATTAGAGAAGTGTTTTATGTATTTATTTTATGAATCGAGGATAGGTTATGACGTGTTGTTACCATGTATATGCTTTTATCCATATACTTCGGAGGTTGAGAGGTACTTCCCCTTGAATGATACAAAAATACTAATAGATGAAAAACGGAAATGGGGGGAAAATATTTGTAATAAAAACTATTCTAGAAACGATTCTTGCATTTTTACAATTTAACTCAGTCATTTGTTACAAGGATGGATTTCGGTTCGAAGGAGCTCGTGTCAAAGGCCGTAAATTACCAAAACCTGCAAATCCAAAGTCAAAAGAATGAATTTTGAAGTAAGTTGATAATCCAAGACAAACCTCGATCTAGACTATTGTTTGAGTGCAGTTAATGATAAAATAACAATAGAAATTTGGAGCGAGTGCGGAGGGGTTTGGGGAAAGAGGGAGCGAGAGAGGAAACCACGGTTGGTTTACTGCCTCTTTAGGCTACATAGGCGATATTTTTACCTTCTGTTGAATACAGATACTTAATAAACTTTGATTTTCATGAACTTGAGGTTGCATTGTGAATGCTGTTTTTGTATTAATTTGTGTCCAGCAAAACAAAATTTATCGCTTAAAAATTCATTTGTTTATCAGTAGTTTTCGAAAGATTTGATACAATATGGCACATACATATTGCATCAATTTTTAAGACATGCTTTTAATTATTGTGATCACTTTCGTATGGAGATTGTAAAGTAATTTCCAAGTAATTTAAAATTAATAAGTCGATGTAATTTTTAGACGATATTTCATATATATTTAAGATTTCTTATTAGCTTTTGTTACCGAAACTTTTGCAACCGCTTTGGCCAAATTTTGTTTCTGAAATGCCATAGTGATGTCTAAACATCTCTCTCCTACTACCATTAAGGCTGCATTGAGTTATAATTAAGTCAGAACCCTAATATAATATATAAAAAAAACAGACCTGTTATATCCGTAAAGCATAAATAAGTGTAATTAAATTCGTCCCTTATAAAAACTTTTACTTTTACTAAAGTAGTTTTAGTAATCATTATAGTTATGTTTATTAAAACTGTGAAAAGTTTAATTTGAATTCGTGCCTATATAATTTTATCAGGCGGCATATACTTTTCAATGATTTAGATATGATTTTATTTATATGTCAAATAAAAAATCCAGTAACTAAAATAGTTAAGATACGCAGCGATTGTATCTGGAAGGTTCCAGTTTCCAAAAGCCTAACTGAAAATAACTAACTGGTTAAGAAAATGTTGCTTGGCGAGAAATGCGGGGGGAGGGGCGGGGTGAGCTCACTTTATCAGAACTTGCCCCTCAAAGCAATGTTGGTGCTCTCTCTACCGTGCAGTGCGGGGTTTATTTTTCTTCAGGCCCAACTATTTCATCAGCAGAATGAAAGAATCGTGGAAAACCTTTATTGAAAAACATGAGTTTTTGAAGGTTTTTAACATAGTATGTTGTTACTGTATCTTGGAATCCGATTTTAAAGTAATGTGAATATACATTCTCTATTGTGTTCTATGAAATTAGTTACGAAAATACAATTCTAAAATAACAGTATATAAAATCGAAATATCACTGATCCAACAACGAAATTCTCTTACTCTAAGGTCTTAAAAAGTTTATATTTGGTAAGTGTTCCTCTTTGGTTGCTTGAGCCCATAACAATAACGTTTAACGACATTTTCACAGTTCTTCAAGTGAGAAAACCCCAAAATTACAATTTGATTAATGTAAATTTGCCATAATATTCCTTACTGTAAGGGAATTTTGATAAGTCTAAATATCAAAAGAACTAATAGAAAGAACCTAATCAAAAACAGGTTCCGAGTTAAGTATTTGGTGGTCCATCAGCTAGTACAATATACAACTTGAAAACCTGAGGGCTCAGCTAACAATAGCGTATATAAATGCTCCTAGTGAGGCCACTTAACAAGTTTTCATGTAATACACTTTGCAGTTACGCTTGCATCCAGGGCCCTCTTGGTGGCCAAGTAAAAATAAAAAAATAGTGAGAAAACGAGTTAGCAATATATTATTAATGGGTAAGGCAACTTACGACTTGTAGATGAGTCATGAATAATAATATTAGACACTTATAGGTTAATAGTCAAGTCAAGTCAAATTATCTTTATTCAAAAAATAGTACAGCCTTGTAAATTTGAATAGTGCTCAAATATTTATTACATTATATTTACAAATATATTTGAATATTCTAGTTTACATACATGCACTTGATTTTTGTTTAGAGATTGTAGTACTCATCTAATTATTGACAGCATTGTTAGTAACATTATTTTATTACTGTTTACTTGCGCAACTGCTGATCCAACACACCGGAAGATTTGTTGTTGTAACAATTTTTTGCTTGCAAATCGGGAATAAATGAAATTAAGTTTAATAAATTCATTTTTTCTCAATTTTGTCTGAAGAATATCGAAATATGTTGTAGATCCTACGATGTAACAGTGATTTCTTATCGTTGCTCATTCTAACCTTTACTTATTTCAAACACTGTCACTTCATTGACAAAACGGAACTGCCTGATTAAAAAATATTCAAACTTTGCCTCAACAGAATTTGTTGAGTTGCACGAGGACGTACATTAAATAGCAGTTTTGGAGACATTTTTCTTCCTTTTATATAAATTGAACATACACGGCAACTAAAAACTGAACTTTTAATCAAACTTGCATAATTCAAGCTTTTCCTCCTCAGAACCTACACACATATCGCGAATGATTGATGGGATTGTATTCTCCAGCGACGCTAAGCGAGTGTAATACCGAACCATCAATCGTCCCTGTTGCACCTTCATCACCACACACCATACAGTTATACCGAGGATTAGTTTATCCCCCCTACGCAGAGCCCCCTCGCCACCCCGCTACGATCTCGGGGGACCCTTGTACTAATACACTACACCGCCCACCTAATTGATTAAACTGTTCAACCACAGGCCCCTCTTGTTCTATTAACAACTATACCCGATTTGAAGGAGATATTTTCCGTCTTTGTAAAGCAGAAGGTTTTTGTTTTAAGGTGCATTTCAGAAATAACCAGAGAGCACAATTATATGGAGTAAATACATAAATAGTAAATAGGATAAACAGTGAATGAATAAATAGCTTGATACAATTCTTATTGTTAAAACAACTCTCTATCGTTAATGCAAAAAAACAAACGATAAAACAACCTACCTAATCAAAGTTTTAGTTGAAAAGTAGGTAGATTTACTATAAAATAAATTACGTTCGATTCAGATATTTGATATATCAGAGGCCTCTCTGTAATCCTATACTCTTATATGAGTAATGTTATCGTGCTTGCTTGCTTGCTTGTATGCTTGCTTGTATGCTTGCTCGCACATTTATCTCAAAAACGGCTCCGAGGATTTCCTTCAAAGTCTGGAAATAAGTAATTTATGACTCAAAAACGTCTTTTACGCAGATTACTTGGCCAGAGAAAATCTAATAACGTAATAAATCGAATTTTAAAGTTGTAAAAATTTAACATTGGCCTTATGGGTTGCCGTGATAGCAACGAAAATAAACAGGGAAAGTGTAAACAAATGAAGTAATCATAACAGCTGTTTGGAATCTACAGCCCTTGTAATCATCAAGGGAAAAAACAGCAAATGGGATGAAGAGTCCATGGAGCAATAAAAAAGGTTTCTATTTATCAATTTTATGACATTGAAATATTTTATAGTAACTGGATGAACTGGTAAACATGAAATAGCACCGAGCAAGGCTCGGTCCACCAGGTACTAATATATTTTTTAAACAGTATATGCAGCCAATTAAGAGTAAGTATAAATAGTATATTTCATTTGCATTATACTAACACAGAAACATCTGTTTTCAGTTCCATTTTGTTGGCTGGAAAGTTACCCATTGCCGGCCTAGGCCGGATAAGCTTTTATCCGGCCTAAGCCGGATGAAACGGAAGTAAACAATCAGCTGATTTGCAGCAAACCGACGTTTAATGCTTGTTTATTGGTTTCTTTTTATAGGAATGTGGTGGCAGCACTGCATCGTAGCAAATGTTTGTTCTGTTTGTTATAGGTTATGCTTGAAGGTTTGAGAAACGTATGTTTATGCAAGGACTACGCTATGATTGAAAGTATGTTTTTTCCTGCGTAGTTTGATGAAAAATATCGTACGTTACACGGCCGGAAAGTTTTGCCGTACTTGCATGAAAATCCCATACTCGCTTTCGCTCGCGCGGGAACTATAATGCTCGTTTGGCAAAACAGTACTTCCCGGCCAAAAGTACGTTTGCCACTAGTGCAAGTTGTTTCGCGAAATACTGTACTGCGTGATTCTTGTACTTAAAGCGATTGATAGAAAATAAATACGTAGATGTTTACATAAAAGCACTTAATAAAAATTAATTTGGTTAATTTTTATTAAGTGCTTTTATGTAAACATCTATGTATTTATTTTCTATCAATCGCTTTAAACACAATATGAATCAAGCAGAACAGTATTTCGCGAAACAACTTGCACTAGTGGCAAACGACCCCTAGTAAAGTAATATACTATTTCATCATACTAACACAGAAACATGTACTTTCACTGCCTTTTTGTTGGCTCGAAAGTTACCCATTGTCGGCGTAGGCCGGATAAACTTTTTCCGGCCTAGGCCGGATAAAACGGAAGTAAACAATCAGCTGATTTGCAGCAAACCGACGTTTAATGCTTGTTTATTGGTGGTTTATTGGTTTCTTTTTAGAGGAATGTAGTGGCAGCACTGCATCCGTAGCAAATGTTTGTTCTGTTTGTTATAGAGGTTAGGTTTGAAGGTTCGAGAAACGTGTATGTTTATGCAAGGACTACGTTATGATTGAAAGTATGTTTTTTCTGCGTAATATGATGAAAAATATCGTACGTTACACGGCCGGGAAGTTTTGCCGTACTCGCATGAAAATCCCGCACTTGCTTCGCTCGCGTGGGAACTATCATGCTCGTCCGGCAAAACAGTACTTCCCGGCCTAGTAAGTAAAGTAATATACTACACTAATACCGAAAGTAGCATTTTCCGATGCGCGCTCAAGTTTCATAGGTGAGGCGTAGCCGATCACAGGAACACTGAATGTGCCGATCATGTGCGAATGTGAAAGAACGTTTCACGTACGATGCGTAGCCGAGAACGCGAATAATTGTAGCTAGAGTCGAAAAATAACTTTTGGTAATTATGAACGATACTTTTCATCACGACGCAAAAATACTCTCGATCAGAATAAAGGACTTTGGTATAAATAAAAAAAATGTTAAATTTATAAATTATCTTGTTTTATGAAAATACAGTAAAAGCAAAAGGATTATATTTAGAGCAAAAGAAAATTAGCTGATCGTTTTTCCCTTGCTCTAAATTAGAGCTTGGGAAACGATCATTTTCGTTGATACCATGCAGCTAACATCAATAATAGCTACTTTCGGTACGGTGATGAAAATCAAATTTCCTTGATTCTTGCATGGTAGCTTAGTGAGTTGGCTACGTTGAAATCTTATGGTGAACTAAAGCTAAAACTTGAGAAGAAAATCATATATTTTAGTAAAATATTCACAATAATTTAAGCTGGCTAAAAAGGTTAAAAAATAATAACAAACATAGCTCTTGATGTCTTAGTTTCTAGCTTTCTTAATAACGAGCAATAAATTATGCAAACTATTTTTAAAAGCTATGGTTACGAGCGCTGATTAACTTCCCATTTTTCATCTGGTCAAATGTTAACGAAAATCGCCTTTTTAAATACGTGAAGCATTGATATACAAAATTTAGGATGTAACTGACATAGAAAAGTCATCAATCATTAGAACCAAAAGAAGAGTTTTTGATACAAGGAACTTTTAATACGAGGAACTTTTAATGCGAGGAATTAAGAGCAGGGATCTAAAACCCTCTTTTGAGCCGTACGATGAATTGTAATTTTCGTCATTCCGAAAACAATATTAAGATGTAAGTCGAGTTAAGATGTCGAAAATGAGTTTTTTTACAGCAAACAAAACGTAAAAACCCATTAAACAAGCTTTTCTTATCCAAGTGAAGAAAAAGATTTCAGCGTTTTGATTCATCTGTTCAAAGCAGTCAAATTCGAGGTAAATAGTTTCGAAAAATATTTAATTAACTTTTACTTTAAAACAAAAACCAAATACCAAACATTGCCAAACACATGACTTTCCTAGTTGATTCAATCATGTATTCTAATCCTCATAGAAACTGCTCTATAATCGATATAATATCGGGGACATTAATTGTCATTGACAATTGTTCAGGGGAATCGTAGATGTCATATTGATTGTTACTGTGGATGTTGTGAGATAATTTGCAATTGAAATTCTGCTTGGGTTATGGCGGGAAACCCCGCTGTTCATTTGATCGATGTCTAGCTTGTACTGAGTTAGCAAACGTTGCAGTTAGAATTTCATGGTAGCAGAATCTAGAAATGCAATTAAAGATATTTTAGGATAGTATGAAACTACCGACCTGACTGAAAGATGACAATCAACCGCAATTTTACAGCTATGTTTCCATGTTTCTTTCCTAAAATTGTGGGGTCACTATAGTGTATTACAGCCCTTTTTTGTCTTTACGCTTATAATTTTCAAGACTATAAAGTCCCTTATCAAAAGGGATACGGAACAATGGAAAGTTGCTTGGTATTATTTTTTTAGTGTGAAATTATCGAAAAAAACTTTTTTATCAATTGTAAAATATAATTTACTTGTCCCAATACGGATAGTAATAAGGGTCTACGGTGAAAAAAACTTGTTATTATTTTGGCCCAGTGTCAAACACAAAAAAACCTTGATCACAATAAAGTGAAATTGATTAAAAAAGCTGCATTTCCTCTGGCCTTATATTTATCAGTTGAGCCTCGCATATTGCATTATTGTCATGGTGTGCACAAGGCAATACCACAAATCTTGTAAATTGTAGCGTGATAATTTCAGTCTCTCCCTCTTGAGAGGAATTTAAACACAATACAGCTTTATACATATAATTTTCATTTAATTAGACGCGATTCCACGTTGACGAAGCAAGAACGATATTTCCCTCAGTTAATACCTTGATAAATGGAGTAACCGTGCTGAGAAGCAGTAAGGCAATAATTTATTTCGACTCCTCTAGTGTCACGAAGATTAACCAACCGCAGGATTACATTACGTTTCACTAAAAATATTGAGTTTTCCATCATTGTGTTTATTTATTTTCAGCTAATGTTTGTTTTTATTTTTGTGTACTTCTGTGTTTATTTTTTGATGCAGCAAGTTCTTTTATAAATAGTAATATAAATTAAATTTTATTACCTTAATCAGAATTTGCTCAAAATATACATTATGAACGAGAAAAATAAAATGATGTAGGAATTTGTGCTTTGGCATAGTGAGTATTCTTAATGAAGAATTTTCTGAAGTAAGGTTAAACAACCCTGTATTTTACATGAGATACAAGATGTGCTACCTTTTTAAGTCACAGTAATTTTAATCATCACACATTCCATTTTTCACTATCCAAGTGTAAATACTTAATGTGTCCGGATATATTTGTACAAAACGAACTGCAGGAAGTCATGAATATAATACTACTGTAGTATTACAGTGGTAAATCGACAATATAAAATAACTGATATTTACATCATATTTCAGTATGTACAAAACCTGCTGTGGGATAACTAGGTTTATTACTGTTCATTACAGTGTGTCTATTTATACCGTTACTATTTTCGCTATATATGATCAAGTTTCAACTTCGGTTCAATTCAAAATGGCGGCCGTTGTTATTAAGTTTAATATCTTGAACATTTTGAACGGTACAGAAATTTGTGAAAGAACAAAAATAGAGGTGACATAATCGTAAATGGTACGTTTATAGCACAAATAACTTAGAAACATTAAATGTCTTCAGTCACTACAGCAAATTTTGGGTATTTTTATTTTAAATTTTGGGTATTTTTAATTTTTAGCATTTTTAAATGAAAGCTGCAGAAAAAAATGTAAATTACTCGGTTATTTGAGCTAGAACCCTTGTAAAACTATTCATTTTGGGAAAGAAAACAAAATTTTCTTTTTTTCAAAGCTGAAAAAAGTCTTTTAAATTAACTTGAAAACATTTTGTGGTTTGAAGATTAATTTGTATCCCTGCGATGACCGGGTAGCAGCACTGGCTGTGTATTTTAACGAGAAGGTTTTTTTAACTAGAATGAAGGATGCGTTAGAAGGGAAGGATGGGATGATGTCTTGTTGCTCACGACGATCAGTTGATTAATTTTGTGCTGATTACTCATTAATAGGTCAGAACTCACCTATTATCAATGGAAACTGGGCTTAGGTTAAACTTGTAGTAAAGTCCGTTCATGCGTTCTCAAGCTGATCAGATGTTAAAATAGGCCTTTTCTTAAGAGTCTTCCCTACCCACGGCAGTTTTCGTTTTTCTGCGACACTAGCGGCGACTTATGGAACTTCGGCTCCATAAGAGCCCATGCTAAATCAGTGCACATTTTGCGATGTAACGTTTCGCGCGGACCCATTTAGCGCCCATATTTTTTAACATATCAATACTATGCGATACTATATAAATAAATAATACTCTAAACTACTGGAATTGCTTTTTATTTTTTGAAAAAGGTCATAAAACACGTTATATGAATGTCCAAAGTTGACTATTTTTAATTGATTATAAAAAAAACTATTTAAGCTATCGAAATTCCAAATAGCAATTCCATAGTAGTTTGGACATTAACCGTTACCACTATATTGAATTTAAATTTTTGCCTTGCCTCGTGGGGCGTCTATATGGATCCGCGTGAGAGCTGTTTTGAACATTTTTAGCTGGGTAGGAGGACTCTTAAGTGAGTATTTATTTATTTATTTAATTATTCCAACGGTTTCCCAATTTATACAAATCATACATACAAATCATATATACAAATAATTCACATTCTCTAATTAAAGTTGTCTCTCGTTAGCTCGGAATTCAATGGGAATACGATTTTACTTCGAGTTACAAATAGTTCGACCAAGTCATGCATATAGTTCGAGTTAGAGGGAAATTCTTACAATTCTTACTTAAATTCGATTTACAGAGGTAATTTGAGCTACATTCGAGATATAGATGTGAATAAAATGAAAATTCTTTGAACCGGATATGACTCATTGACAAATTGTAGTCTGTACGCCGGCGCCGGGGTTTCGACTTACAGAGGTCCAATGAGTAAACTTTGAGATACTCGAACTTAATGAACTTCGACTTACAAAGGTAAAATACAAATTCAATTTCAATTTAAAAATTTCTCAATTCATATTTTTATAGTGATAAAAATAGCTTCAAATTACAACAACTATGAAGTATTCACTGGACACCAGGTCTGCCAGAGACAAATTCTAACACTTTCATTTGGACTTTGGGCCGAATCCGCAAATTTCACCACCGTCAAGGTCTGCCAACCTCAAGCCCTACCACATTCCAGTCCACATACTTAAGTGGTAGCCACTGGTAGAGTTTGTTCCCACCAAACTGTACACTTTTCTACTTTAACGCAAAGTCTTCCACCGACAAACCCTACCGCTTTTACGCACTGATCTTCCCTCTCGCACTTCCCGCCGCTACCGCCGACGCCAGGAGAACGATGAATACTAGGCCTATGTATTTATTACGTTCTTAGCTAAATAGGCACCGTTATTGGTTGGATGAAAGGGTCGGGGGAGGAGTTAAGTTTTCCGGTTTTATGAAAATAAGATTTGAAGGTCAAGGGCTGTGAAAAATTGTTTGACTCAAAAGTTCAGTTGGTTAAAAAATTACTATATCTGAATGAAAATAGCTTATAAGACATTCAAGAGATTTACGGGTTATTTTAAAATAAATTAATTTAGTTAGGTATTCTTAATTAAATAGGTATATAATTGACCTTAATGTAAAGACGCTTTATCTGTATACTCGCCTTCGGCTCCCCCCCCCTTGTGGGATTTTGCCCAGGCAAAGGGTATGTATTGAAAAGTCACAATACAGTACGAATAAACTCTTTGCAAATCCTCAGAAAAATTTATTATTGTAGTGTTTGCGGTTACGGCTGTTACTTCGGGAGGGGGGGTATTTGGTTGGTGGGTGGTTTATGGAGGAGGGGGTAGGGTTAATTCTTTTGTTGAGGGGGGACAGTGGGCCTGGGGGTTAGGAAAATTTCAAAAATGTTGTATCTCAGTCTGAAAAAAATATGTATGAAATATACGAGTAAAATTAAAATTCACGGAAAGTTTAACTTTTGAGATGTTTATAGGGGTTAAAGAGGATACAATTTACGAATGGCTCCTTAAAAAGCTGAAGTGTCAAAGTTCCCTGGGTGGGGGGGGATTTTAAAAAGCCACAAGAGAAAATGTTCATTAAACTCTTTATAAATTCTCGGCACAAGGTATTTTTTTCTTCAGGGGGGAATTTGGTGGTGGGGGTTGTTGGTTGAGGGGGGGGAGGGTATTTGAAGAGGTGAGGTTGGTGAGGCCAGGGGAGAAGCAAAAGTGTTTGTTTAGAAAAAAACTAGGCCAAATACCTGAAAAATTCTTAGTTCACTTCAGTTATTCGTTTTATTTAGGGGTTGGAAGGGGTTAGAATTGGGATATGACTTTGGGTGAATATGGGTGATGACACTGACTAGTACCTTCACAAAAATTGGGTCACTCAGTTAAAGAATAAATTTGCTAAAAAGTATAAACCACGAGGAAAACTAAAACTGCAATGAAAGTTCAATTTTAGAGGCCATTTTAGGGGTTGAGGCAGTGAGATAGGGCAAAATACCCGAGGACCTAAATTATAGGAAATGTTATTTACAATACATAAAAGTGATCTTTTTTGATAGGACCTCTAGTTTAGCCGCTACAGCCCAAAAACAAAAAGTAATTTTTTTAAATTCAAGTTTACCTGCCCTTAGGGGGGTTGGGGGTGGAAATGTTTTGTTTTGACAATGTTCCCTGTGGTTTGACTACCAAAGGAATATTTGTGCCAAATTTCAAGTTTCTGTCATCCGGAAGTATGGTTTGAATTTGCATACATGTTACACAAGCGGCTGTATATATATTATAGAAGACTCCCCTTTGGCTCGCTGGGGGCTCCTCCCCCAGGCCTCTCTTTATGACTCCCTAAGAAGGGTGTTTTTTACATTGAAAAGACACAAGACTAAATTACTGTAGTTCAATTGTTTAGGTTCAGATTACCTGTTCAAGGTATCTTACCCCAGGCTCCCTTGTGGGAATTCGCCCCTGAGCAGGGGGTCGCGATACAGTACGAATTAACTCTTTACATATCCTCAGCAAAATTTATCGTTGCAGTGTTTGGCTAGGGTCGTTTAGTGGGAGGGGGTAGTTGATAGGGGAGGGTAGTTGGTGGGTCGGTTATTGTGGACGGGGTGGAGTTAATCTTTTGTTGTGGGGGGTGGCCGGTTGGGCCTGAGAGGGTTACAAAAATATCAAAAATTTGGTGTCTCAGTCAGAAAAAAGAAAAATATATGAAAAACATGAGGGAAATGAAAAGTCCAATGAAAGTTTTACCTACTTTTGAGAGGGGTTAGATGGGGTAAATTTGACGAGTGACCTCTGATAAACATAAAGGAATACATTCCCTCAACTAACATAATAAGAGTATTATGTGAGTGGGTTGATAAAGCATTATGTTTATTTAATTTCAGCCAATGGTTGTTTTTATTTTTGTGTATTTCTATGTTTATTTTTTGGTGTAGCAAAAATCTATGTTCATTTTATTCTTTTATGAAAAGTAATAAATATTAAATTTCAATTACTTGAAGAAAAATTTGCTTAAAATACATTGATGATTAAATTATTTGATAGATATTATTGAAGGGGGGGAAATAAAATAATATAGTCATTTGTGCTTTGGAATAGTGAGTATTCTGACTAAAGAATTTTCTGGAATAAGATTAAGCAATTCTGTATTTTACATGAGATACAAGATGTGCTACCTTTTTAAGTTACAGTAATTTTAATCATTATACATTCAATTGAACAAAAATGAACATACCACAAGAGGTGTTGTAATGAAAAAATAAGACCTAATGATTAGTGATCATCAGTACATATTCAGGGTGTATCCTAAATACACTGACAAACTTTGGGATATTGTTCCTGAGGTCAAAACAAAGAAAAAATATTTTGATTAGGATTTTTGCGGACATTTGCCATCACTGATTATTAATAATATAGTAATTGTCACCATCACCAACAATGTAGTAATATAATATAGAAGAAAAAATGTAGTAATATAATATAGATGTAAGATGTAGATGTAAAAATGTAGTAATATAATATAGCAATGTAGTAATATAATATAGAATATATGTAATGTAGTAATATAATATAGTAATTGTCACCATCACCAACAATGAATTTCAAACAAAGGAAAGAAAAAATGTCGTATAAGTATATATCCTATCTCGCTCTGTTTTCCGTCTGTCGGTCTGAACGTGTTTTTTACATGATTATTCATAACTTTTTAACTACGAAAGGCACCAACTTCAAACTTAGTACACATATACTGGCTAATAGGACCTTTCTTTGTGCTGAGTATCAAGTTTCTACTTTGTACCATTTCAAAATGACGGCAGTTTAATTTTTCAAAGCTTAATAAATCAGAAACTATAAACTTTTATGGAAAACAACATGAGACAAAAACGGTGCGAAATTTTATTTACTTTGAGAAAATGTACAATTATAATAGGGTCATAACACTAATAACGGAGGAAATTCAATTTTTATAAAGTTACAACTTGCTAAATTATTAAATTTGCCCAAATTTACAGTTAAAACTTCAGAAAAATTTATTTTTCTCTGTTATTTGTGTTATTACCCTATTAAAATTGTACATTTTCTGAAAGGAAATTAAATTTGTACCTTTTTTGTCTCTTGTTATTTTTCATGAAATTTTTTAGTTCCTGAGATATTAAGGTTTGAAAAATTAAAACAGCCGCCATTTTGAAAAGGTACAAAGTAGAAACTTGATACTCATCATAAAGATAGGTCCTATTAGCCAACATATGTGTACCAAGTTTGAAGTTGGTTCCTCTAGTAGTTCAAAAGATATGATTAATCATGTGAAAAACACGTTCAGACCGACAGACGGAAAACGGAGAGAGATAGGATATATACATATATGTCATTTTTTATTTGTTTTCACATCAGGAACAATAAACCAGAGTTTGTCGGTGTATTTCGGATACACCCTGTATATTAAGTTTTAAGTGAAGTAACAGTAATTTTTGTTTATTTTTTTACAATATAAATTTTTTTTATTTCTTCTATGAATGATTGTACTTGAGAAAATATGCTATTGATTAAAATCAGTTTGGAAAAACATCATATATTGTTACAGAAATTTTTAATCATACATGCAAGCTTTGATGAAAATAATTATTCTTATATAGGCCTATACCATACAAGAGAATTACTTTCCTAACTATGCCTCTGTAAAAAACATGTATTTAAGCCGCATATTGAAAGGGTTCGTGTAGAAATCCCTCACTAAACTACGCTCAGAAAAATATACAGCTTGACAGGCCGAATCCACCAAACACTTTCACTTTTGCAGTTGGACCGCTGACGACAAGGTCCACCACCATCAAGCTATACCACATTCCTCACTGCATTTCGAGATGGTGGAGTTTGGGCAGGGCCGGTGCGGTCAAACTGTACCACCCTAAAGGCACTGTTCCGACAGGCACATCTACGACACTTTCAAAACAGTGCATTTCAAAGTTATGACTTTCGGGGCGGAGCCATTCAGAGTTATGACTGTCGCAGTTGTGCTTTTCTGTGTGATTTTTTTAGCATGATTAAACAAATTCAACCTAATTGAAATGTTACCAAAACTTTAAATGCTTAAAAAACCGTCTAATAATAGTTCTGTTATTTTTCCTGCAGTAAATAGGATATTTTTTATTTGTATTATTTTATATTTATCGAGCTGGTAATCTCTTAACTAGCAGGAAATAATTTAATCATGGTTAGCCATCTGGATTGATGATCGAATTATATAAAATTCTAGATTACTTATCTTTTCAAATCAAATTTAACTTTAGAATGACTTGTTGTGACTGTCAGAGTTGTGCCTTTTGAAGTTATAAGTAAATTTTGTTTGGTAAGCAGAGATTGTTCTAAAATTCTTTTAAGCAAATTTCCGTCTTGTGAAAAATTATAATGCCGAAAGACAACAACTCTGACAGTCAGAACTCCGAATGGCTCTGCTCCGAAAAATGTGTCAGAGCAGTGCCATTCGGAGTTATGACTTACAGAATGATGCCGGTGCCCACATAAAAGTAGGGATGTACAGATTGCTTTTTCTTAATAATAAAAATTATCCGTAAAGGTTCTTTTTGTTGAAGAAGAATTTGGTCTAAATTTTTCGTCGTTGTAGCTCCATGTATAGATATGCCATGAGACATCTGTGAATTTATTAGAGAAAAATGTATTGTTTTGAGGGTATTGATGTTAAACAATTTTACCATATTTTGTAAACCATAAAGACCTGATGAAATTTTTCAACCACATGATCAACATGATCATCCCAACTTAAATTTTGATCAACAATCATAATCCAAAGAATTTAGTGTTTTCAACTTGATTTAATTCTGAATTATCTAAAAAGAGAGCTGGTTGTTTTAATTTGACTTATCAACTGAACTTCGAGTTATATAGGTAATTTTTGCGTTGCTTCGACTTACGTAAGTAAAAGATAAGCGCAAAATAATTTCAAGTAACACATGATTTTTATTCCAACTTAAACAGGTTTTTCCAAGGGGATCAAAAATATTTTGAGTTATTTGGGGGGGTGTTATCGAGGATCAAGTTATCAAGGTTCGAGTTATGGAGAGATTAGATTATTACAGTTAATTTTTCTTATGTCAATTGAATTATATTGGTTGTATTTTGTAAAGATTGCACACTTTTGATTTTCAGTCGTGTTATGGATGAAAGATACGTCACTTTAGACATGGAGGACAGCTGTGAGAGGCCTAGAAGGAAACGCCGCAAGAAACGACCTCCCATCAGCTACCAACACAAGACCAAGGTAAACTGGATTCACTATAATTGCCACTTAGTTAATAAAAGAAAACTTTTTAAACCCTTTTTTTATTTTTAAAACAAAACATGCATTTTTCCCAAAGAATGTTTTTTAAATTATTGGCTTCTGCACCTGGTTGGCCAATTTATACCATTCACCCATCATGAGGAAAACAGAAATACCTATAGAAAAAACTTTACATCTTCTAATTTTAATCTGAGGTGGAAACCCCAGCTGCAACCTTGCAGTGTTATTGAGCAATTTGAAATTTACAGTACAGATACAATTTATGATGAAATGTAATCAGTTCATTTATTTATTTTGTAGAATTTGCAAATAATGCAGTATATTTTTATTTAAAATTAGTTATCATTTCAGCGGGTGAAGCTACGGGTATCTGCTGGTAATTTTTAAATTCTTTAGAAGGCTCCAACACGTTTCAAAATTTATGTGGTATCTCCATTAAATTTGCTCTACTGTTCTCCACATGACCTCAATCAGTCCACTTCAACTGTGGAATTCTATTTAAGAGTTCCTTTTATTTATTTATTTGAAAAAATGTAGGGTTGGAAAATGGTAGTGTAGTAGGTGTTGAGACACTCTATCTAACTACTGAAACTTGAGAAAATGGGTTTCATGCTGGGGGAGGATAGTAGTTTTTCAAAACAATATTGGGGGCCTGTGGACAGAATCTAGCCTGGGCCTGGATCTGAGATGTGGCAGCCCTGCTGGTTTTTTCTATTATCCTCTATTGTTCAGTATTTTCTTTGCTAGTTTTAAGGCCAGTTTCACACTATCCGATTTTTGTCAGTCGGACAAAAAGTCGGGTGTCGGAGAAGTTTTGGTGAAGCAAAGAAATGTATTGAACCTTTCACATTATGCGACAACGATTTTTTGTCGGTCCGACGTCCGGCGGCAGTTGGATGGTACCACTGGTTTGTGCGACGCTGGATTGAATTCATCTGACACATTTTGCAGCAGTGGAACATAAGATCAAAAGGCCGCTTTCACACTGTCCGATTGATATACTTCCGAACGCTATTTTTGTCATCTTGCACATGCGTTAATACGTTTCAGATCATCTGATTGATTTTAGTAATTGTTTTATATCTTTGTGTTTTTTGTATTTTTATAGTTTTCAAACGTTGTTTTGTTGATCAACCAAACCATAATCGCAAAATAATTAAGCCAAAAAAAACAACAATGGCAAATTTTTTTTAATCACATTGATTGAATGTAGACCCGTATTTTTGGATAAACATATAGAAATTCTTAAAGATAAGAGTTTTAACAATAAAAGCTTAGGAGGAAGTTTTTATCTCTTAAAAAAGAATTTGATAAGATAAGCGATAAAGGCAAAACTGCTTTCGGTAAGTAATTAATTTAAGGTGCGATGAATAGATAAGATGTGATTCTAATTTTACATAGCTTTATTACGATTCAAAATTTACTTATTTTATTTAACTTTTTTTTATATTTTATGTCGTCGGCAATTACCCAGCCACAATGCTACAAGCTGTACGCGGTCCATTATGGTTTTCATGAAGGAACATGTATAACTGATCAAGAAAATTAAAATTTATTCGGACCCGGTGTTCCGACTCTTTGCCGGATAGTATGAAAGAGTGCTCAGTTTCGTGTCGGATAGTTATTCCGACATTCGACTTTTTGTCAGATAGTGTGAAACTGGCCTGTCTGTCTAATGGCGGTGTGTAGGTGCGGGACCCGGAGGACCTGCCCAAGCGGGCGCGCTGGACCATCATCATCACGGCCGGCTTCCTGCTGCTCACCTGCATGCTGCTCGTCGGCGTCACCCTGCGCATGGCCCCCATCATCGACCAGATGGGTGAGTCCACTCGTGACCACACAACCGAGTAATACAGGGTGTCTATAAAATAACTCCAGGATTTTAAAAATTCATAACTGTTGAAGATACCAAAATGTAGTTAATTTCTCTGAAACGATTACGTCATCGAGTTTCACTTATAACAGTTGGGAATGTTTTTGTCAAGAGGTTATGCTGCAGAGCGTTGATCTTGAAACAACGAAGCGCAGCTGTCAGTGCCATCTGGATTGTCGCGATAGGGCAATGCCGCAACAAAAGCAGGGCCGCCGAGAGGGGGGGGCAAAGGGGGCAGATTGCCCCGGGCCACAAAAGGAAGGGGGCCACATTTTGAGCTGAGAATATTTTTGAGGATCATTAAATATTAGAGTTTTTAAAACAAGGAGACCAAAATTAAATGTATTAGAAGATATATAAGAAACTTAGTACTTAAAAAACGTATATAATTTTAATTACCTAACTGTTCATTTGTCTTATTTTGATACAATTTCATTTGGTTTTTGGCCGTCGCGTTTGGGCCCCCCGAGGTAATACGCCTGCACCAGACCTCACATTAACTAAATCCATACCAAGCTCAGCAATCGTCCAATACCAATCGTTTACACCCTAAATTCATCACAAAACTTTTTTTGTACATGCCTTCGATGGACCAAGGAAAAGGATTCCTAGCTTTAACTAAATGGTGTATATTTTACAAAAGAATAATAGTAATAACAATAACACTTACGACTCAAGACGTGACATTAATTTTTCCAATGATTAACAACTTCAGCTTTGTTTCTCCTCTGAGTTTGAGTTCGGCTACATATGAACACAGATAAACGACTACATAAACGAATGTATTCGTTCATCTGTGGCATGAACCAAGGTCCAAAGAAATTCAGGTTTCCTCATACAAAAATTTAAGCAGCTCATGATGCCTTCAGCAGACCGAAAGAATGAGCTCGTCTGTAGCCTCAAGCTGGCACAATAAAGTATCTTGGCCAGTCAGAGAGTAGTTATTACTACATCTTCGACTTAAGCTATACTTTTACCAAAGGGCCAAGGGGGCCTTGCTAGGGCTAGGATACAACCGGGAAAATGGTGTCCTGGTGACGTGTCACACGCACCACAGGCATTATGGGAGTTGGAAAACAGAAGGAAAACAAGTAAAGTAGTTTATAGTAGCTAGGTAGTCCGTGAATAATTTGTATAATAACTTAAAACTGTTTCTTAAATCCTTTTTACCCCCAGGTACAGGCTTATTAGAAACATACATTTTTTAGTCTAGTGCTTTTAATCCCAAGTTCTGTGTTATTCAGTAGCCGTATCAAAAAGGATTTTACCAACTTTTACTGTTTATAATGTTCTGAATTTTTAAAATTCATAAATCAAAAGTTTAGTACAGACCTGTGATGTAGTTGTTTCGTATTGAACAAATTAAGATATTCAACATTTTTAGATCAAAAAGTTTGTAATTAGCAGATTTTACAAATGTAGCTATTTGACAGATAAAGGTATTTTTTATTTACGATTTTTTGTATTGAGGGGCCTCACTCCCAAACTTTGCCCCGGGCCTCAAAATGTCTGTCGGCGGCCCTGAACAAAAGGCTCATTGCGTTATTTGGCTGATAGAAACTAAATCTATTGTTACACTACAAAGAAACTTTCGAAGAAACGGTATGAAGAAAATTTGTGATGTCGACCATCTCAGGCAACGAATAATCAATTCTGTGGCAACCGTCTCCCAGACATGGGAAGAGGTGGAATATCATTACGACTTGTGCCATGCCACTATGGGAGCTCGATTTGAACTTTATTAAAATGCTGAAAAAACTTTAAAATGCGACCCTTCCAATCATGTACTAAACACTTATATAAGTTTTTTACTTCATTAAAATATTTTGACTCAAAACCCTGGAGTTATTTTATAGACACCCTGTAGTAAATTTTGTTACTAGTACAGCAAGTGCATGCTAAAGTTATATTTTCTGGTGTGTGCTCAAGTTTCATGTATTAGGCGGAGCCATACACAGGAACACTGAGTTTTATATACGAGCCAAAGACAAGCTTGTGAAAGTGAGTTTTACACACAAGGTGAAGCCGAGTATGGTAATAATTAGAGCAAGTGCTGGGAAATCACTTTTGGTACAAATATGAACTATACTTTACATAACGACGCAAAATACCCATATACAAAAAGAAAGACATCATAAAAATGGGAACTGTTATATATTTTTGGTAAAAAAATATAACATTTAAAACTCAATTAACTTTTTTGGTAAAAATAAAAACACATGGGTTACAGTGAACCCACATTGTAAAGTAAAAACTAGCTTATTCTAATTTCTGTTTACATTTAGATCCTTAAACAGTAAACACAGCTGATTTAAATGATCAAAACAAACTGTAAAGAAACATTAGTACGCCTAACGTACAAATGGGAAACTAATTGACAGCAAGGGAAAGTAAATTTAAAGCAAAGGAAAATCAGATCATCGTTTTTCCCTTGCTCTGAATTAGAACTTAGGAAACAATAATTTTGGTTGATATCAGCTGTCATCAAAAATAGCTACTATCGGTACAGAGAGATGAAATAGTATATTTCGCATCAAGGGCCAAAAATGAGGTTTTGCAGGCTGGAGATCGTGTTTCAAATTCGCGACGAAGTAGAGAATCAGAAATGAATCTATGAGAGCTGCAAAACCTTTTTCGGCCGAGGTACGAACACTATTTTTCACCACACTACCGAAAGAAATAAACACTACATTACATAAAAAATCTGAATATTTATTTGAAATGAAAATAAAACTTTGAGGGTATGACTTACGGAAACTAAAGTGTTGTGGCGATATGTATCGGAAAAGAAATATCGATACTCTGATAATATTGAACCAAAATATCGATATATTTTTTCCTATATATCGGAACTAAAATATTGATATTTACGATATATTGATATTTTTTGCAGCCCTAGGGCCAAAAACGTTTTTGGCCCTATGGTGGCAAACAGTGTGTTTTGGTCAGTGTTTGACATTTGTGAAAAAGGTGATTTCCTCGTAGTGTGGTGAAAAAATGATTACATTATACTCAATATACCTTTGCTGTCAAGTTGCCACTCCGCCAAATCGACATTTTCTTACCCCGGGGTGGCTGATTTTCGCTGAGATGAGAGATTGTTCCCTCACACACTCACATTAAGGCACCGCCCACATTAATTGCCACCTTTTTTTGCTGTGCAAGGAAAATCGCTTTTCCACTGTGCACAGAAAAAGCTCGGTCACCACCGATTTGCATGAAAATTTGGATTTAGGTTCTATTTACCCTCTACCTCAAAGTTAAAAATGTTTTAAGGGTTGCTTTTCCCCAGGGGGTGGGTGCCACCCCTTCTAAAGGGTGAAAATTGTTACAATAAAACTAAGCCCGGAAATGGATATATTGACCAATTCTAAGCAAATTTTGTTCTATAAAGTTTTTTCTTAAAGTCAATACTTTTAGAGATATTCATGATTGAAATTGGCGATTTCCCCCCCCCCAAAAAACCACTTTTTCAAATGGTTTTCCACAAATAACTCAAAAGCTAAGAGGTTTAGCGAAAAAGTTCTAATGAAATAAATTGTAGCGTATAAAAAAACAAAGAAAATGGTGGGCTTTTGAAGTCTGTAAACCCAGTTGGAGCCAAGTTATGCCTTGTTTAAGAGTGGTTTTAATTCGTCGAACGCCAAAACGCACAATTTCAATGTGAAATAACTAAAAAAACTAAAAGTTTTTCGAGAAAAACATACTGAACATTTTTTAAACATCATTAAAAGACCTTTAATTATGTTTTTTGGAAATGTTACTATCGTAAAAATTAAGCGAGTTATGATCAAAATAAAGTTGGTTTGTATTTTTTCGGCGATAAAAATCTTGGAAATATCAACTCCCAATTAGGACTCAAATTGAAATTAATCCTTACCGCTCTGCAATTCCCTTCAATTATGTGTTTTCAATAGGCTCAAGAAGTTTGAACTCTTTTAAGAGCTTATTTTTGGAAAAAAATGTGAATTTAAAATAAAAAGGGAATTTTAGCAATAACAAAAAATACCTTTTCTTCAAGATAACTCTAAATCTGTAGATGATACGGATAATATTGTTGAGTAAAAGATTGTAGCGATTGATTTGATAAAAATTTCGATATCTTTTTTTCTTGTTTTGACAATAATTAACGATGATACAGGCGTTCAAAGTCTTCAATTGTTGATAATTACTGATATTTTCAAACCCTTTCAGCTCACCCCCGTTTTTTCTTAAGGGTTGAAAAACAAATACTACTCTGTGAGCTTACAGCTCCTAAAAAAACGTACAAAATGATACCTAGAAAACCTTCGTAACTTAAAAATTAATCGAGTTATGGCTGATAAACCAAGTACATATTTTAACAATTATCGCAAATAATGTACGAATTGCTATTTCAATAACAAAAATGTTTTTATAGGTTGGTAGCCCTGAAAACATAAAAATTTAAAAATAGTTAATAGTGATTCAACTATTTATATTACTGTAAGGTTCTTGTAAATACTAATAATTTTCCAATGTACACCTACCATCTACTTTTTGTAGTATGTAAATCTTTGGGCATCTATTTTTTAACCCTGCAGCGGTGACGCACGGCCTCTCAGACCGATCCGATTTTTAGTCGTAGTTCACGAGTTTACAGATAGGTTGTATTCGCTGCCACTTGAGTTATGTAACACGCACCCTTCAGTGTGCCTCCAAGTGCCGGGGCGTAATTTTAAGGTTAGGTAGTAGTACGCAGCAGTGTTCAACGGTCCACTGCACCGGTGTCACCGAAAGTGTAAGTGGTCTGGTGCACCGACGTCACCATACACGTTGTGAA
Source organism: Flexamia atlantica (assembly GCA_035578135.1). Lineage (NCBI taxonomy): Eukaryota > Metazoa > Arthropoda > Insecta > Hemiptera > Cicadellidae > Flexamia > Flexamia atlantica. Next base: position 31,216,865 of record JAQJVK010000010.1, read on the forward strand.
TGTTGTAATTTTCGGTGTGTTGCACCGACGTCACCATACTCTGGTTCTAGGTTTTATAGGTTTGATTTATCTTTTAGAGAAATTACACCTAATTTGCATTTAATAATATATAATCCCACAGACCGACGTCACCACAATTAATATATGGTTCCTCAGACCGACATCACCATAATAGGGACTTCGCATATTCACTAATAAACCCTTTTTTGTCAATTTTCAAAACACGTTTTTAAAAAATAATTGGATAAATTTTGGATTTTCATAATTTAATCACAAGATTAATCCTTTATAATTACAAAAAATGAATAAATTTTAGGTTTTTATATTTAGTTTAATAATGCTGAATTTTTTCTGTGTCAAGTATTGAATAAAACATGTAATGCAATAAACTTTTTTTTCTCCACTTCAAAACGAGATTTCTTTATAATAACCCTGTATAAATCTTCCCAATACTATAAAGTTATTACACAATTTTTATCAAAAACAAGTTCCAATATTTAGTAAGTGAAAAAAATTAATATGTAAAAGTTGGTCTCATAGACCTACGTCACCAGTTGAAGCCGCAAAATCACGTCACCACTGCAGGGTTAACTACGTTGGCAAACTGCTACCGGTTCAGCTGTTTCCCACCACGAGCGGAAAGGGAAAGAGCGTGTGGCTTTCATTTTTGACAATAGTTAAAGGCTAATAGCTTTCAAACATTCACCTTCAATATATTTCAAGATTTTTATCGCCGAAAAAATACAAACCAACTTTATTTTGATCATAACTTGCTTAATTTTTACGATAATAACTTTTCCAAAAAAAAACATAATTACAGGTCTTTTAATTATCTTTATAAAATGTTCAGTAAGTTTTCCTCGAAAAACTTTTAGTTTTTTAATTATTTCACATTGAAATTGTGCGTTTTGGCATTCGAAGAATTAAAACCACTATTAAATAAGCCATAACTTGGCTCCAACTGGGTTTACAGACTTCAAAAGCCCACCATTTTCTTTGTTTTTTTATACGCTACATTTTATTTCATTAGAACTTTTTCGCTAAACCTCTTAGCTTTTGAGTTATTTGTGGAAAACCATTTGAAAAAGTGGTTTTTTTTTGGGGGGGGGGGGGTAATCGCCAATTTCAATCGTGAATATCTCGAAAAGCATTGACTTTAAGAAAAAACTTTACAGAACAAAATTTGCTTAGAATTGGTCAATATATCCATTTCCGGGCTTAGTTTCAATGTAACAGTTTTCACCCCCTAGAAGCTAGGGGTGGCACCCACCCCCTGGAAAAAAAGCAACCCTTAAAACATTTTTAACTTTGAAGTAGAGGGTAAGTTGAACCTAAATCCAAATTTTCATGCAAATCGGTGCTGACCGAGAAAATTCTCCAGTTTCGTCGTTTTTTACCTTCAGTTACTGGACTAACATGGCATTATGAAATTGTGAGCTGACGTGAATGTGATACGGTCCTCTACTTCTCGATGATGAAATTAGGCTGTGTTCTCATTGTATGAAAAAACAGAGATTCTTCCAAGTTCATAAGTTATATGCATTTGCTATGGTAATTAATATGCTAATAGTAATTAATTTATTTTTTTGGTAGTGAAAGGGGGGCCCATTGTGACTTTTAGCTATGGGGCCCACAGAATGATGTGGGAGGCTTGTCTGAATATTTATCAAAAACAGGGACAGAGATTAACAACAAACATTAATTTCATTGCATAAGTCTTATCTTATCATGTTTTATTAGTTTAAATTTTATTTTCATAACAGTATTTTTCAGTCTTTGTATGTACTCAACACTTTGCCAAATCATTGAACATTTCACAACTCTCAGTTGGCTTACCTCACTAACAACACGATTGAAATAATTACTTTCAAAGGCACACAAAAATTAATCAACAAAATTGCTTCTCCAACAATTAATTACAACCTAAACTTACAATAAATAATGTGATAATTAAGGGTAATATTTTATACTGTGGCTACAGATAGCAATGTCATGTAATTGTTGTTTGCAAACACAATAAGGTCTGGTGGAGGGATGTGCATGTGCTCCCTGCACTATGTGGGTTGAAACCTTAAGTGTTACATTACAGCTAACGACTCCCTACCTCCCATTCCTCACAAAACAACCGTTATCGTAATTCTCTTTTCCTAGAGAAATAAGAATAGAGTGAGTAATTGGCGTAACTGTTTAAAGATTATGATGACTTTTATGATACATCCTTCTACCTTTTTTCAAGTAAGAGAATGAACAAGTAATGAGAATAGTACTCCATTTAAAGCTGATCCTTTTTTTCAAGAAAATCACCACACCTGAAAAATTCCATTCAGTAGAATAGTCTACAAGTAAATATAAATTTAAACTGTTGGATTTCCTCACCTGATTCAACATTAATCCTATTAGGCTTAAATCTTTTAGAATCTTTATTATTTTAAATCGACATTAAAGTGATTTATATAATCAAATAACAGCTCCAGAACTGCAATAGTATTATTGAATCCGGTGTGAATAGCTGCAGAACTTTTTCACTACAGCTTTGCTGAGTTGAGAGCTTGGCACATGGGTTTTGTCTCCAAATACATGCCACTTTTAACTTTCAATTTAATTAGACTTTTATTGCCAACCTCCATCAGCTATGAGTTGTAAGAGTATTTTGTTGGGCTTTAATATTTCCTTACATAAAGTGTAAACCAAGCAAAAAATACTTTTAGCTATGACTTTGGTGCCCAGAATACAAATGAACTTAAGTAAAAATAATTCCAAAAACAGTTTATTTACAAATATATATATATATATATATATATATATATATATCAGCTGAAGAAAGAGTCATAAATTACATTACTGGAATATGCCTTGTATGCTTAGACTCCTAAAATAAGATACGATAACATTTATCAAAATATTATTCTGATTTGATCAAACTCAAAGGATTGCTAGTGAGTAAACAGAGACTGCTGTTTCAGAAAATCGATTATAGCATTTATTACTCAACCAATTCAAACAAACAATTTCCAGGTGAAGCGTGATTTAATGGTTCTTCAGGATTTAATTGGCTGACTATGTTTGAGCCCTGCTGTTTCACTTGAGAGCAGTGGTTTCATACAGACAACTGCAGGGTAATTAAGGTTTTTTTTAAAAATTATTATGTATTATAGCCTTTTAACGACAGAGAAATCAAGTAGCACCGAGAGCCACATCAAAGATTTCTTTGATTGTGGGTTGATGAGTTGTTTAAAAAAATTTTTGTAGCTACTTTGTTGATGTCAACACTTGCAAATCAGTCTTTTTTGTATGGAGAGGTTACAGAAATGGAACCAAAAAGCCCATCACAAAACTATTGTCTTGTTAGAAATTTTAAGCACATAAAAAAACTCTTGTTATTGTACTGTAGGCTTGGCAAAACAAAGTATGCATTCCCAGTTATGGCTCTGAAATTGTACAATTAATTATACATTATATGCGAGGTGGGAAGCGAAAAGGGACCTCTTGTCAAGAATTTTCAATTCTGAGCTATTAATATTTTTAAATTCCTCATTAAATTCCTAACAATTTGGCGTAAGTCCCATGAGTCTACGATTTTTTTTTGGAAAAGTTATAGGACTTTGAAATTTCGTGAGGGAAACGGGTCATTTTGAGAAAAATCTATTTGAAGATTTCAAATAAGCATAAAACTTATATTTTTTTTATTTAAGAAATGATTTTGGTATCAACAGAAAGCTTATAATGTCTTCTTCCAAGGAAATACCAATTATTGTCTTAACTCGCTATAGTTTTCAGGAAAATAACATTTTTATCAAAGCATGTCGTAAAAAGTCGTATTCCAGAAAAGGGACCTCTTGTCGGCCCTAAGTTATTCTCCCTAACAACAAGAGGTCCCTTTTTAAAACTGAATATTTTACTGTTATCTCATTGTTTTATAAAGTTTTTTATCATCAAACAACCTTAGAACCCGCACTGACAAGACATCACCTACCACGATAACACTGGTTCACCTGACAGGCTGCATCGCTATCAGTGCTGCAGCCGCAGCCACACAAAACAAAAATTCCCAACACTATCTTTTGTAATCAAATTACCCTGTTTATATTTAATTTTACTCATCATTGAGGCATTCAAGGAGCAATAATATACAATTAATTGCTCATTTATTGCAATGAAAATAACTATTATTACCCTACGTATAAATAGTCTCTTGAAAAGACAAAGTTTAGTAGCTAAAATATCGTTTATAAAAAGGGACCTCTTGTCGGGACCATATGAAATTGGTGAAAAATTTTGTTCTCTTTACACCAAACTTCGTTGTAGTTCTCTAAAATTCCGCTAGATTCAGGAGAGTTCACTTTTTTGACCAAAGTCTGCTTACGAAGTGCATGTTGGAAATGGAACCTCTTGTCGTTATGGCAAAATAACATCGAGCGACAAGAGGTCCCTTTTCGCAAGCCAAGCAGAGGCCAACAAAATGATTTATTTCGACCTTTTATAACTTTGTATCGATATTTTAACCGATACAGGTCTGTTCTATGATAAATGAGGATAACAATCGATAGAGACTTGAATTTCAATATTTTTGACCCTAATCGGTTACTAAGGCCAACATGTTCTTTAGACAGGACTAATAATTAATAACCGAACAGCCAAAGGCAACTAAGGGACCTACATTTTAACATGGGATCCAAACCACAATTTTGCCTTGTTTACAATTTACGAAATGGTCTAGTTATAAGGACAGTCTTGTGAACGTGGTATTCAAAAGTGCGGACGTTAATCCCCACTAGGGAACACCGCATCCACAAGTCATCGCTAAAAACTATCTACAGTTCATCATTATCTCCAAGTAGCTGGATTACTGGACATGCCACCGTCCCAGTCTATAATTGGGATAGATCTCTTACACATCTATATCTCATTAAATCTTACTCTATAAATAAATCACTTACTCTTCAGACCAATTAATAACTACCTTCAGACTTTAACTGCCAAATATTGCCAAACTGTTAAATAAAGATAAGTTCTCTGCTGTCATCAGGACCTGGCTTAAAGATAAACCATTTTACTCGCTTCAAGAGTTTCTCGAAGATGTCTGTTTAGGCCTGGACAATATTAACCACCACCATTTGTGTAAACCATTTTCCATCCACGGAAGTTTTCAAAGTAATTTTTAAATATTGGTCTAAAAAAGTATTGTTATGCGTAATTTGACGCTACTTATAGAGTTTACAGGTCTCAAGCAAAGGAGGAGGTAATAAGGTAAATAAGGTAATGTTTACCAAAATAGTCAACGCCATGTACATAAGTACCTGAAAACCTTTTACAAAGAGTGTTTGAGGGTTTGTATTAAAAAGGATATGTTTTTTTTTATTGTACAGACATGCCCTTCACAATTAATGAGATTTAGCTAATAAATATGATTTACTGTCACATCCCAAAAAGAGTTTTACCTGTTATTAAAATAATAGAGAAATCATTTAGTGTTTCTTGGGGCGGATCATGTGATCTGAGGAAGTTGTTGAGCCTCAGCCACTACCAAAGCTTCACTGGTACCTGGAGACATCTGGAGATGGCTCTGCTGGAATCTGCAGAGTCGTTTTCACTATAAGGCAGCTTCCTCCTCATGCGCAACGCAAAAGAGCTTCACGTGTGAGGATGGGCACCCCACGCGGGTAGCTCTTTTGCATTGTGCATGAGGTGGAACCTGACTAACACAAAACAACAAAAACAATATGACTCTCCGAATTCCAGCAGAGCAATCTGCAGATGTCTCCAGATACCAGTGAGGCTGTGGGAGTGGCATGAGGCACAACTTTCTCTGATCGTAAAAAAATAATCTAATAAAATTTCCTGATTTTTGATTCAACAGAAAAAAATACTTTCTCTAACTGTTCTTATTAACACAGGAATATTATCAGATAATCTTAGAGAAAAAAAGTAATGAGTTATATAAGATTCTTAATTGAATTACTATGTTGATGAAACCCAGTAGTGATATATGTCTACAAGTAAATTGTATTGGAAATTTGCTAAAACTTAATTTTTACCGCCACAAAATATAGCAGATTTGTGCATTCTACCTAATGTTACCAGTATTCTGAAATTAAGTACATAAAAAGTAATAGAGCACTCTCCTGATTTATAAATATCTCAAAAATATATTTATATTAGTGATAGAAACCTTTAACTATTACGGTAACTCCCACGTATTAAACACATAGCTCAAAATCCATTGTACATAGTGTACTCAATGTGATATTTTACAATGGTACTCTAAACAGAGGAGTGGAAACAAATCTCGCTCTATAACACATGAAATATAAAAATATATAAATATTATTTCTTTTACAAACACTTTTATTTTATAGTTTTGCATACAAAATATTTTTTCATATAGGAACAAATATTTAAATTTCTAGATCCACCTATCGATGGATCTACCACAGCTCAAATACTGCCAAATATTCCCATCAGAATGGTGGGACATCAAAACACGAGATTAATAAATTTATGTTCTTATTCAAAAAAACCTATACACCAGGACTTTACAAATTTAAATGTTTTCTCGTCATCACAAAGTTGAGAGGTTCTATCAAATATGAATACTGAATAAAAAGTTATACATAATATCGTACATTAAAGAATCATTAGACTAAACTAGCCAACACCAGGTTTCCTGCAAGAAAAGGTGGTGTATGCAAATAACAGTAAATTGTTGCTTTATTCACTAGATGATTTTGCATGGAAGGTTTATGTTTCCTCAATCTTCGCTGTGATATTAAACTAAAGGTCAAATGTTTTGTGTATCCTGCGTACAATAAACTAAGCTTATTATTAAAAACTGATCACAAAAATTCAAATTACTGTTTCTTTAAAAACATTTTACTGTATAAAAATTAAAATACTTATAGTTTAGCAGGACATAATCATTTAATTATTGCAGGAGTTGTTTAACCATTGTTACATATTATTTTCTCTGTGTTTATTTATTATTGATTAAACCGAGAAAATAAAATTCAACATGGCGTTAATTGCATACTATAAAAATGAAACTCTTTAAATTTTTTTACTATATTTATATTGTTTAAATTCAATTTGTACGCTTGTGTAGCTTTTACTGATCAATTTTTACACATTTTGGGATTAATTTCTCATAATAACTTCTGTATTGACAGCATTAAGGTTTGTTCCTTCATAAAAACACAAATGGCTAGACAAAATAGCTATCTTACAGTCTAGATCCAATTCATCCAGAATTTATACAGTCAAATTTCTCATAGAAAGGAAATTTTTTGAAAAATATTCATCTAAATTACAACAATTCGTTGCGGTTTACTGTAAGGCTCGATTTTGGGTCCACTGTATTTCATCTGCTAAAAAACAGGGTTATCAAAAATAACAGATAATGACAGATGTATAACAGATATATTTACAGGGTTACCAAAAATGACAGGTAATGAACTCAACAAGATTCGCCTATATGCAGATAATGCAAATTTGATTGTACCTGGCCCTAACCCAAAAATCATTGAAACATCTTCAAATCATACTTTAAATATAATTGTTTTTTTTTTTTCAAAATTAGAAACTTGTTGCTTGATCCAAATAAAACCAGTGTATTTTCATTCAAAAGAAAACAATCAAACTCAGGCACTGAACCAAATATTCATCTCAATAATCATAAACTTACCTTGTCAACCATTCAAAATTTCTTGGCCTAACAGTTGATCAGAATTTAAGTTGGGATTTATGTTTAGACTCAATACTGGGATAAATGGCATCTGGTCTGTATGCTTCAAGGAAGATGTATACAAAATGCAATCTGCACACTTAAAAACAAACTTTTATTTTTCACTTATTTACCCTCACTTTCATTGTGGTATTAGTGTCTATGGAACGACCACAAAGAATAATTTGGATAAAACTTTAAAAGTACAAAAAAACATTGGAATGATGCTAAATTGAAAACTGCAAGATTCTGTAAAGCATAAATTTTCACAACTAAAAATTTCAACTGTTTATAATACTTATATTTTAGAAACAATTTTTTTACATTAAATCTGGGAATACACATTACTGTAAGTCACATGTATAATATGAGGCATCACCTTGCTGGAGAAAAACATAATTTAGAGTTTTTTAAGGAAAAAAATCTTATATATTGGATCCAAGTTTTTTGGACACATTCCTGCGTTACAAGAAAATTATAAATGAAAATTGAGGCATTTAAGGAAGCCTCAAAGTCATACCTTATAGATAACCCTTTTACTTTTAATTATGTAGATGGCTTTTTAAATGAAAATCAATCCGTACAATGAAATAACTTAGTTCCTTTTTTTAGTTGGAATCGACTTTTTGTGATTTCTGTCTTTGTTTTTTAAATGTAATTTTTTTCACTTTTGCACATTTTTATATATTCTTATTAATAATTTTAAGTATAAGATACCTTTATACTATTTCGCCTGTATAACTTGTACAGCTTGTGAATAAAGATATTTTAATTGAATCAAATATAGGAATAATTCAGATGACACTTCCTGTATTCTCATATCACTCAAAATGTTAACAGTTGGATATTTATTTCAAGGACAACGGAAACTAAAATATGATTGTTGAGTGTAAGTGGTAAGAATTTATTTACGATTTATTTAAACTTACCACTGTTTACCCTCCACCCTGCTGGGTTTGAGTAGTGGCACACTCAGCCGGGCGGGGCATGGCACCACTGCACAGTCAGATGCCTAGCTAGAGGTGGTGCCAAAATCTCCCCAATTCTGATGTCTAATACATGTCCTTTTTCTGTTTGATGTACCAACACTGGTAGAGTCCAAAATGTGAACCAGGTTCAAAATGCTGAACGCACTGCTGCTTACCAACCATGCTCATAGATACAAACAGCTACAAAGCATCAGCTACACATAAATACCTATAAATAGTAAACGTTGGCTCAGGACAACATTACTTCTGTCAAGTTTATGTGACCTTTGGGTGTCTTACTAACATACCATGTCTTCATAAACTTACTTCACATTCAAAAACGGGGGGGGGGGGGGGGGGGGGAATCAAACCATCAGCAAGTTATTTGTTTAGTGTGAGAAGAAATCTGGGTGGAAACTAACATCTGTTTCAGGGTGCGGTGGAAAAAACAAACAGCAGAAAATAGGAAAGAAGACAAAGAAAAAATCAAATATCGACCCTTTCATTAAACTAGCACAAAACACCTCTCTTTCGCTAACTTTCCTTCAGTGTTTAGACTGCTATGTCTTACATCGTCTCTTTCCTAGTTTCCCCTTTTTTCCAAATGATAATTAGCTGGGGTAACCCAGAGATCTGTATCAAATACCAATGCCAATATTGATACCAATTATTACACTTACCACTGTTCCTCCACCTCTCAAGAGAAATACTCAAGCCATTAAGCAGATTTGGATGTTTCGTTATAGAAATCCTTTACACCGCAACATGTGTATCTTCAGCTTTTCAGTCATTGGTTTCGTTTCAGGATTCGTTATTTGTTTCAGTCCGTAATGAGAACGAGCAGTTGATGAATTCATTGAATCGACAAGATTTCAACGAGTCCCTGCTTGCATGATGCTGGCTGCTGCCACCCCTCCTCACTGGTAAATTTATGAATTTAATTTTAATTTTAGTTCTTTGATTTATTTAGATTTAGGTTTTTAATTTTTTTAATTAGCATTTTTTAACTATTTTATATATTTTTTGTCAATTTATACATAAATATTTTGCCTATTTTATTTTCCTACGAAGTAAGATTCTGCTACTGAAAATTGGTATTTTCTCCAATCAATCCTCTCGAAGTATCACTAAACCTTTGTTCAAATAGTAAAAGAAATCCTCTGTATCAGCTAATTGGTTATTAAATCTTTTTTTATACTGATATAGATGCCTTTTGTAATAAAGAAACTTAGATCTTACAACTCACTAAAGGAGGAAAGAAGGAAAAAATTGCTTGATGTGCGTTAAAAATGATTCTTTAAATAACAACAATGAGTTATTGTTCCCAAGATGCCGTAGCGTGTAGTGTCTCTGGCACAATTTGCAGTATCAAAAGTTTGGTGAGGGAGAGGGTTCATAAAACATAAAAAGCTATGAAAATTAAATAAGCTAATTTATTACTTTTAGAAATAAAACACATCATGAATGTAATGATAATATATAAATTTTATAAACATTTAATAGTCCATGAGCCAATTACTTTTTTGGTACCACCTGGGGTGGCAAATGCAGACTATGTTTTTTTTTGTTTAGTTTTATGTGTAGATCAAGAATATATGTGATAGCAACGCCAAATTTGTAGCTTTATGTGAAAAAAAAAATTACTTTAAAAACAACTTGTGTTTTCCTCATAAATTTGAAAAAGTACCAGTAGAAGTGGCATATGCTATCAATGTTTTCCTTGTAGAGTTTTGAATATAGATCACGAATTTTTATGATAGCATGATCTATGCAGTAGCTTTATGCAAGAAAAATTACTGTTTAGTTGAAATTTTTCAAATGTTTTGAAATGTGCTTTGAACTTTGACCTTTGACATTCGAAGTTGCCGAAGGATGACAGTCTCCTATCAAGAGAGTGAGTGGCATCCGCCATATTCTTGTTCAGTACATCAAATAGTACTAGAATCAATCATAACATTTTAGTCGGACCCTACTTCAAGGTCACATGAATAGATCATGCCATCATAAAAATTCATGATCTACATTCAAAACTCTATAAAAAAAACATTGATAGCATATACCACTTCTACTGGTACTTTTTACAAATTTATGAGGAAGACACAAGTTTTTTTAAAGTAAGTTTTTTCACATAAAGCTACAAATTTGGCGTTGCTATCACATATATTCTTAGTCTACATATAAAACTAAACAAAAAAACATAGTCTGCATTTGCCACCCCAGGTGGTACCAATTGCCTTTATTTTCGGGTTGGGCTCATGCACTATGAATTACTGTGAGGTAGTTCAAGACTTTTACAGCTTGAGTAGGAATATTATGTTTTCTTTGACCGAGCTAGAAATTCATATCCAATCTTTCTAACTACATAGCCAAATGTAATGAAATTTAGTTTCCTCAGATTTTGGATTTTAGAGACACATTGTAGCTTGTATTTGTTTTTTACATTATGTTTCATTAATTATTTTTCGTCCTAAATTGTATAAATCACTTCAAAATAAAGATCGAGCAGTTCAGATGTAATTTAGCCAATACATTAATTTTACAACTATAATTTTTTGATTAAAGCAAAGCCTCAATATTCCTTATGAATATTTTGTATTGCTATTTTCTCATAAAATTCTCTTTTAAGGTTACGTTTTTATCAATAAATATACTCTACAAAATTTGGGTGAACACATGATGCCTATTTTAATAACTACTGCCGATATTTTTATAATTTGACAAATATTAGTGGAAATGATTCAATCTAGCTTAGTTTCAAATAACTCTCATTTCATATGGAAACAAATATTACAAACATCTTTACTTTGCTGCAAATAATAATAGTGTAGTAGTACCAATTAAAATGTCCCAATAGAACAAACAGTGGGATGAGAAGTAGAGGTTCAATTTGAATAAATGTGTTGGTTATTTATTAAAATAGCAATTACAAAAAACAGCAAGTGGGATAGGTTGGAGTCAGCTAAATTAATTGATAATGGATTTCATGTTTATAGCAGTGATCGCCATTGCCTGTAAGCATCAAGGGAGGGTTGGTGGGGGAGGGGGGGGGGGCAGGGGTAATATTGACGGTGAATAATTAATAATTTTAAAGCATCATTGAGCTATTATATTTCGGAAGCTCTTATGTTTGAGATAGTTAGATAATACAGGGGATTTTCTATGGTCCTTGTTTTCGGATTGTTTATGATTCGTGTTTGTCTAAATTCACAGAGGTAAACTATTTCATTATATAACTAACCAATTAATATTATACATTTGGTGATTTTATTTGGTGCATTTTAAACCCCTTTAAAGTGTGCTTGTAATTTTGAAACTCAAAATCATGCTGTATTCAACATTAATAAAAAAAGGTAAGAGGATAATTTGCACTTATTTAGCATTTCTCCAAGATACGTTGAATGATGAAAGAACAAAAGAGCAGTTAAATCTGTGAAACAATAATTATGTATGACAAAAATTTTGCACGTGTAAATCGTGTAATCATAAAAACATCATTGATCATTGTAGGGGGACTTATAATTTCATTAGTACTTATAAAATATTATATGTAACATGTTGTAAAAAAGTAAATAAACTAGTTTTTTAGTATAACTTTAATTCAACATTAAAATTTCATGGATTACCTATCTAAGTTTTGCTTTGTTACAAATTTCAGATAGAAAATTCACGCATTTACAGCTGACAATTTTTTGTTAGCCCATTAAACTTCTTCATGAGACGTGCTGTCGCCACTTAATAAGTAGTTTACATGCTCAAGTTTTACTTCGTTAAATCAGTACAATAAGTTTTTTATTTTTTTGGATTGCATATGTTTGCTACATTTAAATTTTTTAACTTTTGCTCTACAAAAATCTTGCTCAGCATTTGTTTCAGCACCAGCACCTGATACCGAAAACTAAGAAAAATGTTATACTAGACTATAAAAAGACTACCTTATCTTATACATGTGACAAAAAACATCACGTAACAAAAACAAAATTGAGGTATTAAATTTAAGTATTTGACTTAAATGTAATATACAATTCTTAAAATATATTTTGATATTCAACTGCAAATTTCTATTTTCAATTAGTATGAAATCATCATCAAACTTCATTATATAAAACTGCCTAAACAAAAATAAGTCCATTTAAAACCACAAGAGATGACCTTGAGAGATCTTGATCAAATGATAGAAGATTTGATTTATTGATAGCAGACGACATCCACAAGTGACAGTTAATAGGACATCCACTGATTTTCATATGTTACCAATACTTCTCCAAAAATAATTTTGTCCGTTAAAAAGAGCAAATAATTCAGCCGTTCAAAGTTTTCAATTTCAAGTATTCAGTATCATCAATAGTTTTGCAATTTTAAAAATCATAAAAATGGACAAGAGATCAATTTTGGAATGTTACTAAATCTCTATTGAACTACAAAAATACTACTCCCTGAAATCGCTACAAATGAAAGTAAATTATAGATTTTGCTCGATCACAGTTGAGGCAAATTTAACCTCATTTTTAACCTCAAATTTAACCTGAGTTGAGAACATAAATAACCTCATGAAAAGGAAATAAAAAATGCATAATTTTCATTGACTGGAAGCAGGAGCCCATATCATAAACAGCAGATGTGGAGTGTGATACAGACAACTGTCTCAACCTTGAAGCAGTAAATAATTTAGTAGCAAGGGCATAAAACATATTTTATTTTAGAAAAATTATTAAGTAAATAATATTAGAATATGCTGGCATTGTAAATACAAAATTATCTGGAATTTTATTGAGTTTTATGAAAAAATAAATAAAATTTTTAGTTTGAGTCAAAAGGGCGCCGGTTATTCCTTTAAGGGAGGGGCACAGGGGGACACCACCCCCTGTCCCCCCCAGGCCAGCATTGGTCCCCTGGTGCCCTGGCAGCAATGGTCACTTAGGCCAGCCAGAGGTGACCGCTAAAAATGGAACAGGAAAATAAAAACAGCGGCTAGGGATAGACCCAGCGACGTTTGACACACATCAGGCTAGTGCTTTACCTCTGAGCTACCGCCTCGGTGTTTATCTGTGCATCTGAACATTTCTGAGGTTAAGAAGGTTTTCAGTACTGGAAAAGGCTTTCTACAAACTGATTTGCCCAAAAAAAGATACTTTTAAATGTATGATGTAAATTACTACTTTAATACTGCACTTATTTTTTAAAATAAAGTATCAACATAAAATTATTATTACTATGTTATGTAACCATATATTATATTTGTAGTTTTAGTCTAATCACTTTTGATTAGAACAACATAGCCCTTCATGTTGGATCCTTACCAGTTTTTGTGTAACATAATTATGACGTTTATGTTAATTGGCAATAAATTATTGAAACTTACACTGAATAACATTTTATTAAATTTAAAATTTTCAAATCACTTTAATTGTGTTGTTTTTGAATTATTTGACTGAAATACAGTATTTGAGTAGCCCAGTTACAAACCCGGCCAGGTCCATTTTGCAAAACTTTTTTGGGGAGGCAAAAAACAGTTTCATATGAAAGTAGTCTTAATGGATATGTGATTTTTTCCTTTGGTTCAATGTAGACATCTGATACCATTACAAGTTTAACTTTACTTAAATTGTTATTATTCTCTGAGTTATTAAAGTTTAAAATATGGACCTGGCTAGATTTCTCACCAAGGTTTGGAGTTGGCTGTTTTTGTGACAAACTCAGTTAGAGGTGGCCGTTTTTATAACTAACTTTGGTGATTTTGACATACAAAGTTAAAGAGTCAAGCTTGTTTGGCTTATTGTGATATCACCCAGTTTTTATAAAACTCATTTTTTTAAATATAAATTACTAGAATACAAAACATGTTAAATTTTTTTCTTAAAGCAAAAACAAAATCTCTTGAGTTGGCATTATAAAAAGTTAAGTGAACAAAACCAACTCTTTGGTAAAGGTAAACTTTTGACTTTTTGTTAATAATGTAAAAAGTTTAGTATTAGTAATGACAATAACGTTTACTAATATATTTTAGTTAAATAATAAAAATAAGTTCAATAATGTTTGAAATTCTGTTTCATGTTATTCATTCCAGAATAGTCTCAAAAATTCCATAAATAAATTACTGTTCAAGTTCATTATGACCACAAACAATAAAAACCCTGGCCACGTGCCTGATCATGTGACTTGACTGTGCCCTTTGATTGGCTGATATGGAGATGGCCGTGTTTGTAAGAAAGCACCTGTAGACCTGGCCGAATTTTGCGAGGAAGTCAAACGTTCAATTGCATTTTAAACATTTTTGTGACCGTTTTTGTAACAATCAGGCTCCATCTTTGAATTCAGCGCAAAAATGCTATTAGAAACAATCACAATCTCAATATTGAAAATTTTAGACCTAGCTGGGTTCGTAACTAGGCTACTTAATAGGTTTATAGTAGTTATTTTTACATTTAATATGTATAAATATATACAATATACTCCTTCTTATCTTGCTTTACCTGTGGACTGAGAACTGGTCAGGTAAAGATTTGGTTTCACCTTAAACTCATTAAATTAGGGTCTAATTTTTGCGTATGGGTCTAATACACAAGCCAATACTGATTATTAGGGATGGTCGAATCCCGAAATTTCGGGAAATTTTCGGGAAAATTAAATTCCCGATTTTCAGGCGGGATTTTATTTGCTTCGGGAAATTTTTCGGGACGGGATCGTTTTAGCGATCGCAAATAAACAGCGGGTGTAGCTTCGCAAAACTCGCGATCGGCCGTGGAAAACGATCTCGCGTATTTTCCGATCACGAATAAACGGCAAATCCAGCTTTGCAAAACTCGCGATCGTCCGTTAAAAACTATCGTGCGTATTTGCCGATCGTAAATAAACGGTAAATGCGGCTTTGCAAATCTCTTGATCGGCCGCGAAAACCATCGCGCGTATTTGCCAGTCGCGGATGAACGGCAAAAATAGATTAGCGCTGTTCGCGAACGGCCGCGAAATACGCTAGCGCTATCTGTCGATCGCGGATTAACGGCCGATGTAGCTTTACGGAACTCGTGATCGGCCGTGAAAAACGATCGCGCGTATTTACCGATCACTATTAGACGGCAAATCTAGCTTTGCGGAATTTACGAACGGCCGCGTCTTTGCCGATCGCGGATTAACGGCTCATGTTGCTTTACGAAACTCGCGATCGGCCATGAAAAACGATCGCGCGTATTTGCCGATCGTTGATAAACAGCAAATTAAATGTAGGATTGCTAACTCGCAACTGGGTGTGAAAAGCAATCTTAGTTATTCACTGATGACGGTTAATCAATGGAAACAACTTGCTACAAGGCGTGACAGTGATGATTGTTCATATTGTCATGATTGTCTGCTACAAATTGTGGTTTAGCCCATTGATTCAATTTTCTAAAGTAATTCAGATGTCTTTGAATCCTAGCCGAAAGTATGATTATTTTTCATAAATAAGTAAAAAAAATTGACAAAAGTAAAGACTTTGAGACTATTAAGAAATTTCTAATACATAGGTAATTAATATTTTATGTAACTTAAGAAATATTAAGTTTGGGAGTTGTGAACTTCAAATTTATAATTTTAAGCTTAGAAAAACTAGTGTTATGGTTGTCATCTTGAAACTAAACTTACATTTAATTTTTTTATCGTAGTTTAAAATGCTGGAAAAATTGTGAGTCTTAGAGTCATTTCCTGAAACAAGAACTCCAAAGCCCAAAGTTTATAAAAATACAATGACATGTTTACTGTTTATTGTTTATAAATGACAGTTTATTGTTAACATGCAGTAACCACTCTAGTATTTTACTTTTGGCTTTTTGGAAACCAAACAATAAAACAAAAAGCAGAAACTTAAAAACGATTGTGTTTATATCAAATGTTAAAAAATGCATATTATATTTATTAATTTATTTTTTATATTATTTCTATTTTTCAATGCATTCAAATTAGAAAGAATAAAAATTCAAATTTATTGAAAAATAAGAATAAATGAACAATACATTTTATTTAACATTTTTATATAAGTATGTATTTTATTTATAATTAACAATTTCATTGTGTTACTATTTTTTTATGTGTTTCTAATGTTTGCTATTTCTAATTGCATATATAAGTTAGTTTTTTCACTTAAATTTATTTCTTGTAATTTTTTGAGTTGGGACGCTACAAACATTTATATATGACATTGTTTTTAACCTAATGCTATTATTGTAATAAAGAAAATAAATTCGTGAACGAGCATTTCCCGAAGATTTAGGGAAGACAAAAATCCCGTCCCGTCTCAAATTTAAGAGGGAAGAAAAAAATCCCGTCCCGTCCCGTCCCGAACTGAAAATCCAATCCCATCCATCCCTACTGATTATGATATAAAAAGAGTAAAAATCAGACAAATTTATGATTATTTGTCTTTAATATTTCTCACGGGAATCATCAATATTGTTCACTACCTGCCAATCTTGGCCGGTTAAAAAATTAAACCAAAGATTTTTTTTAAATTAGCCGGTTGAAAAAGAAATCATTTTGCAGAGTATAGACCAGTGCAGAGTATAGAGTAGTGCAACAGCTAGTTGAAAGGTGACCAAATAAGAGGTAATATACTGCATCAAACACAATAAATTTTTAAAATTAAAGATTAGAGAGTTTTTTATCAAGGGGTTATATAAAAATACAACTATATTAATAAAATTATATTTTTATTCTTTAATCATAAAATAATTTATTTTATTACTAAAAAATTGAAAAAAACATCTCACATTATTCCTTTTATGCTTTAAATACATTGAACCTATGATAAAAATCTTTTATAATACAAATTATATCTGAGTTATAAATATGAAGTTTAGTTAAAACTGTAATCAGTATGATCATACTATACTTACTACTTGTGAAAGCAACACACTAAACCGAAATCTCTACAATATCATAGCATATAAATTAATTTAAATTGACTTAAAACAATACTTACAACAAGACTACCCTGTTACAATGATTAAAAATCATTAAGTGGGTTTAAAGTATACAAATACTAAACATTAGTAAAATCATTAAACCCATGGCACTATCGAGAATAACTCTTTGTAATAAACAAGATGACAGAATGAATAAACAAACAAGTAAGATCTAAATATTTATGTGTCACTCTCTCATTATACATTGGCACATTTAATGGCACTAGTTACTCCTAAAAATGCAATTAAAAGGGAAGTTTTTTTCAGTCAGTTCAGTACCTGGTAAACAAGTGCTGATATTCATAGTTGACAAGAGTATTAAATTTATTAGTATTGTACCTATTATATCAAAATGTATTATAGACCAGTCGTTATCTGCTAGAAAAAAAGCACATGCTTGGGTAAATCGTAGTCCCTGAGATTTTGTGTTAATGGCTTCGGAATATCATTAAAAAGAAAATTTTCCTATGTATACACATTTAAGCCAAGGCAAAAATTTTTAACGGAAATATATTCAAAATTAAGCCAAAAACCCATGTTTTTCACCCGTTTTTCAAGGATATCTCCAAGACGATTCATTTTAGACAAAAATAAATGGCATCAAAAGTTACAAACTTTTACATTAGAAAAGTTATTTACAATATTGTAATTTATATATAGTTAGTTTTAGAAATCATTACATCAAAAAAAGTAAAAATTAGCAAAAGAAGTTAAAAAATTGACGTTTTTCTAGTTTTAGTATATTTTTAGCTATTTAAAAAATATTTTTACTTTTTACGATAAAAAATTTAATTTTTTATATAAATTTCAAAATTTTAAATAAATTTTCTTAGTGTAAAATTTTGTAACAAAACTTTTGGGGTCATTCATTGTTATCTAAAATAAATAACTTTGGAGATATCCTAAAAAAACAGGTGAAATTTTTATTTAATTTTGAATATTTTCTTTGATAAAAAATTTTCCACTGGTTTAAATCTGTAGGCATATTACAATTTTCTTTTTTAACGATATTGCAAAAACAATAACACCAAAATCTCAAAGACTGTACGATTTACCCAAGTTAAAACATATACCGCCTGGTCTATTACTAAATAATAAAACGTGTTATCTTAGTACATAGATCAAAGTGAAAGGGAATGTAAACCGATTCATCAAGAGGAAAATACTCATATATCATTGTGACTTATAACTTGACTTTATTAATGTATCAAATTAAAGTTATATTTCAATGTTATTGGAATAGTAAATAGCTAATATTTATAATGATGGTAAAATTGATTAAAGGTTGTACCACTTAATACCATACCATAATTAATAACTTAATACCATTTGGTTTTGTATTCAATAACTATTTGCTTTCACTAAGTTAAATTATGAAAACTGAGCTAAACAGAAATCAGTTTTTAAAATTCGTTTGCAGACTGAACAGAATACCTAAGACTCAACGCTTTATTTTTCTAATATCTGTTTACCATTTTTGACAATTATTAGAAATATTATCTTATGCAAGGATAGTAGATGAATGTAATGTTTTTTACAAAAATACACTGAATGATTGATTGCTCAATAGTGGTGTAGTGGGGTACGAGTGGGAACAGCGTTCCCACACTGGTTTTTTAAAAACCTAAAATCGCCAAGCCCTAATCAGGGAAAATAACCAATATATTAAGCTATTCCATACTGTAAAATTTTCCAATACACCACTTTTGCCAGATCTAGGATTTTTATTGAGGGTGAACGTTTCTGCAACAAGGAAACTAAGTCTTCTCGCCACTAGCTACCACAGACTATAAAACATACAAAACAAAATAATAATTCGGATCAACACATCATCGGTTAAGAAGCGATACCTTGTATCTCCATAATTTTCCATGGAGTTAGGAAATCAGTCATTAATTTTAATAAGTCCTCGTTTGTCTGTTTATTTGCAATGTGACTGGCTGTTTTTACAACTTTCTTTTTGATGGATCCACTTAAGTAATTAATTAAGTTCAACTATAAAATTTTGGGAAACCAGCCTAAGGACTTTAGTTTTCATTAGCTCATCATCCTAACCTTATTGTTCGACAAGATAAAAGCCGATTCATTTAATAATTAAAAAGATATTTCTATTGCCCGGAAAGATTACCAATCATCTGGGAGATACCGATCACCTCTTAATCAAAGATGTCAATATAGGTAATGAGCGAGTTAACCTACCCTATGATGCGGGATGTGTTTCAGTCCTAAGAGGCACCGGAGGGCCCAGAGAGATGCGGAGGTGAGGTAGAGGAGGGAGAGGAGGGAGGGGGGGAGGATGGGGTCGCGCAGGGAGTACGCGTAACTGCGCACCAGCAGCAGCAGCCCTGCGCAGCGGCCCGCCTCCCATGCGGGGGCTCTACTGTCCGCATCCAGCAGCATTCCAAGGATCGTCAATGCCCCGAGGATGTAGCACGCAAACAGCAACACTGTCACTGGACTCATGCTCTGCAACAATCGCACAAGCGTTACGATTCCCATTACAGTTTTTAATATCTAGTATCCTATCTTCGAACTCACTTTTGTTTCTTTTGCAGGTTATGGTAATAGAGGAAATCCTGTGAGATCGAGTTGTTACGTGAAAGTGTGGTTTTGTATTTTTATGTTTCTATTTTTTTAAGGATTCTTTGAACTAATTTTTCTGATGTAAAATAAATCGGGAGATTATTTTCAGACTATATTTGAAAATTATTTGTTAAAGTATACTGGGGTACGAGAGGAAATACCCCAGATACTGGGGTGATTTTTTGTTCTATTGAAGTATGTATTTTTTCCCGTGGTTTTTAACTGGTCTCAAAAGGTATTAACTGGAGAAAAAAATTCTCTTATGATATAGAGTATTCTTGTTTGTATATTTGTTATATTTTCCAGGATTATTTGGATCATTTGGGTTATGAGGAAATTAGTTTAAAATATTGCAAAATATAAAATTAATGACTAAAAAATAAAATCTCTTTTGTTTATAAGAGACAAACAGTTTTTTACTTGATATACAGGGTGTCCATTAAAAACGTTTCAGGATTTCAGGATGTGATTCCTTACATCGAAACTAAGAAAAAAATTGATATGAAGATATGTCCTAAAGGGGATGGTTACCCAGATATTATTAATATATTTATTTATATTGTTCACAAAATATGTTCTATCTCCAAAATATGTTCTATCCAAATATGTTATGTTTTTTCTATGAAAAAAATAATCAATTTAAAAAATTTTAAAAATAGCCCTTTAAACTGAAATACCAAAAAACCGTACCCCTGACAAAAAACATGAACAATAAAAATTTTTTGTAAATTTAATTTCCAATCTAATGGCACCAAACGGTCGAATTCAGCTAATGAAGCAGCATATTGACCTATTATGGCTCAGTGCAACAATGGGCTATTTTTCTCCAAATCATGGAGCCTCATTACCTAAATTCAACCATAACTCATTTGTTTGGAAACCAATTTTCATAATTTTGATACTGTTAGATTGGAAAATAAATTAACTAAAATTGTTATTATTAATAATTTTTTTCAAAATGTACAGTTTTTTTGGTATTTTAATTGAAAGATTTGAAACAGCCTGATTTTCAAAAATTTAGCATTCGATCATGTTGATTATTTTTTAACAAACAGTTCTTGACTATTTATAGGTACATACTGAGATTCAAAAAATCGGTTAAAGACTTTGGAGATAAATAATATATTGTGAAAAAACAAAGTGGTGGATATCTGGGTAAATATGCATTTTAGGACATACCATCACATCAACTTTTTTCTTAGTTTAGATGTAAGGACACCCCGAAATCGTGTTTTTAATGGACACCCTGTATATGTTTTCTTATATTTCATAAAAAAGTAGCTCAGCACTTAAATCAAAAATATTTGTAAAGAAACAGTTGTTGTTCTGGTTGCAAACTATGCTCAAAGATAGTGTGTTGTCAATTTTTCATTAGATGGAGGAAATACCACAGCAATGATTTCTATTTTTAATAAACTCTATATGTTTAGTTAAAACAATGTTAGGCCTAACATTTAGCATGATACATGAATATTATATTAAATTAAATTTGTAGTATGAAAGAGGCTTAAGTTATTATTGGTACAAGAAATACTAATATAACTTAAGACAAAAGCAACATCCTGCAAGGAATTGGAGTAGACTATATAGCTTCTGTACATGCAATATTTCTTGACATTTATTTTTAAACTGTAGGCCTATAATTCTGATAAAAGATAATTTTATGAAGCTGTACTTTTTTACTTTCTATTCAGTAAATGTTTGTGTTTAGTTCATTAAAAGCCATAATGTTTAGATATTTAGTTATATTTTTTATATAAAATTATGAATATTATTGAAACAAAATGGGTCAGGAATGCAGGTTTAGTGTCAATGCTATCAAAACAGTTATGTGATCGAGTATGATTTCTGAATCTAGATTTCGTTATGGGTCAATAAGATCCTGAGTACAACTCCATGTCTGATATTTTAATAGCTTGTTTGTTTATTTACTGGATTAATTGCTGACCACCAAACATAATTTAGCTAACGAATCAAAAAACCTTAAAAAGGTCATTGTTTTTTTGTTTTTTTTTATAAACCTAACTGCAATTTTTAGTTTCAGATTTGTTTGTTTTTAGGAACCATTATAGGCTGTGCAATCAGTTGCTAACTTACCATTTCACAAATACGCAAATAACAAAATAGTTTAAAAATGGCTGAACTTGTTGCAAAGAAATCAGCAAAAGGTGATGTGATACATTATATTGATTTAAATAAAGAACATTTTTTTATATAACGAATAGAGAATGTTAAGAAGATTTTCATAAAACTGCCACCAAAAATCTAATATGTTTGAATGAATGAAGGGTTAGTTGACTTAAATCCATTGATTTATATTTAGTGAAATTGTTTACAAAAGTTTGATAGCAATAATATTAAGGGTCAATTGCCATTAAATTATTTAATCCTAAATGATTGTATGGTTGTGATCTAATTGTGAAAATAGATTTTACTATATACATGTGAAAATTTAAACAGTATGTAAGTAAACCTACTAGTACGTAGGGTTTAGTATGGTTTTTTACACCCTCAAAAAAAGCTCATTAAATTGAGACACGTTTAGTTATAGGTACATTATACATCTAGTACAATAGAGTGTTCAATTTACTATGTATAATTATTGCTTACCTTTAAAAGAGTTTACAAATTTTAGTTATTTTAAGTTATTAGCTATTGTAGATAAGATCTTTTAGTAATCTAAAAAAATAATTTTTTGTTCTGAATTTGCAGTAGGAGGCTACCTATATTTTACTCTTCCTTAAAAATATGTCATGTTGTTTAGCTCTTTGCAGTAATCATAGTTAAATAAGAGCTATGGAATTTAATGTTGAAATCAAGGTTCTAGATAAAAGAGGACTTAATTTGTATGTTTATGATTTATTGAAGTGTATTTTGCATGTAGTGTTTGAAGATAAAATGTGTTTAGAGGTTATGTTCTTTTCAAATCAAATCTAACATACTTCCATCGGCTTAAGTAACTAAAGGATATGAATTATTTTCCACTTCCCAATGAGCTAGGGACATTAAATTAGGTACGAGTTTCTTAGGGGAACTTTATCAACAGGAAAAGTGTCCAAACGAAATACTTTCACTGCTGACTCTTTTTCTCCCAAAGGTGGAAAAGAGCTTCTTTATAGCATCATAACTCATGCTATAAAAAATGCTGTTTTCATAGCAGTATGACAAAACAATTTTTTCACTTAATTGTCACTCTATTGCTGTCTTAAAATACCTAAGTATATATACAACTTTTATGCTTGGTAGTCGTAATTTCCTGACTTCCACCCATGCACACCTCACTATTGCAAAGCTGAGTTGTTCCCTATCATACCTTATTGAACACCTATCTAATTAACAATTAATTTTTATTATTTCTGTTTTCTCACTTTTTACTATATTTTTTTCAACTGCAAAACCTGTCGATCTAAGATATTTGTTTATAGAAAAATGCCTCATACATTTATTCTAGATTTAAATACCTTTACTGTGGTGGCCAAGTCTTTATATGTATGTAGTACATATTCATGATACAGCGGCTGTTTAAAAAGCAGGTACTACTAGTGGGGGCCTGGAGGCGCATCCCCCAACGAGAGAAGCAAATACTTATATTAGAAGTACAAAAACAATGAAGGCTTACAATTATTCAGAACAGCTTTCTCTGGAAAACAGAGCAGAAGTTTTCTGTAAAACTTAAGCCCACATATTTCTTAACAAAGCTGTTTGAAAATATTATTCACTTTTAAAAGAACGAGGCTGACCGTAGGAGCAGGTCTTGATGAAATTTTGTCATTGACATAATTAGAAGGCAGGGCAAGAAAGTAGTACTTTTTGGTCAGCGTGGATGAGGGAAGTTAATAGTTTTACACAGCGATTTTTAAAAATGTGTGGGGGGTGAGTCGTTCTAAGAGGGGGGGGTCTAAGTCGCTGTGATTGAGTATGAGAAAATAAGCAGTGAATATGAAAGGTGAAAATAAGGAGGGTGTTGGAAATAAAAGGAGTATGGAAAAGATCCAGAGGCTGCATGGCACTCTCGGGGCGAGTCGACATCAGAGGGTGGCAATAATAATCATGGGTAGTGATTCACAACAAAAATTCTAAACCGTTATAAATTAATAATTCAAAGAAAAATGACCTACAAATTTAATGGATTACTGACAAAATACTGTTACCAGCGCAGTTTATTGACAAAAATTAAGGCTGAAGTTTGTTACTACTTTTTAAGACGAGAAAACACGGCTGACAATTTCCTGCAGACTAGTCTGCAAATGTGGACAGCACAAAATGTTTATTTTCACAAGTGAAATTAGAGGCGGGGATGGGGGGGCGAATTTTGTATAGGAGGGACAGCAAGTCAATCTTTGCATGAGCACTAAAAATCTGACAGGCCGCCCCTGATTAAATCACCCATCTCGGTTAGATCAAAGTTCTCCAGAAATAATTTGAGGTTGGGGGAAAGCTTTAAGTTTGTCCAACAACATTAGCTGATTTCCTCGCCGACACTGGATTGTTGATAAATTTTCTAAATATCTGTTAACTTATAACTAATAGAAGTGATGTTTTGATTATATAAAAAACGTTTAGTAAAAGTAAAAGCTAAGTGTAGAGCCAAACATTATTTTGTGCCAAATGAACTTCTGAAGACATGTATTTATCTCAAGGTATCAGTCATTTAGTGTTATTAAAATCGAAAATAAATTCCTATTACGATGATTAACATTACTGTTTGTCCAAGTACTAATAATTTGTTAATTACCATATGTAAGTTGAGCCATTATTCTTGAACTATTGCTGTGTTTAATTCAAGAACAATGGTTCAACCTACACAAGGTAATTTATGATATTTCGTTTTTGAAACTGGGTTCATAAACAATTATTAATGATTTGTCTTTTATATATATAATATTTTGAACTGAATTTGTTTGCGGCTTACAGACATCAAAGAAATTATGATTTTATACTGTTGTTTTTAATTCAACTCACTCAAAATATGTGCCAAAATGAATAAATCAACCAATTTTTAAAAACTGGTGGGATATTTAGTGACAATTCGTCTTATGAGCTCAGAAATGTTTTTGAAAACAATTTTGACTTTTAAATTAATAAAACACTGATTTTAAGCCAATTATTTAATCTGCTTTTTTGGCTTTTTGTTCATTGTGATGAGTGTTGGTTAAAAAATTGCTCCTGGACATTTGTTTTCATTATTAGAGGTGAAACCTTCCTACAGTACTCTACTATGATAAGGGATAATCAATTCACCAACATTGATTTTTATGTAAACAATTGTGATGATAGCATTTTAAACATTTTTTAGTAATTATTTGTTATGGGTATTGATTTTACATATTTCTTTTTGCATATCAATAATTCAACATTTTTAACAACCATTCTAAGGAATGGGTATATAGGTTAAGACCATATATTATTTCAAATATTTCTTAAGTTTGTTGGTCGAATGTTTGCTAGAAACCTATCTAAGCTTCGTGCAGTCAACTCAATGAATTTTACATTTATTTGTAGAATTATTGATTGTTTTACCCACTAAGTACCCTTTTGATCAGGTTATTATTTATAACTAATTTAAATATAAGACTAACAATGTAAAACACGAAAAACTCTTTATTTTACCAATATGCTAGAAAGGTTTTGCAATTAATACAAAATTGAGTAGTTTTTTATTTGAAGCACATTTCCACTTTTTGTTTCCAATTTTTTTAACTAATTGCTTACTGGTATATTTTAGAAACAAAAATATTCAGTAATCTTAGAATACTTTTTAGAATCTTGAAATTAAATTTATATTAAGGTGTGATGTAAATCGCCAACATTCAGAATTATATTGAAATAATAAAATTAAACTAATTTAGTGTTAAGCATTATATATTATCAATTTTAATTATTTATTTTATTAAATTCTTCTTCTGTTGGTTCAACAGTAATATTAGAAAGTTGGTGTTGGTTACCAATCTGTCTCTAGTGTTTTTGTCTCTTGCTCCCTACATTTTATAACACATGTTATTTATGTCAATAGTTGGTTGTTGACACGATTGTATATTAAAGCCATGTTATTATAGTTGTTCATTTAATTTTTATGCTTCTTAATAGGTATTTGTAACCAAGTACATATATGTATTGTATTGCTCAATGTGTTACAACTCTCCGACATAAAATTAATATGGGGATTGAATTTTATTATTAGTTCTTATAAGGAAACTAGATTGAAAGACTTTGAAGGTTTTAGTGACTTGTTATATAATAAAACATGATGAATCAAATAATGAAAATGTAGGAAATATGCAAAAGGTGTTATTTTTTATTCAGACTTATTGGTGAAATTATTAAGTCTATATAATATATTTTAAGATTAAGTTAATCTCACATACCTACATTTATTTACCTATATATGAAATGTTGGAATTATGATTGGCTTTGCTGGTTAAAGGGAAATCAGACAGAAAGGTACCTGTAGGAGGTGTATAACACAAAAGTATTTTTAAACTGACATTCAGAATACTCTATTTCAATACTGTTTTTACCGACCGACAAATTTATGTATTAACTGCATAAAACCTGGGACAGGTTAGTTTAGAAAAATAGGATTAAATTAAAACGGTTTCATATTTCCATCTTTTTCTGACTCTCTAGGTGTGTAAATCTTTCATAAAACCTTAATTCCTAGGACTCAACTAATGTTCGTTTCCATTCAACATTTTCTCCAACAATGTTGCGAGCTAATCTCAAAGCACCTTTTAGTACAACTGAAAACATTGTTGGGACACTGTTTCCATTCGCTCAACACGCGCCAACATTTTTTGCAAAAAGAACCCCCCCACTCACCCCGCTCCCCCCTGCTCCCCTTCGCTACCAACTCACCTCATATAGAGCGTCTAGCACCTAAAAACACTATGTAATAAAATACATAGTTTTTATATTTTGTGAGGTTTTTTAACAACTTTTTTTTACTTCATATTTAAAATAAAAGAGAAATAGGACACAAAATCTATTTAGATGTTTGTGTGTGTAAATTTATGGAGTATGTCTTTCAAAAAAAATTTTAAAAAGGTGTAAAATTTAGATTATTTAAGTGACACTATATCACTGTTTAAAAAAGTTAAGTATATTATTTTTATATTAGGAATGGAAACAGCTAATTTGGCTTTGTCTCTTGAAAAACCTTTAGTTCCAGCTCTGAATCCACATACAAATTAATAAGGTTAACTACACTCAAATGAAGACTACATTTAGCGCAGAAGACAAGGGGTTTAGCTGGTGCGGGGCGCGCGGGGCGGGGGGCTTCTGCTCCTGTCGCTGCGCATGCGCGAACTCTGCTTACAACAGAGTTGGATGTTGGGACACTGTTTCCATTATGTTTTGAACTCTCCTTAAAACTTTGTTGCGAGCCACATCAGCTGCCAACTTTTTTTGTTTTTTGCCCTTTTGAGCAGAAAATATTGAGTGGAAAAGTGGATTCAATATTGATCCTAGAAGAATATATCTATATTGAGATTTGTTTTGTTTTATACCGTTAGAGGCAGAAAGATGACAAAGATGTATTACTTCAACCATACGATAATATTTGTTAAGGAAACACTTAAATAAACCATCAACAACTTAAACCTCACAACAACAACAACGTTCAGCAGAACAATGTGTTCTGCAGAACATTGGATTGTTTTGTAACTGAACTTATTCACGAAGTTGGTATATGCTTTACAGAAAACAAAATCAAAAGCTGAATTTTTAATGTCTTCATGCTTTAACACCTTCTATGGAAAACTAATCTGTCATTAAATGAACAACTATTATATGACACCACCTTAGATCTAGAGTTGATAGTAATTTGATAATACTCAATTGATGCTCTTTGTAAATAATAAAATTTGCTGTTTGATAATATTCTGGTTGTCCTATCAATTTTTCTATGGTGGTATTACGATTACGGTTGTGATGTTAATGTGGTGAACACGAAGCTACACTACCCAACCAGGAATGGTTGACTTAGGTCAAGTGTTTCTATGTAATATTTTTGACCGTTGATTGGATTTTCTATTTGATGCCCTCAATAATATTACTTTTAATAAATGTTATTTGTTGATCTTGAGTTTCAATTTCATTCCCTTAATCTACAAGTATAATGAAGTTAAATGTTTAATACTGTGATGTGGTAAGTGCAAAGGGTTTTAGTTTTCCCCAGTGTTATAATCCATTTTTGGAGGTCTTATTATGTTTTGTAACCACAATGTACTTAGTGTATTTAAAATATTTTGCTAGAATTTCCGA
The DNA here is from genome assembly GCA_035578135.1 of Flexamia atlantica. Classification (NCBI taxonomy): domain Eukaryota; kingdom Metazoa; phylum Arthropoda; class Insecta; order Hemiptera; family Cicadellidae; genus Flexamia; species Flexamia atlantica. The sequence continues at coordinate 31,245,328 of JAQJVK010000010.1, forward strand.
TCAAATTAATAATTCCCTAACGAGTCAGCCAAATATAGATTAGACGGAATATTATTTTTTTAATTCCTATTTTAATATAACAACCATCGACAAATAACAATTATTAGTGCAATAAAATTAGGCTAATGAGTAATGAGGCAATAATGGAATACCCAATGATTCTATTATCAGAGCAATCCTGAGTGCCCATTACTTATTTGCTTCAGAATGCACTTAAATAAAGACTCTCCTGAATGCATTTTGATCTGAGTGGGTTTTTTTTATCATGTTCAACTCACAGTCAAATCTTCACAGTAATCCTGGGATACAGTAGAACCTCTCATTATTGGCCATGATGGTACCAAGCTTAGGCCGAATGACTTGGCCGGATAATCCATCCTATTTTGAAAACTATCATTTATACCTAGTTAATAATACGTAGCTAATGAATTAAGTCCCATATAAAGCTTTAGGTGTATTTTTGGGTTATTTAAAAATACACAGGTCAGTAAAACCAAAAAAATCACGTTACTTGAACACTAATTGATCTAGTTTCACCAGGGCCACCCTAAGGGCAAGGCAACCACCCCGGTCCCCCCCTGGGCGCCACTGCTAGGGGTGTGCCTTGACCGTTTAAGGGGAAAATAAAAAAATATGTGTTACAGGGTGCAAATAGTTCACAGGAAAGAATCACACAAATTTAATCAAATAGCTATTGAAAAATAAGTCATTCTCTAACTTTGTTTCTATAGATAGATTATAACTAAAACTCCATAAAGTAAGTCATAGATGAGTACCTATATAGACTTATTCATGGTATTAGAAACTCATAAATCATAATATTGCTATATTGAATTTTACTAACTGTGTAGGTTAACTCCCCCTTCCTTGGAAGTTTTTTAAATATAGCATCCTTTTGTTTAGTCAGTGCTTTTGACATAGAAGTTGAAATCATGAAGTGCTTTTTTGGATCATGATAGTGAAGGTCAGCCTGAATCGGAATACCAATCCTCTGTATCAAGACGAGCTTCTCAAGTAAACCTTTAGGAAAAGTCATTAACAGCAACTAAAGTAAACACTATGAAAAATATTGATGGTTGCCATTTTTTTAATTATATTAAAATCAATATTATTAATCTGAGGATAGTGAAAGTGCCAGAATCGGAATACTAATCCTCCGTTTCAAGACGTGCTTCTCAAATAAACCTCTAGGAAAAGTCATTAACAGCAACTAAAGTAAACACTATGGAAATATTGATGGTTTCTATTTTCAAATAATACCAAAATCAATATGTCAATATTATTAATCTATCAGTATCGTTTTTAAATGGGAGCCAGAGCCAGGGGCTGATTCCAAAAAAATGTTGGTAATTGAATTATACTGACTTTCTAGTTAATAAATTTGGTAATCGCAAATATTTTCCATAGAGCTACTTTACACCCTTGTTAGTGATTTTTTACTGATGGGTTGTAATTAGTACTTGTGGAACCCGTTATGAAAAAGGCCCAGATGATTGTTTGATGCATGGATCTGTTTGACAGATGAACGCAGAGTCGCGGTGTGCATGTCTGACAGAGAATGTGTTTCCTCCGTTTTATATCGGATGAATTTGAGGTTGGAATCGATGAGAAAAATATGTACAGGACTGTTATTATCAAGGTTTTGTTTAAGCTATGATACAAGTGAATGAATAATTTAAAACAAAATGAATACAAACTAGTAGTAATGAAAATGAATTTTCCATTTGCCTAATTCAGTTACTACTGAAAAAATTAGATGAAAATAAAAAATAATTAATTGTGTGATATTTATCCCTATTGTATTATTTATTCTTATTACAAACATAGTATTTGGGCCAATTAGTTTTTTTAAGGGGGGTGCATGTTAAAATCTTGCCCCGGGCGCCTACTGGCCCAGATTTTCACCCATGAAACTGATTTGATTTTAAACTAAACCATTTCTCTTATTTGCGTCACAGCTTTCTTTGGTGTTTGTACGCCTACCATTCAAAGGGACTTGAAGAAAAAACAATTAAAAACCCCAATGGATTCATATATTAAACAACAGTTTAGAAGTTACTAGCTCAACTGAGTAAAGTAAGACTTATTGGCTCAAGTTCACTATACCTCAATCAGAGCGAATTCGACTTTCCCAAATGTTTGTCAATCAATTTGCCCCATGAGGTCTTATGAGAGAGATGTCGCACAAGTCACACCGAACGTATATTTCCAGAATCGGAATACTAATCCGACGCTCACATATACGTGGATTCGTCATGTTTGTAGGTAGTGAACTGAAGCCAAAACAAGCAGATAGATGATGCAATTTAAACAAACAAGATATACACAAGGAAGTATCAGAGGTGATTACATGTCTGTAAACCGTGGGAAATAGGTTTTTATATTGGCTTCTGATAAGAGGTCGGATAAACCGAGGACTGGGAAAACCGAGGCCGGATATGAGGAGCTCTACTGTAAATGAAATTTTGGGGGAATGTGAATCCCAACATCATTAATTTTTTCATATTAGGAACAAAACTGAAACCCCTGGTCATAGCTTTGATATTTTTGGAATGTGCGAGACCAAAAATTGATTGCACATTGATCAATTGATTGATTGATTGATTGATTGATTGTGGGAAGAGTGTGGTTTTGACTATACTTGGGAGAAAGTGTTTGGAAAGTTTCCTTCCCTTTTCAGTAACCAGCACCAAATAACTAAAAATTTGCTCTGACAATACTTCCTGTGTGACCAGTGTTGAGAGAGTGTACTCACCATGTATCTGAGGGCTAGCTCATGGAAGCCTACAGTCACTACAGCAAAGTGAACAACAATGTAGACGTTCAGCCAAGTTGCGAGCTTGACATCATACTTGACTCTGCTCTTCACCTAGATAAAAAAATGGCCTGACTATAATTAAACCTTTTTTTTCAGTAAGCCTTTGATAACCAAAATACATTGAAATAGTAAGCTAAAACTACGCCCATATTCAGGTTGGTAGCTAGTGAAGGTATTACAGCCATCTTGATAAATAAAAGTAGTATCTGGTAACCCATACTCTGATAGCAATATTTTTTTCTTCTTGTTGGATTAGTAAGTGCAGCATTAAGTTGGTAATTGTTGGGGTGACTTCAAACTATGGTCATATTTGTTATAAAACAAATCAAAACCTAGAACACTTAAAAAAGAATGACATGGATCCCTTTAAAACAGTCCAATTTTAAAGCCCAAGATATCAAAGCACAACCACAACAGTGGACATCTTGAGATTCCAAGCTTTGATTCAACACCAAAATCAAGGGTCTATGACTATGAATATAGTTTTTGCTGAAGCAATAAAAACCATATGTTAAGAAAACATGAAGTTTGTCAAATGTTGCTAAAGCGATGAAATCGATGGGCTAAGGTGGTAAATGGTGCTATAAAAGTCTGACCGATGGTTATTCCCAAACCCTAAAAGAATTCAAAAGTCAAACGGTTGGATGACTTACCTCAATCTTGTCCTCATCAGCCCCAGTCCAGGGCCTGCCCGGCAGCCAGCTCGGGCCCTTGACCAACGCCGACACCTTGTCCTGCCACCGCTCCATCTGCCGCATCTTCTCTACCACATTCTTGTTGTAAAACACCTGCCAACACGTCAAACCTGTTGATTACTGCAGCAGTTCGACCACTTGTGTGTAGTTTAGCTGAATCTAAAACTTAAAATGGTGTGAAGATGGCATTCCGAGGCTGAACCGATCATAATCCATAAAAAGGACATTTGGATCATAAGGCATACTTACAGGACTTTTTCATTTAAACCTAGAATTTTTCCTGCATTCTGATTCAGGAAGCTGCCATCAGTGCCAAATTTATCATTAGGCCCACCAAGGCCGGGCTTGGGACCATGCGGCGATAGGGGGCCGCACACTCTGTCAGGAATTATGTAGTCCACTCTAAATAGAATTCGTATGGAGAAGGTATTTGTGGATCAGCATTAACCCTTAGAAGAAAAAAAAACATTTGAACTGGACCACTTTTAATTGAACTTTTGGTTTATTTTCACACCATTACAGATATGTTTTTGGCTAGTCCGACCACATCCATGGCCCTCCCAACTTACATTTTGGAGAGCCCTCTCAGAGTATAGTACAGTTCACTCTCCAGCATAGCAGATTATAGGAGATTGACCTTGTCGCTTTGAACAATAATTGGTTTTCAAACCCTTGCAATTTAAATTATAGTTTATGTTTTGTTAAAAAAATAAATAACCTATGCAGGTTATGGTAATAATGTTATGTTACCTGTAGATATAGAGGATTGAATGTGGGTTCATGTTTGACAAGACCATAAATTATTTCCTGCTTCTCTTTTTCTTCTTGAAATGTTCCAAATATTCTGTCCCAGACAATAAGAAATCCACCGTAGTTCTTGTCTAGACAGTATAGAACACTACCTATAAAAAAACAGGGTGCTTTCATTAACTTACTCTAAACTAAAAGAATTTAAAAGGCAAAGCCTACCACAACAGCTAAAAAAGGAATATGCAAAGAAAGCTAAACATTACTTAACACCCAAATTCAAACTGCTTGTCAGGTGCTAACATTAAACTTGAGAGAGATTTTGCACAGTAAATTCCAGTTGTTTGTTTAAAAACTAAACCGCAAACGTCCGCTAAAAACAAAAAAAACATTTTTTAACATAAACTATGTTAAAAAATACCCTACACCCCTTTTTTGTGCCTTTTTTTACACATGGACAATTGGACACTATTTAAGGTCTTCCTTAAAATTTAAGGCTTTCGCCTAGATCCTATAAAAACTTTGTAATGGATTAAGTTGTGATATTTTTCCAAATAAAAATAAGTTAAAATTTGTCATCTTAAAAAATTTACTTGAAGTAGAGTTTTTTTGTAAATTAAACTAGCTGAACCTAGCAGACGTTAGCCTTTGACTAAATACCAAAGATCACCTGTTCATGTAAACATATCTTTTATAAAAATAACATATGTTAAAATTATCTCATCAATCAACCAGTTCATTCTTAAGAATAAAATTGCAAATTTGGAATCCAGAAGGACAAAGCCCCAGTGGAATTTCAAAATAAAAATATCCCCACGTCCATCTCTCTTATATTGGGTCTATTCCTGAAAAATTTCAGCTCAATCAGTCCATTAGTTTTCATGTGATGGAACTTCAAACTCATGCACAACCATCCTAACTTTTTCAACTACAATATTAGTAGGATACTTAATTTCCTTATGAGTTCACTACTGGTGTTATCAATTTGGTGTGTTACAACTATGGGGTGTCAACATACCAGAAAGCATTTGGTATATAAAATGAGTTCAGAAAATATTTTTAAATAATTAAAGAGATGAACTATTTGTCATAAGGTTAATTTTAATAAAGATGGAAGACAAAGTAACTTTAAAAGTAAGGCAAATAAAAGTCACACTTGTTATTTAGGTTACTTTTCCCAATTTATTTATATTGGAAAACGTTTATTATAGATCTATAACTTAAATGTACCATGGTGCACCCTGTGGTGTTTCGGTGTGTTGAGGAGCCACTCCAGAGGCCCAAGTGACTTGACGGTTTCTGTGTGTATCCAGAACTGATACAGCAGGTTGAACTGTTGATGGGTCAGGAACTGTGCTGGAGGAACGAAAAATGCCATTGGCAAATAAAATATCTGGAATCAAAACCAACTATATTTAATACAGTTTTAAAAGGTGATTATTTATAAGTACAGTGTTTTTTTTTTGTTTTGTAATCTTATGAATGTTTCACATTTGGTAACAAGGATCCGTGAATAATAACTTTATAAGCGCTTTTGATGATTAAACAAAAGTAAATTGGATTTATATTTAATTACAGAGTCATATGCAACACTATGCGAGGCTTTGGATTCCACCTAGTGTGTGATTCAAACTAGTTTTAGCTAGAAATCAGAAATCAGAAGACTGTAAACAGCATAATGACTGACATCACAAAAATAATTTTTCATTGTGTTTTGTACCTTATATGTTTGAATTCATTTGTAAATCTATTTTGAGTATTATTTTTTTCAAATTGAATATAAAATTAATTACAAATTAATTAATCTATTATCATTTTATAATTATTTTGGATATATTTTCCCACAAAACATTTTACTTGATAATTTTTCTAGTATTTAGAAATTCTTTGATTGAATTTCATTGTTGGTGGGGGTGATGTTATATTTTATTTTGATTTTTGTGGACATTTGCCATAACTGATTAAAAAACAAGTTTCACGATGTTTCAGGATCTGGAATCTGAACCTGTCTTCTCCTCCCACCAGTATTTGCTCTGTTCTGATTGGGTGTGGACGTTCTCTCTCCTGTTTGGTAATCCTTGACACTTGTACTTGTGTTTTCTGTGTTCTTCATTTTATTTTCAGCGTAGTGTTTTTGTGACTGCTTTTATAGTTCTCTGTTTTAGCTGCATTTTTCTCTAGGTTAGCCTGGCTGTGTGTTACTAATCTTGTTATGTTCTAGGTTTTTGTCCACCTTAAGATGGATCAGATTCCAGATCCCGAAACGTCGTGAAACTTGTTTTTACTAATCAGTGATGGCAAATGTCCGCAAAAATTAAAATCAAAATATTTAAAAATTGTTTAAGAACCTTTTTTCACATGTAATTTGCTACTTGGGTGACATGTATGGAGGTGTGTGGTGTGTAGTAGGTGTTTGGAGGTGTACAGAAGTGTATGGAAGTGTATGGAGGTGTACTGAGGTGTATGGTGTATGGAGGTGCGGATTTGTGTGGTTGAGGGTGTATGGAGGTGTGGTGGAGGTGTGGTGGGGGTGCAGAGGTGTGGAGAGTGGGGGTGTAGAGGTGCGGAGGTGTGTGGTTGAGGGTGTATGGAGGTGTGGTGGGGGTGCGGAGGTGTGGAGGGTGGGGGTGTATGGTTGAGGGTGTATGGAGGTGTGGGGGGTGCAGAGGTGTGGAGGGTGGGGGTGTGGAGGTGCGGAGGTGTGTGGTTGAGGGTGTATGGAGGTGTGGTGGAGGTGTGGTGGGGGTGCAGAGGTGTGGAGGGTGGGGGTGCGGAGGTGCGGATTTGTGTGGTTGAGGATGTATGGAGGTGTGGTGGGGGTGCGGAGGTGTGGTGGGGGCGCGGAGGTGTGGAGGGTGGGGGTGTGGAGGTGCGGAGTTGTGTGGTTGAGGGTGTAGGGAGGTGTGGTGGGGGTGCGGAGGTGTGGTCGGTGTGCGGAGGGGGGCTACAGAGGTGTGGACATGAGTAGGTGTGGACGTATGGGAAGGGAGTGTGGAGGTATGTGGGTGTGGAGGAGTAGGTGAATGGAGGTGTGGAGGAGTGGAGGTGTGGGCTGTTGGATACTCACAAAGCCACACCAGCCCTGCAGCACGGACTGCCGCAGCCCCACGGCCAGGTTGTAGTCCTCCGAGCTGTGGTGGACCTGGTGTTGGGCCCACAGTATGTGCACCTCTGCAACAGGCAGATTGCCACAGAGCTATACAATTACAGTACCTTATTATCAAGGCCATAGCCAATGGATATGTGGAAAACCCCCCCAAAAATGTTAGAATAGCGTTAAAATGAAGGGCTAGAAAGATATTTTTTCACTTTCTTTAACTGCCAAATCCTAACCCCCCAAAAAACATTTCTGGCTACGGCTTTGCTTGTATACTATAGTGATACCAGACCAGTGGTTTAGGCCTCCACAGACCTCTTTTCAAATTAATTTAGGATTAGGAATTCAAAGGGGTACATGTACGTCTCGACTGCCTGGTCGGTCATCTGCCACAATCTAAATTGCCTGGTCTAAAATCCCCAAAATTTACATTTGTACGTCAGCAAACCTGCATACTCATTCCCCATGTTATACTTAAGGGAAATAAAAAACATTCTACAGTGGAACCTCGATAATTCAAAAATCTCTACAATCAGTAGATTTTGTCTATTCCCTTCAAAAACCCTCTAATATTTGAAAAATAACACACCAATAATTCAATATGTTTTTACCCATAATGATGCCTCTGAAATTTGAATAGTTATTTCCTCGAGCCTCTAAAATTTTGAATTTTGTTGCTGTAATTTGAAACACTACCTCTTGAATTCGAAGTAACCCTCTGCAATTCGAACTTACACCACCGTTAAGCCTCTGAAATTTGAATTAAGCACAAAAACAAACCTGTTCAATCACGTACCAGTGCAATCCTGTGCTTAGAATCCTTAGGCGACTTTTCTTTGAAAAGTTGAATGTGCTTGTAAACAGACTGACCTCCACAATTGAAATTTCATTTGCAGTAACCTCTTTGATTCAAACCATCCATATCTCAAACTTTCTATATTTGAAATAAATTGGCTGTCCCTTGAATTTCGAATATGAGGGGTTCATCTGTATATCTTCCTTAATTACGAAACACATTTTGATCTAACTTGGTAAATGGCTTCTTCTAGTTCAGATCTACTAAATATTGAATTAAAACCACCCAATTTTAACATATCTGGTGTAGCAAACCTACATAGGAGCCGTCCATAAATTATGTAACCTAAATTCTGCCGTTTAGACCCCCCCTTCCCCCCACCCTTGTATCGGAACTGTAGTGGCAGGGGCAGACTGGGAAGAAAAAAAACGGCCCTGGCATTCCTCTGGCAACTGGCCCCAGACAGGGAAAAAGGGGGTACCCTTCCGGGGGAGTTGGGGGGAATGGAATACCCCCCAGAGCAGAGGAGGGTGGGGGGGCCCACCCCCGGGAAAGTTTGCAAGATTTGAAACCCAAAATCGTGTTTTAAGGCTATCTGAACCCCTAGAAATGCCTAAAAGCAGATAGTCTAGAAATGACAAGTCACAAAGCCCGGGCTTAGGGCCATGTGCTGGTAGGGGCCGCAATGGTTGGAAATAAGGTATTTTTAGTAAATATATGAGGCCATAATTAGGCTGCAAAACTTTGAGCTAAAAAAGCATACCTTTTGACGAGGCCGTTGTGGGTCTTCAAGGAGGCAGCACAGTAATCTGGGCTTAAGGCCTTAGCGGCCCCAATTCATTGGATGGGCCGTCGGCCACGTTGTTCCACAAGGGCCGGCCTCAGCTCAGCAACAAAAGAGGCTGATTTTTATTTTGGTTTAGGCCCACTTTTTATTAATCTACTGCCCTTTTCTATGACCTAAAGAGGCCAGCCCTTCTGGCATTTGCCCAATAACCAAATGGCGCCCCTGTGTAACGGTGATACTAACCTTTCCCAAAATTACATAACACAGTGCCATTACCCCCCCTCAATTCATCTTAGTCTAAAAATTGTAATTTAAAGCAAAATAAAAATTTAAACTCAAAAGAAACTAATTATTTATTGATACGACCCCTAGCTAATATTAGGCCCACAATTTATTAGTTTTTAACTGTTTGCTGCTTCTTCTCGGGTTATGCATTTTTGTAATTGAAAATCAATGATTGAAACAGGGATTTGGTACTCTGGGTTTCCCAACCCTATAGGAAAATCATGTGAGGGTACTTCTGCCATTATTTTGTCTTTTTGTACGGCTACCGGAAAGGAAAGAAAGCTTCCCTTTGATTATCCCTTAGGCTCACAGCCTTCAGTAGATTAATATAAGGGAATCAAAAGGAAAAAGGAATAGGTACAAGGAGTAGGTTCTGCCAAGCTTAGATTGGGTGGGCAAAGGTATACATTTATCCAATGGATGTCATGGAACAGGGCCTCGAGGGATCAGGTGGCCCTCATATTGGCCATAATCTTGGTCGCCAGTACACCGCCGCCCACCATGTCGTTAAACCCAGCCTCCCCTGGTGAGGAACTGAAGTTTTTCACTGAAAGGCAGCTACAACACTGCCTCCAATTGAGACTACTGCCGTTACTGTGTTCAATATTGGTACATAAACTAGCAAAAGCCAGTTAGGATTCCACTGGGGGGAATCCATAGTTAGAGGTTTATTTTGTCATCTAGTTAGAGGTGTTGGGGAAATAGCTGGCGAAGTAGTTGTCGAAATTCTTTAGAGTGGCAGTGCTAGTGGCATAGCCTGTAAGCGTTTGCATGAACCACATTAATACTGTTCGAACCAGGCATCCAACCTGCCCCAACCAAGTTCATTCAAAAGTCATTCTTTTTTCCAATTTCTATATAACTAGATATTGTTCAAACTTAGTTCCGTTTGAATTCTTATGATAAAATTATAATACTAACATTAAACAATGATTAAAAAACTGAATTTTAACTGGAGAAAAGAAACTAATTTTGATTATAATAAGATATTCATTCTTGAGGTTTAGCAGTTACATAATGCAGCGAATGACCACCCACCCTTCCCTGTAATGATTCATAACGCTGCCGAAACCCCCCTCTCTCCCAGGGGCGTTACATAATTTATGGACGGCCCCATACTCATTCCTCAGGTTATTCTTATATGGAGATAACAAAACCATGTAATAAGGCTATCACTATGTTAGACTGAAATATGTTTTACATGTCTGAAATTCACTGAGCACGCAGATCTGCTGACGCACTGTCTGGGGGTATTTGTATTCCAATAACTCACCGTGGCTGGCCCGGTGCACCCAGTAATAACAAAAGTCCACTCCGATGGCAGCGATGTACCACGTGACTGGGGACTCCCATGGCAGATCTATGATGTGGAAGTTCTCATAAATGTAAATATACAAAGCATGTTCTCCCCCTCGAAAAACTAACCTGCAAACACAAATCCAAAATTCAAATGAAATATCATCCTATACGTTTTTAGGCTCTACGGTGGAACCATTTAATATATGCATAAAACTATACCCTTAGAGATCCGTTTGTACAGAAGGACAGTTAATGTAGAAGTTAAACACTGAGGACTTGAATTTAATTTAATTTAAGAGAACTGAAAATTTACAATTGGAAACGTCATCCAAAACGTATACTGTAAATAGTAGTTTGAAATAAAAACTTTAATCTTGGATGATCTTGGTAAAGAAATACAGTAATGTAAAGTCAAAGTTCATTACAAATTATTGAAGATTATGTATTGTGGTTCTCAAATAAAACAGCACTAACTAAGGACAGTAAGTTCGAACAAAACTACCAAACAGCTTTTAGATTTTTAAATTTACGAGATACAAGTAATTTTGAAACGCCTGCAGAATGTGATTGTTTAACTCCCAACATTTGTGCTACAGAATTTGCCTCGAAAGTTTTGAAGGCGTTCCGTTTCAATTATTTCATTGAAGACAAAACTAGGAGTAAATTTGAACAGAACATTCCCAACAATAGTAAATAATCGGTTCTCCAGTCACAACCGTTCGGAAGTGTCATATTTCATTATTTAGACATATATTAATTGTATCTCACAAAACATTAGTTTTAATTATCATGTAAAGTATACATGATAATTACATGATATACTTTAATTATCATGTAAAGTATATGATATAGATTTGATCGATGGAGGTGGTGTTATGCATTTCATGATATTCTGTGCTGGATCCTCAGCAAAAGTCGTCTAAAATAAAATTTAATTTTTAAACAAAATAATCGTAGCGGTCTGGAAAAAATCAAAAGTTGGAAAATGCAAAATAGTATAATATTACGTTTCTTGATCGGAAAGTACTGTTTTGCCGGACGAGCATGATAGTTCCCACGCGAGCGGAGGCGGGTGCGGGATTTTCATGCGAGTACGGTAAAACTTACCGGCCGTGTAATGTACTATACTTTTCATCATACTACTCAGAATAAACATACTTTCAATCATAACGTAGTCCTTGCATAAACCAATACGTTTCTCAATCCTTCAAACCTAACCTATATATAGGTTAGGTTTGAAGGTTGAACCTATGTATATACTCGCATGAAAATCCCTCACTCGCTTTCGCTCGCGCGGGAACTATCATGCTCGTACGGCAAAACAGTACTTTCCGGCCTAATAACGTAATTTCCGGACTGGTGCGGCAATGGGTAACTTTCGAGCCAACAAAAGGAACAGAAAACAGACATTTCTGTGTCTGTATGATGAAAAGTTTGTTACAAGCTTAATCTAAGGAAACTGATTTTTTTTATTGAAACACTGAATTTCATTTGTGTAATTAAAAACATAACAAAATAACTACCAGTCATCAGTTTGTTGCCTATACTGTTGAAAAGAAAACATCATAACAAACTTAAATTACTCCTACAAAAACTATAATCTGAACTATTTTGGTATAATTAAGATAAAACTTACAATTCTGTCCTCCAAATCGGGTTATAAGTCAGTTACTATTCATAATTAAATGACAACATACTCGAGTATTCAGGCACTAATATTATTGTAGATAAATTTATGGGAGAGGAAAACTTGACAGAAGGTAGTAATGGAATGAAAGATTTAGAAACAATTTAGTTTCAATCAGACTAGATTGGACTCGTCAGTCGTCAGTCAATCTTGGCTGCTGTCGAGCTTTGACCACTCCTATATGTTTGTCCGTAATTAACCCAGATAAACCAATTAATAACAGTTACAGAAAAACAACACTGCATATTATTTGCAGCCAAAATTTTGTTATTACAATCGAATTTCTAAATTGTTCACTAAGAAATGTCTCCTTGTTTTCATGATTAAAAGTTTTTCGATAAGGAAATAATTATATTTCGGCAAAATTTATTGTGGACAGTACACAACAATTTTACTTAATACCAAATACAGTCTTAAGATTTTTCAAGTGATTACTCAATTCAAAGGTAAATTTTTTAAAGCTGGTTGTTATTTCAATTGTAATAAGAGGGAAGGGGTGATCCCCTCTTTTCCTTCATTCCTTCTTTCGCTCATTCTCTTCCGTTTTCCTTATTATGTTGAGTGGACAAGGCATAGCATTTTATTATTTCGCTTGATGTAATACACAACACTAATCGGGACAGATCAAAATCAACGATATTACCTTAAAATTACATTGTAGGAATATAACAGTCCTTGCGTCTTGCGTCGACCCGTAATTCATGCGTCAAGGTTCGTTTTTGTTTTATGTATTTATTTTTAGGTTGTTTCTGAATTTGTTTGGACTATCCCACTAATTTCCACAACCCAGATTCGGTTACAAAAATTAATCATTTTCATCAAGGTTGTAAAATGCCATCAATAGTGTATCTATGTTCAAGAAACGACAACAAAGTTCAACAGCAGTTAGAAAAATCGTTTTACAGAATGGCTATTTTTGTTTGGAAAAATCTTCCTGTGCAAGCGCTATATACTGCAAGTGACGAGGTAATGACAAGTAACGTAACGTGATAAGGCTTAATGACAAGTAACGTAACCAAACTATCGTAACACTTTATCGATGAATTCAGGTGGATTGTTTTGACGCGCTTTAAGGTAAGTAGTTTACGAAGTATTGAAAAGTGAAGAGTAAACAAATTCATATGATTAGGTTCCTTCCCAACATAATGAGAAATGCTAATAAGGAGATTAGACAATAAATATTATTGATATTCATAGAAATATTTTAAACCGTTCATCTTTGTTACCTTCATCTTTTTTATCAGCTAATACTTACGTTAAAACTAAATTGTTCACAATCAACAACATCCAAACACTTTATCTGTTTTGCATGCACAAATGACCTGTTCAAAATCTTAGCTGAATAGTCCCAATAAACACATTCTCTGTGATATTGATCTTTAATTTAGCAGTTTCTCTTCAACCACATGCATCGGGGCCTTTGATCAATACAGCTGTTTGTCACACTATCACAATTTTATTGCAATCGTGACAAATCGATTCCCATATAAATAAAAAGTAGACAATAATTGTACTTATTTCTACATCGACACAAAATAATAATTACTATTATATGCTATCATTCACGATTAATTGTTTAGCAGAAAATTCAAAAGATTTTTTTCGGTTGAAACTGATTTATTTACCGAATTTATTAAGGATTTTAGTTTATTTAGTATGAAACTGATTTCTTCTGATTTATTAGAAAATATTTGGCACATTAAATTGGCTTTCATGTGAACTTCTTGAAAATCTATTGCTAATTTAAACTGAAAATATGTTTTTAAAATGTATCTCAAACGAACTTCGGAAAAATTAATAATGTTTAGTTTTTTTAATATTCGCTTTGAACTATCACACCTTTTCACTTCACACAATGGCCTCAGCACCATTTTCTGTGAAACCGCTGTCAAATCTAGAATGATTGTTGAATATGTCCCACCCGATTGCCTTTCCAAACGTGGCCTGGTACCATTAAAAATACAATGTTTCAACTTATCTCCCTTATGAAATTGTTTGTTTCATATAATCAACATTCTTATTAATCGCCATTAATTTATAAGTAAACAGTCGACACGGAAATTCCATTTTAAGATTAAGTTTATTATTCCACGAAGGGTGAGCCCCTCCGCTCCTGCCAGCTGCAGCAATGACGTGACGTAGTGACGTATGTCAGTCCATGACGTCAGCACTGCAGCCCCCTGCACCGAGCACCTTGCTGCCGTTGCGGTAGTGACGTAGAGTCAGTCCATGACGTCAGCACTGCAGCCCCCTGCACCTTGCACCTTGCTGCCATTGCGGTAGTGACGTAGAGTCAGTCCATGACGTCAGCACTGCAGCCCCCTGCACCGAGCACCTTGCTGCCATTGCGGTAGTGACGTAGAGTCAGTCCATGACGTCAGCACTGCAGCCCCCTGCACCGAGCACCTTGCTGCCGTTGCGGTAGTGACGTAGAGTCAGTCCATGACGTCAGCACTGCAGCCCCCTGCACCTTGCACCTTGCTGCCGTTGCGGTAGTGACGTAGAGTCAGTCCATGACGTCAGCACTGCAGCCCCCTGCACCTTGCACCTTGCTGCCGTTGCGGTAGTGACGTAGAGTCAGTCCATGACGTCAGCACTGCAGCCCCCTGCACCTTGCACCTTGCTGCCATTGCGGTAGTGACGTAGAGTCAGTCCATGACGTCAGCACTGCAGCCCCCTGCACCGAGCACCTTGCTGCCGTTGTGGTAGTGACGTAGAGTCAGTCCATGACGTCAGCACTGCAGCCCCCTGCACCGAGCACTTTGCTGCCGTTGCGGTAGTGACGTAGAGTCAGTCCATGACGTCAGCACTGCAGCCCCCTGCACCGAGCACTTTGCTGCCGTTGCGGTAGTGACGTAATGTCAGTCCATGACGTCAGCACTGCAGCCCCCTGCACCTTGCACCTTGCTGCCATTGCGGTAGTGACGTAGAGTCAGTCCATGACGTCAGCACTGCAGCCCCCTGCACCGAGCACCTTGCTGCCGCTGCGGTAGTGACGTAATGTCAGTCCATGACGTCAGCACTGCAGCCCCCTGCACCGAGCACTTTGCTGCCGTTGCGGTAGTGACGTAGAGTCAGTCCATAACGTCAGCACTGCAGCCCCCTGCACCGAGCACCTTGCTGCCGCTGCGGTAGTGACGTAATGTCAGTCCATGACGTCAGCACTGCAGCCCCCTGCACCGAGCACTTTGCTGCCGTTGCGGTAGTGACGTAGAGTCAGTCCATGACGTCAGCACTGCAGCCCCCTGCACCGAGCACCTTGCTGCCGCTGCGGTAGTGACGTAGTGTTAGTCCATGACGTCAGCACTGCAGCCCCCTGCACCAAGCACCTTGCTGCCGCTGCGGTAGTGACGTAGAGTCAGTCCATGACGTCAGCACTGCAGCCCCCTGCACCGAGCACCTTGCTGCCGTTGTGGTAGTGACGTAGAGTCAGTCCATGACGTCAGCACTGCAGCCCCCTGCACCGAGCACCTTGCTGCCGTTGTGGTAGTGACGTAGAGTCAGTCCATGACGTTAGCACTGCAGCCCCCTGCACCGAGCACCTTGCTGTCGCCGCGGCGCCGAGCCAAGGTCCGCTGACAAACTGACCGTTCTTATCTAGTGGTTTCTCGAGTTTGAACGCAGTTGAATTTTAAGCAGCCTCTCACCTCCGATGACTCGAAGGAGGAAGGAAAGATTCGTCCTTGCACTTTGATGTGAAGTAAAGGAGCTGAAGTAAACGTGCGGTGTGAATATTATTTTGTGCCTTACCGATTGGCTTCTATCGGTCGTTTGGCGAAGTGTTTATGTTATTTTTTGGTAAGCTCTGTATGCAGTTGCCAGTAATTCATTGACAGTCGTTTATTTACAAATAATGCGACAAAAGGTTAAGAAGTTAAAAAGAAAATTATCCAAGGAACGAGCGAAGCCCGCTGAAAATTTACATAACAATACTTAAACCGATCGAATTAAAAGACGAACTGTTCGATAACATCCAATTCATATTAAATATTATGCTATAAGCGCTGGTTTTCGAAGATGTCCGATGGCGTCATTGAAAGAAAATTCATACATCTGCTATATATGTATCGAAATATTATTACATCTTGAGAAGATGAAATATCGGATGTGATCTATTAAGTGAATTCCCTATGTAATGAGCCATTACCGTAGTTTTGCAAAAAAGCTCCGTTTAGATTGCATAATACATTATATTAATATTCATATACCTATTAATAGCTCTTTATGTTTACTTTCTAGTTATGAAGCATATTTTTTGCCTAAACGCATTTTTAATTTAAGACTGTTAAGTCCATAACCAAAATGTCCACATTCATAAACGTCCGCTATTATTATGTACACTACAACATCACTTTCACTACTGTCTCGTCCATTACGATTCGTGTGTACATACAAAACTTCCACATAAACAACGATCTCTGTAACTAACTCTGTAGAAGGTTGACTCAGAGTATTTCAAATCGTCAGTAACTAGGCAAATATGTTGAAGTTTAACGAAATTTTGCAAATAGGCCAATATAGTAATATTTTATAAATCAATCAGCTTCTTGGAGGACATGTTGGTGTTCATCCAAGAACATCCATGTTGGTGTCCCTATTAAAAAGTCATAATATACTATTATGGTGTCGTATATTTACCACTATGGTAAATAATAGTAAGTAAATGGTGAGAAATTACGATTACAGAGAAAGAGGGAAAATATATAGATATCTGAGGGCAATATCCTACGGCTAAAGCTGTACCCAGAAGAGATTCAAAGCGAATAATTTGTCATAAATTGATTTGATATTATTTGTTTATGAATGTTAAATTGTTATAACATCCTACAAACTCCAGTGTTTTTATTACTTCATATATTACTCTTAATATGCAAACATTGAGCACATTACAAACAATGCGTGGACGTAAGGAAAATGGACAAACGTATTGTCCATATGTGATGTGGGACTTAAAAAAGTAGACATTTTGTCTTTGGACATAAAAACAAAGGACCTAATAGTCGTGTATCGCATTTTTAACTACATAAATCACGAACTGTTCAAATATTTAACATATGCTTAACATTTTTTAAATAAACATAAATTAATTGTCAGACTTTGATGAAATTTTATACAGGGTGTTTTTTTTTAAACTTGCTCCTTAATTTATTCAGAAACAAAAATAAATGTTAGTATTCTGTTTTCTGGAAACGTCTACTAAAGCAGGGGGAAGTCAATTTTACAGGAAAACTTTATCCTCCAACTACCCCCTTCTCATCCCAACCCCTAACTTAAAATTTTCAAATGGCAACATACCCTTTGTGACATATCAAATTAAAGGGCACAAAACAAAGAAAAATTTTGGTGGAAGAAAATTAAAATTGCCTCATGCGTTCTCGAGATATTCAGTTTTTAAGGGTGTTTTTCGTTTAACTTCAAATTTTTATCATCCAAAAATTAACACAGACATAAATATTATGTTAGCGGGAAACATCTAATTAATGACAGGGGAATGTGTGGTGAACTCAAAATCAACCCTTATTTCACCCCCTTCCCCCAAATCCTACGTTGAAGATAGAGACTTATCCCAAGTGATGTATCAAATTAAAGGGTATGAAAAAAACTATATTTATTGCAAAAACTAAACTGAGATCAAATAGAATTTTTTATATCCTCGTATTTTACAATCTGACAATCAATTTAAGTGCAGATTATTTTAAATTCATTCTTCCTGCAAAAAAATTATTGCTGGCTAGATAAATCTCTTCGATACCGGATACCTACAGAATTTAAAATAATTTGCACTTAAATTGATTGTCAGATTGTAAAATACGAGGATATAAAAAATTCTGAATTTGATCTCAGTTTAGTTTTTGCAATAAATCTAGTTTTTTCATACCCTTTAATTTGATATTTCACTTGGGGTAAGTCTCTATCTTCAACATAGGATTTGGGGGAAGGGGGTGAAATAAGGGTTGATTTTGAGTTCACCACACATTCCCCTGTCATTAATTAGATGTTTCCCGCTAACATTATATTTATGTCTCTGTTAATTTTTAAATGATAAAAATTTGAAGTTAAATGAAAAACACCCTTAAAAACTGAATATCTCAAGAACGCATAAGGCAATTTTAATTTTTCTTTCACCAAAATCTTTCTTTTTTTGTGCTCTTTAATTTGATATGTCACAAAGGGTATGTTGCCATTTTAAACTTTTAAGTTAGGAGTTGGGGTGAGAAGGGGGTAGTTGGGGGATAAAGTTTTCCTGTGAAATTGACTTCCCCCTGCGTTGGTAGACGTTTCCAGAAAACAGAATACTAAAATTTATTTTTGTTTCTGAATAAATGAAGAAGCAAGTTTTTTAAAAAAACACCCTGTATATTCAGACGTGTAAATCTGCTTGGTTGAGTTCATAAACCACCTGCCATAAGGAACAAACGAAACCCTCTAAGAAATTATGAATCCCCCACAGTGGGGTGAATGGGGAAATTTTCCCCCAAAAATGGTTTCCGTATTTTTAAATCAAAAAAGGTTATTTAGATATAGAAGTATTGCTTTTTTCTTTGAATCAAGCCAAAAACTATTGGTATGTTGAATTATTGCTTTAGGTCCATGGATAAAGGAAATCTGTTTTCCATTTGTTGCAGCATCAAAACAGCATAATATATTTTCGTTCAATATTTCTAACTAACTTCAAACTTAAGTTTTTCAACGAAATAGTAGTTTATGTTTTACTACCAAAATTGTATGGATTTTGATATTAGCTTATTTACAATCATTAATAAATTATAATTTAACAAACTCGTTTACATATTTACCAATATTTTATGGAGATTATGAAAAACTGTCGGTAAAATAAGATTTTTAATGTATTACGTTTTTTCTCTATATTTGGTGTAATTAAGTTATTGTACAACTTTTGCATTAGAAGTTCGCTGAATACGCAGGTTTACTGTGACGACGCGACGGGAGCTTTCAAGTAATATATTACATTTTGGAACGTATTATGGGCATTACTTATTAAAAAGAGGTGAATTTTATAAGGCGATTATACTTGAAATGCTTTCAAGCGGCAACGTCTATAAAAACTGAATAAGTATGCCGACCTGTTTATAAAGTATTACTGGAAGTGCTGATTTCAAAGGCAAGTCCTACAAAATTTGAGGAAACGTATCAGTTACATGTAAGTTTTTTCTTTTAACTTGTAAGAGAACTTGCCAATTCCGGCAATGACACACTTCCTGCTGTTGCAAAAACAAGGATAAAGTTACGTAACAAACTCCCACATTTTGATACAAATCCAAAGAAAAATAAATTACCAGCGTGCTTTATGACGTTGAGAACAAATCTGAATCTTTGAACAGAAATGTTTCCATTGAAAATTTTAAATATTTGTCAAGGCTGTTATTTGTTTTTCACTGATTTAATGTATTTATAAATTCTCAGATACTCTCGACTTCGCTCTTTTAAAGAAAACACGTTTTTAATTGAACAATATTGTCAATGTGCATTTTACGAATAACCAAACGGACCAATTACTTTTTTCATTATGTCTATACTGTAAATTTGTAAGCGTTCGATTACACCTTAAAGGCTGCAGCTAGTGGTTCTACCTGGATAGGCTAGTAGTTCTACCTGAATTGAAATGATAAAGGGTACCCAGGGGGGAGGGGTTTTCCTCCTTAGATTTTTTTGTTTTTCTTGAGGACGGCAAATGGTATGAATTGGCTACCAATTGTCAAAAAATAAAAAAATTATATTTATCAAAAGACTGACATTTTCTTATTAATCGGTTGTTGAACTTATAAAATTGGGTTTCTATTACGAATTGGGATGCAAATTATATGAATGAAACTGCATGGATCTAAACTTAAAACTTTGCACGCACTGAACATTTTCCCTTAATCTTGTCGACCAATTTGACTCATGAGTCATGATATTAAAGGGCTTAAGCCATGACCACAGAGAAGAATCTGTGCCACGACCTAAAACTGATGTAAACAACAAAAGTAGCACCATTTTGGTAACTCGACTGAGCACCTCAAATCAGCATTTTTATAAAATAACGCGAAAACTGAGGAAAACTAAACAATTAACTAATTCCACACTAAGTTTCTTATCACATTGAAAATTGGATCACTCATTTAGCTGCTACAGGTGAAAATGTATAGTAAAAACAGATTCATATCCGTTTAGATCCGTCTTAGACTTACCCCCCCCCCCCTCCAGGCAAATTATTATACAATTTTCAATTATGAAACCCCCATTTCTAGTGGATGCTAATACCCTAAAAGAAAAGGAAATACAACGTTTCAGTATTCTAGAGTGTGAGCAGTTCAGGCTTGCCAGTGATAAATGTGTGTATCCTAAGTAGTATTTGATCATTACGACTGCTGCCTTGATAAATTGATACATATTATTCTTTAACTAAATTAAATTTTTTATATGTTTGTCCTAAGACAACATATTATAGGCATATACAATAAATAGCCTATAAAATAATAAGCTTTATATACTTAAATAACCATTAAAATTTCATTAAAATGTCATTTTTAATTTGAAAATCCACCTTTTCAAAGCCTTATTAGAGAAAATACGAGAAAAATCCTTCCTCGGCACGCATAGAGCCTATAAAGAATACTTTCGCTAAGTTTCATAGTCCAAGGCAATATCGTTTCAGAAAAATTGTGACCAGTCACTGAGTCAGTCACAATTCGCTCGAATACAATTCGCTTTTAAAAATATTGCTCAGTAACTTATTTTGAAGTATGATACTATAATAAACCAATACAAACATCCTTAAGTGTCAAACTCGATTCTTGGCTTAAACCTAGAAGGGGGCTATGCCAGTTGGCGCTTAGTCCAACAACAAAGTTAGCTATGGGGCTTCGGCTGAAAACAACGGACTACAATAGTGAATAATCCGTGGAGAACAGCGGCTGGTCACCAAACATAAGTTTTTCCCTCGCGATATTGTATAAACAAATGTTTTAAAACACAAACACAATGTTGGCTAAAAACAGCTTAACCTTTAGGCCAACGACTAAAAATTCTTCTGCAGTGACAAAAGCAGAACAATAAAAAGATCTCTGGAATATTAGTCACCTCGACCGCCACAATATGTTTTGGGCACTGAGCACGATTTCGCATAACCGAGTTGCAATCGTCGCGTCGTCAGAGACTCGGCGATGGAGCGTTCGACACCGTTCTGTAAACAGCTGACTAAACGGTTTGTTTACAAAACAGCTGACGGCCTGTTTATCACCTGTTCTTTGGCACGCCGAGCGTCGTGGCAAGACATAGCCTTGGAAATACTAGAAATCTCCCCTCTACAATCAATGTATTTGTTTGCACATTCATTTCATGCGTTTTTTTTCTTATTTTACAAAGCAGATAAGAATGGCTCGCATTTTTATTATTTTACCTTGTACGCAAATAACATTATAATCCAACAAGGAATTTCGCTCTTGTTCGTGATGAATAAAATTCTGTGACCGAGTTAAAAACAGATCGTATAGTTTCCAACAAAAAGACTGAACAGATATCCCGACGGAAATTAATTAAATCATAGTTGATACCTTACTCAAGCCGACTCAAGCACATGCTTTTATTGCCAATGTGAAAATATTAATTTTTGTTGTTGTAAAAGTGCTTTCTAAGTACAGTTTATATAATACGTTTAGTAGTCGATAGTTTTTTATTTATCGTAAACTACAGTGTAAAGGATATTGTCGATTTGTTTACTGTTTTTGTGAATAAACGATCCTTTACCTGGTCTTGGCTGTTATTCATAATATGTAACTGTATCCGTCTAATAACTCTTGTTTAGTATTGCAAACTTTTTACAGGAACGGAAGAACTAACATTATAACATACTTCAATCCAGCTGACTAGAGACCCCTTGTCCTTGACCTATCTGATATGTGTCACAATAAAAATCCAACATATATGTTTAAAATACACGAAATTATTTTCAATACTTGTTTGTCACATTCGTTTAATCTTCATTTGTTTCCATATAAGATACTGCATTCCCCTATAAAAGCAATATTTTACCCAGGACTTTCTCAAAATAACTTAATTTCGATGTGGTTAATTTGTGGACAATGAGTTAGAGACTAAGAATTCATTTACATTTATTTCGCGTGCGATGACAACTCTCTAACTCATTAACTTTCTTTATGCTAAAGTTGTAATTTATTGTTTAGCTAGGTTTTATCATAGAAAAATAAACAGGGACAGAAGCGCCACGCAATGTTAATATTTGTAATAATTTTTATCAATTTTTCATCAATATTAATAACAAGTTTTAGACAACAATTTTTAACAATTAAAGTAAGCTATGTATAAATGAATATTTTATTCAGTCAATACACATATACACATGCAATAGACATTGACATTTTCCAATAAGACCACACACAACTGGCTGCACAACAGTAGGCCTACATGCAAATAGAGCATGCTTTGATTACGACAAATACCATTAAAAAAAGGCATGGCTTAAGTGATGCAACATGCTGTGCACAGGATTTAAGAGTACTGTATATTTTTTCATGACCAGATGCAAATCTCAGTGAACTCAGGTTCTTACCCATCACTCTTTGAGCTAGGTCATTGAAAATTATTAAGAACAAAAAAGGCCCCTGGACAGAGCCCTGGGGCACACCAAACAATACAGGCACTATACAAGATATTGGCGTCTACGGTAGTAAGTATCTAACTAAATGACAGTGAATGATTGAATTTATTGCGTTATTATTGGGGGTATTGTAGTATTTTTCTAACTGTATATTTTGAGTTTTTGTTTAGTTCTTACTGCAATATTTGGTTCTTTTCCGTCATAAATTTTAACCTATATGTAATTATGAATTGTTTTAATTTACCAAAACGAGCGTTGACTTAAACAATAGTAACAAAACTAGATAAGTGACTCAATATTGTGATAAAATATTGGGAATGAATAGTATAAACATTGACACAGACGACAAGGGCACGCTGATAAGCCCTTCGTCACCTTTCACTGATAGAGCATCAATGAACCGTGTTTGTTTTGAAGCTGAAGTGCCGATGACGAAATAACCAATAATATTACGGACAATGATGCAGCGGCATTGAGGTTTGAATTACGCCGCGTTGCTTGACCTTTTAGTGCTATCCCGGCAAAACGTAGCCAGTGCCTTAAAATTCGTAATAACAAAATTAAAGAAATAAAAGTTTATAATTCACTCCGAGATTCAACTTTTTAGTGTAAAAATAAATAATCTGAAATATTGGAATTTCTGTCTATTTTCTTTATTCATAGATCGGATACGCAACACGCAACCTAATGCATATAATCTGCTTGAAAAATGATAACATTGCATTTACAAGGCTTGATAAATATCATGGTTCACTCTGTATCACAGATGAAGAACTATACAGATTGGCAACCTATTGCATTTTTTCGTGCCCGTTTTTCTAACGGCGTCAAGTTTGTGGGGCATGCCATTTTCATTCCTCCCGAATTACAATGGTATCAATGTTATTATTAGCTGTTCTTTGGGAGCTAAAGATTTAATATTGACGTAATTATACTTGGTACCAACGCAATATGTGTGACAAAACCACCTAACAAACTCAACGCCGCCCGTAAAAAAACGGGCACGAAAAAGTGCATTGGGATGCCAATCTGTTTAGTACTTCATCTGTGCTCTGTATTTATTATCTCGTAAATCTCTGACCTCAGAGGTGCTAACTGGTGAAATTTACACACATCTCAGCTAAAAAAAACTCTCCAGAAAACTATGTTTCTAAAAAATAAACTTTTAATGTTTGGTTTGTAAGCAGTTTCAAAATATGTTTTATTACCGTTTGTATGTGTGACCCGCCAAGGGAAAAGGGACCCTATATCTTCCATTTTTCGAAGTTGAGTTATTGGTATATCCTTAATCTACATTAAACACCAAAAAACTGGTGAAAGAAATTTCAAGATATCTTAAAAAAACCTGAGTTATAAATGTTTGAATTTTAAATATTAAAACATCGATTTTAGGAAATCAAGGTCTAATGTTTTTCAAATTTCTGACTTCAATTTTTTGTTACTACTTACATTATTGGCTATGTTTTGTATATCATTTTGTCGGAAATTTAAAGCTGAATATGAATCCACCATTGAATTCGTGTCAATTGTTGGTATTTTTTGTTAAATGTTGCTGAAATAAATGGGAGTAATAAAAAAACATAACGTTTTAAAGACAAAATGTCTTGTTAATTAATAAAAACTCGTTAATTTAAATTTTACACTCAAATAAGAATTTATTATAAAAAATCTGAACAAAATATGACATTATATTAGGTGTTTGTGTTTTTACATTTTTATGTATTGACCTCCTAGTACATTACTGTTTGTTTTGAAACTTCACTTGCACCAGGAGCTACGCCGTCGACTACTTATTTTGGAAGATCCTGCACATTTTCATGATCCGATTCCTGGATCAGGGCTTAGCAAGTCCAGCATTTATTCCTCACAGAACTCTCGGATTTTCTTAACTTCAAAGCGTTAAAATAGCATCGGGGAAGTCAAGGTCCCCTTTCTTCAGATTGCAAGGGTTTCAAAAAAAATTAATTTAACCATTTTATAAGTTAAATTCAGGTGTAAAATGGACCAAATATTGTTTGGAAACATATAAACATCAAGAAACAATAAAAATCAGAAAATGTGTTTTTTTTACCCTATTCTCTAAAACTTGCTGTCCTGTAAAATTTTGTCTGGGAAGATAAGGTCCCTTTCCCCTTGGAACGTCACATTTATACTTTTTTTAAGAACGATTAGAGAAATATGTAGCGACGGTTACAAAATAATATTCTAGTAGTTTAGTGATTAATATTATAGGAGGTAAACAAATAATATTGTATATAAAACTACAAGGTAAGTTGATTACGACTCAACGTGAGTTGTTTAACTCTCAATTATATAACTACTGTTTATCAATCACTTTAACTTCCACAACATTCTAATAATTCCTATTGGTTATTGACAAACATTGTTTCCTTTCGAAAACAAAATAAGAGCAATGGATTTTTTTCGTGGATTTGGAGTTAAAAATTATTTTACATTTTTGCAGCTGAAATTGATTTAATGTTCTCTAATTTTGACACTATATTATATGTCTATAGTTTATCATTGATACACGGTATGTAATCCAGAAGGGTTTGGGCTAATTTTTAAAATGAAATCTCGATCTTTACTCTATGCTGAGTAATAGTTGATATTTTGCTGTTCTCAAAAATACAATTGATTTTTCGTTAACATTATCATGTATAAAAATATAAAATTCCAAAAAAAATCTGATGAAAGCTTGTAGTGAGTTTTTGCGAGATTCTGATTCAGCCGCGAATGTTTTTCGTTAGAATAAGAAAAAAATTTACTCCTTACCCTTCCTTCTTTTAGTTTTATCTCAGGAAAATAATTGTTTCCTGAATTTCTATAGTGCTCTTAAAAATATTGCGTTACCAACCCGATATAGGTCCAAGTACTGTTTTACGAGCGGGTTACGTCGGTATTTTACACGATACTACAAAGAAATACCCCCATGTTTCTAATGCATAAAAACACGTTTCAAACCAACGTATTACATGTTTTGGTGATCTCCATGAGGAGATGAGTAACTTTCTTAATAAAAATGGCACAGTCAACAGATGTTTCTGTGTATTATAGTGTAAACAAATAAATGTCAAATTAGTTGTGGAAAAATACTATAGTCAACTGGGCTGCTGAATTTAACGCTACTAATGCAAATATTTAAAGTCCTTCAGCCTCTAAAATTTATCAGCCTGCGAGCATGTTTTGAACTGCTTCGTTTAACTAACAACTATCTCAAAATATTTATAATAAATCCATACCAATTTAAATTACTTTATGCACCGAATTACTTTACCCTCCTAATCTCGTTGGAAGCGGGTGGGAAGCTATGGTGGCCTCGTCGTCGCCTCGCGTGCAAACATTTTCAACAGTTGATGAAGCGTTGAAAATGATCAGGATTTATGTAAATTAGTACAGCACTAATTTGTGCCGATAATTCCAGACTATTATTTTGTTTGTTCTTCAAATCTTCGTTATATAACAGTCGGGTGTTATTGCCAAGCCGCCTCCAAACCTGTTGTCCTATACTCACGTTTTGGACCTTGTGATTCCCAAAAAACGAGGGACCTTCTCCTTTCTCCCCTTATAGGAAGCCATCTGTCGATAATAAATAGGCCCAAAAACATAAAACTGCCACTGAAACCAGGGGCTTCAGTAGTCCCCAAATGCTGTTCAAATAGCTCACTAATCATTCTCACCAATAAAAAATTGAATAATATTAATAATTGAATAATATAATTTATAATAAATTGAATTGCCATTTATATAATCTTCGAAAAAATTTACTTACATTCGCAATAATACAATAACAATCAAGAGATTCATAATTGATATTTAACATCAAAAAGTTTTACGCTGATAAATTACATAAAATAAGATAAAATAATAATTTTATTTTTTCTATCAATAATTTAGCATAGCTCATTTGACATTAGGGAGTTTTTCCATCCACGGTAAAACAATAAGATAAACGTGAAACGGTATTTTTAACATTGCGCTAAATGAATAAAATCAGCAGATTTAACCATTTAACGTTTATCATATTGTTTTACCGTAGATTGCAGAAACTGCCTAATATATTTCGTTATAACAAATGCAAAGACGAATGAAAGTTACAAAATACAATCTGTAATGTATGCAAGTGGATCTACGAACACAAGAATCACTTGGCAATTTTAATGCGAGTGAAAGCATTGTAAGATTTGACAGGTGATTTAACTATATAATTAATGAATGAAAAACTGAGTTCCCTTTAAATTAATTTTATTTGCGACGTGTTTCAACCTTCGGCCATTTTCATGCAAACTGCTTGAAAATGGCCTAAGGTTAAAACATGTTGCAAATAAAATGATTTTAAGGGGAACTCAATTACAGTAATTTGTTCATTAATTATTACTGTATAGTTGTCTGTAATTACTTCAAGAGATACCTTGAGAGGTACTTCAAGAGATTTATTTAACATTTATAACAGCAAAAATGTCCTATAGTTGCCCTTGATTGTAAGGTAATTCAAGAAATTTATTTAACATTCATTTATTACTGCGAAAATCACCACTTTGGGCGATTGAATGCAAGGAGTTTTGCTTAAAAGAAAAGTAAGAATTTTTGGGATACATTTGACAGTTCAATGTACTTCCGAAGCAAAACTAGTATTGAATGAGTTCTTTTAGTTTGGACCGAGTGGTATCTTATCGTTAATACTTTCTTCACTGATTTTAATTGGTCAGAGAATCTTCTCAGGGACTTCGCTTAAGAGGAAGGAAACAACTTTAATATTATATGAGAGAATAAACATTTAGTTACCTTCCGCATTCCTGGAAGAGTCCGTGGGCCAGCGACGTGAGGCCGTCGTTGACCCGCATCAGTGGCTTCCTCTCCACCCACAGCAAAATGTTCTCGATGAGAATGAACAATAGGAAGTACGGCCAAGCCTAAACAACACAAAAAGTTCAATTTTTTTATTCAGTTAGTTGTATATTTGCAGTTTCAAAAGGAATTTTCTGGATGTACTTCTGTCGGTCGACTCATAAATAAATGGGCGAGTAATCATACATTCATTTTTGTCGTTTTTATAGCCTCTGGATTACAGGGAAGTACTAAATGTGATTTACAAACCTGCTGCCATTTAATCCAAATGGTAATGCTACAGGTTAACCGAAATGGAATACATGGAATAGTCCGAAATGGAATAGTTGGATTACATGAAAGCAGCTCTGTAAATCACTTTTAAAAATAAGTTATGGACTGATGGGTAATTTTCCAGACAAAACACATTCGAACTACTGTTAGCGGGCGGATACGTACTGCTCCCCTTTGGCTGCTTGCACCGGAGACATACGGATTGCTCCCCCTGACAAACCAGTTTGATTTTAACGAGCACCAAAATACAGATTGCTCCCCTTGACCGAGTTGGAATGCTTGCCCATATTCTTGGATATGCCTGTACCATTCTAAACAAAAGTATAAATCATTTTCAGCCTTTATTAACGCCAGTAAAGACATTTTTATAAGAATAATAATACCTTGAAGTGATCCGAATTATTCTTGGTCTCCCGTTTTTTTATCTTATGGAGCCCAGTATGTTATTTGTAAAAGAATTAATGTCCGAGTTACTCAATGATAACAGAGAACGACTGTTCGCTAACCTCTTGTCGATACGAATATGGAAGGTGGAGTTCTTTTGCCACGTACAATCTGGGTATCTTGAAAATTAGACAGTTACTACCTTCTCGATCATTTGGACCTTTTCGGTTAATTCACTACCACCACCCTTTTATTGCAATTCCGTTTATTCACTACCCGAACCTAATTTTACGATTGGTTATGACAGGTTAGATCAGAATATAATATAGCCAAAACCTTTAATTAAGTGTTCAATATTTTTATAAGAGTAAAATACACAATTCAGATTCCACGCATTTTTTAATGTGAACTTTTGTTTCTTCCCCCACGACATAACATTTTCTCTATCGTACAGTTTATCTTGAAATAGGAATATCATTGTATTAAAACAAGACGTCGCCGTCACGGAAGCGCATATCCTTGTGTTGTTCATGTGATTTTAACGTAACGTAACGTGACCTTACCTAACCAAACCTAACCTAATTACTACTATTCATCTAAAAACAATGTTTTCCTACAATTATGTAACTGTTTTCATTTCAAAATAATCTGTAAGATGTAAAAAATGTTAGGAAGAGATATCAAACAATTATCAGCTAAGATATAAGGCCAGCGATAACGGATTTACAGGGGATAAGGAATACCACAGTGGACGTAAAATGACTGGGGGACAGTTTGTAGCGCAATACAACATTTATCATGCAGTAGTGAATTAACGGAAAAGACCCGATCTTTTTAGTAGGCCTACTCATTTTACTACTCCCACCCACATGTTCATCTTTTAGGGAGCTGCTAAATGCGCAACTTTCGTTTGTACAAGGATTGTTAGTGAGCGAGAAAAGTCACGGGAGACTGTCGGGAAAGACTATAAGAAGGCCATAAGGAACTCAAACGTGCCAAAGTAATCTATTTCAACGGTGTGATGTCTCGAAAGGAGTTTCTCTCGATTGCGAGCAAGCGATACAGGAAGTAGTGCTTAACTGGTGACCTAAAAGGATTTTATTTGAGAAGTTTTATTATTATTCCTCTTCTAATATTATACAATTTTTGTAAAACGAATTCGACCGTCTGAATCTTGTGTTACAGGAATGGACATTGAATTCAAACAGCGCTTAGTATTAAGACCAGTCAAAGTAGGCAGTCAACAGTTTGAAAGGCAGTCAACATAAAAATGGGGCCTAATCATTTCACCACGGCAAGGGGGAGCATTGGCAATATATATTATATCGTTACTCAAAATCAGACAGGCTTGGCAGGGGGATCAATCCGTATTTCGCTGTCGCTCCCTGCCATGAGGCAGCAGTACGTATTCAACCCTGTTACCTTCTGTTTGTTTCCAAAACGAATGTAATTATATATCAACAAGATTCAACAGAAATGGCCACAAATTCAGACCAAACTTAACTAACAAAAACAAGTTTATCCTAGTTAGTGTACTGCACAAACATTATTTTAATTCAATGTTAAAGCTATAATTGATTTTTACAATTATATTTTGTTATAATAAGTATTATTGTCTGCTAATATTTCCAAGATAACACCGACTCCGTCCTGTGCGGAAATAATCATCTCACTTCATTGACATGGCCTAGATTTGCCAGTCGGTCGGAGGCTCGGGATCCGAAGGGCGTTGGATTCAAGTTTAGCGGGTGGCGCGGGAGGGGAGGGGACGAGCCCCCTTTACGTAATCAGTCACTGTCCGCAGGGTCAAGGTCGCAGCGCGGCGCGCCTGCTCGGTCGCTCGGTCCGCAGTGTGCGCCGACGCTTCACTCGAGCAGTACGCATGCGTCCTCGCGTTGTCGCCGATCCCTGTGCGCGCTATACTAAAAATGCGCTACCTTAAGAGTTGGCTTGATTTGTGATTTTTCTGATGAGAATTCATTCTTAAATCAAAAGACGAACTGTCGAAAGGATTTAAAATTATTTGTAACAAAAATGGTTCTCCACAAAAGCTTGAATTTACTCAAAACCCGCTAACTCTGATGACATTTAGCGTCAATGATTCACAAAATAAATTCAAATTCGGTATACCTTCAAATAAATTGAGTTGTACACTCTTAATCACTTTAGAAGATCGATTGTGTTTACAGTTAGGAAGATACAATACGTCAAGGTCCATTGCCTTTTACGCAATGTAGCTAATAATGCATAAACATTAACGGATTTGAAAATAAATAATCACTCTGCAACTCGTTTTTACGTTTGAGTTTTTGATTTTACTTAATGTTCAAAACGATTTTTATATGATACCGCATGGTAAAAAGTGCAAGAATTGAACTTGAGGTCATATGATGCCGCAGTTAAAAAAGTCGCTACTAAAGTCGCAAAAAACGGAGACTGCCGTAGATAGGGCACCATCTTAATACAATTGACTTTTTTAAGTTAATTTTCAAAATTGATGATTTTTTTAAACTTGAAAAAGTTTATAAGAAAGATTAGTAGAAATTTGTTGTCGAGCAACAAAAAGTGGTCACATACATTGTCAACATAGACTATGCTTAATATAAATTAAGTCAACATAGACTCACTTATTATAATTAAGTGACTGAAACACTGAGTATAAGTTAATAATACAAACAAACACCAGCAGTTGGAAATTTAAAATCTCTTCAACTGAGCAAAGCTAAACTCAACCTACTATTAACAGTCTAAAGGTGTTTTTGTATACATCCACAAAGATATGGAAAAACTGATCTTTTGGAGTTTGTCTAAGTTTCACACCAACTACACAGTTTTGGACTGAGTTTTCTTAAGTCTACAGTGAGGTACTTCAAAAATAAATTGATTATTTCTGGTTGAATAGGAGTAATTTTTGCTTTTCAAGCAGTCATTCGTTGGTTATTCACACTGTGTTAAATTATGTCAAATATACGAATATATCATTTACAAACTTTAAAATCTGGAATCTTTTGAAAAGGGGGTCTGAAGCGAGCATCTCTCGAGAAATTTGTAAGATTTCTAACAACTTCCTTTAGAATCCAAAAATGTTATTAACTTTTGGAGAATTACCTTATGACAATTATGTGATATGGGCAGATTTCTTTATGGTAATTCTGTAATCAGTTATTGGTGGGGAAAATCCAGTTGAGTATCTGGCATCATTCGTAAATATGTTTCAACTCATACCTGGGTTGCCGATTAAAATCCTAACATATTTTTCAGTGTGAAAACTACAGATTAGGGTTTGTCGTTGTTTAGAATAAAGTTATTGGAGTGAATCCAGTATGATATTGTTATAAAATTTATGAAAGTGGAGCCGATTTTCCTTGAGGTGTTCATTTTTTGCTATAGTAGAACGTTATAAAACGTTATAACGGTCTCTACAGCAGATCTTGAGATTTCGAGATCAATAGTCGGTTACCCATTTCAGGAGAAATTCAGTTAAAACCAATCATCTGAATAATTTTGATGACACCCTATTAAGTTCCATAGTTTTAATCGAACAACAATAATTTCCCTTTGTGCAATAACGTTCCGCTGGCAAAAAAGGTTATAACATATTTAAAATGTTAGATGGTAAATGTATTTTATACAAGATAACTTATAAAGATAAATAAAAGAACAATATTCCCTTAACATAGTTTAGTTGCATGCACCCAGCAGAGCTGACCCCACTTTGACGGTTTGACCTTCCGCAGTTGAAAGTATTAATAAAACACCCCGGCTTAATCGGTTGAGGTTATCCGACAAAGATATAAAGCAAGCGGTTTTTTAGTGGAATTAGGCTCATATACTTTCCCGATCTAACAATCCGATGCAAAGAAGAGGTTCATGCGTTATGAATCATAAAATGTTAATAATAAACACCTTAGATATTACTGGGAAAGGTCGTAAAGGTTTAAGTCACAAGATAAAATGATTAAATAATAAAACCATCATAGTTAGTCAACATGCCCACATTTTTGATAAAGATACTGAACAAACCACATACTTATTCGCTTAGATTGCCAGCTTACAAAAGAAAACGTTCCAATGAGATTGATTTCCCTTATAAAGATCAACAATTACTCGAGAATTTCGTTATTGTAGTGTATTTAACTCAGCTGCAACTATTGTTTTCTTGAGGTAAACTAAAAGTTTAGCAGTATTCACCGTGGTAGCAAAAAATTCCAAGATGTTAATAATCAATTCCCCATTTTCTTTAAGAGATCAGTGAATATATTATGTTACTACTTTTATTACTGGCTATGTTTCACATATCGTTTTGTCAGAAATTTAAAACTGAATATGAATCCACCCATTGAATCTGTGATAATTGTTTAAATTTTTTGTCGAACATTGCTTAAATAGATGGGAGTAATAAAAAAACGCAATTGTTTAGGACAAAATGTCTAATTACATGATAAAAAATCAAGTTAATTTTAATTTAATAAAATTAAAGTTAAATTAAATTTGACTCAAATAAGAATCAAATACGATGAATCTTAACAAAATATGACATTAAATTAGTTGTCTGGGCTTTTACTTTCTATTTTTTTACCTTCTAGTACATTTTTTGTTTTGAAACTTTACTTGGACCTGGAGCTTCTTCATCAACTACTTCTTCAGGAAGATCTTGTACATTTTCAGGTTCCGGTCTTGGCAAGTCTTGCATTTATTCCTCACTGAACTCCTTGAGTTTCTTAACTTGGAAGCGTTAAAATAGCATCGGGGAAGTCAAGGCCCCCTTTCTCTAGATTGAAAGGGTTTAGGCAAAAATTAATTTAACCGTGTTAAGAGTTGAAAACCCAAGTGTAAGATGGGCCGAATATGGCCTTTTTCACAAGAGGGCCGCCACTATTTAAAATTTCCTAGCTTGCTTATTTCTTAACATATATATTGATAAAACTTGATAGATAGCTTCGTCTAGCTTAGATCTATCGGGTTATAGAGTAAAATCTCCCATTTTTGCATTTCTGTGGCAGCAGACCTGCATACTCACTCCCCATGTTATTGTAAAGAACATTTATGTGTATTCTTATTTCTATCATTTAAATGAATAAAAATCGTTTAGAAGGGTTAGGTTAGGTTAGTTTAGGCTAGTTACCTACCTAACCTTACCCAAAATAAGTCCTGGAGCGAGATGTGAGTCTCGAAGCTGTTTTACCCTGCAAAAACCTAACTGCATTCTTCATTATTTATTTCACGTGCTAGTGATGATGACGACCTCATAATTTTACCGCAAAAACGTAATGACCAGCGTCACCTGAATGTCTGGCATAAACATTCATTCGGCCAGACATTCATTCGGAGTTCCAGCTGCTATAACAGGTAGCGGTGACAAGGGATAAGATGACGGTTGTTAAGATAACGCCCGACGCCTGAACCTGACTTTCAATATGCACAATGCGGATAGTTTCCATTCATCTATGACTATCTCAACGCGAGGAACTCATTTGAAAACAATTTAATCGTGTAGGAAAACTTTAAATAGTGACGGCCTTTTTCTGAAAAAGGCCCGCCAAATTTGTCCGGAAATATATGTAGCGTAAGAAATAGTAAAAATCAGAAAATGTTTTTTTCCTTAACCCCTAAAACTTGCTAATATTATGCCTTCGGAAAATATATTATGCTTTGTAAACAGCTACAAGACAGGGAAGCGGTAGCGGAATAGAAAATAAGTCTTTAAGGTCATTAAACAGCCTTTAACCTCTGGTGTGCGATAATTTATCAATCGCTTTAGGCTAGCCGGACATCATGTCTTCCTGATATTCGCTGTGGAAGGACTGGCAATAAGGTAGATAATTAATAATGGATAATAATGTTTTAACTATGGGGAAAATCCATGCAACCATCCAGGGAAAATGATCTTCAACTAACTATTCGCCAGCTTTGAGAGTTGTAAACATAGGTGAGCAGCTACGAACCAATCTATGTTTCAATTGACCTGTAATTTTCATTAAAAAAATATTAAACTCTAACTCGCTAACAACGGGCAGATCAAAAGGAATTATTTTTGTAACGTTACAAGCACTATATTATATTTTCAATTCGAAAAATATTTAATTTTCATTAACGAGGTCCAAAAACTTAAATTGATAACAGTTTTTGGACGTCTTTTTAAGCCCACATTCATGAATTTGGTATTACCATATTCAGGATGTTTCTAAACTCCTGGATCACTTTTTTGGAAATGTTGTTGTTTGCTGTCGTTTTTGTGTGTCATAATTATGGGTATCACGTGCCCCGATTTCCGAGCGACGGTTTTTATGTATTTTCCCACATTAAATCATTATTTTTAAATATCGTATTAACTTCACACCCAGCACATTTAGTAGATATTAATAAAACCTCTTATCGTATGGAGTATATTATTTCCAAATTTGACCATAAGCTTAATAACTCAAAATCCTTACATCTCAGGAAACCATCACAAGTTCCTAAAAATACGTTCAATTCAGTTTACTTCACAGTAATGTATATTTTTTTATCAGAATTGAACCCCAAACTGTTGAGAAAGTTTAAGTTCTCTTAAAATACTCCTGCGAATTTAGATACATTTTTATTAAATACTACAATATATAAAATAAAAAACACGCTTTTTATCAAAACTATTGTAATCGTTCATAAAAATTACACAGCGTTTTACGCGCCTTGATTCATTGTAGACACCCCTAGTTAATACTGATGGCTAACAGAATTCAAGCAAATTTGCTATAACTGCCATAAAACAAGCATGTATTCTGTTGGAAAAATTTAAATAACTCCGTTAATGTAGTTCGATCTTAATAATCTTGATACGCTTTTATAGGAAACGAAATTGTAAAACTTTTTTGTCTCCTGTACAATTTTTGTAAAATTTACGGTTTTAAGATACTAAGGTTTAAAATATAAAAATGGCTGCCCCTTTGAAATGGTACAAAGTAGAAACTTGATACTCCGCACCGGAATAGGACCTATTAGACCTATTAACTCATTTGTATAAATTTAGATGTATTTCGGTGTAACAGAAACTATGTAGGGACCAAATAAGGTAATTGAAATCTATGACAGTAAACAGAAAAAAAGATATGCAGGTGCAAAGGTAGCTGAAGTTCGATAGTCAAAACATTGCATCATGTTTTCTTGCCTAAATGAAAATACTAATGACATGTATAAATAAAATATATTTTCCAGTAATATGTTAAGTAAACATTACTGTATTCTAGGCATTCTTCTGTATTTCTGGGTATTCAGAACCATATAATACAAAAAAACTCTGGCAAAATATCAATATATTCTCATGTAACAGAGATAAAACCGTCAACTTAATGGGCGAGGCCGCAGTCTCCGGGGAGGAAACTATACAGTGGTGCATGTACCACTGCCGATCATGGTTCTACATTCACCGAAAAATGTTTACGGTGAATTCGGTAAGTAACCGGACATTGTTGACTGTCAAGATGCAGTGGATTTGCCTATTAAGAACTATTAAGTAACTATTAATACTTAATAGTTATTAACTATTATTATTAACTATTATTACTATTAAGTAACTGGTTAGACACTGGTGACTGCGGCTGAACGCGCCCAACGTCAGGAGTTGAAATAGGTATTAAAGTGTTCATCCCATAGTTGTCAAGTTGAGTGTGTAAGAATCAAGCGATAAAAATAGACATTCCGTATACACTTACAGATCTGTGGATAAGTGTGGGAAGAAGGGAGGGAGGTAAAAACATTGGTATTTTCAGGACCTGTACTTTTAATATGGTGTTTATTGAGAACTAACGCGAGTTTCCAAGGCAGCTTTCTCGTAAGTGGAGTCAGCTGTTTCGGTCCAATCGGTTCCCGCTATAACCTATATAGTTTCGATCCTCTATGTTTCTTCGATCATTAATTTTTTTAACTAATTAGGAAAGTCGCTTTTGTTCAAAGAACGCAGAACACCAGTTACTTCTAGGAACAAATTAAAAGTTAGCAGTGATCCTGCCGACGAGGTAAGGCCGATCATATAACAAGGCCTCATGTATTTTAATGACTCGTAGTCATACTCGAAACCCACTTAAAGAATTTGTTCATCGAATACCGCGAGGAAGCGGCTTTCTTCATCACAATGCTGTGTGACAAGCATTCTCCTTTCCTTGAGTCTATAAAATTAACTGACCCGACAAATGTTGTCCTTTCTTTTAAAAAACATATCTTTCGAACTGAAAAGATAATAACAATGTTTTTTAAAACACACATTGCATTTAATGAAATGACTTTTGATAGTTCTTAGATATACAGTACCATTTAGTACAGTATATACCTATATGCATACTCAATGCATTGCGATGAGATCAGTTGAGCTTCATTACAACAGTAATCATTACTGTCAAAAGTGCCGTCTGTATTTTTGTCTATGTTATCTGCATGCAATACAATGACCTAATATTTTTTTACTCCATTCTGATTTTTCAACGCTTCGCAGTGAACAAGGAAATACATACTTAAAAAATAATCAAAATAAATATTGATACAGGAAATGCAGAACGACCGATCTGCAAAAGTTCTTTTCAAATATTTGCTTGTTGTTATTAACTAACATTTAATCGGAAATGGCAAAATTCCTGTTCAAGTTTGCGACGTGGTGCGTCTTGACAAAATCCTACATTAAAATAAACTTTTAATATGACGTTTAATGTGATACGCAATTGTTGTTAACTAGCTTGATAGATGAACTAACAGTTCGCAAAAACTCCCTAACAAACTTAAAACTGGGGCCAGCGTTCCGACAGAGTCGGTTGTGCGGTGTGCCACTTTCATGAACTTTCGAACCAAATTGGGATCAGCGACCACATAGTGCGAATAGACGGAGCATGCCTACTAATACTTGCATTACAGCAAATGAAGTCTGGGCCGCCATATTGTCTAAGTATAGAAACATAAAACGGCGTTTAAAACCGCGTAATCTGACAGTGCTCACGTTTCAAATAACTCGTAGTCTATACCATTTAGCATTGAGGCTTAAGGTTGAAATTTTACATGGGAAGAGTCCTTTGGTTTTAAACGGTAATAGTATCGATCATATTTCAATAATCATTTTTTTCTATTTAAAAATTTAAAAGAGTCATAAGTTTTTTTCGACTTTAAAAATTGACATTAAAAAGTAGTCAGCTGCTACTCTTTTAGCGAATTTCCCCTATAGGGAAGAAGCTATTTATTTTTTAGTCAGGTAAAATAAAAAACTGTGGATATTGTTACTAAAGAGTAGAATTATTGAAATAATATTTTTTGAAAGAAATAGCTGCCATGGTTTGGTTGATAACTTAGTTTTGTAGGAGAGTTTATCCGTGCGGCGCCTGCATAAGAATAAAGTCAATTCTAAACTGCTCTCTACAAACATATATAGTCGACTACAACAATACAAATGTGGTATCAAATTAAAGGTCTGAATCTCACAATTACTATGGTATCAATTATAAATGGTTTAGAGGAGTTGCATCTCATATGAAGGTTACAGGTGCATTCCCTGGTGGCAATTTTTCTCGAAAAAACGTCAGGACACGCTTCTTGGTTATCAGTGTTTACGATGTGTAGACTGCCTGTAAACAATTTATATTTGGTACTAAAGTAATTCTGAGATTCAGACCTTTAATTTGATACCATATTCGTAATTTTTTAGTTTGTTTTTCCCTTGTATAGGGACTAGAAGCAAATTTCTGACTTCACGTCGCGCCTCGTGTGCTCCGTCTATTTGTACTATGTGGTCGCTGATTGTGATACATTTTTATATTCCCTTAAGCCGTACACACATAAAAAGGTTCCGGCTCACGGGTTACATAGTACACAGGTTTAACCTCAGTCCCTCTTCTCATGCAAAACCTTTGAAAGAAGTCCCATTTTTATGTAAAAATACTGAATATGTTAGTCAAAGATAACATATATATAAAATATATAATTATACAGCGTGTAAAAAAGTCCGTCCCCCACTTTAATTTTTTTGTTTGTTAAGACAAACAATTAACCTCTCGGGAATGATACTAACTCAACCAAAATCGTTTTTTGATGTTACCAAAAATGTTGAGTGTCCCTCAAAATGGGGGATTTTGGGGGCAACTCAAATTTTTCAAATAGAAACCCCTTTTGAGTGACCCCTCATTTTAAAGAGCTTTCAAAAAGTAGATGAATGGCGAAAGTTGGAGGTCTCTAACGTGTTTCTATCGAAATTGACAGCTTGTCAAAGTTTTGAATACAATACATCCTTGAGACGTGGCGTCTAGGACGTTTGGAGTTTTAATTCACCTTTGGTGACTTAAAAATAAAACGACCCTGGCAAAAATATTATTAAATGAGAAAGTGGTCTCTTTTGGTGATATTTAAAATGTTGAGTGCCCCTCAAAAATGGGACATTTTGGGGGAAACTCAAAATTTTCAAGTGCAAACCCCTTTCGAGTGACCCCTCATTATAAAGAGCTTTAAAAAAATAGGCGAATGGTGGAGGTTGGAGGTCGCTAACGTGTTTCTATCAAAATTGGCAGCTTGTAAAAGTTTCAAAGAGTCGTATTCAAAACTTTACCTCCATATCGAATTTCAAAGTTTACCTCTACATCTCGACGTTTCGACGTTTACTCAACGGACCTCTGTAAGTCGAAACACCATTCGCACGAAAACCTGTTTTCCCTAAAGGTTATCATTCTCATTGAAGATCGAATAACCCATGTAGTTGATAGAGGCGGACATTTACTAGAGCGGAGTTGCCTTTTTTTTGGAACTGAAATTACCATTATCTAACCGCAGACCATTATCTATGCAAACCGTCCGAGCATTTTAAATTTTGAAACCCCGTTT
Organism: Flexamia atlantica; assembly: GCA_035578135.1. Lineage (NCBI taxonomy): Eukaryota > Metazoa > Arthropoda > Insecta > Hemiptera > Cicadellidae > Flexamia > Flexamia atlantica. Next base: position 31,284,492 of record JAQJVK010000010.1, read on the forward strand.
CTATAGTGGAAACTTATACTCGGAATTGAATTTCCATACCGAGTTTCAAGATTTTAGAATGAGTACGGATTTAATTATTTATTATGCGGAGTACTTTTTACAAAAGTGACAATACAATACAGTTCTCTAGGCGCTCAGTAAAACGCAATTAGTCTAATTGTCATTTGCGCAATTATTACAATAGGTGGTCGTAATAATTTGTACATTTTATTATTTTGGTAGATTGGATCTTGCGCTTTTTTCCCCTTGAAAATATTTTATAGGCCTTCCATCATTAGTTTTGAAAATTTAAATGACCACCTTTTTGAATTTTATAATGCACCCTACTTTATCCGATTGAGAGACGATATTCCAAAAAACCTTTCTTAGTGCGCATCTAGAGCATAGAGCCTAAGGTGGTAACTTGAAGTCTTCTGGGATGGACCGTGTGAAGTAGTTGAATTTCACTGCCGACGTCTCCGAAACGTCGGCAGTGAAATTCAACTACTTCACACGGTCCATCCCAGAAGACTTCAAGTTACCATCTTATGAAGACGACCGTGGAAGCCTTCACTCTTCATTGAAGCATAGAGCCTATTAAGAAGAATATTTGTACTGTACCAAGTATCATAGCGAAAAAAGCCTCCACAACCTTTGAAAACTGAATAAAGGACGCCATTTTGACTGTTATAATGTACTCCAGTTTACCCTCAAGAGGGAAAATATTTTAAAATCCTTTCTAAGTACGCATCTGAAGCCTTTAAGGTATTTGTGCCCAGTTGTATAGCCCAAAGCTTTGTAGTTTTTTTAGAAACTGTGATCAGTCAGTCAGTCAACCGTTTTTGGCTTATATATATATATATATATATATATATATATGGTTATTATTTGAAACATTACCATGAAGTTAAACTTTTGTGCTAAATTATCAAACCTACTACCATTGACAATACAAATCAATGCTACTACAAATAGTTGTGTTGTAAAATTATATGTTAACTTTTCTGTTAATTGGCCACAAAGACGTTGTAAATTTAAAGTTAAATCTTTCCTTAGCGTTATTATATCGGAAGGTTTGTTTTATCTATTATCAAACATTTGATATACTATATTTGTTGTATATTCATACATGTTTATATTATGTCAGTCTGTAGCCAGTTGGATTTCTCAAAAAGCACCATATAACTCAGGGGTGCTGTTGTAGAGCGCCTACGTATCTACTCGTGATATTAATCTAAAAATTTCAAATTAATTAGTCTATGAGAGATGAAGTGGTGCTTAACTGATATTCACATAAAATCCCCTTTTCTCGTCCCAATTTGAATAAACGTCGTAATCAAGCTCTGTCCTTTCAACTGAATTTGAAAATGACTGCTGCAATTTAATCGTGGAAGTAATATTATTTGATTTTATATAATAGAGAATACACGTTCATGAAATATAATAGGGAAGCCTAATAGAAAAAAATCGTATTTTTACAATGGAGATCTTCAAACCACTCAGATCGCTTAGAAGCCTTAAAAAATACATCTTTCAGTTTTGGGAAGGTAAAAAAATACATTTACTTCTATTTTTAGATAAGAAATAAGATAGGCAACCGCAAGAGGGGCGATAGTGTTTCTACAAGTCCCAACCAAGTTTCAATAGTGGTTGAAACCGATGCGATACGCAGGCGTTCAGCTTACGCAGTTTGGCTTACGTCAGACGCATCTGGGTTCCACGGGAAAAAAATTAACCACAGGGTAAACTGGATACCGATGGATAATTCAGTGTGGGTGAAAGTTTATGGAAAATCCTTCATATCACACTTAATTTTGAGCCAAACTTTTTGTGCAATCACACAACACACGGGTAACCTGAAGCTTCGGAACAAAAATTTACAGTTTACTAGACGGTCTCCAGTTTTGGTATGGATTCGATCAAATATTTAAATAGATACGGGAAACAATGTCTCGTGGTTCGATTTTTGGTTATTCAATCGAATGAACCATGAGTGTTGCGCATTTTAGTACATACTTCTTGGCATATTATTTGTAGCACGGATCGGTTTGCAAATAGCGGGTAATTTACTAAAATCTTTTTTTGTTATTCTGGATGTACGCATTTCAGCCTCAGGCCATCTTCGGCATCCTTTATTTTACAATAATATTAACTCATTCTACGCTACTTAGACAGAAGTACGCTGCGTATACAGAAGTATATAGACGTGTTTTATTGTTAGTTGACAGCCCAAATATCACTTCAAGACAGGTTCCCACCGTACTTTCTCTCCCGTCACAGACGGGGTTGACTGTATAGTTTACTCGTCTCCCATTGTCGACTTACTTCGACTTACTTCTTACTTAAGTACTTAAGTATTTACTTTGAAGATGCAGTGTTATTTTTTTGTTAGGAAGATCATATTACAAAATATAAATATGGTTCTTTTTTGACGAAACATTATTTTCCCCACCTGCTATGTTTAGACGCTATATATATACTTTTATTTAGTCCCATGGGAGAAAAAGTAGATTACTTTTAGTCCCGAGGGAGAAAAGGTAAGTAAGTAAATCCCATTGAGTATAAACAAGTACTTTAGTATCATATTCCAGGGACTAAAAGACGACTTTAGATAGTAGGTGGAGGAAAAATAATTTGTATTCCAGCAGCAGTAAAATGATAAAACAAGTTTTTTAACTCCTTTGTTTTAATTTATACACTATAAGTTAAATGTTTTATGAACAGTGAAGATGCAGTATTATTTTTTGTTAGGAAGATCATATTACAAAATATAAATATGGTTCTTTGATGACGAAATATTACTTTCTCCTACTTGATGAAGCCGCAACAACTTACACGATAAGTTGGGTGGACATGGATGGAGGGAGTTGGATGGTCGATTTTCATTACATTCTCAGCTAGTAGACCAAGCGGGTCAACTGAGGTTAAGAAGTCTGCCAACTCGAAACTTCGGCGTATACAGTAAATTGAAACACCGCTGGGACTGTAGTTGCAATGGTCTTAAAGTTATTAATTTTTTTTAATTATACATGTGTTTTTTTATATTTTATAACTTTGTGACAATTTATACTTATTTGAATAAACAATTTGTTACAGTACTTACTCAGTGTTTGATTTACATTGAAAGTATATTATGTGTAAATATTTTATATATTGAAAAATCCCATGGAAATTCCTGACCTGAGGTTACATACATTTTCTTCAGTTGGTACTCAGACATAAAATAATTTACTGAGTGAAATGGCTCAATGACTTAATGACTAATCACCACGGGTTAATGACGCAAAGCAACCCCCTTTCCAATTTTGTTCGACAGTGATAAAACAAGTTTTTTTAACTCCTTTGTTTTAACTTAAACACTATGAAAACAATTTAAATGTTTATGAACAGTGAAGATGCAGTATTATTTTTTGTTAGGAAGATTATATTACAAAAAATAAATATGGTTCTTTGATGACGAAATATTATATTTCCCCACCTGCTATGTTTAGACGCTTTTTACTCCTTGTCATGGGTGGGTAAATCATTTATTTGTGCATCTAGGGACTAAAGTGCAACTTTTTCTCCGTGAGGGAAACTGTTGTCGCCCGATGGCGGAGCCGAGGTGAATGATGTAAGAAACAATCATGTTTTTAAAACGTTCGGCATATTGGTAATAACAAACTCTAAATCAGGTGTTTTTATATTCAGTGCTACCAACTTAATTCATACAAAAAAAGATTACCTGGCTATTGAATGCACACGGTTTTTTTAAAGTTGTAACACTGAAGTTCTTGAATTAAATTTAGAGTAAGCAAATGAAAATAGACAGTGTTGCCACATTTTCTCACTGTCCATCGCGGCGTTGCCGGATTTCTCCCCTTGTATTTCATATGAGATTACTTTTAGTCCCATAGGAGAAAAAGTAGATTACTTTTAGTCCCAAGGGAGAAAAGGTAAGAAGGTAAATCCCGTGGAGTATAAACTAGTACTTTGGTATTATATTCCAGGGACTAAAAGACGACTTTAGATAGAAGGTGGAGGAAAAATAATTTGTATTCCAGCAGCAGTAAAATGACTACTGTGTCTCCCGGCGCGGCGGGAGACAAAGTAATTAAACCCATAAGAATAACATTGAAATTAATAATTCAAAAATTAGATCGCCTTCAAATGTCCACGCACACATTCAAATATATTGCAGCTCAACGAATGCAGGCGCTAATAGCTGATTTAGTGGCGGGAATAATCAAACAAGATAAACATTATCATCAATCAGCTGTGAGAACGTCTATAAGCGTGCAAGAACGTTGCAACAATCCAGCTGATCGCTGGTGCATGCATGGATGCATCTACCCGGAAGCAGGCGCTATTGGCAGTGGGAAACAAAATGGATATGTTTATTGCTTACTAAGTTAATAAAATAATTGTTAAGGTCAGGATATTTATTATTGCAGGTGAGGGAAAAATGTTAAGTGTATTTCGGGAGTAAAGCACATTGTGTTTCTCGTGAAAACCATCGCCCTCGCAAGCTCGGGCTCCAATATTTTCACTCGTATGACGATGTTGTACTCCACTCACTACTCAGTCAACACACAAATAACTATTTCCTATTCATGCAATAAAAACCTTCAGTATTGTAGTTGTTATGATAGTAAACCAGAAACTAGGTCGTTGTGAGACGCAACCTTGATGAGTAATGAATTGTGATAACAATGGGAAACAGTTAATTTTAACAAGTAGAGTTATGGCTACAAAGAACCGAGTGTTATGGCTAAGAATCAAAGATATTTATGTAGTGAGTAAAAATAAATTCGTGTTCGTAACACACCAGATATTTGTATGCTTCAAAGTTTCATTTTATTTATTGTTATTTCGTTAGTTGTCATTTAAGTAGTCACTAATCAATCAATCAATGACACCTTAAGAATATTCATTAGTTTTCTTCAATGAACGAAATAGTAATGGATAGTTGAATAAGTAGTTTTAACACTGCTTTATGAACATTACGGTTGCTTTTGTATTGGGCATTTCCAAATTCTTTGGAGATTTCTTGTGAATTTGTTCTTTGTATCGAGATAGACATATTTTACTATATAGCAAAGGGTCTCTGATGTCATTTTTCAGTCTGTCTAAATGTGTTTCTTCCTGATCTGATATCTTTTGTTTGTTACACTACAGGTAGAAGCTTCTAACTGCCATACAATTTGCACGATTGTGTGACTTAGTGCAGGAAATAATTTTGCAAAACCTGATTACTCTACCTTCGGCATTCAAGGTGGCAGCCATTCAAAAACCTTCACGTCTAATTTCGGGCAGATTGTTATTATGAGTGAAAATGCATTGAAAATACAGATTTTTTAGAGTTTAAAGACGAATCAAATGATACCTTGGTCGATGGAATTGGACAACAAATAGCTGAGTTTTATATATTATAATAAACCTAAATTCCAATTACTCAGCTATTCGTTGAACGCTGTAATTTGATTCGTCTTTAAACACACCATCTTTTGTTGGCCTTTTGCAATTTTACCCATAATAACGATTTTCATGAAATTTGACATTAAAGTATTTGAATACCTGCCAACTTGAAACAGCTTAAGGTAGATTAATGAGATTTTGAAAAATTGTTTCCTATACTATGAAACATGTCCTGCCAAATTTGAAGTTTCTACCTTAAGTTGGACAAAAATAATCATAAGTAAGAAACACATTCAGACAGTTCATAGTTCTATGATTCAGGCAGACAGATATACGGAAAACTAAGCATTTGTTACTAATGATAGTATTATATAGTAAAATAAGTTTATGATTGGATCAATTGAAAAGAAGTCTTCATAGAGTTTGGAAATACCTTGTATATTAATTATTTATTTAATTAATTGTATATTAAGTAAATAGTGTGTCTATTATTTAATTGTTTATTTATTATATTAATCATTTATTTTTGTATATTAATCTAGAAGTCATTTTTTTAAATCCTTCAAAACTTATTGGTATTTACCAATTTTCAAATCTGAAATTACAGCACAATGTGAAAAGTGATTTATACGTAGATTAATCTAAAAACATGCTTTAGAATAGCATACTACATTGTAGAAATAATATGCAATAAAAATGCAAAACTATTATAAAATCAATATTTTACTTCTAGATTCCTTTAATTGACTATAACAAACGATTTTGAAGTGACTGACTTTACTGACATGTGTAATTTGCCGCTTGATGTTGTTTCATCGTTAAACCGGAAACTTCATGAGGTGCCCAACTCCAACGTACACATAGTGTAATTGATTAGTTCCATTAAAAATTATAGAGGATGTGACTAAGAAGTCTTGGCACTTCATGAAGTGCCCAACGCTCGTTGGGCACTTGCTGTAATTTAATGTTGCTTTTACACCATATTTCTAATTCAGACGTTGGACACTTGATGTAAAAACGTGTAACTGCGGTTTACGTCGTTGTTGGTAGTGTCTAATGTATTCATTTTATTTATACAATACAAGAACATTTTTAAACAGATATTCAAGGACATTTTAAAAAGTAAGATCTTCTACCTCTAAACCCGACAGTTCAGTCAATTTAAATTTTATTCTTTAATAACCAAAAAGAAACCTGAAATATTTTACCTAACACATTTATTTGTAACATAACACATCAACATTAAAATTACCTTAATTAATTAATTAATTAATTTTTTATGTTTTAATTGATTACCTAAGTTACCCTGACCAAAACTTATAATAAATCAAAATACAGCAAGGTATAACACATTTACAGACACACATTCACATGCACATTTGTGCATGAAAGTCTTTCGTGCACAAATTAATAAAAACAATTCTACAGCTTCTTCTTTAAACATTCATAATAAATTATCGTGTTATTTCCAATTTTATCAGAATTGGGTTAAACTGAAGTGTCAGTTATTTCTCTTTGTAATCAAATTGTAAAATTCTTTGTGAGGAACATATTTTATTTCATGTTTTATTTTATGTTAAGTTTTAAAAGTAAGAACTGTTAATGTAAAAAATTAGTAACTTTAGTTAATTTAGTGTTCATTTTAAGTATTTTTTAGTGTATGTATGTGTTTAAGATCAATAGAAATATAGATCATTTCATTTCAATTAATAAACATAAAATCATTTCATTAAACGTTTTGATTGTAAAATAATTTTTAGTATTTCTTTATAAAATAATAAAAAATCTTCATGGAGGGTCCTGTATAGTTAACACCTTTTCAGTAATGTACTTTAAATAGTTTATTCTATTCCTGCTAATGTAGCGGTTTAAAAATTAAAGTTTATACTAGGACAAAAACCTATGTTTGGAAATTCATCGAAAGCATTTGTCTAAAGAGATAGATAATCACTGAGTGTTAAAAGTTATCAGTTATCCAAAGGTAAGGGGTTGCCAGAAAATATTCTACTTTTTAATAAAGCATTACCTATCATTTTTATAATATTGTTTAGTTCTACAACTATTTGAAAGCCATAATATTGATTTTAAAACTTTAAAATAATCATAATTATTTATAATATTTTATTCTAGAATAGTTGGTACCTGCTATATCTTGAGAAATAATTTTCTTATTGTTAACTGTTAATTTTAGTCAGGACTGAACCTATTAAACATCAAATTCATTATCCAGATATTACGAAGACTAATTATATTTTGTAAAAGTGTAGGAGAATGAAATCAATATAGACTTTTTTTAACAAATATTTAATGGTTTAATTTCAACTTGAACAAAGATTTTTAGCGATTGTTCAACAAACCCCGATGTGTGTCCAATGATCGTTGGACACTTCATGAAGTGCAGCAAGTGGCTACGATATATGCATTTCCTTTTTTATCGACGCTCCCCTACTCATAAAACGTCAACTTTAGCACAACTTCACCAAGCGAGTTTTAATCAACGAAACAAGCTGTACATGACAATGTTATCAAATCAATTAGGAAAGCAAGTTTCAACAACTTACACTACGATATGAAATCACCACTTTTATGACCCTTAAGATTCGAACGAGGTCATGATCAGTTAACCCGTCTGCTGCTGTGGCAAATAATACTTTCTATCGCATTCGACAGTAAACAAGTAATTCATCTCTGTCAAGCTATTATAAAACCCCGAAATAGGTTGTTGCGATTATACAAGACTCGAAATAATATTTTGTTAAGAAGACTGGCAGATGCTCGCGGCTTCGCCCGCTGGAAGGTTAGCTGCGTTTGATCAAATTAAATTATATATTGTCCAATTTATACATATTATCAAATGAACTGATTTCTTTTAATCATATGTAAGTCCAGTAAATCTACGCAAAACACCCTTAACTTAGAACAAATAGCAACACGAGCGTTTCTTATGAGGATAAGTCCAAAAAGTGCGCTTGTTAACTATCCAAAATCGTTCCACAGGAAACTCCTTAAAACTACGTTTGAAGATGGCGGTTTACAATGGGAATGTTATAAAATGAGATTCTCAACTTTATTATGAACGGCACAAAAAACATTAGGGATATAGTACTTCATTTTATCAGGATAATAGTTTTAGCCGCCTTTTTGGATCCGCCTTATTGGATACAAAAACTTTTTTTCCAAATGTAAAGGTGGTGTTGTGACCCATCATCTTAACTAGATTGTTATACTAGTTTCAATGTTGCAATCCGTTTTTAAAAATATTAACCTATTCTTGAGATATTAGGGTTTTAAAAATTTTTATTTTTAACTCACTTTAACATTATGCATTGTAGAAATAAGCCCATAATCTCAGAATAAAGCTATATAATGACAAGTAACCATTAGCAGTCATTGTTTAGCCAGTTTCACGTGATTTCAATGGATTTAAAATTTTTGGGCGCCATCTTGGATTTGCCATTTTGGAACGAGCTAAGATATTTCGGCTATAAAAGTAATGTTGCGACCAATAATTTTCAACTAAATTCTCACATTAAATTGAATGCCGCAATTAATTTTGTAATATGTTTTTAGATATTGTCCTTATTTTATTCATGATTTATTTCAAAAAATGGCAACTAATTAAAACATTTTGAAAATTTAACTAAATTCCATCACTCACATAACCTCAACCGACTTAAATGATTAAGAGCTTAAATGAAATCCAGTAATTTTTCATTAACTCAGAATGAAGAACTTAATTAGGTTTGAGTCTCTGCTAATAGATTCGGAGATGCAATATAGGTCTTTAAGTAAAGAAAAATGAGGAAAGTAAAATTAAAACATTAAAATAAAATTGAAGTCAAATAAAAAATAAAACAAAGTAAAATTTTTTGTTGGATGATGGATTATAAATCCATTTCAATTAGTCGGAATTTAATTAGCAACAGCACATATGAAAGCTTATCATTTGCCGAGTGATTTGAGACCAGAACGAACTTTGTGACCCATTTCGAACCTGAGATATAACTTTAATAAAAACTAATTTCAAAAAAAATTCATATCGCATTTAGCTTTTTAGCTTGTTTCACACTCGTCTGATTTTAGTAATCCATATCTCAAATAAAGTCAATAAATCACTCAGTATTGTAAGGCCAAAACGATCTGAAAGCTTTGCTTGTAGAGCCTAGTGCAGTTCGCGCATAATATCTCCGGCTATGGCTACAACGCTAATAACCGTATCATATGATATTTTAAACATATGAATTTGGTAAGTACAACCGTTGACAAACAGCGGTACAGTAGAACAATGTTTTAAGAAAAGTATCCTCTCTCCCCCACCGACCACATTGTACTATGTGGTCGATGCTCTCCCCCCGCGCCTTGCAACCAGCTGGCTGTGCCATAGCCGGAGACCGGAGATATAATGCGCGAACTGTAGGTCTAGGTCTTTAGCCATGTTTAGCCTCAAATAGCTCTAGCCTGTATATTAAAATGTGAAAAGGGATTCAGCCTTAGGGTCTCGATACACGGGCGTGATCTATGATAGACCTAATATTATTCTAGCTATATATTGTTTGAATATCTAACAGATATTTGTATAATTTAAAATGTTAAGATAGTACAAATATGATGTAACTCAAAATTAATGTTAGTGTTTATTACTTAGATGCCTAACATTTCATTTAAAACTTAGGCAATATATTTTAAACAAGCCTACAATGGCAAATAGTTTTAAAAACTTGTAAGTTCATTGCTTTTTATTTATTATTTATTTACTTGAACTACACTTGGCGTAATACGTCTAAAAGCCAGATGGGTGTTCAGTTCAGTCAATACACCACTGCGATTACTGCGAAAGACAGGGAAAGTAGGAATTATTTCATGAAAGTAGCTAAAAAAGTAGCTGTAGCTCTAGCAGGATTTTTGTAGCTGTAGCTAGCTATTTTTTAAAACCTGTAACTGTAGCTGTAGCAAAGCTACTTTTTACAACCTGTAGCTAGCTTCACTTTAAAAGTAGCTTCCCCAACACAGATTATTACCTATAGTATTATAATGTGCTGTGGTTTTAAGTTAGACGATTCTCATTGCTCATTCGTTTATAAAATGTGAATGGATTTTATATTTCGCATTTAAAAGTCTAGATTTTTAATGTTTTAAGTGTCCTTTTAATAAATAAGCAATCATTCCAGTTCTCATGGTCAGACCGAAGCCTCGGACAGTAATAGTTGTTCCTTTTTGGGTACCACAGATGCCAAAAAAACACAATTCGCAAAAATGTCCTAAAAATCCTTAAAGAATTTGGCACAGATGTGTTAAGAAACAATTATTTGCTCGATTTCAAAATCCAGCTTGATAGACCATCAGTAAGGGGGGGGGGAGGGGTGAGTAAACGGGACTCCCCAGCCGAAAATTGGTTTTAGTATTCGTATACAAAAAATACAATTTTTCTTTGCACCGTTTGGAGTCAGCTCGATAAAACCAATCATTTAGTATCTTGAATCATTGCTAAAAAGGGGCATTGCGCTATCGATTTTTTTCTAATTGTGTCCATTGGTTACACAGATCGAGATATTATAAGTGGTAAACACAATACGTTGTCTCAATCTGTTGTACTGAATTCGTAGAAGTCAATCTGTTGTACTGCTTAAGACATGTAGCAGCAAACCTGCAAACATAGTCCCCATATATTATTCTTATTGATAATACTAAAACATGTCATGTATCACCTATTTTGTGTGTTTCTACGCCAGTGGTATTAGTTTACGTTTTGATCGGGAGCCCAGCAACAAATGGCAACTGAACCCAGTTTCGGTGTCCTGGTCAGGAATCGAACCGGCGACCCTCAGTTTATGAGGGGAGCGCTTTATTCACTCGGCTAACCAGTCAATTAGGTCTACTTATGATGGTTTAAAATATGTTTCATTCATTCGAAATTTGCTGAGCATCCTATGCAGGTTTGCTGCAACGGGCATATTTTTATTTAAAGAAACACAAAATTGAAAAATAATGAGTATAAAATTAAAATATTGATAAAATTTGTCTTGAAAGTTTAACATATTTTTATGATCTCGCCTCGACAAGATACTCTGGTAAAGTTTTATACCTTATCTCAGTGAGAAATAATATTTCTTCATCACTAGTTTTAAATTAAATTTGCGAAATTAAAGGAGCAAACACTGTTCGCTTAAAAAATTATCTTTGGGTGTTATACTAAACCTATAAAATTATTTGGTTGGTTTTACAAATTTTTAAAGACCAGTCTAACAGGTAAAACTTACTGACGTCACAATTACGGCGGGCGTGCGGTCTGCTAATCGCAGATTAAAGCAACATTACTGAGATCCGGGTAGGACAAATGCTTCATCCGTGTTCCAAGTTCCAAGCTCGACGATTTTTCCTCGACGACTATCACGACTGGCTCGTTTTTAAACAGATATTGTGGGATGGTCCATACGGTAAATAATCTTATAAAAACGTGAATCCACTATGACCAACAATCTATTGTAAACAGAGCTGATCTAAAAGAAATTTCAAACGTTTGAAAACAGTCAAGTGAACCTGTTTTTATAAACATTCTTGCGGATTTTTGTTAAAAATGTTAACTTAACTACATCCATTATTACTAGGAGCTAGTTGGTTAAGCTAGATATCTTTAATATTCGCATCGTATATTTACGTTGTCGATCTTTCTTCACTTCTTATTACAAAACCTTCTTCTTCTTATTTTCTTCTTCTTCTTATTATTTTTTCTAAGAATGATAAGTAGTTTGAGATGTACAAGACGACTGGCGATCTTCAAAGGCATTTAGATATACATTGCATGCCGTATTATGAGAGACGATAAATTTACCTATTAATAGATGGTAAAAGCCAACCTACTCTGACCGGTTTAAATTATCATCATCAGTTCCAAATACCCCCGTTCGCAAACACGGCGAACTTCAAGTGCTTAAAAACATATTAAGATCCAACATAGTGAAATATGACATGTTTTTTATCTCCATAAGGATGACATGGGGAATAAGTATGCAGGTTAGCTGCAACAGGTATCTTATCACCCCCGTTATAGCAGACCTGCATACTCAGCGAATTTCAATTTCTCAAATGATGAATGGTGTTTTTGGCTTCTGGGACCCTTAAAGTGAAAAGTTATCATTGTCTCGGGCTTAGGTCTTATCACGAGGTCTTAGCAGGGTCTCCATGAGCATGAGGTCTCTATGAGGGCTTAGGTCTTACCATGGTAATAACTTCTTCCCTGAAAGAGAAATTCTCTAACTCTTGATGAAGAAGGGGATTGTGTTATTTTACTGGACTATATACTTAAACAATGCAATTACATAAGTATGTGAAGAGTTTTGAGAACAACATACTATAAGTAAATAAATACGTTTCGTACTATAAGAGATTTTAGTAACCGAATGGGACTTGGTTTATTTCTTCCATCCGGGAATTATCCGTATTATTAGATCTTAAATTTCATACATTTCAAATTTGCCGGAGGTAGTCTCAAATGGACCAAAAGAGTACGTATTTTTTTTAGTTTCCGATCGTCAGGAAAGCGTATTACCAATATTAGACATTATTTTATCACTGACAAGTTGCTATACCCAGTCTTCGTACGGGTTACGAAGCATTTATATTCCGGGTTTACGACTTTGGCATTTCAAACCTCAGTCTTAAAGTAGTAAGATCGGGACCCCTTTTATTCATTATACTTAACGAGGTTTTTAAAAATGATAAGAGGATTAATCAGTTTTAGACGCAGGAATGAGCCTTTGTCTTTTGTCAGAGAAATAATCTACTTTTTATAAACTTTTAGCCCTGTTGGTTCAATTGTTTTCGTGTGTACCAGGGCATAAATCAAAACGCCTCTATTTTACATGACAAATACAGATGATCCTCTTACCTTCCTGTAGAACTGAGGCACCTCGTCGACGGTCTTGTAGCTGCTCTCGGTGGGACTGACTAGATAAAACATGGACGCCAGCCCCTTGGACCAAGGGATATCCACCCCTGGCATCACCTCCACGATCATCGAATCCTCCGTTGTATTCATCTTGCCCAGTGGCTACTCTTGCATCGTAAACCTGCAACACCACAGGCCAAACTGTAATAGTCCGTCGTGTTAGTCTTGCCCAGTGGCTACTCTTGCATCATAAACCTGCAACACCACAAGCCAAACTGTAATAGTCCGTTGTGTTAGTCTTGCCCAGTGGCTACTCTTGCATCGTAAACCTGCAACACCACAGGCCAAACTATAATAGTCCGTCGTGTTAGTCTTGCCCAGTGGCTACTCTTGCATCGTAAACCTGCAACACCACAGGCCAAACTGTAATAGTCCGTCGTGTTAGTCATGCCCAGTGGCTACTCTTGCATCGTAAACCTGCAACACCACAGGCCAAACTGTAATAGTCCGTCGTGTTAGTCTTGCCCAGTGGCTACTCTTGCATCGTAAACCTGCAACACCACAGGCCAAACTGTAATAGTCCGTCGTGTTAGTCATGCCCAGTGGCTACTCTTGCATCGTAAACCTGCAACACCACAGGCCAAACTGTAATAGTCCGTCGTGTTAGTCTTGCCCAGTGGCTACTCTTGCATCGTAAACCTGCAACACCACAGGCCAAACTGTAATAGTCCGTCGTATTCGTCATGCCCAGTGGCTACTCTTGCATCGTAAACCTGCAACACCACAGGCCAAACTGTAATAGTCCGTCGTATTCGTCATGCCCAGTGGCTACTCTTGCATCCTAAACCTGCAACACCACAGGTCAAAGAGTAACAGAAAGCTACGTTTGAAAATGGCCGATGAATACCTCCATTTTCGTTGATTATATTACCCTACTAAGTTTGACAAACTTGGCTGGAACAATCTTTCTATGGCAAATTTTACAATAAAAACTTAAATACCACAATTTGATTAGTGAAAATTGGAGAACTGAGCATACGATTAGTTGTGAAAATACTGTTAATGGAGGTTAGTAACTACTCTGGCTCAATAAAACAGTGTTCTTCAATTCTGGATCAGAAAAACTATTTTCGTAAGTAGGAACCGTTACTTAATTCGGGTGAGTTTACAGTAAAAATACAATCTTCAATATCATACGAAAGTGCGACATTTCTATTTTTTTGGTCAGGCCACACGTGTCACTTGTCAATGTTGGTCGTTCAGAGGTAACAATCGGCGATAAATTAGTTAAATTAAATCAGTCTTTCTTGTCCTAGATGGTCCAAACAAACTAGACCACGATAACCGTTGTTCCTACCATTTACAACTCTGAGCATTTTTAACTAGTAGGGGTTTGCGGGCCAGACATTTTAATTTCGGGTCCGGGCCTTTGATTTTGGCTTTTGGGCCTCGGGCCAAAAATATTTAAACAATTACTTTCACATGAATTAACTAAAACCATAGCTAAATCAAGAAATTAAATAAAAAATAATAGATGAAAATCATAACTATCTATCGAGGCATAACAATTTTTAGTAGGTTAAAATAAAATTATAATTCAATTTTAGCATACAACAAGAAATTAAGATAACAAACTAATAGGAGAACAAATTCATCCAAAAAAGTATGAGAGTCATAACAATGATTATTATCATGACAAAGCCACACTTTATCACAACGACCACCAATAAACAATATAAACTATGAATAAAAATTTGAAGTTGTAAAGCGCAAGGTCAGAGCTAAATATAGGTGTAAGTTTTCAATTTCCAATTTCTGAGAGATGGTATGAATGAATGAATGAATGAAAACTAGATTTATTACTCCAATAGATAATACGGTGATTCATATAGATACAAATACTATGTATAGTTATACTATAAATATATATAACAAAATATGGAAAAAGCCCACACGGGCATCAAAGCCTGTGCGTGGGCTCTAAAAAAATATAATATAAGATGTAAAGCAATTCGCATCTGAGGACTCAACTAAAACGGTTAATTATTTAATAAGGTGGTCTTGGTTATTTATGTATTTATTTTTATTATTTTTTCAAGCTTTTTCCAAGCTTTACAGGTTTATTACTAAATATTAAAACATTTGTAATACATTTTGTATGAGAAGATAAATGCAAAGAATGCTAATTAAGAAACTTGTGTAGATATTTCAAAGAGTGGAGGGGAGGCATTGCGAGTAGGGTCAGGTCCGCCCATATCTGCTGACGATAAGAGATTCGGCTTCTTCAAAACTAAGTGATAATAAAAATGTTCTTATTCTATTTTTAAAAATCGAAAGTGTCTGTAGAGAAAGAAAATTTGAGTTGGGAAAACGTTGGCAAATATAAAAAGGATTCGTTGTTAAAATTGATTTTTGAAGCGGAAGAGAATTTATTCCAACATTTTGAGCAAAACGAGTATGGCGAGAATGAGTGACCTGAGAAAAAATATTGTCATAATTTTTATAAATATGGACTAACAAGGTTTTTATAAAAAGATGTCTAATAAGAAGTATCTAGGACTCAATAAAAATATTCTAGATAACTGTCGAAATCCATTCAATGAGTTAATGAAATATTGTTGAGGTTATTGTTATGAAAAACTCGTGGACAGCTGCGAAAAACGATAGCGCATATCTGTGGGTCGCGGATAAACGGCAGATGTAGCTTTTCGAAACTCGCGATTTGCGGCGAAATACGATCGCGCGTATTTGCCGATCGCCGATATTCGGCAAATGTAGCCTTGCAAAAGTCGCGGTCGGCGCGAAAAACGATCGCGTGTATTTGCCGAACGTAAATAAACTAAATACAACTTAGCAAATCTAGCGATCGGCCATAAAAAACAGTCGCGCGTATTTGCCGACCTCAAATGAACAGATAATGCTGCTTATTTGTGAAACTAGCGAGCGGCCGCGATAAAGAATCTTTCGATTGCGGATGAACGGCAGATGTAGCTTAGCATAACTCGCGATCTGTTGTAAAGTTCGATCACACACACGTAAATCGCACGTAAATTCGATCGCCGAGTAAACGGCGGGGGTAACTTATCAGGCGCTGACCGACCCGATCTTGGCCCAAAATATTGTTTGCCCCGACTCGATGTGTCAGACCAGCTCTTGACCCGACCCGACCCGAAAAATTCGGGGACCCGCAGACCCCTACTAAATAGTAATATGCTTTATACTACTCTAGAATATACACTTGATTGGGGTACTATCAGTTCACCATTACAGTATCCAGTCCAAGATTAAACCTAAAAATGTGTCAAGAAGAAAAGTCCACTGACTAGCCCATATACTTTTCAAGTTCAAGGTTACGCTTACGTAACGTAAATTACATAACGAGGGTACCGATTCTTCCGTTACGTAACGTTAGCTTCCAACAGCACTTGAATAACAAGATGAATGTAATTTGTCATCTGCATTGCCTACTCCAGTAGGCGTCATAAGATTGTACTCTCTGAATAATAAACAGGTTTGGTCAAAGCAAGTAGAAATTATTCAAATAACGTAGGAGACTTCTTATTTGCAAATGTATAGTCAATCTATTTTTTAATTTATTGGGCTACAGTTTTTTTAATTACCTATTACTACCTTGTATTGTAGTTGCATTGTTATTAAAAAAAACTATCGATGCAAGTTTTACTGTATGACTTGGAATGGAATATTAATTTAATGTTACAAATGAAAATGTGGAACGAAAAACGAATTGGCCATGTAAACAAAAAAAAAGGAACTGACCTCCTTAGAGTTGCGTTAATGGCGTTCAAAGACGTTTTGAGTAGCGCCAAAACGCGCGTGGTGGTTGACGTTTTATAAATAAGCTCTAAACGAATAAAAACCCACACTAAGGGAAGCGTTCCAGCCAGTCGGAGGGTACAGCACACAGTCTACGGTTGTGTACGTATCGATTTTAACCTTTCCGAGTCATAAGATTCATATGATTTTAATTATCCCTCAGCTAACATCATTTTAAGCTGAGATTGACACATTACAAAATTTCAATCGGCTGATTCATTTTCATCATCATTATTATTTATTTATTCAACGGCATAACCATATTAAAATCATACATACATATTTTCAGTAGTTTAAATATATAAACTCACTTAAAATTAGGAATAAATGACAAAGACTTAACGCTGATTTGGCTGATTCTATTTAAATATATCTCTGCTTTAAAAATATGTTTTGCTTCTTAATCTTTATATATTTATCAACTCATATTCAATAAAATAATAAAATACTTTTTTTAATTCTGAAACTTATTCACAGTCAAAGGATGGTAATTACTCACTTACTGAAATACAAAACTATTTATTATAGTTCGAATCAAAACACAAGGCCCACGCCGTCCATAAGCCCAATGCTAAAATTAACATTGGTCTTACGGACGGTCTGGGCCTTATGATTTGATTTCGCTTGCATCTCACTCTTTCTAATTTTTATACAAGACTTATAGTTCGGACCACAACAATTTCGGGAGAAGAGTTTGAAAAAGATCAAAACGTTGAAATGGAATTAAATAAATTAAATTTATTAAACATAATACTTTACAGAGGTTTAGTTCAACTTTATGGGGTTACTTTATACAGTTGTATTTAGTAGAATAAGTAAGCGTTATTTGTACCGGGTGGCGGCGCGGCGCGGCGGGTAGGGGAGTTGCATAATCAAGTTTTAGCCACAACTAAAGTCAATAACAATAATCAACAGTATTTTTTATATTAAAGTGCCACCCCTTGAGTGAACCGCCTTTTCGCATGGTCCATCTCCAACTTACGTAACCCTACCTTGAACTCGCGACGCCGAGTCACTGACCTTTGCTCTA
This sequence comes from Flexamia atlantica, assembly GCA_035578135.1. NCBI lineage: Eukaryota > Metazoa > Arthropoda > Insecta > Hemiptera > Cicadellidae > Flexamia > Flexamia atlantica. Next base: position 31,302,617 of record JAQJVK010000010.1, read on the forward strand.
CCGAGGAAATTCTCGGTCTCCGTCTTTGACATGTCCGTCTCAATGGGAAGTAATGGTTTTCCATTAAGTACAAAGGTAAATTAGTACTAACCGCTGTTCCTTGTTTGTCATTCCAGGCTCCAACAATTGCCGCGCCGCGATGGCTTGGTTACGTAATGTATTTTCAAACACAGCCGTTATCATCTCATAATCGAAATATAGAGTGTAAACAAATTCAAGTTGAATTCAATAGGCCTTATTTTTTAACGAATCACATTTAAAAATTATATTTCATTCGTAATAGACCAGGATATATCACCTGTAAAAAAATGTGTTGTATTTTACTTTCTCCCCCTACACGTAGTATATGGAGAAAATATTGTTTTCGACAGAATTTTAGAATTTAAGTTGTTAGTGGATATGTTGTAGCCACTTGCTGTAATTGGGCACTTCATGAAGTGCCCAGCGCGCCAGGACACATAGTGTAACTAGATTATTTCAGTCAAAATTACAGCATGTGCCCAACGAAACTGGACACTTCATGAGGTTCCCAACGCTGAATGGACACATACTGTAACTATCGGAGCATGAATCAGTCGCTATGAAATCTTAGTTAAAGTAAATCATGGGAATGTACATGTTAAATCCCAGTGTTTTGTTTCGGTACCGATGTTAAAGTTTGCTACTATACCAATAGGTAAATAGCAAACATTAACATAGGTTTCTGGGTTACTGGTTTGGTTTGGGTAAAAATTTATAAAAATATATTTTTCGAAACTAACAATTTTAGCATTGGTTTTAGTTACCTACGATTTTTGAAAATTTTAATTAGTCTGTATAATTTTTACGGATAATGAATAGTTCTGACTGTAATAAACAGTTGACAATATAACACATTTATTTTTCGCTATAAAATAGCAACCACTTACTCTACATTAAATTTTATAAAAATAATTATGATTGATTTTAAGTTTTAAAACCAATATTGTCGTTTTCAAATACTTATAACATTAAACAATTGTATGAAAATGGTAGGCAAAGCTTCGTTAAAAATAATAATCAAAATTAAAAATTGGATGTTTGCTAGCAGCCCTTCATCTTTGAATAGCTTGAAACACTCATTGGTCATACCTTTAGACACATTCCTCATATAAATTTCCAAGTATGGTCTTTGTCTTGATACCAAACTTAGATTTTCAAAACTACTGGTTTAAGCAGGAATAGATCAAATTGTGTAAAGTACATTACTGAAAAGGTGTTAATCAAAAGAACATTCTATATAGATATTTTATTAGTTTATAAACAAATATTAAAAAAAATATTTCAATGAAAAGTCTTGACGTAACGATGTTATGTTTATTCCTACATACAAATATGAAATAAAAACTTAACTTTAATTTACGTTAATTCTAATAAAATTTTAAAAAGGACAAACAAATAAATAAAATTTAAAATAAATTAAATGTTTGAAATATATTTATAAACTTATAAAAAATATATTAAATACTTATTTACTTATGACAAGTGCCCCTTCTTAAAAATTATTCGTTACGTGAAAATGTAAAAAGGCAGATACATGGCAAAAAGTATCGAATTTGAAATTTGCTTAGTAGTCTAGTATTTGGTGCAGGAAAAACCTAACAATATTTAAAAGTTCTATAAGGTATTATAATTTAAATAAAAAAACAATATATTTTTATAATTGAAATAAAATGGTATTATGTATGTATCTATACCATCAATAAATAATTTCATTGAAAGGTTAGGGGTTTCTTATGATGTTTCCTGGATATGAGTTTGATCTTATCTGATATGTTCTTATATGGAATATAATATTATTTGTAAAAGTAGGATATTCCAAGGAAGAACCTGTTCTTCGCTCTTCATTGTGGAGATATTTAATTTTTCAAACCCCGCCAGCGAAATGAATAAGCTAGAGCAGCTAGTGAGTAGCCGTTTGATCAAACTTGTTAATCTAGAATTTCGATTGCAAACCAAACTAATTTCCTTGCCTAGGAATTTAAATAATTTATACTGACCGACTTGTTTAAATATACGAGGTCAAAATCACATTAAAATGTATATGGGAATTTTTCCAATGATTTTGAAGGGTATTCAAATCCGTTTTCACCTAGGCCCGTATTCGTATTGTCTCCATGGATTTGCCTTTAAACATATCACTTAACTATATTTATAAGAAATAATCTAGTCGATATTCGTATCGGAGAGCTGCTTATCTTTCGCTTTACACATTTCATACAATCGTTAACGGGTCCCAACATTGATTAGATACGGAAACAAAAAAACCTACCAGATACGAAGCATTGTAAACTCTGACACGTGGTTTTGGGAAACAAAGAAGGAAATCAAGCGTTTATAAAAACTCATGTACAGTAACCAACATACAATTTAAGTTCCTATATATCTATCGGTCACAGAAATTTGGATTGCAAGAAAATATTTTTGATTTTTTTAAATCAAAGGAATGTAACTACGCAATTGTTGTAGGCTGTTACAATATTTACTCAAAATGAAGCACGAATTGCAGATCAATATAATAATGTTATTCCTTACGTCTTTGCAATCTTGTTGTTTCTGGCGCCAGAAACAACCAGATTGCAAAGTTATAAGTACGATAATAGCAATATTAAATGAAATGCCCAGGTGTGGTTTGTTGTGATTATAATTTTCCTTACTTTGGCAGTAAGGTTTAATACTAACCAGGTAATAAGGTTGGCTAGCGTGTTGAGAAGTAGTTCATGTAGGTACAAACAGTTGGCAAACCACCCGTGTTGGTTGAGTCTTTCGAGCCGAGTGCCAAACCCAACAAATCCGCCAGCACGTTAGGAAAATGGCATACACAATCGAAGATACATCAACCACCGAATGGATCGACCAAGTATTCGACCGTGTACGGCGCCCTTGAGAACCAGACAAAACAGGGGTGGTACTATGTGGCTTCTTCCCGTGTTGTGATAATTATGAATGTTATACAAAGCAACATAGTCAGGACAGGCTGACAGGCTTAGTCAGGATTCATTTGGAAGGACCTAAAAAGCCCATAAACCTTATTGTGGGAGAATGTGTCAAAAAATCTGTTTGGTAAATCTTGTCCTTGAGCAGTATTTATATTAGGAGATTTTATGATTTCATAGTAAGACTATTTTACCCCTGGTAAAATTATGACGGAGCGAGTTGCGATTAATTTCAAGGCTTAACTTGCCGATTTCAGACTCTAAAACCGGAAATTTTAGGCTTTAACCCACTCTAAAATGGGGATAGGGACTCCCTTAACTTACTGGCGAGTCAGAGTATAGGAAATAATACCTCTACAAAATTTAAAGGAAACTGAATGATAACTGCGCCTGCTAGAGGGCAAAATATTTTAAGACAACGTACTGCGCTTAATGAATTCACATTTTCGTTCATAAATAAGTTATTTCTTGGTCATAAAACTTTGGGAGAGGGCTTAACATTTTTGTATTTTTATTGTCTTTAATAAAATATTCAATCAATTTTCAATTGAAGCTTTTATTACCATTTTTGGCCCAAAACCCTCAAATTTGGGGTATTTCGTCCTAAAAGTGCAGTTATTGGCGGTCAGATTTATTTATCCAACGAACTTGACTTAGATATCATAGAAAGGAATGTTCTTACCAAATTTGAAGAAAACTGGGCAAAAACGGCGACCGCTAGAGTGCCGACTTAAACGTTTTTAATTGTGTTTTTGGCATCTTGCTACCCCGAAATTAAAAGTTATCATGGTCCCATGCTTCTTACATCGCCGTAGCTCACCATTCCATGGAAATTCGCTAATAAAAACATGCTTTAGCGAGAACTGAGAATTAAGGCCTCCATACTCGTACGAACGAACAGAGGTGAACTGAAGGGTGCTCGAAAAAAATTCTGTGTAAAGACTTCTTGCAAACATTCTTCTCAAAATATTCAACCGTACCAATTTGCTTTTTCCTCGGTCGTAAAGTTCATTGAGCCCCTCGATTGTCCCGCACTATTAAGGCTCAATTTTTCAACACGGCGTCATCAAGCTCAACGTCGGCATCAGCATCATTTCGCTTGAGTTTATTATGAAGCGGACAATGGTGACTGTTTCCTAGACGCTGCGCGAGCTAATTGTTGACGCGATCTTAAAACTCTTAAGTTAAATATTATGAAGCGAGCAATGGTGACTGTTCCCTAGACGCTGCGCGTGCTACTTGTTGATCGCGTCAACAATTAGCTCGCGCAGCGTCTAGGGAACAGTCACCATTGTCCGCTTCCAATGACGCTGACGCCAACGTTGAGCTGATGACGCCGTGTTGTAAATTGAGCCTTTATGGTCGTCGATGTTTGAGCGTGCAACTGAGGCCGCACGCCGCAGTGTTTGTTTTCCACTGTAATATTTATAATTAAGTGCAGTTTCTTTAATAAATATATCCTAGCATTTGACATAGAATGTCTCATACCAGCACATAAATATGGTTAAATTAAACATCAGTCAGGAATTTGAATATTATTAGTTATCATGTTTCATTTTTTTAAATAATCTTATCTTGAGCAGAAATTACACTAAAATGTTGCATTGTAAATACATTGTATATAAGTTTCAAATATGATTATTATTCTAGTTAACAATGTCACGGCAAGCAATATTAGGCCTACACGGAAGATGTGATGTTTTAGAGGTCACCCACCCAACTTTTACCTCAAATTACGATGCTTGACATTTATTTGCGAGAATATTGGATGAAGACATGTCTGTCCCAGCTGTTTGTTGCATTCAACAATCGGCACTATTTCTTGTTTGGCCTGTTTCAAATCATGCGATTGTTGTCGCAAAATTAATCCAGCAAAATGGCGGATGCCGGAATAACCATCCGACACAAAGTCGGACAGTGTGAAAGCGCCCGTTTGATCATATGTTCCATTGGTGCTAAATGTGTCGGAAGAATGAAATGCCGGACGCGTCGGACCGACAACCAATCGATATCGGAAAATGTGAAAGGCTCGATTTCTTTGCTTCACCAAAACTTCTCCGACATCCGACATTTTGTCAGAACAACAAAAATCACATAATGCCTTTTAGTTGTCCATCGTCTACGGGCGCGGGCATTAACTGCGCCAATTGACCTGAGTCAGGTAGTCGGGTATTCCTGAACTGCGCCAACTACTCCAGGTAGCAGGTAGCCACCAGATACGTTCCTTAACAACGCCAAGTGGCGGCTCTCTTTGACTGTAGAATTCTTAGAAGTGAGCCTTTAAGAATTTGTCAAAGCCAAAGCCCAAGTCATCTGTAGAAAGTGCGTTAATTACGGATCCTTTGTTCTACTAAACAGGAAAAAGTAGTCAACAGCTAATTTTTGAACTGAGGATGCGTGTTTAAGTTTTTGGTGAAAATAAATTTAAATGTACAGGACAAATTAATGAAAATAAAATGTGCCTTTTGGGGGATAAAGAAAATATCATGGCTTTAAGACGGCGACAAAAGTACATGTTATTCAATTGCATACATGAAAAATAACATAGCAATATGGGGTTTTTATAAAGTACTGTAGTAGTTTTTCACAATAAATTACTCTGAACAGAACGAAAAAATAAATAAACCGTATTTTAAAATTGAATCCCGTCTCTGTAAAATAAATAACTTTATCAATCAATATTAACGTTTCGTACATTTTGTCTCTGTGGTCTCATGATTTCGGTAAGGTAGTAAATCAAATTATATCATATTATTTGCATTTCCTTGAAAGAAAATGTTAATCTTCCAAATGATTTCCTGTGAACTCCTAATAATACAACTACAATAAATAACATGTAAATACGACCAAGGAAGGTATTGCAATAAAAGTTCAACAATTAATATAAAAACACACTTAAATTGCTGTCGTCGAAGCCAGTGGCCAGATTTTGGTATGTGCGCGTGGTATGATGACACGAAAACAAGAACATTTCTTCTGCCGGCAACTCACCCCTACCTGGCGTGGGCTTGGCGCAGCTAAGGAATACTTTTTGGGACCAGTTAAGGAACTCTTTGGCGCAGAGCGATCGTCTACCTCGTCTACAGGCAGAGCGATATTTCCAAGCTTCGCCGCAGCATTCAATGAGCAGCACCTGTCTCTCCATCCTCCTCTTAAGTAACTTAAATAATCCAAATTCATTTAGAGTCAAATTTAAACAGTTGTAGTTAAACATTGTTTTTATGAACTGAAGGAGTTTTGAGAGTAGTGATCACTGTTCAATTATTGACTGTCTATTCTTTTCTTAGGCTTGATTACTTCTTAAATCGTTGTACTTACCTTACTATACGTTTGTTGTACTTACTATACGTCTGTTGTACTTACTATACGTCTGTTGTACTCTTACTATACGTCTGTTGTACTTACTATACGTCTGTTGTAATTATTACTTACTATGCCGTGGATGTTCCTTCCTATAATTGCTTATGGTGTTGTAATTTGAGACTATGACAGCTCCAAAAAGCAAAACAGTGTACAAAGCCCAGAAAAAAGGCTTTGCGAATTATTTTTGGCCTTCTTAAATCGAAATCATAGAGGAAATTTTAGTGATAGCATTTTGACGTTTCAGTTAATTTATATCTTATTTAGTTAATTGTTATTTTGAGAAATAAATTCGACCTGTTCCCTAATCAACATCCTTCAAATATTAATTTCCGGAATAGTAATTCCCAAGTTATTTCTCAGCACAGAACCACATTTTCCAGCATATTTTATCATTCTGCAATTTATTATTCTTTTATCGAGCTTTTCCAATATCCTCCATCATCCATCAAAAATTAAAATCCATAAAATTTTTAAAAAATTTTAAGAGGATTTCTAATTCTTAAGGAATTTTATAAAGTGGAAAAATATAATTTATAGACGGTTTGTCATTTTGCCAAAATTTATGACATTGCGTATGAAATAAATGAAGTTGATGATTTTAATTCATATTTTGTGTATTCAACAATAAGCGATCTTAGTTTTATTCACACTTGACACCTGGTCATCCTCTTTCATTGTGAATAAACATTCCCTCCAACCGTGTGGGCACTTGACAATCTTATACTCGCAAGTCAACGAGCTCTATATGATGTATGATATAAAGAGATTTCTGGGAAACATAACGCTGACTTGTTGCAGCGTGTAACACGGACTGAACAAGAGGAAAGATGACTTTTTTTAATTATTCGGACTTTTCCATTCGCTTCTAGTGTTTAAATGAAAAAGCGCAATGGAAGTTCAAATAATTCAAAATAATAACTAATCCTTCGCTATCATGAATTTTAAAAATACTTTGACATTTACGCTAATTCCCGAGTCACTTCAGCTTGCCGCTTCATCAGCAGTATGAAACATGGATTAGAATTAGCGTTGTAAAAGTTGGAGATGTCTAGAAATGTTTAAGCTGACGCGTCACGCACGTGCTGCGCTGATGCAGCGTGCTGAGGAATTCTGAGGAGTTTCTGACGTAAAGAGCTGATCCCATGTAGTGACCACTTGGGCTTGTAATGCTCTTCAATTTTTGATTTAGTAAAGTATGATGCAATAATAGAGTAGAATTCTGAGTACAAGACTTACAAAATACTGATCTATTGAATTGTTTTCAATTTATACATTGTAGTAATTGTGCTCGTTTTCTTTTAGATATTGAAGCGAAGTTCTTAACCGTGAATTATTAACCATAAATATTTCGTCAGTAAACGGAAAGATGACTTGAAGATATTAAATTACTAACCGATCTAATTGGACAAATATGGAAGTAATGGCACCAGAGCAGAAAAGAGACAGAGCCAGGTTTCAGGTCCCGAGCTGTCGCTAAATAATAAGCTACATTCAGTAATGAAAGATTTCAATCATAAAAATAAATTGTTGTTTGGTGACATAACTGCTACATTGCCGTGGTCGGAGTGTGTAGTTTATGTGCACGACAACACATCCTGGTAATTTCCCTTGCAATGGTGTTTTTTGCTTCTGGTGGCCCCAAAACAAAAAGTTATCATAGTCTCGGGCTTAGAATAGAATAGAATAGAGTAGAATAGAATAGAATAGAATAGAATAGAATAGAATAGAATAGAATAGAAATCTCTTTATTGCAGGAATGTAGAAAGAAATACAATTTGTACAAAACCAACTTATTTACCAACTCCTTAATGTGTACTATAATAAATCTAACATGTAATCTGTTTCTATAACATGTTAACAAAATGTAAGATACAAAACATAATTAAAATTCCTGCAAAAGGTAGCCCTTACAGGCGTGAAGCCCAATTATAAGGGAACCCCATGCTAATATTTACCTCCCCGGAAAAACATATGATTAAACAAGTTATTATCCTTATATTAAAATCAATATCAGTAACAGTAACGTAAAATAATTAAGAACTATCTAAATTCATGAATCTTTAAAAATAAAATGTATCTTGTAAACAAAATACAAATCTAAAAAAAATGTAAAAACGCATAAAAGAAGATAATAGAATAAACCTATAATATGTACTAAGGACAATCTACAAGTTATTTGAAATAATATCGAAGCATTTTTTTAAATGGTTTAATTTGGAAGTAATATCTACATGGTCGGCGACTCTATTTAACAAATTAAATGCCGTCAACATCGGCGACGTGGCATGACCCAACGTTCTAGCGTAATCAACATAGAGCAGCCTGCTAGCGCGTCCGCCACGTCTCGGCACGTGCCACGGTACATTCGCCAGCAGCTCCGGGTCGTCCACGGACCCAGACATGATTCCTTTAAGAAAAACAAGGCTCGCAACTTTCCTCCTAACGTCCAAACGATGGAACTCAAAAATGTTCAAAAGTTATTCATATCTAATTGAATAAATAGGGTATATTCGGACTCCAAATACCTTAAAATACAAAGATCTTAAAAAACGTTTCTGGACTCTTTCAATCATTTTAATATATAGAGCAGAATGAGGGGACCACACAATACTTGCAAACTCGAGTTTTGATCTGACTAACGACTTGTAAAGAGTTAGGAATGTAAGTGGATCGCGAAACAAACTGCAAGTTCTAGTTATAAATCCAAGTGTTCTGAGTGATCTATTGACCATATCCACAATATGTTCATTGAACTGCAAATCTGATGTCATTATAACTCCCAGATCTCTGAACCTATTAACTCTTTCCAAAACTATACCATTGATTTTATAAGGAAACAAAACTGGATCTAGTGTTCTGTAAAATGACATTGTTGAGCACTTAGATACGTTCAACTTTAGTTTGTTACGAGAACACCACTGATGAAGTGAGTCTAGGTCGTTTTGTATAATTACGCAATCAGAAGGTAACTTAACTGCCGAAAATAGTTTCAGGTCATCGGCGTACAATAAAATATTGCTATTTATATTATAGGATAGATCATTAATAAATATATTAAAACATAAAGGACCTAAATTACTGCCCTGAGGGACGCCAGAGGGGGCTGGGAAAGAATCGGACTTATATCCTAGAAACGATACAAACTGCCGTCTGTTTTGGAGGTAAGAAATGAAAAAACGTATGATGTCGGCAGAAAATCCATAAAAATTCATTTTCTTCAAAAGGAGAAAATGATCAACCTTATCAAACGCCTTTGACATGTCCGTGTAAACAACATCAACTTGATGCCTTGAATCCATAGCTGTAGACGTGAAATTAACGAAATTGATAAGGTTGGTATTTATAGAACGCTAAGGCATAAAGCCGTGCTGTCGGGTGCTGATATATTGTTTCATATGAGAGAAAACATGATCAAAAATTATTAGCTCAAAAACCTTAGCTGGAGTACTCAACACAGCTACGGGTCTATAATTTGGTATTTCAAATCTGTTACCCTTCTTTAATATAGGTGTTATTTTAGTGGTCTTCCAACAATCCGGAAAACACTTACTAGCTAAACATAGGTTAAATATATGACAGAGTGGTTTCTCAACAAATTCAGAACAGCCTTTTATAATATACACGGGAATCAAATCTGGTCAATATGAAAGCTTGGAGGGAAGTTTCCGAATCGCGGCAGAAACCTCATGTAAAGAGATGGAACGTAAATTAAAATTACGCACACCATTCAAGACAGGAGATTTATTAATCAAGTCTGGGTCCAAGGACGCACCACTCTCATAGACAGAGCTGAAATATCGAGCAAACCCTGTCGCTGCACTCAAACCGCTATCAAACGTCTCATTATCCCAGATAAACCGCTGTCCCGAAGGATTTATTTTTGAAACCTTTTTTGAATTAACGAAACTCCAAAACTTTTTGGGATCACTCACAAGTGTTTCCTCCGTACGACGTACATAATTATCATAGGACTGTTTGATTAAACGTTTAAGTGTTGATCTGCACTGCCGAAATCTCTCTAAATGAGTTTTATTGTTTGAACGCTTATATAGATTTCTAAATTTATCCTTCTCTTTTATTTTAGAAATTATGTCTGAGTTGTACCAGTGAGGATATTTCCCATGAGGTCTTCCCATGAGACCTACGGCAAAAGATCTTCCCTATAGGACAAATTCGCTAAAATACATAAAGCCACCAGTAACGATAATTTTAATTATTCTAAATCGTGCTGTAGCTGCACAACTGTCAACGACCTTGACACCTGATAACAGTTAAGACCTTCTATCTTATCAGCACTATGAAAAAACTTTAAAAGACTATGCACTTGGCATCAGGTTGTTAGCACTGTTATGTCGCGTTGCTTACTAGATCCCACTTAAAATTTATTAGATTATGTGCACATTTCATTTTAAGGTTACGTATAAAGGTGAGGCTATTTACACACGTCACGTCACGTCCAGTTTCGAGGTGTATGTTCCCTGTGTAATCAAATGGAACCGGCTATGCTTAATATTTACACGTCACGTCATGTCACGGCCGAATCTAATGCTTTTAAGAGCAATCACGGCTAGTGGTAATCACTCGGACGAGTTCGTAAACCAGCCCGACCGGACCATCGGAAGGGGGATGAACAAAAAATATTTTTTTCATTTTTACATCGAAAAATAACAATTCGCCAATTTTTTAACTCCATTTAATCTAGCTCGAAAAATCTTGAATCGTTGCTTTATTTCCATTGGTAGCCAAGATATTGAAAGTGGTAAACACAGTTCGTTGCCCCGATGTTAACCTCATGGAAATAAGTAAAATTATACATCTCGCTTATTTCTCAACATATCTTATTAAAACTTTGTTTGTCACCTAGAAGGATCAAGTGAAGTGAAGGATACTTCACCTAGAAGTATATTAGTTTAAAATCCGCAACATTTTCATTTTGTTGTCAGCAAACCTGCATACTCATTCCCCATGTTATCTCTATGGGAAATAACAAAATTCTATATGTCCCATATTTCTTAACATATCTTGATAAAACTTGGTATATGACTTCTTCTAGTTCAGTTGTCCTAAATATCGAATTTAAACCACACAGTTTTGACATGCCTGTTGCAGCAAGCCTGCATACTTATTCTCCATGTCATTTTTATGGAATTTACAAAACATGTTAAACCCTCGCTCTAATGGATTGAATTAGGGGTTTAGATATTTTCCTAGCCGAACATCGGATCAGTATGACGAGGCGTGGCGAGACTCGGGTTTGCCACCGCGTGCAGGCTCATCGCAGTGCAGGAGAGCAGGAAATGTCTGTGATAATTTATGATATAACGCATATCTTCTGTTTATTGCATGGTTTGACTAGATTCAATACAATGTTATTCATTGTTTCGTTTCAGGTTTATGCAGCTTTAAGTTTAATTAATTAAAAACACGCCCTCTCCGTATTTGACCCTTTCATTATAAAGTCTCGTAATTTACGAAAACATATTTCATCAACCGCTTAAAAGTTTAACTTACAAGAATGGTGGAAAATAACTTTTGCTATATAGAATTGTGATTTGACATAATGAGCAACATCATGAAAATTACTCCGTCTTTTTATAGTTTTATACTAGTAACAGAGCCCGTTGTTGTTAAATACGGGGGACAAAACTGTTGTCTGTAGGACATAACTTAGGAAACACTTATGACATAAGGAAACTAACTTTAACCACGGATCCGAACTGTAAAAAATGGAAATAAAGAAAATCAAGGAAATAACAATACAACGATCAACTGTTAAATTATTATCACATGCTCCTTATATGGTCAGAAAAAGTCATATGTTAATGTACTTTTTATGAAAACCCGATTAAAAAAAAAACACATAAATCTTGGAAAAAAATAAGTTTTCAACATTATTTGCAAATCATAGGGAGAAAGCTTTGCAGATGTTAACTATTAAAACTGTCTTGAAAATACTATATAAAGGCAGCCAAAACTTGGCTACAAATAAAAACTTAAAAAAGCTGTTTTTATGATTTTCTTATGAAAAATATGTGTTTTTAATTTTTACCATAAATCTTTAAAAAATCAAACTTAATAATTACTTGCAAATGTATACGGCTGAAGCTTTCCGACGATCATTAATTAAGTCGGTCCAGTAGAACTGTAGATTTAGTTGTACCAAGTGCAACAACAATTTCTCTAACTCAGTATTTTCTCACCACTATAAATTCGGAGATTACTTCGCTTTTTGCAAATGACTTTTAAATCGTGAGAAAGTCGGCGAAAGTGGAAGGTGATATTCTGAATGAGAATAATTTTTTCTACAAACAACTAGTGTGAGAATTTCTTGAAAATATTCTACTAAGGCAGCAAAAACTTGCTTCCGAATAAAAAATGTGAAAAACTGTTTTCAATGTATTTCTTATAGAAAACATGTTACCTTTTCACCATAAATCTCATCAAAAACAAACTTTTATGATTATTTACAAATCTACATGGAGAGAGCTTTCCAACGACCTATTAATTAATAAAATCGGTCAGTTAGACCTGGAGATATAGTTGTCCGAAGAAACAATTAAACTGAATTATTATAGGACTGGGTAGATTGGCAGTGTCGATAGTTAGGGGGCACGTTGTATTCGGTGTAACCGGTATATTTATCTACTCTTGTTTGGGCATTTAAAACGGCAGATAAAAGCAAACACTATCTTCACAATTCTAAATTAATTATATTCCAAAGATGTTTTATTGAACAGAATTTATCCGAATATATGTGTACTATTTTTTGAATACTTTGTGTTTTATCAATTAATAAAAGAGGACCGACAGGTTTTCACTAATGCCTCTAAGCTGGTCATTTGTAGTCTTTACGTGGTGATACTGCCCTTAAAATGAATTACATTATACAGTAGTTTTCAAAAGTAATTCTCATCAAAACCGGTTGCATCGACGAATTTCATCGAAGTAAATTTTACTCACCCTTAACAAAATACAGTAGCGGATTGTAGGAGGACCTTGATGCTAATCTAAATTACAGATTTCAACCTAAATCGGTGAAAATAATAATAGAGTTCGTCCCGACATTAAAATCGCTCGGGATTAATGTGACGATAAATGAGGAAACCGGTTTGAATATCGACCCTGGAGTGATCGTGAGCACCGACGACGACTAATGTTTAAATAAACTGACACTGATGTGACCGGTTAACAGCCGATGGAGACGTAACTGTCAATGTCGAGGCGGCTGTCAACAAACTCGCTCGGTGTGTCACCCCGTGGACACCGGTTAGTTCCCTTAATCTTTAATTTGCGATAGTTATTATTAAACTATATCACGCGCAAAATTAGGACAGGGTTAAACGAAGATAATAAATTCTTTATGGGTGGTAAAATTTAACCGAGAAAATCCTCGCGAATCGAGGATTCCGAACTGTCCAAACCTGTAGCCCGGCGGCGGCGCTCCTTGCCCGGCCGCCTGTAAGAGGGTTGTCTTGTTTTTGTCCCGAGCCACTCGCTAAGAATGAGTCCGGAATGGGGCTTTCGAGATTGTATAAAAAACCTCTCCTGCTTCAAAACGGGCGCCGCAGAGTTTGTATTTAGACTTTGGACGTTCGTCCCACCGTCACTCGCAGACGTCGGGCGGTTAACGATTATACGTTGATTCACCTTACTTTGGGCTTGGCACCCCATTTAGCATGGAACGACGCTTTACCGCACTAAACACGAGTTTAGAAGTCGAACTGTTGCACGAAATCGAAATATAGATACAATGCCGAAAATGCATAAAACATATTTGACGTTAAAATAATTTAAAGGAGGTTTTACGAACCCCGAACAGAATAAAAGCAAAACTGACCAATGAGGAAACAAAAAAAATAAAATAAAGAAAAAACAATAAATCTGACCATCAGCACGAGATAGCTCGCTTTGCGCGTTAATGTTGAGTTAAATACCCGATATAATACTGTTTCATAAACCTGTAAATATGACGCCCTTTATTTAAAGCAATACACAAAAAGAATTATCAGCTATAAAAAAAGTTTTTTTAAGAGAAATGTAAAGAAGTTAACTTAATGGTCTGTTTGCATGAATGTAATCGTTGTGACATCTTTCAAGTAGGAAGCTGTAACTAAATTGCACTGCAAATTGTTTGCTATTCAGTGATTGCGGTAATTTGATTCATGAGCGCTCCTGACTCCTGACATTGTAACCCAAGCTTTCATTGCACATAAATACAATAACAGATAAAACTGTTACAGATCGACGAGTACCTGCGATTGTGAGAACAATATAGTTTGATGACTTCGATGAAAAAATAATGAATATTAGGAAAAGAATTTGAATTAAAAATTTTTGTTAACGTAGTGGTACTACAGTGATATACTACACTAAAATATTTGAACAATTATACGTTCCTACAGTTGTCTAGTTTGTATCAAAGTCTTAAAGATTATTGTGAATTATTATCGCAATACTTAATTATTATCGCAAAGTCTCAGAAACTCATAACCATTCATAGAATGAGTACTATTAATTAGCTTCATAATAATATTGGGTACAATTTCAAATTCAATTCGTATGGTAGGCCCTATTCAAAATCAGAATTTTTTTATAAAGAGAATCCATTAGATTATTATGGTTAACATATATATTTTTGTAATGTAAATGTTAACCATAAGTTGTCTGCTGCTGTCTTCAAGCATGTTAATTTGTGATTTGTCTTAATGCTTGGTATAATTGGCAAATTTGCTGTACTGAAGCATTCAATAAAGAATTTATTTATTTATTTATTTATATAACTGAGATATTTTTGAATTTTTGTTATAATTGATTACATGAGAAAATATCACATAAAAACGCGATTTTATTAACACAAAAATAGCGCAACAGAAAAATTATTTTTCAGTCAGGAAATATTTACAAATTGTGTAATTATTTTTTTTAATTTCTCTAATAGCTAATAGGCAGTTCTAAGGTAATTTATCTATTAAATTTAATTATTTCAAATTAAAATTTACAATTTTAAAGTTTGACCGGTTTCCAACGACCATGAGTCAAAAATATTTTTATGAAATTTTTATCCCGAGGCAGTATATAAATAAAATGTGTAGCAATCAAATAATCACAACAAAGATGTGCAAAGTGTACTGTCGAGCATAGAGCAATATTATATATCTATACGTACATACGACAAGGAATACTCCACTCGCCGCGACAGCTGCTGCCTCCGTGCCCGCGCTCGACTAACTGAGCTCGAAGCGCCCATGCTTACGTAGTTACATAACGTATGCCTATGCTTACGTAATTCACGTAGATAAGACGAATACCTTAATCGATTTTTATTTTTTTATTGGTTTGAGTGGAGGATATGTATTTTTTTAGACGTCTCGAAATGGAGCTCTAAAAATAAGACTTACGATTACCCCTCTGGCCGCGGTCAGCGAGTCGGGTCGCTCGTCCGCGCACTGTCGTAACCAACCGATGTCGAATAGTATTATTTTGTGTTTTCTTGTTATCTTTATCGTTTTGGACAATTTTCATGCCAAGTGTGTTGAACTAACTTTTTTACGTCGTATTTACAGCATAAATATCAAATATTCGTGATTTTCGTACAATTACTCTTACTACCTGATATATTTTCTTCCTGAGCGTTGTATATATGCAATATACAGAATTTGATACAGTACAGTAAATAAATTATATTTATTTAAAGTATAATGAAAAACAACATGTCCATACTTTTTTAATTGTTGTATAAAAATCTTATGGAATAAAACTTTGCAAGTTCGAAAGTTTATTACAATTTGTTCTTTGTTAAAACCCTTAAGTACTGGCGCGGGGTGTTTTAAGACCCCCAGGTCTGGAAATTTCGCTCTGGAAGCTGAAATAAGTTATCAGCCATGCTGTGCGTCCTAGTACATTTAAGTTACATCCCCCCTCACCTGTTGACACAGTTTTTGTTAGTCCATCACATTCTGTTGCGGGTGAAACTTGCGCTGGGGTGCACCTAGACCCCCGCGCCAGTGGTTGCGTTCTAGCACGGCGGTGATTTTTACATGTATTATTTATCATTAGAAAGTAAAAGTTTAGCTTATTTTTCATTTTTGTTCATTCTTAGTAATTTTCAAACATGAATAATTAAAAAGCCGATGTGTGTGAGCCACATGAAAACTGTTTGCCAAGCGTATTGGAACTCCAAGATGCTTCAGAGTAGTATGGACTTAAGATTCCAAAACCTGTTTCTTGTAACCAAAAATGTATAGGGTTCCTTGCCTTTTCCAAGATTTTGCTAAATTTGTTCAAAATAAAAACTTTTAAAAATTTAGGAAATATATATGGCGATTGTTTTGTTTTATCACCAACAATTTCCATATTTTAGTAAAATTTTAGATGTGTAAGTTTAGGTCCAAAAATAAGCAATCTATTATTAATATACTAATAATATCAACTTTTTTCCATGTTTCCATCACTAATTTACAAGAATATAAGGTTTAAAACATTTTAAACTGCACTTTAAATTTTTCATGCAAACTGAACAAAACCCTTACATTTTCAACAATTTTCGTAATTTAAGATTTTTCTTTTTTATATAATTAAATTTATGTAAATTTACTTGTAGGTGTTAAATAACAGTTTAAAACATTCCAAACTATAAGGAAATCAAAGGTTTTGTGAAAAAATGTGTTTAACAATATTTTTACAAACATTTTAAAATGGGGGTTCAGCAGACCCCCGCGCCAGTAGTAGTGTCACAAAAAACCGCGCCAGTACTTAAGGGTTAAAAAAGTGTACTTCAAAAAATTGACCTGAATTATTTTTATAAAATAAACTAAATAGAAAAAAAACATGCATAAAGAATTTTAAGATCTAAGTGAAATAAAGAGTTATTGTTTGCATTGTTGACAATTTTAAAGAGGGGTTTTTTATAGTAAAAATATAAATAACTGAGTATAATAAACAAGTTTTGACCAACAGTTACATTATCTATATCAGTTATGTGTACTGCACTTTCAAAGATCCATTTTAAATTATAGTTCACCAAACTTTTCGCGATTATTATTATTATTATTACTATTCCCCCAAGGGCAATCGTATTTTGGCTGTCAGGGTGTCTGGCGACCCCGGGGTTTCGAGCCTAGCTGCGAGACTCTTCTCGCAGTACTTCTAGATCCAAGCCTTTCTTCTTTATTTTGGGTCTTGGTTCGTAGTATTTCTTCTTTCCTAGCTAATCTTGCTCACCTTCCTCTTTTCTTCGACCCCAAATCCTGGGTGTCTTTTCATCCTTTCTTCTTTATCCGTGTTGGACCCGAACAAAATGTTCCAACAGTATCCCCTGAATGCTGTAAAAGCAATCACAAGAGCAAGATCAATATCTGGCTTTAAAAGGACCAGCAAGCATATAATGTTTGCGCAAAACAACGGAAACGAAGTACCCCAGGTGGATCAGGACTCCGTTCCGAAATCCCACCCCGTTCATTCGGGCTGCCCTACAGATTCTGAGGAGGACAACCACACATTTTTTACTTTACCGCAGTCTCGACGAAACAGATTGGCGAACACAAGCAGCATGGGCAGATTTTAGCCACGCCACTGCTCAAGATCTCGAGTTCTGCGAGGGAGCACGGGCAAAGTCCGAAGGGAGCAAGAGGAAGTAATCAAAAAAGTTGATGCGCTGTTGAACAGCATGACACACGCGCGTGTACGATTCGGAATAACGTGAACAACATCGTGAAAGATGGAATTATTCCACGTCTCTCCGCGATGTTCGTCGAGCTGAGGGAACTTCGAAGATCCGCCGTGCATGAGCAGGACTGCTACCACGAAAATATCAACTATGTCGAGGTAGCCAGGACTGCCAGAAAGAGGATAAGATCAAAGATCCAGGGATGGCTCCTCAAGGACCGCTTCTTGCGGCCGGTTTCTCTGCGCCAGCAGCGAGACCTCTGAGGAGCAGCCGAGGGCTAAAGTAAAGAAGAAGAAGCAGAAGAAGCCCGAAAAGGCAGTGGCGGACGGTCTCTGGCTATAACAGTTACGCAGCCCGATCAGGGTGGCGTGGCCGTGAAGCCAAAAGCCAGGCCAAGGGCGAGCACGGATCCTACTTTCGTGCTCGTCAAGAGGTGGCAAGTGGCCAAACCTACACGGTTGTTCTGGGAAATTCCGATTGTTCAGGTGTCCGGATTGATATCATCAATCCGGACACCTGTGTCGCCAAGATCGTCTGAGCGGGGTTGAGCCCGAAGGGGGATGTCATCCTCCAGCTGGAGAAGGGCTCGAACAGCGAGAAGTTCTCTGCGGCCCTGGGTGTCGCTGTTGGGGACGCCGGGAGCGTCGTCGCCCCAGATAAGCGGGTATCTACAGAGGTGAGGGACCTCAACGCCCTCACGAAGACCAATGAGGTGGTTGACGCGCTCAACAATTTTTTCGTTGGACCCAGCGACAAGCGCAGTGTGTCGTTGGGCCCACCAAACAAGCGGGAATTATTAAGTTGGCGTTCCTTGACCTTTCTGAGGAAGGAGCCGCCAAAATGTCGAAGACCGGCCACCTCCGAGTGGGTTACTTGAGCTGCGTGGTACGCCAGCGTACCGGAGTCTTGAGGTACTTCAAGTGCGTGGGCTACGGGCACCGTCGTCGTAGCGAATGCACGGGGATGGATCGGTCGGCCAATTCCTTCAAATGAGGTGAGTTGTTTGCCATCTTCTCAAAGCCTGCAGCAAAGCTCCTCAATGCTTTCTATGCAGTGAGTTGAAGCTGGAAGAGGACAAATGCGACCACAATGCTGGTTCCAGGGCATGCCACGTTTTTAGGCTGATTGGGCCAAAAAGGTCGACCTTGATTGGCCTTAATCCTCAGCTTTTCCCCCAGAGGCTGCCCTGGTGGCGTAAGTCAAAAGGCCTAGCCCGAAGTAATGTGCAAAACAGTTCCAGAATAATGTCCTCGGAGTTGAAGGGGGTGGTTAGTCGGTGGTGCGAGGGACATTGAACCCAGGGGAGTCCGACACTACTGATAGTTTAACATGTCTCTCAGTGTGAGTAAACCACTACACCTCCTCTCTCTCTCAAAAAAGAAGAAATTATTATTAATCTTGCCAGGGGCAGTTGCTTTTCGGCTGTTCACGAGCCAAGCTGCGAGACCCTCCTTCTCGCAGTTCTTCTAGAGCTAAGACCTTTCTTCATTACTTTGGGTCTCGGCTCGCACTCTTTCTTGTTTCCTGAGCTAATCTTGCTCACCTTTTTCTTTTCTTTGACCCCAACCCCTTGGTATTTTCTCAGCCCTTCTTCTTTATCCTTGTTTGACTGGAACAGAATTTTCCAACAGTATCCTCTGCTAAACATAAAAGACGGCTGCATGAGGACCAGCAAGCGTAACGTTTGCACAAAATAATGGAAACATACCCCAGGTGGATCAGGACTTTGTTTCGAAATCCCATCCCATTCATTCGGGCAACCCTACGGATTCTGGGTAGGACAACCAGACATTTTTGACAATGCCACAGAGCAAACAACAAAGTTAGGCGAGCACGAGCTGCATGGGCAGTGAGTTCAGTCACGCCGCTGCTAAAGATATCGAGAGCTGCGAGAGAGATTGGTCGAAACTTCTTGAAATCCGCAAGGAGATGTAGGAACTTCTCCCTACAGCCCCCGGTGCAACTGTTAGTGACACCGGTAGCGTCGTCAGCCCAGACAAGCGGGTGTCCGTAGAAGTTAGGGACCTCAACACCCTCACAGTGACGAATGAGGCGGTCGACGCGCTCGACAAAATCTTCGGAGGACTGAACGACAAGCGTAAGGTAATTCTATTTATCGCTTATTTCTCAGCATATCTTAATAAAACTTGGTTTGTGGCTTCATCTAGATAAGATCTAATGTATAATGGTCTAAAATCCCCAATATTTGAATTTTGTGGCAGCAAACCTGCATACTCATTCCCCATGTTATCCTTAGGGAAATAAATATATTCTATATCTTCCTTATTTCTTAAGACAACTTGATAAATTTTGGTGATGGCTTCTTCTAGTTCAGCCTACTAAATATTGAATGAAAACTACCCAGTTTTAACATACCTGTTGCAGCAAACCTCATTCCTCATGTTATTATTATGGAGCTTACAAAAATCATATAATATCTCACTATGTTATATTTTTTTTGTCCTCCTTTCACATCCCAGAACTGTAGCTAAGGGCTGTGTAGCCCAGAACTGTTTTACACATTACTTCAGGCTAGGCCTATTGGGTCATGGCATTATCACATGGCGAAAATGCCATTGGTGATTGGCGGGATTTGAACCCGGGCCTCCGAGATCAAAGACCCACGCTCTAACCACTATGCCAGGCCGCTCCCCTCGCTATGTTATATTGAAATATATTCTTTTGAATTTAAAATTCGCTGAGTATGCAGGTCTGCTGCAATGGAGTATTTAAGTTTTTGTTTTGATTCAATTGGCTGTAGACGAATTCTTATTTAAAAAAAATTGTTTCGCTAAAAAAAATATATTTAAAATCTCAAAATGTGTAGAGTAAAGAGAGTCATCGAATAAAAAGATCTGTTTACTTCAAGCTGTACATGATCTTATTGTAAGTTTGCTATTGGGAATTCATCAGAAAGGGTGGGTAATGCTATACTTTTAAGGTTTCCCAACGGGGAGTATACGTACTCACCTGCAAAACAGCCTTAATATTTCTCTCTCAGCTAAGGGCCATATTATCAGACATAATATACAGTTTTAGCCTCACTTTCATAAAATGGGTTGTCTGTCTAATTAATAATTAAATAAGTGCTCTTAAAGAATCATGAAACTCGGTATGGACATTCCATCTCAAGTATATGTTTCCACTAGTGAAACGGGTTAAAAAAAATTAAAAATGACGGGAGGATTTGCGTAGGTGATGGAAATTTCAATCCCAAAACTTGTAAAGTAAATTCTCGCCTCCATCAACTAAATGAGTGATCCGAACTTTGATGTGAATGATAAATTTTGCGGGAAATAGGTTTTTTGCCAATACATTCACCATCTACTTTTGCTTACAGTTTTTGGCCCATTTTAAAAAATGTACTAAATTCGTATTGATGTTAAGTATAGTTTCCACATTTAGCGTTTTTCTTTTTACCCCAGGATATATCTCCTTTTCTGTGTAGGCTAGTAGGAGAAAACTAATTTATACAATTTTCTAATCTTAAGAAAAAGACTTGTCTTTTAGGGGAATCGTTACATTTTCTCATTTCAATCTGGAGTGGATTCACCAGCTGCCGAGCTCCACCTAGGGATCGAATTGCACGCACATACCGTAACCCAAATCAGAAAATTTCTTAATTATTCCTAAAAATTTCATATAGCATAATATGATTTAATTAAAAATTAGTCATCCTTTTAGCGGGCTAAGCCGCGGGTAAAACTGATAGTTGCTAAATGAGGTATTTTTGTTACCAAGAGAAAAATCTCCTTCCAACTTAAAAGAGAATTTTATATATTGGTATGGTATTCGAAATTGTGGATTTGGGTATATTTATCGGAAAACAATAAATTATATCTTTTTTTATCTAAATATTTAGATTCTACATAAAATTTAATGTAAATTTGACCCCATTTATAATCTTGTATCTTAAAAATAAGCGATTAGTGGAATATAAAGCTTCCACTTGAAACGGCATTTTTTAAATTAAAAGTTTTAGGAGGATTTGACTGGCTGAAGGGGTTTTTTTTATTTACTACTTCTACTGGCCATTTATTTTGCCTCTAGCACACGAGTGATCCATTTTTCAATATCTTTGAGAAACTGTCAGGGGATTAAGGTTTCCTTAATTTTGGTCACTGCATTCATTTTCTTTTTTCTTCCCACAATTCTGCCTATTTTAAAAAAGGCGAGTGTACGGTGCGGCCAAAGTTATTAGAGTTAAAGCCACTGGAGTGGCAATGTATTTTTTTATTCAAACACTATTAGAAACCCATTTTTGCGATTAGTAATGGATTAACTAGGACATTTAAGTATTTTTAAGACTAAATGGAATAATTATTAGGATGTTGGCAAATGGTAGCCAATTTTATAATAAAGTAGTGGCTTTCACAAACGATGCCGTGATTTTGATAAGTACCGACACAAGAACCACTCTTGGAAACAAACCAAGAATAATAATGTAATGTCTGGAATCATGGACTGCCAAAACCAAATTATCAGTCTCAATTACGAAGACTAAAGCCATGTTGATCAAAGGCAAACTTAATCCTAGAAGCATGGCCCCCACATTCCATTGCGGGCCCTGTAACTGGGATCAGCCTCGGGCCCCCCTATGTCCTTGTGCTATGCTACGTTTCAAAAATTACTCGGTAATTTTTTAACCCTTTAAAAGTTCGAGCTGGACGGATAATTGATAATAATGAACAGGGCCGGCCCCAGGGGTGGGCGGACCGAGCGGCCGCCCAGGGCGGCAGATTTTTGGGGCAGCAAATTTTAAGGAACAACAAATTGGTTTGGGGCCCCTAGCCTTTTTTTGGTTTGTTTCTAGAGGGCGCTTTAAAATGTTGACCAACTTCATTATAAGAGTTTTAAATGTCAAATGTAACGTAATAGCTGATTACCTTTGGATAAATTTTTAAGTCAGATTATAAAAAATTGATCTCTGCAACTGTAAACCAGCTTATGAAAAGAAAATAATAAAAAAATGTGCAATTTACACTTGGGACCCCTATGCAGTTATTTAAGAGTTTAGGGAGACACTACTGTGGTGCGATCGCATCACAGTGGAGACACTCAAAGCCGTAGCCAGGAAATTTTTTTTTTGGGGGGGGGGGGGTTTGGCCAGGCCCGGCGACACAACTTTCGGGTCCTCAAATCTGGCGACCTTTTTTTTTTACTAAATACGTGTGCTTTTTAGCCCCATTGTCGTCATTTCGGACCCTTTTTGCCTGTTCCCGGACCCCCTGCGAGGTCCCCCCCCCCCTGTCGCCAGCCCTGGGTTCCTTTCATTTCAAGGCTATTTCAACTATTTCGGGGGGGGGGTTTTGACCACGCCCTTGGAGACACTGCAGTTCGGCGATTGCTCAAGGAAGGGGTGGAGCCCGGGTGTGAACAATTATAGACGGGATACATGGGGGGGGCCGATCTCGCCCAGGGCGGCAAAGTCCATAGGGCCGTGCCTGATAATGAATAATTAAGGCTAATAGTTTAATCTAAAATACCCCCATTGCAGCAGATCTGCATACTCAGCGAATTTCAAATGCAAAAGAGCATATATCAATCCAGCAGCGAGATTTGACATGTTTTAGTAAGCTCTGTAAGAATAATATGAGGAATGAGTATGTAGGTTTACTGCAACAGGTGTGTTAAAACTGGGTGGTTTTAATTCAATATTTAGTAGATCTGAACTAGAAGAAGTTGTATACCAAGTTTTATTGAGATATATTGAGAAATACGAGATTTAGAATTTTACTTATTTCCCATAAGGATATGACATTGGGACAACGTACTGTGTTTACCACTAGCAATATCTCTGTAACTAATGGTCAAAGAGCAACAATCAAAATACTAAATTATTTGTTTTTTAAGCTGAATTCAATGGTGTAAACCAAAATTACATTATTTTAATTTTTCTATGTTCAAAAAACCCATTTTTTTAGGGTTTTACCCCCCCTTTCCCCCCCTTCCCATAGTTCGATTACGCTGGTTTTGGAACTCGTCCGAATAATTACTACTTTACATGTCTGTACCAAATTTCATTCCGATTGGACAATTTTTACTCGAGTTATCATGCTTAAAGACAGGCCCGGTGACAGGATTTTTCGGGCCCCTGTGCAATCTACAACCCCGGGCCCTGAGACCTGGTGACCTTTTTTACCTGTTTTGTAAGCTTTTGGGCCCTTTTTTAGCCGTTTCGGGCCCATTTTAGCGAATTTCCTTAGAAATAAGCTATTACTGTCATTTTTACAGGATGGACAAAATATCCGTTCCGGGTAACCTCAGCAATCATATTTATTTTTATACCAATTGATAGCTTTTTATGTCTACTTTCTGGATATCAAGTGAGTTAATCGCGGAAATGCATTTTTACCTCCAAAAATCACAATTTGTTTCAAAATTTTAACATGGGCTTAAATGGGGAATAGAATTTTCATTATTAATTATTAATTAGTAATGAATTGAGTAATGAATTGGCCCACAGAACCATATCGACCTCAGCACTGTGCGTAAAACAGGAAATCCACCATTGGACCTGAAGATAAAAGAAACAGTTGAAAAGAGAAGAGTGAAATAATGAGAATGAGATGGAAGTGAACACGATGTAGAGAGGGAAACTAAAGAAGCATGGCAAGTAGAGTGGGACGAAGACGATGTCGGGCGGAATAGAATCAAGGAATATTTAGAGGATTTGACCCATTTGAAGCTGGACCATTACATCACCTAAGTTTTAACTGGGCATGGGCTTTCGGTATATAGTTACATAGATTCAATAGAGCAGAAAATGACCTTTGCCTTGACTGCATGATGGAAGATGACCCACTGCATTGAATCATGGAATGCCAATGAGACAATGAGGATCTACATAGAAGAATCTTTCATAAGAAAGGGAAGCTACAATGGAGTTTTGGAAGCCTTCTGTGGGAGCCACAATTTTATGAAGACCTAAAAGAATTTGCAAGAAAAGTACTAACCAACAGAATATAAGAAAAAGAACAGTTGAGGAAAAGATTTAAGACACTAGAAAACCAAATCAACTTGGGTTTGTTTTAGTGTGTGGTCTTGCAAGATTAAGGAGCCCCACACACCAAGTGGCTCGTGATCCTCTGTGTCACAAACTGTGAAGGCTATTGGTTAGTTTTGAAAAAAATGGTCTTCCAGATAGGTTTCTGATCTTAACTGGAATGTCTCAAGCACAGTGCTAAGGAATTTAGAGTGTTAATAGCCCTGTCTATGAGTTGGTCAGATGCATGATTTACCAAAAATGCAAACTTTCAGTTTGGTCGGTTTTCAAATAGTGTTGTCAAGAACACTCTTAAGTTTATCAAGTACATACAGACAGATGGAAAAAATACAGTTTAACAGCAACATAAATAGAATTTTTTTCTAATTAATGGTCTTAAATAGATAATATTGCTATGTCTTAACCAATTGGCTTGGAAAAACACAATGTCTACACTACTAGGAAATATTAACTTTCTTTACAAAAAAACTTTTAACCAATAATCCTATCAAATGGAATTCGAAATATTTGTTTCTCTTATTAAAAGCCTGCTAAATTCAGCGTACTTCCTTTTTGAAACAATGCTGTTGTTCTAATTCTAAATTCTTGATTCTTATTGATATCTCAGCTTTACTAAGACATGTCACCTGACATTATTTAAATACTTTCTAAATCTTCCACCGTTATACTAGTGAGGTCTGACTCACTTTGTATATGCAACACAAAAATGTCCTCAACAAAGATAACAGAAAGCTTATCCATCATAGGAGCTGTGCTGCACTACTGCATGATGAGTGCGGAATAACATGAATAGGTTTAATTTATATCCATTATTGACAGCATGGGCGAATTTAAATCATAATGTTTGGGGGTGTCCCACTATTTGAAAAATATTGTAAATAAGATCATAACAGTTGGATTAGTAGTATTAATTATCGTAAGAAAATATTTTTAAGAATCTATGAAAATACTTTGTTTTTTTTATTCAAAAGTGATTAGCTGGTTTTTTAAAGCCTATTTGAACTCATGAGCTGTTTTTATTCATTAAATTAGAGAAGAACTAAGAATAATGGACGTGACAAATTCAAATAAGTGACTTTTTTAAATGGCAACTTAAATAAATAAAACAGTTAAAGACAGGGACACAAACCAAATAAACCAAACCAGAGAAGCCAGCTGTCCAGCTGAAAGTTAAGGACCTCCACAGAAAGGTTATTTGCCACATGAGTTCTTGAGAAGTTGCAGACCAGCTGTTGTTTCTTTGGTTCATTCAACAGAAGCTTTTTTGACTGGAACCTTGCTTTTAGTCTCACTCAGGTGATGTTCAGTGGTCTCAGATAACTGTGACTAACTGTGACTGGACATTGCCTCCTTGGTGAGCAGCATGGCGTTGGCAGCAAATAGAATTGCTTCATTGCCTTCATGAATGTTGATTATCTGAACTAATGGTCCCAGTGTCGAGCGCCATGGCAGACATAACGATTCCTAGAGGTTGCTCTAGCAATGGTGACTCTCTATTCTTGCTGAGAGATAGTTCTTGAAGGTAGTGAGGGCTGTGCCACCTACTCCGTAGCATGGGAGCTTTTTGAACATGACGCTGTGCGGGACACAGTCAAAAGCATGGCTCGGGTCGCAGAGGGTAAGTACAATTGAGTCGCTCACCTCAAAAGCCTCCCCGACTGCTTTGACAATCCTGGGCTCAGAGGTAGTAGAGTGGTTACTCCGGAATCCATGTTGGGATGGCATCCATGTTGGGGGGTCATGGTCCTCAAAATACCTGTATATTTGGGATATTTGTATATGGTCAGAGGATCAAAACCCACCCCGAAAATGTTAAAATTGCGTTTAAATGAAAGGTTAGAAAGTTATTTTTTTCCCTTCCTCTAACCGCGGAGCCCAAACCCCCCCCAAAAAAATTTTCCTGGCAACGGCTTTGGCTGGAGACCTTGGAATTTTCATCTTTTTTGTAGTTGGGGCTGTTTCTTGCACATTTTAAGCTGTTGAGGAATGTGCCACTAGCCAAATTATTATTGATGACCTTAAGAGTTTTTCCACCCCCTTTGGTTCTTAGGTGATTATTTTAAAACATCCAAATATTGTCATGAGGGAAAAAGGTCATTGGACCCTTAGATAGAGATTGTTGGCAGGAGGTGGGGCTAGGGTGATTAGACGTCCTGTAAAAACATAAAAGTCCGTTTTTTCACATTGCGTTTCGTTGTCCCGAAAAACTTTATCGGGACGTCAAAGAGTCCCGTTTTTTCAAAAGTATAGGCTAAGTTATATATAAAAATCATACCAAATATTATCTTCAAATTTAGAGGCATCTGACATTACTTACGGTTATAAAAGAATATTACGAACTTTTACCAAATGCTAAACAAGATTTTAGTTTTACGCCACCTACTATAATTGGTTGGCTGTGCTGCTGCGCTGCCTTAAAATAATTGGTTGGCTGCACTCCTGCGCTGCCTTACCGTAATCAGGTGGCTGCACTGCTTATTTCCAAAACCGAATGGAAGTAGAGACATTAAAAGCTCTTCTTCAAGCATCATCTAACTTCAAAATGGATTGTTGCCAGTTCTACAACTATATAATAGAGAAAAAGGACATTCTTAAGTTAGCTGGAGCAAGTGACAAGAATAAAAGAACTTAAAACATTTAATGAACTTATTGTTTAATTTTTGTACAGCTTTTTTCCTAGCAAAACATTTAACGATAAGAACTTGGGAGCGGCCTGGTGTAGAGGTAGAGCGCGGGACTTCGCCCCCCAGGGTCCCGCGTTCAAAACCGGCCAATCCCCAGTGGCAATTTGCTATGTGATAATGCCGTAACCTCGAGGGTGCACAATAAGCTAAAATAATAATTAGCTGCAGTGCATGTCCATGGATACTTCGAAGCCTGGCCCTCCTTAAGAAAAAAAAAGGATAAGAACTTAAAGTTTAAAGATAATCATGATACTTTTTTGATCCTATTATTTATATATATATACTAGCAGATATACCCGCAGCTTTGCCCGCTGAAAGGATAGCTCATTTTAATTCAATTATATTATGCCTTGTGCAATTTTTAGGGATATAATTAAAAATAGACTGATTTATTTGGGTCATGTGCGTGCAATTAAAACCTTAAGACGCAGCTACTAATTCCACTCTAGATGAAAATGGGAAAGTGTAACGCTTCCTCTAAACATGTTCCCCTCATGATTAGCAAATGGTATTAATTAACTTCCTCCAATTTCCCAATACAGAGAATGAGCATAACCCGGAATATAAAACAAAGAAGACACTAAGGATGGATTTTCGACTTGAAATCAATCTGAATTTAGCACGTTTTTGAAAATAAACAGAAAACTGTAAGAAAAAGTAGGAGGTAAATATCTTGGCCAAAAACCTATTTCCCCAAAAAGTTTCTCGTTAAATTTTTAAATTTTATTCTTTCAGTAGATTAGTCCTCGTACCTTTTCTGTTCCCTGAAAATATTCTATAGGACTCCCATCCATAGTTAGGAAAAACTAAAATGGCCGCCATTTTGAATTTTTTCAAATAATCTATTTTAGCCGTTGGAGAAAGAATATTTTTAAAGCCTTTCTTTTTTTTGCATCTAAAGCCTATAAAGAATAATTGTGCCAAATTTCATGGCCCAAAGTCTTGTGGTTTTTGAGAAATTAAGCTTTGAAAGCTAAAAGAGGCCGCCATATTGTATTCTACATAATAATATACCATATTTAGGCCTCTAGAGACAAAATGCTGCAAAATCCTTTCTTAGTGCGCATCTAGAGCCTGTAAGGAATATTGTGCCGAGTTTCATGGCTCTAAGCCTTAGAGTTTTTAAGAAACTGTGATCAGTCAGTCAATATGGGTTTGGGCTTTTATATATATAGATACATATATTAGTCCAGGCAACGAGTGCTCAAAAACAGGTACAGAGGGAATTGCATGGAACACAATTTTTGACTTTGCAGCTTTGTTTGGACTAGTTAGGGGGTGAACATATCAAAAAGTCCCCGTCCGTAGCCCTTGAGCGGTGGGAGGGAGGGGGGTCTAAAGGTAAAATTTTTTGGTTTTTTTCTAAATATCTTGAAAACTATCAACTTTTAGTATACCCTATTAAATTTAAAAATTAAAGAAAATTCAATTTCCTGTAAGAAAAATATATAATATGTCTACTGTGGTCCGAGCGTTTACAAGGTAAGCACTAATTTTAGTAATATTTAAAAAATATCCCTTCCATAAGAAATACATGTAAATGTATGGGTAACGTACATGCCCAATGGGCAATGCTTTTTTCACCAAAAGGAAAATGAACAACATTCAGGAAATATTGACAAAATTTCCTGAATGTTGTTCAGTTTCCTTTTTGTGGAAAAAACGTTGCCCAATTGGGCATCTATGTTACCCAAAAATTTACATGTATTTCTTATGGAAGGGATATTTTTTAAATATTAACAAAATTAGTGCTTTCCTTGTAAATGGTTGGACCAAAGTACAAATATTATATACTTTTCTTATGGGAAATTTAATTTTCTTTAATTTTTAAATTTAATAGGGAATACTAATAGTTGATAGTTTTCAAAATATTTAGGAAAAACCAAAAAATTGTACCTTTAGACCCCCCCCCCTCCCACCGCTCAAGGGCTACGGACAGGGACTTTTGATATGCTCACCTCCTATCAAGTCCAAACAAAGCTGCAAAGTCAAAAATTGTGTTACAAAAAATTCCCTCTATACCTTTTTGTTGCCTGGACTATATTACCACCTACATAATTTATTGTTAGAAAATAGTTTTTTTCTTTTATAATAAAATGTTAATATCTTAAAAATGTGTCCTGATTATTTATAATCCTCAGTATGTGACGACTCAAAAAATTACCTTTCATGGCTGCATGCCATTAATGGTATTCTTAACGAAAAACTGTAACGGTCGTGCACCGTGATAAGTTAAAAAAATGGATAGTAAAATTCATGGTCTAAAAGGCTTCAAAATCAGTGTGATACTTAATTTCTTCCATTACAAAATTTGTAAATTACAGAGACCCTGTATAATTAAACACCTTGGTGTGTGGTGTGTTGTATTGGGGATGGGGGGGGTGAATTTTGTTTAAGTGTCCCGTTTTTATTTGGAAACAATCTGGTCACCCTAGATGGGGCAAGCTGGATCTTTAAACTGGTACAAACATTCTAACCCCCTGATGGTCTAGTCCCGTGCAGTGAGAACAAGAGGCTCGCCCTGAATTACTCAATGCCCCTAGAAGTGTTATCCACCATTATGGGGTTGGTCGGGGTGTTTCAACATAGCTTTACGTAACTCATGTTTCCGGGGGTGCCAGGGGATGCAAAGAATTCCAACATAACTTTGATTAAACAATTAATTTCTAAAGAATTGTTAAACATTTTGCCTGTTTCCCCTTTAGAGATTTATAAACGGTCAACAATTCACATCTAGAAAGCTTCTAATACAAAAGCTCTTGCTTTTCCCAGTTTAAAGCTAAGGGCTAAAAATTTGTTCGAGCCTAGGAATTTTAGAGAGGTTTGACACAGTAGGGATGGCTGAATATATTAGTATTAGGTTTTTCGTATCAGATATGCAAAAGTAACTGATTTCTAAAGTAACTAATATGTGATTCTGACTAATACTAATACATCTTTGCCTTATTCATTCTACAGTCTACACCGAAATCATTAATTCGACTTTCTGTTTTTTCTTCGCTTGCGTTAACAAAATAAGTGTGTTAAATTTTCCTGATATAATTTAAAACTAATATGAGAGTTACCTCATGTAATAAAATTTATAGCTAATTCTAGGTGATCGCCGGGCAGGAGATATCACATCCTGAATATTATGTACTTCGAATATTTAATATTATACAAATGTTATTTATTACAAATTAAAAATAATTATTGTATGTAATTTCAAAATCCGTCTACCTAATACAGATATTAGGTTTTTTCAACTAATATTTCTTTGTAACTGATATGGAAGTAACTAATATCACAAAATATCTAATATGGCACATCCCTATGACACAGTGCCTTAAGCTAAGTTTACATTAGCATCTAAAAGTGTCGTCTTTTGGACACTCCGGTTAACATTGTTGTTATGCCGATACAGGATTACCAAAAACAGCTGTTGTAACACTTCAGTTGTTAAAACACCTTATTTATCATTGGGGGGATGCAGTTTTAAGTGGCGACACAAATATTTGTTTTTACAAATATTTGTGTCGCCACTAATCTCTGCATCCCTCTGATGATAAATAAGGTGATGTAACAATTGAAGTGTTAACACAGCTGTTTTTGGTGAACCTGTATCGGCATAACAACAATGTTAATTAGAGTGTCCAAGTGACGACATTTTTAGATGCTAGTGTAAACTAGGCTTTACTCTTTGACGGTGCTGCGAAATAAGGGAGTTGATGATGGCACCGTTGTAAGAGGGTAGGGGGGTCCTGAAAGGCCGAAATTAGCACAATGTAATCTATAGGGACAGCCTCTAAAAGAGCATCCACTGTATATACGATTTCATTAATTATGAAATTATGAGTTTCCCTCTGAACAATATTGGCCAAGAACTATTTTTTACGATTGATAAAGTGTTGGTTATTTATAATTTGATGCATGAGAAAAATTGAACATAATATTGTATGAAGTATACTTTAAATACAGTAATAAGGTAACTGGTCTTTAGTACTGACAAGCTTAATACCTAAACATGCTGAACGCCACACAAGGGTTAACATTTTATATAGTGCTCGATGTTACAAGTCCTCTCCGCAAGTGCATCCAGATGTTTTACTTTTAATAGTGTTTGGACACTGAGCTAAAAAAAAGCCGGCACCTGGCTCTCGCTACTAGACTTGATCTTGGCATCTGTCACTGAGAAGTGAAGCGGCGCGTCAGATTGAAGTGGAGAGCGATGTAGCTAGTTCGGTTAAATTAATTATACCGTGGTTACTATAATGTTGTGCATAATGTATGCCTCTAAGTTAATTTTTATTTATTTAGTTTGAAAATAATCTTCGACATGAATTTAAAGCTTCTCTTCATTTGTTTTGTAAGTAAATCTTATTTTATGTGGGAAGTAGTACTATAAGCCTAACCTTTCATTAATTTTGTTAAGGATTTTAAACGATAATTTTCCACACTAAATGATTTTTCATTATCTTATTAAGTATCCCATTCATCAAATATTTTATATTTTTATTAATGACTAAATGTATACATCCAGGATTTTATTGATTCTCCCAGCTTAATTCAAAAGGAATGAACAGGCTTCTACATGATCTGAAACATAAACATGTTATAACTGTACATAATTGGTTAGCCTACAAGAATAATCTGGTAACATCATTAGTCTGTCACAACTTGTCAGATCTTGTAAAGGTCTTCTCTTGAACAACATGCTTGTAAGAGCTTTGTTAGGAAAATGAATTATGATTTTAAACATAACAGAAATATCCTTTACAAAAAACAATTTACCATCGATTTTGAAGAAGCGCAGGCTGAAATGGGACCCCTTCATGTTTTCTCAGATTTTCCTTCACTTATATCCTCAGTGATGCCATTTGATTTTTGACCAAGGAAGGCAAGGTCTCTGTAAACTATTGTTAATCTGACACATTTGTAAACTATTGTTAATCTGACACTTTAGGCTACATAAGATACTTGATGATCATTGTCGTCATTGATCACCGAGGATGCCTTTAAAATAATGCTTGAACCATTTGATATTTGATGAGTGTAAACTGCACTCAAATCATAAATATCCCAAATAAATGTTATTAAAAAAGGGCTTAGACCGATAATCAATTTTAAAAACATTGAGAGAAAACCTGAACAAGTTAACACCAAACTTAGGCCTTCTGTAAAGGGAAAAATGTGGTGTCATCACTTTTAGTAAAATATTAAAGATCACTAAAATAAAGGTCTGCTGCCTGTAATAATCAGATTATCATAGTTGCTAAACCAGTAAATGCCGGGTTATCAAGATTGTTGTGCTTTAGCAGTTCAGGGCTAAGGTAAACTGCTCAAACTCCGGACACCCGCCCAATTCTGGACGAACGATCTTTTAGGCGAAAAAATACTCTCGGTTAATCCGCTGATTGCAACTGAATCCGATGGTTAGTGATGTATGAAAAAAACTTTCCTCAATTTTGTAAAATGGAATCATAGATATTTAAGGCCGTGGATAAATCAAATTATCGAGTTTTGCATTTTGGAGTGAAACTCCCTTCCATTTTGACTGTGTAAGAAGGTAAGTTAAATAAGCTTTTATTAATATTTTACAACACCTAATCGTGAGTTTTGGAATTCTTAACATTCCTCACACATCTTCATCATTTGTTAAGTAGGATAATAAACGATAATTTTAATCTATTTTACTGTCAGTTAAAAGGCGTCCGCATTTAGGGATGCTAAAATCACGGCTTGCCCAATACCAGATGATCATTCGGGAGTTCAGATTTAGGCAGGAGAAGCTTCCCAAAAACGGAAGGCCTTTAAATTAAAAAGAAAGTTATGTGATTGATAAGATTATTAAAAAATGTTAAAAGTGATTCAATGCTTAAATAAAATACCCCAAAATCAATAAGTTCACATTATTAGTATCAACATTAAAAGGGTTTCAACCTCGGATGAAATATGACTGGATCCAACTAAAAAAATTAAATATGACTGTTTCAATACTAAAGTCAGGCGAAAACCGTGCCATCGTTTGCACCGTTGGGTGGCGGGACTCCGACGCCAATCGAGTGTACAGCTCTTCAATCAAACTGGCATTTACCAAACAATAAACTGAGAGTAAACAAAGATAATTTTATATCACATTTTACAGTTTGAAATGACAAATCTTATGGTAACCATTGTGATGCTAAAAACTAATTGCATGGATTTTAATAATTTGCCTAGCGCAAAATGTTTTTAATGCTGTTAAAATTAGAGATGAAAAATGTAGGAGGCCTAAGCGAGGAAGTTTTTTATATTTTGGTCAGGTAAAAAGTGTCTGCGACAAAGTTGTAGACAAAATTCCAGAGATATTTTTTGTCTCAAAAATTTTTTCGTAGGACTTCTAGTTTTTTCTAGAGATTAATTTAAATAATTAATTATGAGGTGGCCCGCGAGTAAGAGTCCTCACATGACAACACATGGGCCGACAATTGTCTTAATAAACCAGACTTGCCTACATTGAACGAACACCTTTACTATTTGTTTTTATTAATTTCCAGCTAACACATTGTCCCTTATCTTTGTTAGTTATTGCAATTCAAAGTTATGTTTAAATTAGGATATATTTTTCTCTATTTTTACGAAAAATGTTTATAATATTTAAAACTGATGCACGTTATCTTTTGAGACAATACTACATCTCATTGGACTTTTTAAATATTTTAAAATACACTTATTTGTGAATATTGAATTTTTACTTTCAAAAAAGGAAGGTAGCATTAAGGAAAAACTCACATTCTTCTTAAATAGATAAGAACGAAGTAATGTGATGTTAATATTATTTCCGCATGTTTTTTCTACTGTTCCTATTTACAATTGCTGATAATAATTTTAAACTTATACAAAATGAGAAGTAAAATAAAAATACAATTCGTACTAGGAAAATGCAAAAGTATTTTTAGAGTGAAGTTAATGTTTTAAATTATTTTTCTGGAAGCAAAGTTATCAGCGCTTACTCATAAACAAGGTTGCGGTGGGTAAAATTCAACTTCAGTATAATGATAAAATATATATAAATTTTATTTTGGTAATTGAACACACAAAACTAATTTATCAGAGCTTTATCTTCCTAAAAATATAGCGTTTACCTGGTCTCAATGTCAAGATCCGGTTACAAAAATTCGAAATTGAAAATTTATCAAGAAACGGGTATTTTTGGTTATTTGAAAGAAAACCGTTGTTATCTACTTAAACCATGTAAATTACATGTCAGCATTCTTTAAGATGTATTCTTCCCTCTCACATAGCTTTTAACATATTATAGTGACACATGAATGTCATAGAGAGACTTATCTGATGTAAAGGCTCAACGCGCGGCGGCCAGCTTATACCTTCTTGCCACCCAACCGCCTGGGAGGCTGGCACGTTTTTCGTCCATTGAGAGCGCGATCCACTTATATTTCATCCGAAGTTTCAACTAAATTGTTCCCTAAAAGTCTTATTAGGATGTGTCCAGCAATCATGTAGTGATTGCTCGTAATCGAACAGCTAGTGACCCCGGCCGAATAAAATTTCTGACAGATATCTA
Source organism: Flexamia atlantica (assembly GCA_035578135.1). Taxonomy (NCBI): domain Eukaryota; kingdom Metazoa; phylum Arthropoda; class Insecta; order Hemiptera; family Cicadellidae; genus Flexamia; species Flexamia atlantica. Next base: position 31,337,832 of record JAQJVK010000010.1, read on the forward strand.
TCGTTGTTGTTTAAAACTAAAAGAACAATATAAGAACTAATAAGAACAACAAAAGTTTTTATGATAGAATATTTGGTTGTAAACACAATGCTGATAAGTAATTTTTATTTTTTAACTTATTTTTTACTTAGTTCCACTTGGTTATTGACAATATAGTTGACGAAAGATGACGTTATTCCCTGAAAAAATTGCTAAAAGGGAGGTTTATGCATTTTTCAATCGTATTTTACATTCTGAACAACATACTAAAAGTTAACCAAAGTTTAATAACTTGAAGTACCTCATTTTCAAGATTGTGTTCAAGATAGTAACAATAGCATTAAAGATAGCCTATAGGAAATAAATAATGTAGGAAATGTTTAAGTGAATCTGGTATCATATCCCAACTGCCGATAATTAGAGGGAGGTAGCCGGGAGGTAATACCTTCACGTTGTGTATGTAAAAGATTCTGCCGCCATCTTGGATCCGCCGTATTGGATGACATAATTATTTTCAAATGTAAACATAGTGTTGCGACATATTGTTATAAACTAGATTTTAACCTGTTTACAATGCCAAAATCCGTTTTTGAAAATCTTGATTCGATCTAAAGATATACCCAAACAATGATTATACCTGGTGTAATCCTTATGAACGTTTCGAGCTTGGAATATTTTTTTAATGGTTTTTTAGGATTATTTCCCTTATAACTCCGGATGTAATGAAAGCATGTTGTTAGTTCTAGTCTTAAAATACTCAGTAGTATTACGTAGCTACTACTTGTAGCTTCCGTATAGGCAACCAATCAATTAAGTCACATTCATCACAGATGAGTTGTGATACCTCTATTAACCATAAAATGTGATTTTTCTGAAATCAATTTTCATTAAAAATTGTACATCACAGATTACAATTAGGATATAAAATTCTTTCTGGTCTTAAACTCATCAGTAAAATATTGGCTTTCATTTGAGCTATTGATCATGAAAATTGGGCAATTTTAAGCCGTGGTATGATATTTTATCTAACATAAAATTTAATATTTTTTGCATTAAATCTTTGGTTGAAGACTTACACCTCAAGCTTTAAATGAGACAAAACACTCATTTGGGTCTTAAATTAAATGGTAAACTATTGGCTCTCTTTTGGACTATTGATCATGAAAATCAGGCAATTTTAAGCAGAGCAATGATCATTTATTCAAAATAAAATGTTATTATTTTAGAGTTTAGTCCTGAAGTAAGGACTCATATTTCAAGTTCCTAAAGAGATACAATTCTTGTTAAGATCTTAAGTGAATTGGTGACTGATCGGTTTTTATTTGAACTATTGATCATGAAAATCGGACCGGTCTAACCTGAGTTATAATACTTAATTTGGCGTAAAAATATTTAATTTTATAATTTTATCTTCAATCAAAGACATATATTATGTCCAAAAGAGACTCAATACTTATTGCAGTTTGAAATCAATCGGTATACAATTTGCTTTCATTCGAGGCATTGATTATGAAAATCGGAAAAGTAAAAGTTGAGTTATAATAATTTATTCAACATAAACTATTTTTTAATTTATTATTTTCTCTTTAGTTAAAGACTTATATCTCAAGCATAGAAAGAAACATAGTCCTCATTGAAGTATTTAAAGAATTTATGCAAAACTCTCTTTCTTTCAAGCTATTGATCATGAAAATTGGAGATGGCTAAGCTGAGTTATGCTAATTTATTTAATATGAAATTATTTACTGAATAAAAGACACTGAATAAAAACCTGCGTACTCACCTCCCCAGTGTTGACCTCATAGAAAATTAATAAAATTGCATAGCTAGCTTATTTCTCAACGTAAATGTAAATTTGCGCGCTTCGATTATCTTGACAATCAGGGAATTTAATTTTTCTTAGATGGCCTTACACTTGGGGTCGTCCATAGATTGTGTCATCTGGAAATAGTGGCGAGGAGTCCAGATTGAAAATGACGGTAGGATGATGTGAAGGGGGGGGGGTTAAACGCTGAGATGACGTGATTTTCAAATTTTGTGTCAAAACTAATTTACATATATATAAATTGTAAACTTTCGATTTGAATTCATTAAATTAAACAGCTTTAAACTATATGCTAGATGTTTACAATCTCCGTAAAATGGTCATTTTAGCTTCTTAGGTAAGAAGAAAGCCATGGTAAATGCAGATTTTAATGACCAATGTTTTAAAACCTGGTCATCAAACCAAGATGATTTTTTTAGGTTACTTTGCTTGATAAAAAAAAATTCTTTGTTTGAAATTCATTGTTGGTGTTCGTGATTTTATATTTTGATATGGATTTGTGCGGACATTTGCCATCACTGATTAGTAAAAAACATCACTGTTGATTGTTTGTTGAATCAGTGATGGCAAATGTCCGCAAAAATCCAAATCAATGTTTTAAGATTTGCAGGCAGCGTCAGCAGCATGCAGTACTAGTACTAGCTACAAGGACAAAAGATTTCTGGTTTGAATCGTTAATTAACAACAAATCAGCTCAAAATGGGTCTAAAACTTAATTTGAGGGTTTTAAACCTCCAATAGAGGAAACCTTTAACAGGGCTTTCCCTAAGACTGGCGTTATTGTAGGAGTTTGTTGTCTATGACATCATTGATTATAAGGAGGGGGGTAAAAAAATGGGCCAAAAGCGATGATGTAATTTATGGACGGCCCCTTGTCACTCACAACAATGGTGATGATTTCCCCATCCGGCTAGAAGGTAAACGAACAAGCCTATGTGAGCGCTCAAATGCTGCGACTGTGCGCAGTAGCTGTGTGATATTAACCCTCGAGCAGGCGCACGTGGAGTTTTCCTCCGCACGTGTTTTTTATGTTAAAATAAACTGACATAATGGGTGTCGGCGGTCGTGTCCGGCTCCGTACTTTACGCCCCTCATTTCAGGAATCTCCTAAAGCTATTTATACCCCCAACCCCCCCCCCCTTGGTACCTCGTTATTTGCAATTCAGAGATGCCGTCTCGGTTTGCGGAGTGCCCTTTCCCGTTATACAGACAGTGATAGCTATTTTTAAAATTCATAATAGCGAAGAATTTGTAATTATTATCAAATTTGTTGTACTTTTCCTTTCGATTTTGAAAAAGAGAAGCGAAAGGAAATTCCAAAAATGTAAATAATAATTAATACATATTTTATGCTAGAAAACTACTTACTATGTTCAATTGAAATATTACACCTATTAAATTAAACAATTAATTGCATCGACGATGAAATGTGATTCTTAATGAAGTTTATCAACATTTAAATACAATATTTCGTTATAAAACAAGTAAAATGGGTTAAATTTGTGCAATATAGTGTTGCGGAGTAAAACTCCGCATGCGCCCGCTCGCGTTTTGCCGGTGAAGCGCCCGCTCAAGGGTTATACAGATTTTAATAAAAAGATTACCTAGATTCAAGCTCCAATATTCAACGGGACATTTATTGTATGATTTCTACCTAAATAAAAAACTGATTTTTTCCAAGTTTATTTCAAGATAATAAAGTGCCGAAAAACATTGGTTTTATCTTAAAAGAAGAGTCGTCCGGTTTTGGGAAGCCAGCATCCGGTATTGGGACTGTCGCCGTCCGGTTTTGGGCTTACGCTGTTCAGATCGATCGGCACTTAATATGCATTATTAATTTGTTTTTACCGATTAAAACGTATTGTTTATGATATAAAATTGTGGAAAAATTTATGGCCAATCCGTTTCTCTCTATGGTTTTTGCCTAATTATATTCAAAACAGATGAAGTTTGACTTTTGCAGTAACATTTTCCTGAACCTTCCGGCATTTGGGCAGTTTACATTAGACCAAATACCTTTTTTGTGCTCTTTTTATTAAGCATGGGTTCAGGTTTGGATTTCATCTTTTTTTAAATTTCAATTTTCAATAACGAATAACGGAATGAAACGTTTATTTTCCCTATCAGATATAACAATTTTCCCATCAGACACAACAATTTTTTTAGCAATTTGGGCGGTTTACCTTAAACCAAATACCTTTTTTGTGCTCTTTTTATTGAGCATGGGTTCAGGCTTGAATTTCTTCTTTTTTTAAATTTCAATTTTCAATAACGGAATGAAACGTTTATTTTCCCTATCAGATATAACAATTTTCCCATCAGACAAAAAATTTTTTTTAGCAATTATTCAATATTGAAATTTTACTAGCCTAACAATTAATTTAAGCTATTAAACCAATGAAGGGCTGACATGAGCAGACACATGTGCATAAGCCCGAGAATAATAGCACATATAGATCTGAATAGGCTTACAATACACTTCCGATTATTGAGATTTAGGTTAAAAATCTGAAGTGGCTTTTGGCTCAAATATTTGGTTTCTTTTACAGCTTCAAAAGCCTATAATAATAATACAGTAGGCCTAATAATACAAGCTGCAAAGCATGGGTTTCGATTAAGAAGTATCCTAATTAAAGCTTATCTTTAATTTACCCACTCCAGATCACTGTAGGTTTTAGAAGTTTTAGATCCATTTCAACTGTTTTAGAAGTGGTTGATTGCTTAATAATTTTAGAAAAAATTTCCTGTTTAGGCCTATTTCTACTATTCATAAGGAGTTACAATCTTTTTTCACGATTTTTTGAAGAGTTTTATGGGCAATTTTCAAGTTTACGCCCTTATATTTCTAATGGGTTTGATGTTAAAATGTTTACATTTTCAAAGCTTGTAGCATATTTGTAGGTCCCCTATTATATTTACAATTTTTTTATAAATATTACTTTACCTTTTTTAATTGGCTAACCTAAAAGTTATGCAATGGTACCTCAAAAATCCAGTAAAAAAACCATGAGAAATGGGGTTATAATGCAGGCCTTATGATAGGATACCTAACTTAGGTTTTGATATTTTGGATGCTGCAAGTGGTAATAAATGTAATGAAAACATGTTTATTGGGTAATAACATTATAATCAAATAATCTAGCCTGCATTGTCCTACACTATATTTAAAGAACCTAAAGAGTTCCAATAACAGACAGGATATAGTGAGCAATGGTAACATAATTGATTTGGAATATAATCAAAGATTAACAGTATTGGATAGCAGGTTACAGTGTTTCTTGTAGCAGCATATAGTAAAGTAGCCTACATAGAATGAGACTATAACTTAGATTTACTTGTCACAACAAACTTGAAAGAGCAATTTGTGTCTCAGTCTCACCGCTTATTCATATGTTTGCTCTTATTCTTAATGGAATGAGAAAAGTTGTACGGTACTAGACTTTGTGCAAAAGTGGTTTTTCAGTGAGTTCAATGTTAAAAACCTATAAAGTAAAATATTTATTACTCTAGGGGGGGCTATATTTTGTATTTGTGTAAATTTGTGATGCTTGATAGTGTGTGAATTCATGATACAACCATCTTGCGATGAGTTTTTAAATATTATCTATCAAATGTGAAACAGGAAATAAAAGTTATCTTTAAAAAATGTGAAAACTAATTTGTTATAATGCCCCCATTAAAATTAATTTTAGGACCACTCCATCTATAAATCAGCCCTACTAACCCTAAAACAAAAAGACCTCATTGCATGTGTCTATGATGAGCGTTGATGGATTGGCGAGGTTTTGGAACTAAGTCTAGAAACAGTGGCATGAATGTTCACTTATCAAATTTTCCAGCAGGGCCTCATCAAATTTTCGGTAAATGTTCACTTTACGGTACTACCTCTGAAATTGAAAATTTTTTTTCAAAATGTAGGAAATAACGCGTTGATTCTGAAAATGATAGTTTTTTTCCGCGGAAAACGTCGGAAAATGCCGGAAAATCGGAAAAACTGGAAAAAAGTTTTCACCCAAAAAATGGGTCATGTGAGTACTCAAATTAATCGGGAGACCAAGCTGAACAAGAATATGTAAGAATTTTCAAGATACGTTGGATATTGACGGAGATACAGCCGGAAAGCGTCGGAAAAGCCGAAAACAAACTTTGCCTAAAACATATCATGTGGGTACTCAAATTAAAGGAAATCACACGCTGAACAACATTCTGTAATAATTTTCATGATCTGACGTACAATAGTCGAGATAAAGCCAAAAAACATAAAAATTGATAAACCAACTTTAGTTAAAGTTATATGAAGATGGATTTGGCTGGAATAAATTAGATAGGGATTGGTTATGTTAGTTTAGGTTGTATTTGGTTTGGTTAGGTTATGTTAGGTTGTGATAAGTTGCATTATTTTATGTTACATTAGGATTGGTTTAAAACGTTAAAGTTAGGTGTGGATAAGGTTGGTAAAGTAAGAATGTGATATTATAATCCTAATCTAACAATACCAACCCTAATTTAACTTAACCAAACCTAATAAAACATAACCAAATTCAATAAAACCTAACCAAACCTAATCTAACCTAATCAAACCAAACCTAACATAGTCTAACATAACCTAACTAGACCTAACATAGTCTAGCCTAACTTAAACTAATCTAACCTAACCAAACCTAACCTTAGATCCCACAGTTTACCGTAACTCACCTATAACTAACCCATTTTGTGCAAATCTATGACTTTTCCGGTACTTTTCCGGCCATTACTCCGTTATTACATCTGATTTTGAAAATTCTTGCACATTCTTGTTCAGCTCATTCTCCCGATTAATTTGAGTACCCACATGACCTATTTCCAAGCCAAAAAATATTTTTCCGTTTTTTCCGATTTTCCGGCATTTTCCGACGTTTTCCGCGGGAAAACGACTATCATTTCTGGAATCACAACGTGATTTCCTACATTTTGAAAAAAAAAAATTTTTAATTTCGGAGGTAGTACCGTAAAGTGAACATTTACCAAATTTTCTGCAAATGACAAGAGTCGGGGGTTCAGCAGAAAAAGTGCTTAGAAAGTGGTCACCTCTTGAATTAACGACAGAATTTTTTAGGTTTAAAATATAGTTATTTGGACCTAATTCAAAACTTCTTTTGTATATTTATTTCATTGTTACTATTTTTTTAATTACATTAAAAAATTGTGCCCAAGAAGTCAAACTCATTCATAAACTTAAAACACATTAGCCTATAACTATCTACAAGCTTTCTTGTCTCCAAGGTATGAGATAATGTTAGTAAATATTTTTGTTTCAGATAAATCTATACTTTACTACTTACAGCATTTCCCTATTCATTGCACATAGATAGATAGATAGATACATAGAATTATTTAGATCATTGAATCAAATACAGATAATAGATTATGTCGTACTTTTACAGTCTTAAATGTACAATACTGAATGTCATACAATTACATAATATTCATAGATGAAATTAATGAACAAGCACCAAATTAGGTAACATTAAGCGATTAACAAATTCATAAAGGAATAAATACATAAACTAGGCTACTAATGTTTCCCACCGAGGGAAAAAAGCCTGTCCGCCTGTTCCGTCTGAGGCCTGTCCATCTGTAAAGCCTGTTCCGCCGAGCGAAATGAAAAATACAATGGATGCTATCTTTGAACTTATGGGCAAAGTGTAAAGACCTGTGGACAGGTCACACTTTGCAGTTAGTGCCTTTTGTGACCTGTCCAAAGCGTTTGACTGTGTAAACTTTGACCTTCTAATTAGACAATAGACAATAGACAATATCTTTATTCATACAGAAGTACAAGGTACAACATTTGAACAGCGTCAATATAGTTACAAGTTATAACTACTGTGAAAATAGACAATTCACTAAAAACAGATAACAAGTCCTTATTACACCAAATAAATATCAGATAGGAGGAAGGTGGAAAAATTCCTCAATAGAATAAGGTGATTTCTCAATGAGGTATTCTTTTAGTTGTTTTTTAAATTTTGTTTGATTGCTTTCTTTTCTAATTTGATCAGGAATAATTTTAAAAAGGTTTTCCCCAGCATATGATGGTCTTTTTTCATAGAATTTCAAACGGTGGCGGTTATTTCTCACTACATGTCTATTCCTTGTATTATAATTATGAGTTGGTTTTTTTCTTTCACTCTCAATTTTCTTTTTTGCAACTAAAACTGTATCGTATATATACTGGCCGTAAACAGTTAAAATTTTCAACTGTTTAAAGTAATCTCTGGTCGACTCATCGTGGTTTAGTTTTAGCATTATTCTTACAGCTCTTTTCTGTTGTTTTAATATACAGTCTAAATTATGTTTTGTTGTTGCGCCAAATAGACTGATACCAAAAGAAATGTGAGAATGGATGTATGCAAAATAAATATTTTTTAATGTTGTTATATCACAGTAAAAGGACATTTTTCTAAGAGCATATATGCCAGAATGAATTTTTGTTAATATTTTGCTTACATGTTCATTCCAGTTTAGGTGCTGATCAATTGTTAGGCCTAGAAAATTTGTGCTTTTTTTCTGTTCAATGATCTCTGAATCATACATTATTATTGGCTCTGCATAGTTTTTGTTTTGTGCCTTTTTAAATGTTCTAAAATTGGTTTTTTGATGGTTCAGTGTTAAGTTATGACTTGATAAATAACTGCCTAAATTGCCAAGTTCTAAAAAAGCGGTTAGTTCAGTTTCTTCAAGATTTGGGGTTGATATCATTAAGTTGGAATCATCAGCGTAAAGGCACAACTCACTGCTTGGTTTACATGACAATGCATTATCTATGTCTCTCAAATAGCATGTAAAAAGTAGTGGTCCCAAGATAGAACCTTGTGGAACACCATGTTTCACCACTTTGACTTCTGATGTTGCTTTAATAATTTTATTTAGCTTAAGGTGTGTGACTTCAACATATTGTGTTCTACATTTAAGATAAGAATCAAACCAATGAAGTGAATTTTTTGACATTCCAAGAATTTTCAATTTTTCCAAGAGTATATTATGGTTTACACTATCAAAAGCCTTTGACAGGTCCATGAATAAGCCTGTTGTATCTCTACCTTTATCAACTGATTCAATAACTGCCTCCATAAATGAAATGGCAGCTGTAGTTACTGATCTTCCAGATCGAAACCCATGCTGAATGTTATCTATTAAATTGGACTTTTCAAGGTATGCTGTTAGCTGAGTCTGTACTATTTTTTCGTAAACTTTAGATAATGCTGGTAACAGAGATACAGGTCTATAATTCACAACATTTTTGGAGTCATCTTTTTTATGCAGTGGTATAATTTTTGCTTTTTTTAAATGATCAGGAAATAAACCGGAGATGAATGACGAATTAATCAAATGAGATAAAATTTTACTTATCTCATTTGTAATGCTTTTTAATACTGTAACTGGTAATTCATCATGGCCACTTGAATTTTTATTCTTTAATGACCTTATTGTTTTTTCCACCTCCCTCTCATCCACTTGTTTTAAACTAAACTTAGGTTTTAAGATCATATTTTTACTCAATCCAGCCTCTGAGTTTTCATCAGGGACTTTTGTTTTGCTATTCATGTTAATGTCTCCTACCATGTTTACAAAATATTCATTAAACATATTTGAAACAGTTTTTGGATTATGAACAATGTATGTACCTCTAGTTAGAGTAATGTTATTGCATAGTTTTTTATAGTTTTGTCCCACTTCAGAATTTATAATCCCCCAAACAGTCTTTTGGACATTGGGCGATTTATTAATTTTTTCCTGGAAAAACTTTGCTTTAGCTTGATTTAATTCTGTTTTGAACTTATTTTTTTCATTTTTTAACATTTTTTTCACCCTAATTTGTTTGCATTTCCTAAATTCTTTGGTAATTTGAATTAGTCTGCATTGCTTTTCCTTTAATTCTTCAGTAATCCAATTTTTTTTTTATTATTTTTAGTAATTAAAGTTTTTGGAAATGCCAGATCAAAGTAATAATTAAACTTTTCTTGAAAAACTGTATATTTATTTTCTACAGGTGAAAAATAGACATCCTCCCAATTTTCATTTCTTAAAAGTCTACAAAAGTATTCAATATTTTGGCAAGAAAATTTTCGGATTTCTTGTTTAACCGGCTTGGTTTTGTCTTGAGAATTAATCCGATCAATTTCCAAAATTTGCCCATCATGGTCGGATAGACATGTTATTATACCTTCAATTTTCAAATCACAAGTTTCCACGATATTAGTCAAAAAGTTATCTATGGCGGTTTTAGAATTTTCGGTTATTCTTGTTGGAAAGTTTACAAGATACTTAAAGTTATGACTTTTTAATGTATCTTTCAATAGTTTGTGTTTATAGTCATTTTTTAAGACATCTATGTTTATATCTCCCCCCATTATTATATTAGCAAACCTTCTGCTAAAAAAATCAATTACAATACTCAATCTGTCTAAAAATAATTTTACATCGGAATTTGGTGACCTGTATAAACCTACCACCAGAAACTTAAATTTACCTTTAATATAACTAGAGGCACAAAATTCAAATTGCAATTCTTCCAAACACCTATCACTAATGGATTTAGGCACAGACTCCTCCTTCCAGTCTACGCTGTCGTCTGACAATACCATAACCCCTCCTTTACAAGATTTTTTCCTACAGAAAGAAGCATTTACTTTATAGTTATTTAAGTTGAATCGGGATATTTCTTCTTCTTTCATGTCATGTTCTGAAAGAATGATTATATGGGGTTTCAATTCATTCAAAGTAATTTCTAATGAATTTATCCTAGAATTAAGGTGTTGAATATTTTGATGGAATATTTTTATTGACTCTTTTTTAACTACTTTATCGGGGATGTGACACCGACATTCGAGTTTAAAGAAGCAGGAGACTGTGAAACCAAACTAATATTAACATTTTTACAAATGGAGTGGTTTTCCTGGTAGAGCACTGATTCGTCTAACAAAACAGAGACATTTTCACTCACATCACTAATCACTGCACTGGTGGTGGGATGGCCGCTGGAGGATGAACTCTCTCGGCTGGAGGGCTGCTGCTGGAGAGATGAAGGTCGTGTTGACTGCTCTAGGTCTGGTTGTTCTATGGAGCCAGACAACAGGTTCTTAGGTGGAGAACGCGCCAGAAGGGGAGGAAAATCAACCATTGATTTTACTGATGCCGCTGTAGTTGGATGCTGAGGCGTTGGAGGCGAGTTGCTGCACTTCATTGTGGTGTTTTTCTGCTCTGACATTTTTGTGATGAGTACTTCTTGGAGTTGTTCAAAAAATCTTCTGCCAGTCAAACCGTTTTTCAAAATTTTATCTGATTTTCCATTATTTACAATTTTGTTAATGTTAGCTTTTGTGTAACTTTGAAAAGAGATTAAATTTTCAATAAAGTGATCTGGAGATATCCTATCACGCACACATCCTAAAGGGGGACAGAATAAAAATTGAAGCCCTTTTTCATGGAAGTCACTTGCTAATTTTTTAAAAGCTAAATCATAATTCTTCTTTTCTGGTTTGTTGTAGTATTTATCTTTTGTTAATAAAGTATAAACTACAGGTCCATTGTTAATTTCTTGGCAAGCCAGGTGTTCATTTAAATGCTGAGATGCAAATGGTTTACCAAAACGTCTCTTGAACACAGTTGCAACCCCGGCACTCATATTTTTTACATCATCAAGGTCCTTAGATGCACAATGAACAAAAGCAACTTTGGAGTTATTGCAATGTTTTTCAAATATTTTTTCTATGTGAATTTCTGCAATTTCAATGTCTTTTGTTTTAGATTCTGAGGTTTTGCCGCTTGATTTGTTTTCATTTTCTTCCTTCATTTTGTCATGTATTGTTTTAATGCACCCTTCACATATAGATGCTACTCTGTGGATGACTCGATTTAAAACTCCATTTCCCTTCCTGTTCAGATGAACTCCGTCTCTTCCTAGACAAGAATCGTCTATGTATTTATCGAGATCGAGGAAAATAGCTCCATTATTCCGACACAGCCACCTTATATTTTTATTCGCACGAGTTCTTAGCCCGTAGGGTATATCTCTTCTCAGGATAATCCCATTCACAATTATGTGTGAACTAGGAAAACAAATCTTTGTTTTTTTAATGACATTTGTTATTGTACCCATCACCTCTTCTGGATTTCTCATATTGTCAATGTCATTTGTCCCTACATGCAGAAAAACTATCTTAGGTTTGGCTACATTGTTGGCTATGTCTTCTACCTTCTCAGCTATGTGGGCGGCACATGCGCCTCTAAAGCACTTGACCTCAGTTTTGGGAAGGGAGATGTATTTTATAATCGAGTCTCCGATAACAAGCGTTGTACGTTTATTATTGGTGCCATGCTGTGGTTTTAAATTAGGGTTCCTCCAGGAGTATTTAGTTGTCTTCTTATTATGGAAACTGCTATTAGTCTTTATTTTTCCTTTCGGTTCTTCTTCCTGCACTCCTAGAGTTAGCTTCATATGGGTTTGTTGAGAAAGATTGACAGTTGACTGTTTTTGTGTTCTATCCTTTTTGTAACCATTAGTTGTGATTTTTGTTTGGTTGTTTCTTCTTGTTATATTGCTACTTTGGTCAAGTTTTTGAAGGGCATCAAATCTGTTTGAAGTCAATATGGTGTTATTGTCTGTTTTTTGCAGATATTTAATCCGGCTGTGATGCTTTGATGAGTTCACTTGCTTCCAGGTGTTTAGTTTAACAGCAGGTATGCCTTCCTTACAACTTGTTTTGGTTTCAGATACTGGAGATTTCCCCTCTTTCTCAATCATTAAGGAGTAAAATAATTTGTTGTTCAGTGTTGAAGGGTTGTACAATATATACGAAATTAGTGAGCGTTTCCTTACTATTTCGTCTTCTGAGATGTTGACTCTCTGAAGAAAATTTATGTTTATTGATCCGTTGATAACTATGTCGTGTACCAATGACTCAACAATCCAGCAGGCAAAAACTCCACAATCAAATCCATTAGGCTGCTGTGGGCCATTCAGTGATACAAAACAGGGTGAAAGGGTGTTTCCATGTAAATATTCGGATAACTTTTGGGCGACTTTTTTTGCAGAGGACAAATTGTAATTATTAAAAGAGTCGCAGTGATAAAACTTATTTTGGGATCTTTCAAAGATTAGGATACTCCAATGTGATCCACTAACTCCTTTGCTCAACTCCTCAGAGTCATTTATTGGCATTATAACAACATTTTTATTTTTTATCTTTAAAACATCCAGGAAGTGGTGAAAATCTTGTGAGTTTTTTACTGCATGGACTGTTAGTGGATTTATGATCAAACATGATGTTGAAACCAAGAATCTCTCATTCAGCAAATCCAAATAGGGCTGAATAGTTAGATCCGAAAGCCAGTTTGATCCCAATAACTCAGTAGCCACAATTTGTTTTCTTTTGAGTACTGAGTCCGTATTGCTAACTGAAGTAATATTGTTTGAAATATTATTTTCTGTTTGATTTTCTGTTTGATGGCTTTTTGAAGGTTGATTTGATAGGTTGGTTGTCGAAAGTTCACACTGCACTGAACAATCTCTCATTTGAGGCTTAACGGTGTCGTGGAGAATAGGAACAGGGAAAATCTCTTTTGTAAATTCCATTAGTCGTGTGTCGGACTCAATGGAGTGATCAAGCACACATTGAAGCTGTTTTTCAAGAGTCATATTGTGTTCGTTTAGGAGCCTATTTTTTTCTTCCAGCTCAGTTAATGTTGATGGTGTTAATTCTTGGGAGTCAAAAGTTAAAATGGAAGAATGCTCTGAGGAGGTAGGTGTATCAACACAGATTTGTGGGGTAAATGACTCTAAAGAGGAGTTTTCACTTATTGATAATTTGGCAGGTGACTCCTGATTTGAGGCCTTAGGAGATAACAATGACCTCATGGTGACTGGATGGGGCCCAGAGTGCTTGCTATTAGTTACAGTAATGTAGGATTTATTAGCATCAGTTTTTATTGCAGCATTACAATTCCTTCCTAAGCATCTCCACGTAATTTCACCACTTTTAGCCACATAGCTTTGCCTGTATTTATGATTGTTGTGTATAATATTAGGTTTTCCATTCTTAGTTTGTTCTATTTGAAAATCCATTTATTTATAATAATATAATTTGTATAATTATAATTTATGAATATTCTTTTATTTTAAAATAATTGGAATTTATTTTATATCCAATCACACAGACAGTAAAGTTGTCTATCAGTGCCCAAGTTGTCATGCAAGACATAAACAAGGAAATATGATTCCTCAATGTTTACGTTCCTTATCAGTGCTAGGCCTTATCACTAATCGGCTCTCTTATTCAAAGCCAGGTGGTTTGTGTCCAGTTATATCCACTTCTAGGTTTCCTGTATAAATGAGCAGTTCCTGTTTCCAACTACTGCTGTTAGTCAAGTAGTTATTTGTGGTTCATAAAATTAATAACCATTTTCAGTACATAGTGTTTATTGCAAAATACAACTCAGAATAGTCACGGTGATGAACTTTTATGTAAGCCTCTTGATGAAAAGTTATTTTAAACACTTCACGAAATGCAGCAGCAAAACATGTGCTTTGGAGCAATGAGATGTGAGTTGAGTTTTAATTACTGTTTCACTTTTAATTTTTATATGTGTAAAGAAAATTTATTGTTTAAATAATTTTCTGTATAACAATGTTCATTATACTCACAGAATTAACTGTCACTGATTGTCAGAATATATAAAAAATACACTTTTAAACTGAGAGAAAAACTGTCCCTTCCAATGTAAACAAGCACTTGACCTTGATCCAATTGGAAAACTTATGTTCTATGGAGTTGGTGGGCCTGCTTTAAACTTATTGAATTCCTTCCTACGTGATCGCCAATAAAAAGTGATTGTTCAGGATCATTGTGCCACCAACATTAGGCCTAACTATTGAAGGGTTTGTTCTGGAGTTCCACAGGGATCCATTCTGGGCCCTTTGTTGTTTTTAGTTTATTGCAATGATCTTCCTATCATCTCAAGTATCAGACTTCTAATATTTGCTGATGATACCTTTTTAATTGCCACCAATGAAAACAAACATAAACATCTTCTTTCCCTGAACATCACAGAAAATCTGTGTCTGTTGCATACTTGGTTTAAAGTAAATGGCCTTTGCCTAAACTCTGATGAAACTCAATACATGAAATTTCACCTAAACCATACCAGGACCCCCCAAGTAGATACCATATAGCTTCTATCAAATATTATTTCTGTAGCCTCTACCAAATTCCTTAGTCTTGAGATGGATGCAACCCTTTCTTGGAGTCAGCATGTCAACGCAATTCTTCCTAAGCTGAGCAACGCATTTTATGCTTTTCCACCACTTTTTTAAAAAGACTGTTGATTTAAACGTTCAAAGACAGGTTTATTTTGCTTATTTTCACTCTCTCATTTCATACCGACTTTTATTTAGGGGAAATTCCTTTTAGGCCAACAGTGTCTTTAAGATACAAAAACAAGTCATTAGACTTCTTTCTAATTTGGGTCCAAGGCATACGTGTAGAAATCATTTTAAGAAACTTCATATTCTCCCTCTCTCTTGCTTGCTGATTCTTCAGAGTCTTCTCTTTGTAAAGTCAAATTTTGAAAAATTTATCAGAAATAATCATCATCACCAATATTCCACCAGAAACCTAGACACACTTCAATAACCTATCCACAGAACAACCCTTTTTGAGAAATCACCATCATATTTCTGCATAAAGATCTATAATAAACGTCCAAGCCAGATCAGAAATGAGCCCTCCAGAAAAAAGTTCAAAAAAGTTATAATAGACTTTCTGTTTGAACACTGCTTCTATAGTGTCTCACAGAGTACATGGATTTTAAATTTTAGACAGCCTAAAATTTCTTTTGTATCAAAAAACACTCTACGGTTTTGTATTTAGGTAAAGTTAAATTTAGGTTTAAGATTTTTAAAATGTTAGTTTTAAGGCAACATTGTGACAAATCTTCAGCCCAGGCACATTTTTTTGCGTGTAAGGGTGTCTTAAGACGATGTAAATAAATAAAAAACAAATAAAATAGAATGTAATTGTTATGAATTAAAATAAAGTTGTGTGGACCAACTTGTGTAAAACCATCCAAACATTAAAATGGTCTCACAGATACTCATTCAAATATTCTTTTCTTAAAAATATATTCAGGTACATGGCGTGAACTGATTAAAATAATTTAATACCAACTGATTGAAGGAAGACTCTGTTGCAATTAACCCCAGAAAGGTATCGTTATTCTAAAATACGCTAAAGGTATCGATACTTTGCTTTGTGGTTAAAAATTCAAATATGTTTGATGAAATATTTAATTTTTTTTAAAAGAAGGCACCCAAATACAAGAAAACATTGATAATATTATCTACTATATAATAAACTTAGTCTCTAGCTCTATTTAATTTTAGGGAATAAGCTCCATAAGAGTCCATTGAAAAGCACATTTTGCTGTTGTAGGTATCGGACGTAAATTTGACGTACTTTTTCAATTAAATTTGGAAATACATTAAGAACAGCCATAATACTGTCATATTAAATCAAACCTGTAGCGGGAAAAGCACTGCTGACTGTACAGGGCTCAAGGTCATTTGATTGCAAAATCGGACAAAAAAAACACTTCCGCACATGTCAAAATTACGTACGATACCTTTCTAGGGTTAATCTACAACATTGATCATGAATGGAATTGCAATTTCTAGTAACTTACTGGGAGTGAATTTGATTGTTTTGCACTGTGGCTTCAATGTTTGGCTTGGTGTGCATGAGGTATTCCAGAGTATTTTTCAAACTTTTTTCATTTACAAAATATGGTTTACAATGTGTGTTGTACTGTGCGCTGGAAGTAAGCCATGCAGCCTTTTTCTGAAGGACCAGAACCCTGTTAATACCTGTGGCATTTCCTCAAAACAATATCTCATATGTAATCAAGCTGTGAAACATGGCATAGTGCAATCAATGATCTTCAAAAACTTTTTGGTAAAAGGATTTTCAAATGTCCAGTCTATACACCATACTGTATATGTATATATATGGACATGAACTACTTGGGACCTACTTTAACTCCTTCTTCCCTATAGGGAAAAATGGCTAAAACTAACTCAAGAGAGATGAAATGAAGATAATGTACTGTAATTATTTATGTTATTTGTTACAGTTTACAATTACCTGTAACTTTCTCATCCAATGCTCCAACAAAGGAGTGACTGTGGAGGAGTTTTCAGATCCGAAGCAGTTCAAACAGCTTCTTCGCAGCCGGAATAATGTCATGGTAAGTTGAATTAATTATTTCAAAAAGGAACCAGCCAAACAAAAACATTTCCCCCCTGTTCATTTTTAAAAGATGCAGTACTTTCACTGAATATTTTGCATATATTCACCGACACGCCTAACTATTGTTATCAACTTGTCTTTCTTTCCATGGCAGCCATGTTGTCGCATACAAGAATGTGGTTCTGTATTCACCACGCAGAATAGAACCTTGAACTTCGGTTATCATGACATCTTGCTATGTACACTAACCAATGCGCAATCTCTGCGGGCAGGGAGAAAGAAAGATAAAAACGATTACCAGAACAATATGATGATTTGGTCGTTGAATCACTTTTTATTTTGCACCAGTCTCTTAAACTTGATTAAGTATTAAATCGGCATACATTTTAGATTAGCATAATATATTTACAGAACAAAACCCAATTCGCGATATTGAACATTCTTTTGTAATTCAGATTCGTCGGTCAGATGAAATAATTGGGTTATCGTCGGAGTTATGGGTACACTACCCTCATTTTTGAGATCGACAACCGCTGCCCCCCCCCCCCCCATCCCAATTCCGCTAGTTTCGTTTAGTTCCGGTCACCACCATTTCCTTGAGCGATCACCAAATCAAACTGCAGTGTCAGCAAAAAACTTATAAATATGCATGACAAATGAAATAATTCCAAGCATAAGCTGGAATAATGATACGGGATAAACTATTTATGGCACAGTTAACGGTACATGGGAATTAAATTATTAATGCCATCAATATTGAAGTAGCCCAAATTTTGATATAGTGTTCTAAGAAAGTCCACTAAAGGTTCTCCACAGGAAACTGTTTTTCAATGATTCTATGCAGAGTTATTCTAAATCTTACACAGAGAATAGAATTTTTTAACTCGTAAATCGTGTTTTTATGAAAATAACTTGCAGCAGCATAAACTTTACGGACTAGACTAAAAATTATATTGGAAACTGGTGTTTAACACGTAATTGGCTAGTTGGATTAAAGTTTGCTGCAAATTTTAGCACTGTTATTTACATTTCTATAGTGTTATGAAAAAAAATGTTTTTACTGCCATGCGGCTGCTTCGCTGATCACCTTTTTTCGATAATCAAGCTATAAGTTAATACCTAATTTAGAGCATTTTTATGAAGAATTCTAATAGCTCTTTTGGACAGCAGTCTATGAACCAGCATGTTATAATATCTAGCATTAGCAGGGCAATTATTATTTTCAGCTACCTATTGTTTTTGCCTCCTATTTAATTTTTTTTACCTATTGTTTTGTTGTTGCTCTCTGAAATTGAATAATATTCTTTTCATATCCTGGGTTATATGATAGAGTCATGTTGTTAAGTAATTACATTTTTTTAACTTTAGTTTTGCATGGTGTCGACAACTGGTACCTTTAGAATCTTAAACTATATGTTTATTTGAAAATTTGACAAAATAATTTACTTGGCAAAGTTGCATTCACCAAAGGGCTTAAGTATTTTTTTCCTTTTTTCTACCAACACAACATTTTACAACCTTCTCGATGACCATCAATAATCGATGGTAAAAATCTTTTTTGCAGGTTTTATTTACTCAGTCCAAATCAGCTGCCAACAATGTTATGAAAGCATACAAGGATGCAGCTGCTGCAGTTCGAGGATTAGGCACTATGGTCATGGTTGATTGTGGAGGGTAAGTATATTTATTATCACTTTAAATTAAAAATTAGCATTTATTTATTTGTAATCTACTGATTTAGTAATGTTTTAAAATTTTTAGTGATTTATATCTAAAATTAATATTGCGAGGTTAAAAAATGATCCTTAATTTAAAACCTTTATCACTGAAGACTTATATAAAGATTTCACTAATTTTTTATTATTTTTATTGATACAGGCAAGGACAGAAACTTTGTCGTCAGCAAAAGGCATCGCCAGATCCAAATGTTTTCCATCACTTTAAGGACGGCAAGTTTCATAAAGTTTATGATCGACCAGTGACTGCCAAAAGCTTCATCAGGTTCATGAATGACCCTACAGGCGAAGTACCTTGGGAGGAGGAGCCCAGTGGCAAGAGTGTTGTGCACCTAGAACATCCGAGTGTAAGTTCAGTTTTCCATTAATAATGAACCGCAAGAAATCAGTGCATGGGAATAAAACAATTCAGACAATTATGTCTTAACTGAATTTTAAGATAATTACCGGCTTTTCATCAATGTTACTAGGCTATATATTTTGTAATTGTTTATGAAAAAAATAAATTTAAAAGTGCAAATAAAAATATTATTGAAATTTGGATGAGAAGAAACATATATAAAGGGTTACATAAAGCATATAAAGCCTAACACAATAAGGGGTTTGTGTACACTAAAGTCGAAAAAACTCATTACTTGATAACACGGAAAACTCGGCCACCCTCCCTGGGAAAATAACATGCTTGAAAAAGTGATTTGTATGAAATTTAGGTCAAATCCAAGGCGCATTGTTTACTTTTAAATCTGTTAATAATGTTTTTCTGAGGAATTTCTTAAGAACCGACATTAGTTTGAAACGCAATAGTTTAAGAAACGATCCAATAACAGTTTGAAACACAGTAGTTAAAGTAATTATACACAATTAAGACCCTTAAAAAGTATGAGTTTCTCATTTTTGGTCCTTTTTTCTGATAACTCTACATTTCACATATTTGACACCCTCTTGGTCCTCATTAAGCCAAGTTGGTGGGATCAGATAAATTAGGAGAGTGTCAGTGATTGATAAAAAACAGTTATTGGAAAAGTCTCACAGATGAGTTTCCAATATCATTTTTGGAGTAGCCTCTGGATCACTGATTCATACGAATAAGAAGAATTAAATTAGATTTTTTCTCAATCTAAAGCTCCCCTACCCATGCCAACCCTCCTGAGATTTTGAATTTTGAAAACTCCGTTTCTAGTGGTTGCTTGTACAGGGTGTCCACAGAGCGGGAATTTCGGGAAAATCGGGAACTATACGGAAATTATATTTCACCAGGAAATATGCGTGAAATATATGGGAACTTTGCGAGAACGCGGACGCTATTGTAAGCGATGGAGGGAACGATTTTTTCAGCCAAGATTTTTGTCTGAAGAGAGTAGGCCTAGCCGCGATATTATTTCCGTACAAAAATATAAAAGAATTGTATTTTTCAGTCTTTATTTACTCTGCCAGCAGAGTATTCCAAGAAACAGTTTTTGCGCGAGACGGTCTTGCGACGGAAGGAAGATAAGAAAGAAACAAAAAGTGGTCACGTGTGCATGCGTATTATTTGGCTAGCGCAATAATAAGACTGGAAACGACGTGACCGTCGTTTCGTTGACTTGTTTACTTCCTTAGGACGAATGTCAGTGAAAGAGTGGGACTAAACTGAAGAACGTAATAGTGAAATAAATTTTGATATCACCGAATGATTACCATTAGAAGTCATAATATTCTGTTT
The DNA here is from genome assembly GCA_035578135.1 of Flexamia atlantica. NCBI lineage: Eukaryota > Metazoa > Arthropoda > Insecta > Hemiptera > Cicadellidae > Flexamia > Flexamia atlantica. The sequence continues at coordinate 31,358,358 of JAQJVK010000010.1, forward strand.
TGTCCTGAAGAATTTTAATTGTGTTTGAAATTATTTTAGAGCAATCGTATATCGTATCTCACTTTTCATATCCTCACTGTTTCATTTCTATAATAAATAATTTGTTTACAACAGCTGAAACTGAAATTTTTCTAACCCTATTTTGTCGTCCAGAATTTTGTAGATAGCAAATTTTGTACCTGTGAAGAAAGTATGAAATTTTGTATTTTTATCGAACAATATTTTCTTCAACTGTGGTAATTGAAAATTAATTTTTTTAGAACTGAGGAAATTAAAATATGCTGATGATTCAAAAGATAAAGCAGTAGTTTTATATGTAAATAACCAAAGTTAGATCACCATGATCACAATCGTTTGAAATAGAGGAATTAGATCAGATCTTTAACTTTTAAGGATAAGCGGCTATACGACTTTCTCGTAATTACTCGACTGTTTAGTGCTTTTACAACTTTTCAAACACGAATCGAGTAGTTAAACTACTTGAAAAAAGTCCACGTAATTTTATCGGTAGGATCATAATTAATTGCGATCTATTTTTGAACACGTGAAATGCGGTAAACAGCAGGAAAAGCTCTGCGTAACGACAATATCCGGCAGACATAGTAGGGAAAGGACGTAAAGACGTTTCAAGAAATACGACCCCTCAGAATTCGGAAAATGGAATCATGGCTTATCTCTTGAGTGGAATTTGTCATCGCTTTCATTTGTGTCTAATTATGATCCAAGAAAATATGAAACTTCCTTGGTTTTTATATGATTATTCATTTGGGTTTTAGCATTTTTGTGATAGGGACCATTATCTCCCTCTTATCTGATCACGGCCGGCGACAACATACCAAACAAAAGAACTCAACTGTTTGGCAGGGGGTGAGGAGGGATTTTAAAAGTCAACAAACAATCTCTCCCCCATGACTGGGCCATTGCGTAATGTATAGTTTTTATTTCTAACTTCAGTATTTTCTTGACTAAGTTTAGTTAACTTTTGTTTATGATTAAAATGACAATAATTTCAATATTGCTAACTGTTATCACATTTTGACGATAATCCTAACAAAAATTTAGGTCACAAATTTTATGGCCTAAAAGCCTAAAATTTAGGCCATGTATAACTTTACTAAATCTATTGCGGGGATGGGACTTAATGTTTAAAACTTTATAATACAGGGTGTCTATAAAGGAACTCTGGGTTTTGAGGCAAAATATTTTAATGAAGTAAAAAGGTTATACAAATGTTAAATACATGATTGGAAAGGTTGAATTTTCAAGTTTTTAAGCAATTTAATAAAGTTCAATTTGAGCTCCGTCAGTGGCACGGTACAGGTCGTAACGTTATTCCACCTCTTCCCATGTCCTAGCCAGCATGTCTGGGGGGACTGTTGCCACAAAATTTATTATTATTTGCTTGAGGTGGTTAATATCACAAATTTTCGAAAGTTTACTTGAACCGTCACAATAGAATTAGTTTCTAGTAGCCAAATAACCCATTGAGCCTTTTGTTGCGGCGTCACCATATCGCGGCAATCCAGACAGCACCGACAGCCGCACGCGTTACGCTCCGCAGCGCTGCCTCTTCTCTTGACGAAAACATTCCCAATTGATATGAGTAAAATCTTGATGAGCTACTCGTTTCAGAGAAATAACAACATTTTGCTATCTTCTATAGTTATTAATGTATGAATTTTTAAAATACCGGAGTTCTTTTATAGACACCCTGTATATTTTTATTCTTACTTGTTTTTAAAAGTGTATGTACTGTAGCTATGTATCTTTTGACGCACTCCATGCAAATGTTAATTTATTTCACGGCTTAAAGAGTATTATTACGTTGTGGACTTGAGATTACTACAGAATTAAGCATATTCGTTTATTCCCTATTGTTACAATTAATTATCGTATGATTTGACTTAGTGGAAATAAAAAATGTTAATATTTTAAAATTCAATCAGCATTTTTCCTTTAACTTTAAAGGAAACTTTTAACGAAACCCCACTATTAGCCTACATTATTAGAATTATTAATTTTGAACTGTCAAATTTAAAGGCGTCTGAATCGTACAATAATTTTGGACCGGCAATTATATTATTTTTATGGCATTGGCGAGCGTGAGCCTGTTGTTTTTATCGGTACGTCCGTCTCGTCGTCTTGTTATCTCTGCCTTGCACGACTGGTGTGACATCTCGCAAAAATGAGAACACTAAAATAAGCTAAATTAGATGTTTGACATACCAGCGAATTTCATTTACAGAAGGTAATTTAACTTGAAACGGATGTTTAGTACTACTTCGGTTAAGATACGACATTTGGTAATCAGTAAAACCGGGTACGATGAGTCAACTATTCTAGAATTAGTTTTGTTTTTTCTGGTTTCCGAATGTTTGTCTTACTTCCTTCCGCCCTTCGTTCCTCTTTTCTCCCTTTCTACCTCATGCGGAATACGCAATGTTCAGTGCGCATAGCAGTTTGTCATGGAAACCACGTGATGTCATTGCGTCGGGCCAATCAGACACTACCACTGCGTTGTTAATTCGAGAATGGGAACGGGCAGGGATGTGAAGCAAATCATTCCGATTGTCGGCGCGTGCTCAGCTTCACCTTGTCAAGTTTACAATCGATGGATCGATATTCATTATGTCGTTGCGTCTTCGCTCAGGTCATGAAAATGAACTCTACAGGTATAATGCCATAATTAAATACAAATACGAGAAGCAAATAAATATCCGTTTGGTGTAATACAACGTATTGCACATTTCACAATGTATTTGAATTGCATTTTGCAATGAAATGTTGGTTTGTCACAAAAACTAACTTAACGCCAATTTCTTTTCAAGTAGTTTTATTTCCGTTCTACGTAGGTTTCACCCTCTGCCGTGAGATTAGGAAATCTACGGCAGATTCGTCGTTCAATGTGCACGGGTTTTTCGCCTTATGAACTCAGCCCGGCAGAATTGACTTTGATTCACGCGATGACTGACTCACGGTTTTTTAGACCAGTTTTTGTATAAAAGTTAGTAGGCCTATATTGAAAGATTACTTGTTTATTTGTACAAAAACTCCACTAAAGCCTTTTAACATTATTGCTGTGACCACTTTATGTGGGACAGATGTGCATACAAAATATTTATATATCATAAAAATATATTTTGAATTGCAGAAGGTACTACAAAAATTATTGTTATTGCGTTAATAACCCCCGTATATTATACAACAATGTGTTGATATTGATAATAACTCCATAAAAGAATTGTACATTGGTGATTTGAATATTTTATACAAGAAATATGTGCATACAAAATATGTATATGCAACATGAAGCCTTATGTGACTTACGGTCGAAAACACCAACCGTCTAAAGAAAGGTTAATTGAACTGAGCGTAAGGGTTAGAGAATGACGGGAACTGAGTCATGATGTTCCTGGAAAGACGCAAGTGAGGTATAGTGACGGCCAGCCTGCCGACGGTCAAAAAATTACTAACCTGGGTATTTTAGACAGGTATGTCAGTCCTCGCGGGTTAGATAATTGACTGATTGCCATATTGGTTCCGTTATTGGGGTTTCCATGACTATTCAGCCAGTCATTGAAATTTAAAAATGCAAATCATGAAAATATGAAGATGTGGTTTCTTCAGTGCATACTTAATTTAAAAGACGTAAACAATTACCTAGTGTGAAAAACTTGATTTCGGCGTGAAAAATGCGGGAAATATACGGGAATTTTTATAGCCTGATTTTTTGGACACCCTGTTGTACTTGTATAGAGTTTTAGGATTCAAGTTTTAGTACTTCAGGCTGTTCATAAAAAAATAACAGCCTAGCTTAAGTGGTATCTGACAAATACATAGTAGATGGCCATAATACAGGGTGTTTTTTTTGTTTTTTTACGCAACCCATGTTTAAGATTGAATAATGCAAATGTATGGATAAAATAAATATTGTATCATTAGTCTTAACATTTTATACAACCTATTATTTCAGTTTGATCACATTTAGCTAACATTGTGCCCAAACAATCCGCCATGGATATTTATGCAAAGTTGTGCTCTCTCCATCAAATTCCTGAACACGTTTTGCAAAATACCTCTTTCGATTTCTTGTATTAAATTTGGTGTGTGTATTTTTCAGCTGCTGAATATCCCTTGGGTTATTTTCGCAGGCCTTACGTTTTATGTATCCCCAAAGAAAATAATCTAGTGGGGTCAAATCCGGGGATCTTGGGGGTATAATCCTTTTACTGATAAAATAAAAATTTGGGTTGTGTTAAGAAAAACCCCTGTAGATATGTAGTGTACTTTTTATTCCTTTAGTAAATTATGTTTTATGTCCTTTCTGCCTCTCGAAAATATTCCATAATATTTCATTCATGGTTTTTAATCACAAGCTTTAAAAATTGAAAATAGCCACAATTTGGGATTTATTAACATACCTTATAATAAAAAGAATTATATATTATAAATTATTATTTATTTTCCCCCTTTTGAGGGAAAAAATTAAAAGTTTCTTAGTATGCATCTATAGCCTTTAGAGAATATTTGTACCAAGATTCATGCCCCAAAGCCTCATAGTTTTTGAGAAACTGATCAGTCAGGCAACTATTTTTGGGTTGTATATTTGAAGATTAATATTTAATAAAACTATTTTTACTATGTTATATAGCAATTTATAATTTATAGGAACATTAATTTGGTTGTAAATTTCCAGGTACTGGAAAAGCTTTTGAGGAAACACAAAAAAGTACTGATTATGTTTTATGCCCCTTGGTGCGTCTACTGTAAACAGATGAAACCCGAGTATGCGGCAGCTGCAGCCAAAGTAAGAGCAGACATTTTTGATTATCCTACCAGAAAAGGGTATATTTTAGATTTAATATCTGTTAGATTGGAAAAAAACAAATGCAGTAATTTATTTATGAAGATTAAACTTTTCAATAAAATGCCTGAAAATGCATGGCATGTCACACGAAAAAGTTTACAAGAGTAATTAATGCATGGTTAAAAGAACATGTTTTCTGTACGGTGGGTGAGTTTTTGGCCCGTAAAATAAGTGATTTAAGGTTTTAGATTTATAATAGTAGGATGTAATTTATGTAGGATGTTATTTATTTGTATTCTATTATATTATATTCTATTATGATAGTAATTTATTTTATATTGGCCTGTTTTTTGTTTTTGTTTGTGAGATTGTACTAGATATTTATAGCCTTTGTCAATCACACATGTACTGTGTTTAAAGACAAGAAAAATTCTTGATTCTTCTAAAACATTCCCCTCACAGAGCAACGAGAAACAAAGTGACATTGACAAAAAACGCTGGCTGAAAGATCAGCCTGACTGATTAGGCATTTCCGAAATAATTTGTACAGAAAAACTTTGGATCTTTTCCGTTAATCCACCACCACTATTTTTTTTTTGTTTTCTGTTAGTTCACCACCACTCAGAATCTAAAATACAGTAAAGAAAGTAGTTCTGAGTAATTAGAAATATTGAATTCGGGTTTTCCTTTACCCGCAGTATTCGTTGAAGCCTTATTTTATTGCACAGCGATAATTAACCGGACGCGCGCTCAGCGGCCAGTCTAGACAGTGATTATCGAGCGGCAACAATGAATTTTGTATGACCCCGTAATAAATACGGACCGAAAAATCTGTTTAAAAAAGTGCTGGAACATATATCACAGTTTATGCCACCACAGTAAAGAGGGAGGTACTTTGGTATTTTACGGAAACCACTATTTTTTTAGAGATTTTGGATACCAAAAATAACCATATAATTGGAAAGAACAGACTTTAATAGACTTGCTGTCCAATTTAGACATAATTATGACAAGCGGTCTTTTATGTTCGGCCTCCCAGAAGACAGCGATGTTGGCGAGGATTGAGTTGAATGCATCGCCTTCGCTAGCGGCACATTTGCAGAAAGCCTTATACAACGCGCTGTGGCGGTTAAGTTAGGTTGGGTTATCAAAAATATGTTAGTAGTACTTTCCTCGTTTTGTTACGAATCGAACGATACCAGATGAGTCATACTTTTGGCGGTGACAGGTGATGCGCACACTCCGATCAACGACCTGACCTTGACCTACTTGAAAGGAATTTGGCAGACAAAAGTATGACTCATCTAGTATCGTTAGATTCGTAAAACGAGGAAAGTCCTACTAACATATTTATGATAACCCATCCTAACATAACCGCCGCAGCGCGCTGCATAAGGGTGGCCTCCGTATAATACCAAAGTACCAAGAGGGACGTCGTAAGTCAATAAATTGTGTGAGTTTTCAATTTCATAATTTATTTTTCTAATTATTTTTTCTTGTTGTTTATTGTAGGAAATGCTGTAAAATGTTATAAACTAAACCTACTTTAAGTTTAAATAGAATTGGTGGTGAATTAACGGAATCATGAGCAAAAAATAGTGGTGGTGAATTAACGGAAAAGATCCAAAACTTCAGTTATTACTAAATAAAATTAAAATTTTTATTTGCAGAAAACCATTCACCAAGAACTCAACAAAATGTTTCTCTAGAAGAATTTTAAATTATGGAAAGCATTACACACTTGATCTTTATACATCATAAACAAAGCCTACGTCTACATTTGGTGGATTGATCGTGATAAACTTTGTATTTGATATAAATACCAAATAACAAAAGCAATGTATTATTGAATAATTGTATTATAGGATGAATAAAGCATGAAAGATAAATAATTCATTTTGAAAAGAAATAAACAACATATATTAATTGTTGACCATTGACTCAGAGTGTGAACTCCTAGGTGTCTAGGTACGAGGTTCGTCCAAAAAGTAAAGGACATTTTGTTACACATCCAGCCCTGTTACCCTGACACTGCGACTGAGTGTGCAGTCTAAAGGTCCTCCCTTGGACTCAATTTGAGCCAAGTCTTGTTGCTGCTTTTGCTTTTGTTACTATATCTGTAAATAAAGAATTATTGATTTATTTGACCGACCACGCATTTCCTTCGTATAGCTTTTCAAAATGGCGGTGTCAAATGAAAATTCTCCCGAATGCGAGTAATGTGATACTAATAATTTAATAGTGGTTTGCGGCATATAAAGTTACCGTAATTTTGTGTTGCATTTAAGCCTAGAGGAGGAAAAAGTAATCCTGAGTCTATTGCGAGGCGTACGATAGCTTGATATGCCATTCAAAACATGTGTCGTGGATAAATCCAATCGCAGGCGAGGGTGTTGCTGATCCATGCCATCAAGGCGCCTGCCCCAAGCAGCAGCAGCAACTTCACAGAACGCTTTTCTTTTTAGGTAGGAAAGTGTTTGCAAACGGCATGGAACTGAAAGAAGCAACACTATTAGGTCAAATCAATTTGGCGGGATTTTCAAAGGGCACCGCCATTTTGAAACGCTGTAAGAATGAAATGTGTGGTCGGTCGGCAACAAGACTTGGCCCAGATTGGGACCAGGAGTGTAGGTTTAGGCCGCACTATCAGTTACGGAGATGAGACCACTGGGCTAGATATAGGGACAAAATGTCCTTAACTTTCTGGGCAACCCTCGTATATTGTTTATTGTGCAAGTACACTATCTTCGGGATACTATGGATGGGAACTTGAGGCACGTGGTGTTAGGAGAACGAGGCATGCTAACCGTTCTCGTCCTATCTTGGCGAGGGTGTATGGCCAAATAAGGTTTTATTAACCTAACCTATGTCTGTTGTCTGAGTCTGTGTTCAGTAGTGAGCCACTGGTGAGATCTAATTTCAATTGCCCATCTTTTTTGTTACTATTACATTGAAAAGTTGTACATTTGACTTTAGAAACATTCTCAACTTATGATTATGGATAGTATTTATGATAGTTTCATCCACCAAGTGAATTATTTGATGGGTTTGGTCTGTAAAGATGATCCTAAAATATAAAAAATATACACGTTAAATTTGAGATATTATCCGGCATTTCCAGTGAAATAGAAATCGGCAGCAAGCAAAAACGTAGCGTAGAAGAGCTTTTAAATGTTGAGCTCGCACCTAAAAACCATAAAACACCTGATCTTGCCTAGGACTAAATTGAGTATTTTAACCTCACGTATTACAATTATTAAGTCACAATTGCATTACATTGAAAATATACAATTTGCTTTTAGTAAAGTACTTTTTACGTTTACGAATATTCATTTGAATCATCATGCTTAAAGCTCTCATGACTCGCAAATTACACCACTATGCATGCGAAAAAAATTTTCAGGTTTGTCTATCAAATTCCGTTTAGAAAAATTAAAAGTATTTTGCTGCTAGGCCATAAATAAAAAAAGTGATTGCTAACTGGTGGGCTGTTTTGTTAAAAAACTATGCGCAAAATTAAATTACTAAGTTGAATTTACGGTGATTTGCAAAATAGTCAAACTAAACAAATTTGAAAAAAATTGAAAGCCAAGGCCTATTGTTATACAAATTTTGATGTGGAAAAGTCCTGTCCAAAACCAAGAAATTTATTAAATTTTAATATCCCGAGCAGCAACATTTTAATAACCTTATCCCATAACAACTCGTATTGCACCAACTGCCGTTGCTTGCCCTCAGCGGCAGAAGCGTCTGTTTGTACATCAATCTGCTATCAAACTTTGGATGTTATAAGGAACAATTTGTATCTTTTGCAAACTATTCCAGTAAAGATTTTTATTGGAGTAATTGACTGAAGTAGGGTCTTGAATTTATTAGACTTCTGGTGCTCATAAAAAACCCAGAAAAGTTAGGCTCAAGTCATCTACTCATTTAAAGTGCTTCTTGTTATACATATTTATGGTTATAGGCACGAGCTTCCGGGCTGGGTATTTTGGCAGCCATGGATGTTAATCGGCCTGAAAACTCCTACATGAGAACCAAATACAAAGTCACAGGATTTCCAACTGTCCATTATTTTGAGTAAGTTAGAATAATTCTTTTCATTTTCCTTAATGATTATATGATTCCTTTACACATTTCCCTTCAGGGGAAATTCCCTAAAATGTAAAATCTTGCTTATTTCTTAATATTTCTCAATACAACTCGGTATGTGGCTTCATGTAGTTGAGATTTACTGGGTTATGGCCTGAAGTATGCAATTTTTACATACATTAAGGGTGTTTGGCCGCGAGGCAACTCCGTTGGTGAGCCGTAGTAGTTCCCCAATTCGCCACGCGCGTCGCTAGGAAGACAATTCAAAGCATGCTGGAACTGTGTGAGTGAGGGGGGGAGCTGGGGGGAGGGGTTACGCCGCCACCAGCTCGCCTTCCCCCCGCACCCACACCATTCTCTTTCACCTGTTCGCAACTTCCTCACCTTATGCCTTGCTATCCATCGAGTCGTTTTGCGTGTGAATTCTGGCTTGTCCCAGGTCAATTTATTGGCTGTTAGTCAGCCGATACATCACTATATTGGGGGTTTTAACCCATTTGCGCACACACCCGCACCCGCGGGCGGTGTGTGTGTGTGGCGGCGCATGTAAGTGGCCCCTTGTGATGGTGACGCATAGTGCAGCTGACCTAGTCGGCCACTCTTAAGAGGGTTCCCTACCTACCCCAAAACATGCCTAAAACACGCTCCGCGCGGTGTCATTTAGCGCTTACAGTTTTCAAAATAAAATTTATTTTAACATAGACATAGAAACATTCCGTTGAAGTTGACCAACTTTAACGCCATGTATCTTTTTAATGAGTGAGCATAAACGAATTTGGAGAAGCAATAAACACTCTGCAACTCATTATCTTTACAATGCTATTTCTGAATAACTTTTATTTTAAGAATTGGAGACACTAAGAGACACCGCGTTTACCCTGCAATGGCTTGCGCAGCGAAAAGTGCACAAATTTAACATGGGCTCTTATGGTGCTGCAGTTCCAAAAGTCGCCGCTAGTGTCGCAGAAAAACGAAAACTGCTGTTGGTAGGGAACCCTCTTAATATTAATTACAAGAGTTAGTAAAAGAAGGCATTAGTAATAATGAGCTCTAATTGCAAGGAAAGTACATATTTTTAACGTGTCAAGGTTTAAATGACCTTGATGAGTGTGTTGAACACAATTCACTTTATTAAGATTCAAACTTCAATCTTGTTTTTCTCTAAACATTGAAAATGTCACTTAGTTGACTATGGTTTCATACTGACCTAGTCATGGGTTGTCATAGTGGTTTGCACATTTTCGTATAGAGTTAGATATCCAGTTAAGAATGTTTTTTAACTTTATATTTCAACTCCTCCAGGAATGGTGAGATTATAGCTACATATGAAGGAGAAAATAAGGAAGATAAGATTTTAGAGTTCTTTAAGGATCCAACTGTTGCTCCTGTTAAGGTTAAGGAAATCCCGTGGTCAGAAGAGGAAAGTATGGTTCATCATCTCAATGATACCAGTTTTGACACATTTATTAAGGTAATGAAAGGCCTTGTTTAAATTTTAAATTGATACAACCTGCTTAATAATATTGGTGATACAATCACAAGTGTTTAATATGAAAACACCTGTGTGCTATGCCACCTGTTGTTACACCAGATAAGTTAAGCAAATAGGTGAAATGCATGTTCTACCAATTTTTTTTTAAACAACTGTGTTGATGCTATTTTAGATTTCTCTTTGTTTTATTTTTTTATTTTATGTTTAGAGTATAACAAGTTTTGTTTTAATTTCGTGAAGTCAAGTAAAATATTTTTCTGTAGAATGAAAAGCTTGTATGATACTGACATGTTTAAAAAAATATAATTCTAAATCCTTCCATTCTTTTTCTTGAGTTTATGGTTTAATATTTAAATAGTAGAGTCGTGCGAGTACTCGAGATTTCAGGTTTTAGTTGAGTACGACTTGAAACTCGATTTTTTCTTCAAACTCAGCAATTTCGAGTCGAGTTTGAATTCAAAATCGCAAAATCTTTTTTTTGTCTAATCAATCATTTTTGCCATAAATTACTGGTTAATTTGTCGAGCTGTACAAAAATGCAAAAGGTAGGTGTCTTAACCTATCTTTACAGTTTTTACGACAGATCATTCTCATAGCAGTGGTTAAGAAAGATCAAATTTTGACATTTGTTTGGATTAGTTAAGTCAAACAATTTTTATTCTATATGAATGGTGTCTATAATACAAACAAAACACACTACTACTGTGGAAAATATAGTAATTACAATAGCAAAGAACAACCCTGCAAGGGATGCTTTGAAATGTAATGATTGCATTAACAGTGCCTCAACACAATGCGATTATAATGGTATGCATCAAGCGATGTACTTCGGTTGCCGATATCGCGACTTATGACCAGATAGAGATCGTCATATACAATTGGATACTTAAATCCAGTGCTTGATTTGTAAAAATTGAGGTACCGGAACTGTAATTGCCAGTTTGTACATAACCCCCCCCCCCTTATCATTCTTCCCTTCAACAAACTATTATTTGTCTACGTGAATAATTAGGTCGATTTAAAAAGCCACATTTTATCGAACAAATTTTTGAATAAGTAAATTAAAAACTAACAAAGCATTATTTCACCAAAAAATAAATAGTCTAAAGAAATTCTAGATTTTTTTATGATGCCTTGTGCGAGTATCGGGTCTTTTTAGCGTTATCAACATTTGGCTTAACTCAAGAATACACAAAAGTGCGCTAATTTCAGGCCGAAACTCCGCGCGTAATTTCAGTAAAAGTTCGGTCGAGTACACGCGATCGTCTCTTCCGAAAAATGCTCCAACCGATTATACGCTATCGTCTTTTGCAGAAAATTCTCCGGCCGATCTTACGCGATCGTCTTTAGCGTCAAAATTCTCCAGCCGTTCATACGCGATCGTCTTTTGCGGCAAATTCTCCGGCCGATCTTAAGCCATCGTCTTTAGCTTCAAAATTCTTCGGCCGTTCATACGCGATCGTCATTGGCGGTAAATTCTCCAGCCGATTACACGCGATTGTCTCTTACATGACAAATACTCCCCGATTACACACGATCCTCTCTCATGGCGAAATTCTCCGGCCGATTGTACGTGATTGCATTTTACGGCAAATTATCCGTCCGATTGCACGCGATCGTTTCTTACTAAAAATACTCCGACTGATTAAGATTTACAAGATCGACTCTTGCGGCAGAAAGAGGTCCCGGAACGCCGTTCTGCCGCAAATCAAGCACTGCTTAAATCGTCATTCAAGCAAATGGCGTACTGCGTAATATGTGATAAGGATCATTTTCTTAAGATCTTGATTCGTGCGATTTAAATAATTTTGCAAATAATAGTACATCCTTCATTAGTTATTTCTCAATCAGTATCCGCTGCCAACAAAACATCGAATGGTAAAAGGTAGAATTGCATTCAAGTAGGGATGGACGGGATTGGATTTTCAGTTTGGGACGGGAAGGGACTTTTTTCTCCTCTCTTAAATTCACGACGGGAAGGGACAGGATTTTTGTATTCCCTAAAGCTTCGGGATATGCTCGTTCACGAATTTATTTTATTAGGATATTTGCAATAGGTTAAAACAATGTCAAATACAATTGTTACCAACTGACCAAATTTCAAAAAAAAAATTAAGTGAAAAGAATAGTAACTTATATACAATGGACAAAATAGCAAACATTAAAAAAATTCAAAAAACTATTAACTGAAATAAATTGTTAATTAAAAGTAAATTATTATTAATTTATACCAAAGTGACAAAGTTATTGTTCATTTATACTGTTAATGTTACTGTTCAGTTATTTGTTAAAGTGTATTTATTGTTTGGACAATATACTTTCATGCATAATCAGTAAACATGTTATTGTATTTTTATAGACTTTAGGCTTTCTTGTTTCATTTTTAAGTTTTTATCGCATTTCAAAGGTAAGGATTGATAATTTTTCCAGCACTTTAAAGTTCAATAAAAATAATTTAGTTTTAAGATGACAACTGTAAAGTCTAGTTTCCTAAGCTTAATAATATAGTTTTGAAGTATAAAACTCCATGTTTGAAATAATCTCTAACTTCCAAACTTAATTTCTTAAGTTACATAAAAAATTAATGATGTATTTGAAAATTCATTTAAAAGTCTCAAGTTCTTTACTTTTGTCATCTGTCCAACATTTTTTTTTTACTTTTTTATGAATAATAATTATTCATAAAAATTCAAGGTTTATGAATAATATACCTTATTATTCATAAGGTATGAAAAATTCTTTATTTCTACAGGCAAAGTTAGGGCTGCATGACTCTTAACTTGCTTAAAAAATTTATACACAAATATGAGAATTTTGCATAAGAACATAATGCTATCAATAAAATGAGAAAATAAAAAAAAATTACATTCACTCTAGCACATTTATTCTCTGCCAGTAACCCCACCCAAAACAACCACCCTGGATACACCAGCCAGGACACCCGCTCGAAAAGCAAAATTTTTAGCGCCGCCACAAACTGACGACGACAATCTAGGGATTTAATGGGAAGTGGAAGGTTATTCCACAAGCGGCAGGTAGTCACAACAAATGCTCTATCATATACTGCAGTTCTATGTTGAGACATCCACAAAGTGAGTGAGGCAGAGCGTGAGCTCCAAATATTATCTTGGAATTGGGAAACAAATTTTAAAATCATTTTCAAAATATTTTGGTAAACTGGTTTTTAAAATTGATAAAGCTAAGGAAAGGATTTTGACTATCCTCTCATCATTTATTTTCAACAATTTAGGCTCAATATAATATAAAATTCTGCATAATATTAATATTAACTACCCCTGAGGGAAAAAGAACCATAATTTTAAGTTACGTTCTCGTGCACGATACAATATTCTTACTTGATGTGATAATTTTCAAAATAGTCCCATTTTCTCCGTCATTTACATATAATTAATCATATCAGGTACATTTTGATCAATTTTTCTTATCAAATCATCTCATTTGCATATCACCTTGTTTGCATTTCAAAGTTAGGTTAAAAAAATCCACGTCTTTTTCCTTGGGGGGGGGGGGGGCACGTGACTTGTGATGTCATCACCACCCGCCTGTGCCGAAACCGGTCAATTCCTCTTAACTTATAAGATGGTTTATAAATCGTTTTACATTTATTATAAATATTGTGTCATTTATTTTGACAAGAAACTGTTTTATTTTCATATATGTGACTAGTTATTATGCATGTTGATACATTACAGACCAACCCTTCGACGCTTGTGATATTCTATGCGCCTTGGTGTGGACATTGTAAACGTCTAAAGCCTGATTGGGCGTCTGCTGCTCAGGCGATTCATGACAATCCAAAGCTCTCTCATCATAAGTTAGCTGCTGTTGATGCAACTAAGGAAGTAATATTGGCTGAGCGATTCAAGGTACAGAATATTTCTTCAGTATGTGTTAAATGTGTAACAATTGAAACATTATGTAAAGTATGATTTTCTTCTGTTTTGACTGAGGGGGGCTTCGATAAGGCAGTTGTGTTGGCCAATCTATTGCTCCTCAATGTCCTTTGAAATATCACTCAAGCTTTCTGTTCAACCATTTGTACTTGGAAAAAGATGAGAAACTGTGCTTTTATTTCGCCAATTTTTTGTGGTTTCTCTTTAAGTAAAAGAAAATAAGTTGTTTATCAATACGATCATTACAAATCCTTATTCAATTAGGCCTACAGGTTGATTATGACATCATTTTATCTAGAACTTTCAGTTACTTGTACAGCTCACACATAGCATGCTTGCATATAGCAAGTGTACTTTGAAAGGATTAATAAATATTTAACAGACCCACTATTGTTATACCTTATCGCAAATAAACCACTGTTTATTCAGATTTATTACCTGTGGTTCACTTGTACGTATATACAGAAAAATGTTAAAATTGGTACATAACCTTATGCTAAATTTAACTATCTAGAATTCTTGTTAAAAAATAATTTGAGTATGGACAGAGAATTTTCTTTTCTCATAACAAATATTTGTTTAATCAGTCAACTAGACTTATTATACATAAGTAACCCTGATGTTTAAACCGCCCTGAAAATTCCTTTTTGAGTTTCTACAGTAGAACCTTGAAAAAAGACTAAAGGTAATTTTTTTTTAAGTGTTCTTATCCAGGTAGTCTTCTAATTGAGGTTTGTGTTATCAAAATGTTGAGCGTTGTGATAACATATAAACATAATAAATTGCTAGGCTTAGATCTTGATTGTAGGTTAATTAGTAAATTAAGTGGAACTGTCACACCAATTGTCTGTCAAAGATCTAAGGTAAAGGGTTTTTTCCTATTCGTACTCTCTCTAGGACTTAATATTGTCACTATAAAAATGGATTATTATGCATACAGGGTCCCATAAGTAAAGTGCCAAACTCCGGCAATAGGTTATAACATGGGTCAAAATAAAAAGGAAATATAAAGAATAACAATTTTTAGTCATTTTTATTTCCCATCTAATGACACCAAATTTTTGAAAATCGGTTAAAAAACAACTGAGTTATGATTGAATTTAGCTAGCAAGGCAGCATGTTTAAGAGCAAAATAGGCCATTGTTGCGCTGAGCCATGTGCTGAAATAGATAAATTACTCTGCCTTGTTAGATAAATTCGACCATAACTCAGTTGTTTACTAACCAATTTTCATAAGTTGGTATCGTTGGATTGAAAATAAAATTTACTACATATTATTGTTCTTTATATTTTTTTGTAAAATGTACCATTTTTTTGTAAAATGTACCGTTTTTTCGGTATTTTAATTTAAAGATTTTAAACGGCCGCCATTTTGAAATTTACTATTCGATCATGCTGATTATTTTTTCATAAACTAACCTTGACTAGATACAGGTGCACACCGAGTTTCAAAAAAATCTATTAAAAAACTTAGAAGATAAAAATATTTTGTAAAAAATATGAAATGGCGGATATCTGGTGAACGAAGCGTTTTTGGAAAACATTTTATTCAGCATTTTCTCTTTATTTTGACCCATATAATCTATTCCCGGAGTTTGGTACTCTACTTATGGGACACCCCTGTATATACAGTGTCTGTCCTGGAATGGCTTGATATTTTTTCACCAAGAGAGATGCAGTAATACAGTTTTGTATATACATATTTATCATAGAAACCTACCTTTTTGAGCAATTATCAATATCCCGCTCCTCCTGGGAGACGGCCCATGAGGAGTGAGAAGAAAATCCCTAATGTAAGCATAGGTTGAGACAAAAATCAAATTTAAGGATTTATGTAATAGAATTCAACGCTGCAAACCGGACCTCAAAAAGGTTCACCCCTGACCGAAATGGCAGTCATTTAAAGTTTTAATTTCTAAACTGATTCAAAGGCTTTGGAATAGTTTTATAGCTTGTACACCAACTTAGACAGGTTGATAATTCTTTTTATGTACATACATATCTCAAGAATCTACTGTTTTAAGCAATTATCCGTTTTCCACCATCCAAGAGGAACAGAAGGATGTAATGTATGCAGGGGTACGAGGAAAATCTTAAATGTAAGCATAGTTAGTGGTGTACATAAAATTAAAGGCTTCAATTAAGGAAATACAACACTGTAAACTGGGCCTCAAAACGTTAAAAACAAACAAAATGGCAAAGATTTAAATTTTATATTTTATTCAAGGAAATAAAAATATTACTAAACAGCTTGAGAGCTCTATCACAATTTAATTTAATCGCAACAAATTAAAACTTCCTTACAATAAGTTCTCAACATGTTGGCCCAGTTTTGTTGGCCCATCCTGTGGTTAAATCCATCGAGAACATTATGCAACATATCAGGCGGTATTTTACAAGCTTCTTCAGTGATCTGTTGACCATAGGCGTAATTCGGGGGGGGGGGGGGGTAAGGGGGGGCAGTTGCCCCCCCAAAAATTTGAAAATTAAAATTAATTTTTAGGTATAAATAACGAAAAGTGACATGGTTTTTAATCATGTTTTTTCAAGTTGTAAAAATTATATTATTATTGACATAAATTTTTCATTAATATGAGTCTCTTCGACATGCCGTAAAAGTACGCTGGTGGCGTTGTTTTGTTTGAAGTCCGATTGCAAATTTGCAAGGATACGTTTAGCGAACGAATACAGACATACACGCTATCCACTATGGCATGCCGGTCGACGAGAACCCACTCCCACGCCAAATGACACGTCCACCAATGAACTAATGCTCCAGGATGGCCAACCTCTAAACTCTGTAGTGCTGTTCAGAGCCAGTGTAAGTTAGTTGCCTGTCATAAGACACTGTTCACCAGGGGTGCCCAGAAGGGGGGGGAATGGCGCAATTTTCGCCATCAAAATTTTTGGGGGGGGCATGATTTTTTGGGCGGGATTTAGGTTTTGTGAGGAATTTTGAACCAGCGAATAAGGGAAAATTACAAAAAAATAAACTATCATAACCATACGCAACAGTTAAAAGTACTGTTTATTTATCTAACCATTTCATCAGGATTACCAACACTGAACTCGTCATATATTCAAGTTTGTTATGTAAACCATCTATTGAATCTCCAAGTCAATCCATGTGTTAAGTTATTTTGAAGGGCGGTTGACAATGGGTCGACTGGACTGGCAACCCTGTCTGACATCGGGCCCAGAAGACATAGTGTCAGACGGGGTCTGTGGCCCCGGTCTGTCACAGCCGTTAGCAATGTTACCAAAACCGGGTATTTACCCAGTTTTTGGGTATTTTGGAGGCCGTGCGGAGTTTTGGCAGTGATTAAGAAAAACCGGGTATAACCGGGGATTTAAGACTTGGGTTGAGGAAATTTACTCATCAACCTGGATATTAAACAATGGGTGAAATCGGGGATTTTTGACGATCGAGGTACAAGGATTTTTTGGAACTCTAGATATTTTATTTTTCAAACGAAAGTTGGTGTTATGCATTTGGTTTGGTTGTATTGGTTATTTCGTTGCAGTGTAACCAGAAACTGGGTAATAGCCCGGTTAGTGGGTTTTTTGTTGGCCGTTCGGGGACTTAATTAACATGATTAAGAAAATCGAGTAAAATCTGGGATTTTAGACTTGAGCTGCGGGGATTTACTCGGCATCCTAAATACATAAAAAACGGGTAAAGCCGGGGATTTTCGAATTGTGATTTGCTTTGCAAATATTCAATGTCCATGTAAGGTGAGAAAAAGTCCGGTATTTGGTGTTTTTAAAGTCATTAGGTGGTTTTTCGGCTAACTACCCGGATTTTGGTCCTTGGGGGGGATTTTGCAGGGATTAGTGCCGAAAAACCGGGTAAAAGTGAGGATTATCAATGGAGTTAGCGGGTAAATAATAAATTCCAAATCCTGTGTAATGCAACACTGGACGTTAGAGATAAGAGTATAGCAACAGTCAATCGCCAGTCATATGAAGCACAGTTGGTGTGCCTGCTTTGACTGCAGTGAGGCAGTTTTACAAATACATAGTACAATTACTGACTGAAGTTAAGGCCATAGCCAATGTTGAAAGGCCATAGCCAATGTTGAAATTGCACTTAAATGAAAGGTTAGAAAGTTATTTTTTTCACTTCCTGTAACCGCGGAGCCCAAACCCCCCAATTTTTTTTTCTGGTTACGGCTTTGAGTGAAGTGAATGGTGATTACAAGTTCACATTGTGTTGTGATATCGTGGTTGGATATTAACTTTAGCTAGTTAGATATAAAGAAAATAATATGCATTGGCAGTGTATTATATACCCCATAGATACTTTGGTATTATATGGAGGCCACTATTTTTAGAGATTTTTTTATTGATTACCAAAAATAACTTTGTAATTGAATAGAACATGCTTTAATTGACTTACTTTCCAAATTGGACATAATTATGATAAGCGGTCTTTGTTTTCTCTGCTTCCCAGAAGACAGCGATGTTGGTGAGGATTGAGTTGATCGAGTCGCCGCCGCCACTAGCGACTTTACCCGATCGCCACCCTTATTCAGCGCGCTGCGGCGGTTATGTTGAGTTAGGTTATCATAAATATGATAGTAGGACTTTCCTTGTTTCGTTATGAAACGAACGATAGCAGATGAGTCATACTTTCGCCTGCTAAATCCCTTGACAGGTGATGCGAGTGCTCCGATCAACGACGTGACCTTGGCCTATTTCAAGGATATTTGGCGGGCAAAAGTATGACTCATCTGGTATCGTTCGATTCGTAACGAAACGAGGAAAGTGCTATTAACATATTTATAATAAACTGACCTAACATAACCGCCGCAGCGCGCTGTATAAGGGTGGCCTCCGTGAAGTACTAAAGTACCAACCCATATTCTTCAGTACGAACTGCTAGTGCAAAGGGGGGGGGGTTATATGGTGTATGCAATCAAATCAGGATGAGGCAATGACCTAGAAGATCTTGCCCCCCCAATCGAAATGCTGAAATTACGCCCATGCTGTTGACTGAGCTCCCGGGTCAGACACACTTGACTGTTGGTCAGATGAACTCTTTGTCTCAAGTATCCCCATAAAAAAAGAAAAATCTTCCCATGAGGATCCTCATCATCCTCATGAGGATGATGAGGATCCTTTCCCATGGAAGGATCCTTTGGTATTCAAAGGATTTAAATCAGGTGACTGAGGGGGCCACTCTATTGCCCCGCTGCGGCCCACCCAACGATTTCGAAACATTATCCAGATGTTCTCGTACCTGCACAGCGAAATGAGGTGGTTCCCCTTCCTGCAGGAACCATCCTGTGTTGAAACTTCTGCCTAGCATATCACATAATGTTGGGATAATCATATCTCTTAATAATAACTCATAGTTATCTCCAGTTAAATTTCCATCTATTATGAAAGGCTATACAATATTAGTGCCAACTATTCCAGCCCATACGTTGTCTTTTTGGGGCTTCTGAGTATGGCTTTCACTCATCCAACGAGGATCTTCGTCACTCCACTATCAACAATTGTGACTACTTACATAGCCGTGAAACGTAAATGTTGCTCCATCTGAAAACACTATATACTATATATTTTTGTTGTTGTTGGGTTACTCTCACCTACTGTTACCCCAGGAATCTTTTATCAGTCCCGCGACACATAGGAGTAATCCCGGGACATTGTTCGTGTTTATGTGTTTCTAAGTGTGTTTTGACAACACAGACAAGATTCCAGGGATAACAATAGGTGAAAGTAACCCAACAACAACAGAAATAACTACATAGATTACACCTCACCAAATTCATGTCTTTCAAAAGTAAAACACTTTATTGTCCAAGAAATGTTGAGCTTCCACACGACTACTCATAAATACTTTAAAGAATTCCACTCTTCCGTCAAAATCATCCTCTGATAGTTTCTGAACTAATTTTACCTTATACAGGTGATGGGATTTTTTCTTCAAAACATAAAGAATAGACATCTGACATCGGTTCAGCTGCTGCAGCTCTTGTAGATTTTTTTAGATCTTCAGTAAAAAGATTGTAGCACATTTAATGATTTTTGTCATTTGTTGCTGTCTTCGGTTTTCCACTTCTGCCAGCCAAAGTCTTAAACACTACCGGTTTCTTCATATTGTCGGAACTTTACTGCATACGGTAGATTTTGGTGCAGGTGGACTGATTGGAAATTGGTCATTGAAAATAAGTTAACAACTTCTTGATATGATCTTAGTCAATCGCCCCTCATCAGCAGCATTGTTATTCTTTCAGTTTCACTGAGAACTTCCTCTTAGTACATTTTGTATTGCTCTTAATAATCTATCCTCAAGGTATTACCTTTGTACATGGTGTAATATGACTGAATAAATAAATGAAATGTGAAATTTCAAGCAGATATGAAAAGTGTACTCGTTATAGAGGTTTATGTATAACCGAGTGTCTTGTAATCAATCTTCGATAAAAGCCTGTAAAATGTAAATTTTAGTTTGTTTTTAATTCTAGGTGAAAAGTTTTCCGACAATAAAATACTTTAAGGATGGGGAGTTTGCGTTTGACACCCCAACCTTGCGAAGCAGGCCGATCATCCTACAGTTCCTGGAAGATCCGTCCAAGCCGCCGGCGACGCCAGCCCCCGAGGCTCGGTGGGAAGACCAGGCCTCCGAGGTCATTCACCTCACTGAAGACACGTTCCGCTCTAAACTGCGCTCCAAAAAACATGCTCTCGTCATGTTCTATGCTCCCTGTAAGTATTAAAATTATTGGCCATAACTCATGAGATATCTTTAAAGTTTTTTTTTTCATCTTTTAATATTCAGAGGCTCTCCCTTATTTTATTTCTCTGTTTCACAAAGACAGAAAACTATGAAGTGTTTTAACTCTTACTCCATGCAGAAGATTTCCTATTACTGATTAAAGAATTGTTTTAACTGGGGTTATTATGAAACATGGGGTATCCAATCTCACAGAAAATCCTTTGAGGACAATAACTTTGTGGTATACTGTGCTGGCAACTGGAAGTGGTTGGAAGCTTCCCCTGTATCCTCTCAGGGTCTTTGGCCTAAATACTTGTGAGATTGGGATAGCAAAGTAAGAGTAAAATGGGCAACATTCATTTTGGATTTCTCGCCCCTGAACTGTTAGAATTAATATTTTGATAGATATCAACTGTCCCGTCTTGAGTTTTAAAATATTTAGTTTGGTTGACTTTATGGCCTAGGTTTTGACACAGTTTGACAAGATGATGTAGGTGTCATTTTGAAATTATATAGAATTGAGTTATATTTTTGTGTCTGTTTACAGTAGAACCTCGATTATCCGGGGGCGGATTAATCGGGCGGCGGATTAACCGGGGTCAAAAACTGGCCAGTTGATAATTATTTACAAAAGGTTTTACAAGGGTAAATTTTGTATAAAAACTCCTGATTTACTATGAAATGTAGCTAAAAACAATTATTTTTTAAACAAACTGTCGTAAGTATTCAGATTTTTAAGACAGTAAAACAGTTAATTTTTAATCGTGAAGTTAAACCAAGATGCGACCAAGGCCGACTCTGCGAGACGCAACAAAGAAATTAAGGAAAGGTTGGCAAGGCACGCATGCGCGAAATTATCTTCTTGTCTTTCATAGCACGGCCATTCGTTGTAGTACAACGCAGCACCTAATTGGCCCGTCGCTATGACGACACACAGTTGCCATGACAACGAGCTATGCGCACTGGGCACCGCGCATTTCGTGGGTGGGGAGATAGGAGAACGGCAAGAAGGAAGAGAAAGGGGTAGAGGGGGAGAGAAAGAGAGAGAATCACGGCACTTCCCTCCCTTAACGCCAAGCTGTCTGGCCCTATTCAAAACAAAGTCGATGAGTCATCCCACTTGTTTTTTGGGCATTTAACTTCCGCGCTTTTTTATCCTTCTCTCTCCGATAATCTTGGCGCGAACTGTTGCCTTTACTTTTATTTTTCTATCACTAATTCTTTCACCCATTTTGCATTTCCCATTTGACACGTAGGCTGTTGACCACAAAACCTTTCCTTTAGTCGTCGCGTCTTTAGTGCGTTACCTGTTGTTTCACTGGTACAGTAATTTTTCGATCGTGAGTTTCAGTTAGTGCTTGGTCAAGTCATATATTGTTCCGTTGTGACTGTTGTGCGACGTTCGTGTGAAAATGTCGGAGAAGAAAAGAAATCGTGTAGTTCTGTCAATTCAGCAAAAACTGGAAATAATTCACAAATTTGGAAACATATTTGGTTTTACCGACGACGATATAACGGCCGCTCAAATGGCTCTAAAGGCCATGAAAGTCCCGGGAGGCGAGAGAGTTGATGAAGAAAACATTGAGGAATGGTTCCAGTGTGATAAAGACTTTCCATCAGTGACGAAGAGATAGTAAAGCGCGTGAGAGGGGAAGAAGACGAAATTGAAGGAGAAGGAGAGGAGGAAGAGGAACCGGCAACTGCTCCAAAATTAAGTCACCGCGCAGCTCTCGAACACCTAGAATGCTTGTTGGACTATTTGGAGGAACAAAGCGACAGCCTGCTTTGTGATAAACTGGTGTTGCGAAAATTACGTTTCAACATTATTTAAAATAACGCCAAAGTAAAAAACAAACAACTATGACGGACTACTTTTCCCGTGTATGAATTAAATAGCCGAAGCAAACTTTCTCTAACATGAAAATGTATTTTTCATTACGTGAAACGTATTTAGAACTGCTACGTGACTTTTTAATAAAATAAATTTGTTATTATCAATCTAATATTGTGTTTTTTATATGTGATTTGCTCTGGGAAAGAGTTGATAAACAACTTTGGAGGTTTACACGCAAGCACTGCGTATTTTTTCCTAATTTCGGATTAACCGTGGTTTTCAGTTATCCGTGCCCCTCCTCCCGACGATTACCCCGGATAATCGAGGTTCTACTGTATTTGCTTAGTGATAAATGTAAAATGAGCAAGGGCGAGCTTGGAGTGGATAAGCAAAAATAAACCTTGGCCAGTCGAATGTGGACTCTGCTAGCCCTCGAGACACAAGCCCTGCCTATGAGATGTCAAGCCTAACCCCTTGATTAAATTTTCTTGCAGGATTGACAGTTACTCATGGTACACTCATATTCTAGTTCAAACTGACACAATAAACTACTTAAATTAATTTTTTAAGTAGTAAAATTAAGTGACTCTTGAATCGAAGTAATATTTGGCATGATGACGTAGATGTAATTTTGATATAATATGGCAACCTTTGGACCTTTCGTCATACACTTCCACAAAAATCAATCGGAATCAGATTGATTGGTAGCAGACATAGTTCACCCAATGTTTGAGCAAACCAGATTCCCCCTGTTCAGTGATAGTGAACTCACGCAGTTGCATTCAGTAGATTTCGAGCAGTTCGTCTTTTTGTGATTTTGATTTGAAACACAAATCTAGATTATTGCGGAGTATTTGTAAAATAAAATAATACTTTAAATGTTTATTTCATGTTAATACTTGAAATAGTTAATACTTGAAAGTATAACTAATTCATTCAATAATTAAATTAAATACTTTAAAATAGCAGGTTGAATTACAGGACACTTCCGCTTTCCCAAGCATCCGGGTTTTTCAAAGTCGTTCTAAGCTAAAATAATCTTCATCATTATCATGAGTAAAATAATTTTAGCTTAGAACGACTTTGAAAAACCCGGATGCTTGGGAAAGCGGAAGTGTCCTGTAATTCAACCTGCTATTTCAAAGTATTTAAAATTATTGAATGAATTAGTTATACTTTTTATAGTTATACTGTTTATAAACTTTTTGTGTCATTTAATTTACTGATAAACCATGTACTACTGACTTCATTACGGGAGAGGGCACATGTGGAGATTAGTTCTGCACAGAACTTATGGCAGCATGTGCTGGTAGAATATTTCTCTGCAGTAGTGAAACTCAGTCTTTTTACTCTCAAATACATTTATTACCAAAAGTATATAAAAAAATACCAAAACTGGCTTGGTTTGTAGATTTAATGAATAAGACCTATGTCTAATTGTAAAAAATAATAAAGCTGAGATTTTGAGGTTAAACTTAATTTTTCAAATCCAGAATTAAAAATTTTACATCTAAAAGAACTAACGAAGTTGTTCCTGAAAATTTCCAACTATTTTTACTTTGTTTTTAACGATACACATAACAATTTCAAAAATAGATTGGTTAGTACAAATTTAAAAAATGGATTGGTTAGTAGGTACAATTTAAAATTTGTGATTGCAAATAGTAATAAGATGTAATTTACAAAGTCTTTTTCCTTCCAAAAGACCCATTATAATTATAGTAAACTATGTTTAAAAAAGCAACAGGCATAAGTTATTAGTACTGCAAACTGTCACTTTAATTGAAAGGGCACACGAGGAACTGAACTCCGCACAAACAACTCACAATATAAGGCACCCTTGGAGAATACAGTAGAGCCCCTCATATCCGGCCTCGGTTTTACCGGTCCTCGGTTTATCCGGTCGGTTCTCAGAAGCCTTTATCAAAACATATTTCCTATGCTTACAGACACATTTCCCCTCTGGTTCTCTCTTGGATATATCTCTATCTCTCTATTTGTTTATGCTGTATTATCTCTAATTGTTTATGGCTCCAGTTTACTACCAACAAACAGAATGATACTGGTGAATGCAAGCGTGTACTGGTATGTTCGGCATAACTCATCTTATATCACTCTCAAAAAGCCTCACGCGGCAAATTGCTCGCTCGCCAAACGTTTCGACAATTTGGATGGGCCCTGATTCGGCAATAGTGAACTTGAGCCATATGTGTACTTCCATGGTTCAATACTCAGTTGAGCTTGTAACCTCTAAACTGTTGTTATGTATCCAGTAGGGTTATTGTTTTGTTTTGTCAAGCTTCATAGAATGGCACGCATACAAACAGCGATGAAAGCTGTGGTGGTAGTGAATACTACTGATCAGGGAAATTATTTACTTTCAAATTCATTCAAACCCATGGGTGAAACGAGATCAGTTAGTGCTCAAGTGATTTATTTTATTTTATTTATTTATTTATTGACAAAACACTACAAAACAGGTATAAAACCCAATTACAATGTAGCGTTAAAAACAATAAGTTCATGCTGGGAAAAATCGTTTATGTCCATCTTCAATATCTTCATGCTTAGTCACACAATACATGCACTGTAATGCCTTAATTGCATTCACAAATAAAAAAAAAACATTTAAATAAATACATGCATCAATAGATTAAATATAATTTAAATTCTAAATTAACGTGTAGTTCAAATGAATAAACATTGAATCAGTAAAGATCAGTAAACCAATAAATAGATTCTACAAACATAAAAAATAAATAACATACATATAATTATTAATCTGATATATTTTGTAAAACGTGATTACGGAATTTATTAACAGACATGCAAAAAATATCTAATTCGATTGGCAAAGAATTAAAAATTCTACCCATGACATTTAACGGAGAATTGAGACCTAAATTAGTTCGAGAGTAAAGGGGAGAGAACATCAGACGGCAGCGGGAATTATGTCGAGGAACATTGAACTGAAGTTTAGATAAGAGAGCTGCGTCGTCGAGCGCGCCGCCGACCAGTTGATGCAGGTAAACCAACACAGCGACCCGCCGCCGCTTCCTCAGTGAGTCGAGCTCAAACATAGATAAGAGTTCAGAGTAAGGAATATCTGTTGTGTAGTGACCAAACTTCTTGAAGTATAAAAATCTTAAAAATCGTTTTTGAACACACTCAATTAAATCAGAAGAATAAGCATAGTACGGATTCCAAACAATTGAACCAAATTCCAAACGTGATCGTACCAAGGAACAATAAAGAAGTTTGATGATCTCAATATTATTTAAGAAGTTACTTGACCTACGAATGAAGCTCAAGATTGCAAAAGCAGATCTACACGTTGATAAAACATGGTCCACAAAGGTGAACTTTTCATCGAACATTATACCTAGATCTTTGATGATATGCTTAGACTCTAGTGATGCGTCACCCATTTTGTAGTTGAAATTAACAAGATTACCTTCAGACTTCCTAGAAAAACGCACTACAAAACATTTATCTAGATGAAACTTCAAATTGGTTTGGCTCCAATGAAATAAATTATCCAAGTCACCTTGAAGTTTTAAACAATCGGATACCCCTTCGATATTCGTAAAGATTTTTAGATCGTCCGCATAAAGCAAGAACTTACAATTACTAATTGATGATACAATGTCATTTATGAAGATTAAGAAAAACAGGGGACCCAAATTTGAGCCCTGTGGGACCCCCGATCCTGCGTGGAATTCTAAAGAAGAAAAACCATTGTAATAAACAAATTGAGATCGGTTATGCAAGTAAGACTTAATTAGGGGATCTGAAAACCCTAAAGCATTTAATTTAGAAAGAAGCAAAAGATGGTTAACCTTATCAAAAGCTTTTTCAAAATCCGTATAAACTACATCAACTTGACCACCTTTGTCTAAATAAGAAATGCAATAATCAGAAAAATTAAGAAGGTTTGAAACTATAGAACGACCAGGGAAAAATCCGTGCTGATGAGGACTAATGTAGTTTTTGACGTGAAAGAGTAACCTTGTGTGAAGTATTGATTCAAAGACCTTAGCAGGTGTTGATAAAATAGACACTGGCCTGTGATTCCTAATCTCTGACCTTTGGCCCTTTTTAAAAATAGGGACAACCTTTGATTTTTTCCAAACATCAGGGAAATGTGAATTTTTAATAGAAAGATTAAAAATGAAGCATAGGGGAAATATAAACAACTCAGCACAAGCCTTAAATATGTATGGTGGTAAACCATCTGGTCCTACAGATCTTTTAGGTTTTAATTTTTTCAACGCAGAAAGGACCTCTGACTGTGTGACGGCGGTTATCGCTATGGTGGGCAGACCCGGCGACACCGGAGAACAGAGCGCCCGGCGACACAACTCCTCACCGGTCAGGTGACACGGTTCATACACGGAACTGAAATAGTTGGCAAAACTGTCCGCTATCTGCGCTCCCCCCTCCACCTCCTCTCCATTCATGCACATTACTGAAGGGCTACTATTAGCCACTCTTAACTTATTAATTATATTCCAAAACGTATTAGGATCTGATTTTATCCTACTGTCAGCAAGCTGTACGTAATTTTTAAAAGCGACTTTAATGTTAACTTTGATTCTTTTTCGTATTTCCTTGTAAGTATTTATATCAGAAGGTATATTGTACTTTAAACATTTACGTCTTACAATGTTTTTACGCCTTATCAAGAAAATTATATTGTTATCAAACCAAGGAGGGTACTTTGACTTTCTTTTGACTGAAACAGGCACACACTGACTTACCACATCAAATACTTTACAGTAAAAATAATCAACTGCCTCATTGACATCATGCATTTTATATAAATTATTCCAATCCATCTCATTTAAACAGTAATACAAGCCCAAAAAGTCAGCTTTCCTATAATTAAACACTGGTGTCCCTGACAAAATATTACTGTTATTGAACACTGTAGAATATTTGAAAGAAATACAAAGAGGAGGATGATAATTATCTACTTTTCTTAGGGGACACAATTCCTCTTCCACATTAAAAGCACTGATATCAGACATAACTAAATCTAAAGTTTTCCCATTGCTATTCAAAACATTATTTTTCATTGTTAAATTTAATGTTTTCAAAAAAAATAATAACTGCTTACAAAACTCAGAACCAGTTTCCAATTTGTAATCTATCCCAGAAATAGGCAAATTAAAATCACCCACAACAATTATTTTTTCATTATTTATCTTAAAACTTTCTAACTTTTCAAAAAATTCATTATACTGATACAATGACGAATTCGGCTGAAAGTAAACAACACCTAAAATGACAGTTTTTTTGTTCGAAAATTCTAATTTTACCCATAAATTTTCCCCAATAGTTTCCAAATTAATTAGCCTTTTAACCTTGATGTTATCTATAACAGCGATTAAAACCCCCCCTCCTCTGGACATTCCTGTCCTTTGTTTACATCTGTCACGACGAAAAACCTGATAATTATCTGAAAATAACTCAGCGTTAAAAACTGAGTCATTCAACCATGTTTCTGTCAACACTATTATATCCCAATTACACCCTAAAACATTACATTTAAAGTCAGCAGTTTTTGATCTTAACCCCCTAACGTTCTGGTAATAAATATGTACTAAATTGTCTTCGCTAACCAGGCCTATTACTTAATATAATCATCAACAAAAATAAATAGTAAAAAGCAAACATAACAGGTAGTATGAATTTGAGAAAAATAAATAAATTATAACAACTTACAACATTACACCTAAAAAATTTACTAGAATAACAAAAATAAATATAACATAATTTAAACTTTTCAAACATGCAAAACTTATTTAATACGATCTAAATCAGCTACCTCAGAGATCTGAATAGCAGGCTGTCCTTGGTCCTTACGGAGGAAGATTTTCCCGGCGCTGGTTATCCAGGCGTACTTGAAGTGGCGGCGCTGTTTGAAGTTCTTCACCTCGGCCCACAGGAGACGTGTATCCTTGGAGAGAGATAAGTTTATGAAGATATTCCTCTCACTGTTGAATCCAAGTTCTGAAGCCGAGAAGGACATCTTGACCCTGGATCGCCTCCGCATCTCCTCCATATCGATGCGGCGACAGAGCTTCACAATTATGGCTCTCGGTTCATTTGGTTTAGTCGGATTCTTAGCTAACCTATGGACTGCGTCAACCATACCATTTTCAAGCTTGAAATTCAACACAGAAGACACCTGCCGCAGAACCGACATCACATTCTCGCCTTGAGCCTCGGGAACACCGACAATCTCCAAACAGTTACTGCGAGAGTACTGCTCGGCCGCTGACAGTCTCTTTCGTAAGTCACCAACGGTTTTCTTAAGTAATAAATTTTCATTTTTAACAGCCTCCACATCACCTTCAACTGCAGCAATAACTTTACTATTATTGGCTAAATCAGTTTTACAGTCAGTAATCTCCTTAAAACACATGTCCAATGAATTGTTTATATCTTCCTTAAACTGTACAATTTCACGCTTTATTTCCGCAATATCACTTAAACATTGCTGACTTTCCGTTTTTATCTGACCTACGTCACTGATCAGTAAATTAAGTTTATCATCAATAGACATTTCACTTGAACTATTATTCCTTGTATTAGGCTTACCGGGTGCCATCTCGTAACCACACGGCAGACGACGCTGACGACTCAAGTCCAACTCCGCTCCAACGGTTAACCTCAAAGCTTATCAGCAATGATAAAACGATAATTTGCGTGATATTCACTTATGCCGCACACAAAAATCACACAGTCTAAATCAGAATAACTAATAATTGAAACGTGCACAATAATCTGTTTACATTATTCTCAAGAAACACGAAAGTAAACTATTAAAGCTGAGCTGACCAAGCACACGTGCCTACTCAATTGACATTTCCCCCTTTGATGTGTGGGTTTTAATCACATATGTATTTTTAAATAACCCAAAAAAATGTAAAGCTCTACTTTGGGCTTGATTCATTATCTGATTATTATTATTTAGGCATAACTTATCATTTTTATAATAAGTTGGATTATCCAACCAAATCGTTATCCGGCCTAAGCTCGGTCCCATTGAAGCCGGATATCAGGGGTTCTACTGTATATCCACACTCTGACTGCGTATGACTAAATCCAAGGTAAGACTAACAATAAAAGGGTTGACGAAAATATGACAGCTGGTCTCCAGGAAAGATGTTCATGAAATGAGAGTGATGGACATTACTGCCGACACCCAAGTACTTTTAATCCACAAAAGTTGCATGGAGAGGAGTATTCTGCATGTGCCCCCTTGAGGGTCAATGTCTTCGTAATTGTGAATATTTTACAGGGTGTGGCCATTGCAAAGCCACAAAGCCGGAGTTTGAAGCTGCTGCTGAACAGTTGAAGGATGATTATCGATTACATCTAGCTGCGGTCAACTGTGTTGAAAACCAGAAGCTTTGCCAAATTTTTGACATCAAAGGCTACCCAACTTTCAGATACTTCAACTACTATAGGAAAGACAAACCCTATGACGGTGGAAGAAAGGTAAAAATTACTTCCTCCTGTCATGACACTTCAAGAGTTGGCACACATATAATCTATCATGCCTCTTACTTTAGGTATATGACATGAGAGTATAATATCTTGTGACACTCAAATTCAAATTAATCTTAGTATTTCAGCTTTTTAAACCAGATTCAAATTAATCTGGTTAAAAAAAACCCAGCTCAAAATAGCTTGAACTTAAACTCCAAGCGTGATTCTTATGCTAAAATTTTGGACAAAGGACATAGCTCAGTCAAATTGCGAGGGTCTTCCCGAAAGTAAAAAACATTTGGACATAGCCCAGTCAAATTGTGAGGGTCTTCCCGAAAGTAAAAAACTTTATTATTTCTGAATGACATGGTTTGTTTTTTGGTGAGGTATCTTTAATATTTTCAATTACATTTTCTTTGAGAGCATCACTCACCTAATTGGTTGGAGAGTATACAGCAAGGTCTTGTCTAAAAGTTCACAAACACAACACAAAACACAAATCGACCAGTTCTATATACACTCCTTAACCAACCCTCCGCCGCACCTAGGTGTTAACATGCGGCGTTATCAATGTTAACACTCAGTACTCGTAAGCGGTTTGATCTTCTTACCACGACTGCCTCCGGGGGGGGGGGGGGGGGGGGGGGCACTCCATTATCACAATCTGATAACAAGATTTTATTTTTCTTTCCCTTCTCAATGAGCCACTGTATCTCCTCTTCAAGATACAGTGGCTCCTATGGGTCTGTGTGAAAGATCCAATCTCTCCAAAATCTGCCCAGCTAAATTGATCCTGGATTTGGCCAGTGTTATTTTCTTTTTTGTGACAATCTTGTGTTCAAAGTTACATCAAAGAGGTAAAAAATAATTTTTGTACACCTTGACACATTGCGGAAGACTGGGAAACATGACAATCTCTGGTCCTGCTTGTCTACTCCATTCATGTTGTAGTTCATAACAACATTCGGTTTGAGTTGTGGCACTGGATTAGGTCTTCTTTTTTCTCATTGTGGTATCACTTCTTTGTACTCAGGTCTACATGCAGTGTAGACAACATGGCTAAATCCTTTCTGACCTTCCACTTCAATGCTAAGATTTTCTTGGTATGCATGAATGTAAGCTCTCCAATTTCAAGTTTTTTCTTCCTTATTCCCTCTGAATAATTTGTTCTTTCACATTTAACTACACCTACAGCATAAGCGCCCAGGTTCAACACCACCAAGAACAATTTAGCACTGAGCCAAAACGTCTCCTTAGGATTTCCAGCGTTCACAGGATTTTCAGTATTCATCGAACAGCTGTGGATTTTCTGTATTGTCAGAATTTTCAGCAGTATGTGGATGGTTTTCTTAATTTCTTCCTCACGATCTAGGCCTAACTCTTCGCCAGAGTAGATTTTGAAATTGTAGCAGTAGCCATTTTTCAAGTAATTCAGTTTATAGATCTTAATTTCAAACCAAACTCTTTTGGATGGATTGAATTGGATGTAAGAGAGCCTGCATTGAAATTTGATAAGACTCTCATCAATACATTTTTCGTTTTGTGGAGTGTAGACTTTCTTATAGGCCAAAATAAACTTTTCAATGATCGGCCTGAATTTTCTAAGTTTGTCATTAGGTTCTACTGACAATGAGAAATGCAAAAAACAAAAAATCATCTTAAATCTATCTCATGCCATTGTTTCTCCGAAGATAGGTTGATGCAAAACCCGTCTAGTTCACCAGTTGTCGTTAATATTTGCTTTGACATTTTGGGCCAAACCACGACCCAAAAAAAAAAGGTTGGGTTCTAAGGCAAAATATGCTTTGAGTTCATCAAGAATCAAATCAACCCATTTTACTTTAGGCTTACCTTCATCAACTTCTTTGAGGTAACTATGAGCTTTTCTGTTAGTTTCATCACAAACTTGCTGCCAAAACTCGATCCCCAAAAACTGGTCTCGCTGTTTTTTTTTTTCTCTGAGTTGTCTCGCTATGACCAGGTTTATCCCATGATCACCAGTGAAGGCAATTGATTAACCTCATTAGGACCTTCGTGGCGAATAATTTCTTTTCGCTTTCGTTTACGTTTGGGATTGGGCTCTGCGGTAGGGCTTGTGGTTCACGAGCCAGTACTTTTGCTACATGAACTCGCCTACAAACAACTGGTGCATGATTACCTCTAGGATTTGGCACTAAAACAAATTTTATTTTCACTAACTAACTACAACACTCGTCAAGTCATCTGCAAGCTCATGTTTCAGTTCTAGGTTAGCTAAACTAAAGTTTGATACTGCCCTACCTAGTGGTTCACGGGCCAGTTTTTTCGGTACATGGACAATAGGCAAATTTGTCACTTCATTGTCATTTTGCTATCTAACAGACTCGCAAAATCATCTACATCATCGTCTTCATGCGTAAGATTCAGTGCGAGGTTAGGCCTAGTTGTAGTTAACTGCAGCTTGGTATATTAGGTAAACATGGAATACTCGGCACTTTCTTCACAACCACTTTCTGCTAAAACTCCATCTACCCACTGAGCAAAACGATCACTTAGTAAAAATAAATAGTCAAGAAATGGCATTTCAGATATAGAACTAAATAACAAAACTGAGGTTAGAGCGCAAAGAGTGTCATGACAACCAAACAAAAATGCGGAAAATTATCTGTATACAGGCCACCAGGAACAATGCATAGAGTAAGGAAACAACAAAAAATAGTGATAAATAAATATAAGATGAATTGTGGTCCATTTTTAGTCGCTGAAAACCAGAATAATATGGCAAGAAGTGTGAGGACGGGCATTGCCCGTCTTTAGGCTTTAATCACGTCATGCGCTAGGACGGGCACCGGCCGTCTTTAGGTGGGAATGAGTAAAATTATTTTTAGTATAATGAGTTTTACAACTTGAATAAATGTTTAGTTTTCACATAAATTAAATCTGTTTTTATGAATATTGTGTTTGATTTTGTGGTGTGTCATTTTGTTTATCCTATTACGTCTAACAAAGAAAATAAAAGTTAAGGAGGAGGATATAACTATCTATGGGTAAGTTTAAGTTAAAACACATTTCGAGTAGGTTTATGAATAATGACATGCTATTTGAGTTTATTTTCGTTACTTTCAATAGTCCTCCGGATGGTTCGGACTTTTTTAGTTCAGACAAGGGTCTGGTCCTGAGGTGTCTGAACTAGAGGGAGTCCACTTTATATTCTAAATCAACACCCTTTTTTTTGGTTGAGTCTACGCCAGCGGCATTTCACGGAAGAAATACACAAACACTTTTGAGGAAAAGTGGTCCAAACCCCTCAAGTTTGTTTGGGCACACCAGTAATCGAACTCGCGACCTCTTGAACTGAAGTCCAAGACGCTAACCTTTAGGCTAGTAATACCCTTAGACTTCATTTTAAAAGTTACCTAAATAAATTAAGGTATTTTACAAAATATTTTTATTTTACCCAATAGAAAGAATACTCACTAACACTGTAACATGACTCCTGTAATATCTGATATCTTGTAGGAGGAGGTAGACCTTCCTTTATATGTCGGTCGCTCTCAAGGTCAGGAAAAGTTGTAATTTATAGTTTATATAAAATTAATTGAAGATTTTTTGCACTTTTTGGTGACTTAATGAATATTGCTTCATTTAAATGAATGTTGTTAAGTGGTGTATGTTTCATTTCTGATAATGGTCAATATTTAAAAAAATCATACGTGTTATTAACGAGTACCCAATCAACAAATTGCGATATAGAAGAAAGTATTGATAAAGCTATGTTATTTATATTAATGTTTTGGGTGGACTTATTTGACTTATAAAAATATATTTTTCAGGCTGAGGATTTTGTGAACTTTTTGATGAGCTTTGAGGCTGAGAAGATAATGGATGTCATGAATAAAGACAATCCAGAGGCATTAGAAGAGTTACAAAAAAGTAATTATCTTTTATATTTTCTATGCTTTTAATTATAAATTAAAGCTGTTTAAATTATTCAAAGCTTCAAACTGTTTAAACCTAACTATTTATTTTTGGTATGGTTTCTACTTGATAAGGGTGGGCGAGTACTCAACAGTCGAGTAATTACTCGAGTAGTTGCTACTACTCGAGGTTGAGTCGAGTAGTTCCAACTACTCCAACTAGTTACTCCAGCCGTTTACGTGGCGGCCGAATTTACGTGCGATTTACATTTGTGCGATCAAATTTTAAAGCCGATCGCGAGTTACACAAAGCTACATCTGCCGTTTATCCGCAATTGGCAGATTGTTTATCGCGGCCCCTCGCTAGTTTCACAATAAGCAGCATTTTCTGTTCACTTGTGGCCAGCAAATAGGCGCGACTGTTTTTTACAGCCGATCGCTAGTTTCGCAAAGTTGCATTTTGTTTATTTACGATCGGCAAATACACGCGATTGTTTTTTGCAGCTGACCGCGACTTTTGCAAGGTTACATTTGCCGATTTTCGGCAATCGGCATATATGCGCACTCGTATTTCTCGGCCGACCGCGACTTTAGCAATGCTAAATTCGCCGATTTTCGGCGATCGGCAAATACGTGCGATCGTATTTTGCGGCAGATCGCGAGTTTTGTAAAGCTACATCTGCCGTTTATCCATGACCGACAGATATGCGCTATCGTTTCTCGCAGCCGTCCACGAGTTTCTCATAACAATAACCACGAAAATATTTCATTAACTCATAGAAGAATGGATTTTGACAGTTATCTAGAAATACCAGATTCTGAGAGATGTCTTAGAATTTGGAAATTGAAAAATTACAGCTATATTTAGCTCTGACCTACACTTAACAACTTCAAATTTGTAATTATATTTTATGTTTTGAATGATACTCAGCCTTCATTTCTGTCTCATTTGATTTGTAAAAATTAGAAGAAAATTGTGGACTTCATTGGTAAAGTGGAAAACAATTAGTTAAGGTTTTGTAATTTTTGTATTGCGGGGATACCTTATTCTTATCTGGTCGCATCTGTGTCATTCGTGCTTAAGTGATTGCATGTCAAAAAACAATAGATCAGCAGTCAGGCAAAGAGGTGGGGTTGGGTTTAGAGAAGTAAACAAATAACTGAGCATAGCTGTCCTCCCTGATGTTTTTAATTCTTACTTCCACAATTTCTTGGCTAAGGTTTTAATTAGGGCCAACAATTATTTTTAGGGAAAATATAAACCTGTTTTTGATTGTTAAAGTAATAGGCTAATAATTAAATCTTATTACTGCCTAAATTTTACAACTGGGCACATTCTACATATATTTATTTTGTGATCTTGTTACATTAAGTGATTTGTTATTTTGAGTTATTTAGCATAGTCAACTTATTCATTTAACAGTAGGGTTTATGCAATGTAGGAGTATTAGAATATCATAGTTTTATTTTTCCAAGAAAAATATAAATACCCCCGTTGCAGCAGACCTGCATACTCAGCGAATTTCAAATGCAAAACAACATATTTCAATCAAACATAGCAAGATTTGACATGTTTTGGTAAGCTCCATAAGAATAACATGGGGAATGAGTATGCAGGTTTGCTGCTACAGGTATATTAAAACTGGGTGGTTTTAATTCAATATTTAGTAGATCTGAACTAGAAGAAGCTATTTACCAAGTTTTAACAAGATATGTTGAGAAATAACCGAGATATAGAATTTTACTTATTTCCCATAAGGTTAACATTGGGACAACGTACTGTGTTTACCACTTTCAATATCTCAGTAACCAGTGGACATAGAGCAGTGATTCAAAATAATAAAATTGTTTGTTTTTTTGAGCTGAATTCAATGGTGCCCACAAAAATTCGATACATTTTATTTTTCTATGTAAAAAACTCAAAAAACCCATTTTTGGGGGGGTTTATTCCCC
This sequence comes from Flexamia atlantica, assembly GCA_035578135.1. Classification (NCBI taxonomy): domain Eukaryota; kingdom Metazoa; phylum Arthropoda; class Insecta; order Hemiptera; family Cicadellidae; genus Flexamia; species Flexamia atlantica. Next base: position 31,394,573 of record JAQJVK010000010.1, read on the forward strand.
TTTACCCCCTCTTCCGGTGGTCCGATCGGGCTGGTTCACGAACTCGTCCAATTGATTACCACTTTACATGTCCGTACCAAATTTCATAAAGATCGGACCATTTTTGCGGTCGCTATCGTCCTTACAGGCATATATATAAATATATATATATGTATATATAGATATATATATATATATAAATTCGAACGAATAGTGTTTTTTGCTTCTGGGGGCCCCAAAACGAAAAGTTATAGTGGTCCCGAGCTTAGGTCTCACCATGAGACCTATGGTAATAGCTTCTTCCCTATAGGGGAAATTCGCTAAAACATAAGCTTCAATAAAGAGTAGACCAATTTTATAAGTAAAACTGAAGAAAGATTTTAATTTAAAAAATGAAGATTTAATTACTTTTCACAAACAACTACTCCACTCGACTCGATACTCTAGTTTTTGGCTTAATACTCGATTCGACTCGACTTCAAAATCCACTACTCGCCCACCCCTACTACTTGATATTGTGTGATTGTTTTTTTTTTTATTTGATCAAATGTTATTGTGAGCACAACTTAAAAACAAAGACAGTTACCCTTTCAGTGCAGGTTTATACTGAAAATACCTGTTGCTTCTTAGTACATTAGTGTCGACAAAACAGGTGTTCGCTCTTGGATCAGGACACCTACAAATCTCTCGGAGGGTGACCAAGGACCTCAGTAAATTTGGTTTGTGAAAGTAGTAAAAATTACAATATGGGGATTAAAATCAAAATGCATCATTCAAGGTTTTTGTTAAAGAGTGGAATGGAAGATGTATTGTTCTACTTTGTACAGTTGATACTGAGGAATTAAATTAATTAAGGCAGAATAATTAAATTTGATGCTTTACTAAAAGCTAAAAGTTATGTTTCTAGCCCCTTGATCTGTGAAATGATTAAACTGGGTTCAAACTGGACCTTTGTCATCAATCCAAGATGATTTTTGAGAACTTCGTTACTTGCTCTGATGGTACTGCAGAATCAATTGTTAAACACAATAATTTAAAACAACATACTGTTTTAAAGTAGTAACCTATTGAGTTCGACAATGACACTTTAGAGTTGCAATATGTTAGTTTACAAAACTCTTGTTTGACTGATGTCATAGGTATGTACCTATTTTGGTGATGTTTTACTTGTATAAGAAATAAACAACAACAACAACTTCTCATTTAATAAATTAGGAATGGATAGGTTCTGAAATTTCAGGACATTTTCGGAATAAATTAAAATTCAGATTTTTTGTCGAGATTTTCTTTGTTTCGGAAAATGTTCAGGACGGGATTGTGTTAGTGATCACAACTAAACGGCATGTGTAGCTTTGCTAAACTTACAATTAGCCTTGAAAAATAACATTTGCTAATCACAAATAAACAGCAGATATAGATTTATGAAAGTTACAATCAGCCGTGAAAATTATCACGTGTATTTGCCAATAGAGTCAATCAACAGAAATTACTTTTTAGAAGGCGGTGATGATTGTACATATTATTGGCCCATACCGGGTGTCCCATAATAGTCCCCCCACCCTTAACTTTTTCCTTTATTTTTTCAAATATCAATTCCACACCACCCCCAAACATAATTGGGTAGTTAATACTTCATTTTGAGGGGGTACCCAATTTTGGCTGCCATCTTGGATCAGCCATATTGGATCCAAAATATTTTTTTCAAATGTTAACGTGGTGTTGTGACCCATCATTTCGAATTAGATTTTTTCACTGATTACAATGCCGCAATCCGTTTTTTAATATCTCAATTGGTTCTCAAGATATGGGTACTTTTAATTTATTTATTTTCAACCAATTTAAACATTACAAATTGATAAAATAGGCCCGTAACCACAAAATAATGCTAGATAGTGACAAATAACCACCATCAGTCATTGTTGAGCGATTTACACTTAACTTTTACCAATGTACATTTTTTGGCCGCCATCTTAGATCCGCCATTTTGAAATGAGGTAAGTTATTTCAAATATGAAGTTGGTATTGTGACCCATCATTTCAAACTAGTTTTTTACGCCAAATTCAGTGCCACAACCCGATTTTAGCTATAAAATTTGGTTTTTGAAAAATTCATATTTTTTGAGATTTTTATTAGAAATATGACAATATCTTGAAAACTAAATGCTATAATTAAAAACGGGTTGCGGCATTCAATTCGGCGTAAAAAGCTAGTTTGAAATGATGGGTCACAATACCAACTTCATATTTGAAATAACTTACCTCATTTCAAAATGGCGGATCTAAGATGGCGGCCAAAAAATTTACATTGGTAAAATTTACATTTGTTTAAGTTGGTGGTTAGTACATTGGTAAATCGCTCAACAATGACTGATGGTGGTTATTTGTCACTATCTAGCATTATTTTGTGGTTATGGGCCTATTTTATCAATTTGTAATGTTTAAATTGGTTGAAAATAAATAAATTAAAAGTACCCATATCTTGAGAACCAATTGAGATATTAAAAAACGGATTGCGGCATTGTAATCAGTGAAAAAATCTAATTCGAAATGATGGGTCACAACACCACTTTAACATTTGAAAAAAATATTTTGGATCCAATATGGCTGATCCAAGATGGCAGCCAAAATTGGGTACCCCCTCAAAATGAAGTATTAACTACCCAATAATGTTTGGGGGTGGTGTGGAAATGATATTTCAAAAAATATAGGAAAAAGTTAGGGGGGGGGACTATTATGGGACACCCAGTATATAGGTCTCAGTGCTTGATTTGTAAAAATTGAGGTACCGGAACTGTAATTTGCCAATTTGTACACAACCCCCCCCCCCCTCTTTATCATTCTTCCCCTCAACAAAGCATTATTTGCATATGTGAGTAATTAGGTAGATTTAAAGTCATACTTTATCCAACTCAAATTTTTTAATAAATAAATTAAAAACTAATAAAGCATTATTTTACTAAAAAATAAATTGTTTATAGAAATTATAAATTTTTATGACGCCTTGTGCGATTATTTAGGTCTTTTTAGCCTTTTCAACCAATTCAACTAGCTCTAGACAAAAGAGCGCCAATTTCAGGCCAAAATTCCGCGCGTAATTTCTGTACACGTTATTTTCGGTAATATTAATCTAGTCGAGTACACGCGATTGTCTCCTCCAAAAAATACTTCGGCCGGTCACACATGAACCTCTCTTGTAGCGGATTCTCTGGCCGATCATACGCGATCATCTTTTGCTGCAAATTCTCCGGTCGATCATACGCGATCGTCTTTTACGGCAAATTATCAGGCCGATTACACGCGATCGTCTCTTGAAAAAAATACTGTGGCCGATTACACCCGATCTTGTGGCAGAAAGAGGTCCCGGAACGCTGTTCCGCCGCAAATCAAGCACTGATAGCACACATTAGTTAACTGCTAATTGCACTTAAGGCCATTGATTCAAGTTCTAAAATAACTCAAATGTCATTGTAACCCACCCAAAAAAATATGAATATGTTTCTTAAAAATATAAAATTCTCGTTTTAAAGTAAAAAAAATATATTTTACTTTAAAATACAGTTATATAAAATTTTAAAAACGTATAATAATATTTTTTGTTAGTTTAGAAACATTAAGGTTGTGATTTGTTCCTATTATTTAGAGTTGTTTATTTCAAATTTAAAATTTTAAGCTTAAAAAACTCATCTTTATAGTTGTTTGTTTTTCTGAATGACATTATTTTTGGTTATGTGATCGTAATCATTATTCTCAAATGTTTTAGGGCATTAACTAACTGTAATAATGAGTGCTGTTGGAAGTTCCAGTCATCTAGGGGTCATAAAAAAACACAAGATGCACACAAATTACACTAATACTGGAAAACGCACAATTTTTTATGGTCCTTTTTATAGTTGTCATCTTGACTAAAAATTATTTTTTATATATTTATCTTCTCTAAACTGCTGGAATAGTATATTATGTTACTAGGCCGGGAAGTACTGTTTTGCCAGATGAGCATGAAATCAAATTTCTAGGAGTCGTATTCAAAACTTTGACAAGCTGCCAATTTTGATAGAAACACGTTAGCGACCTCCAACTTCCACCATTCGCCTATTTTTTTAAAGCTCTTTAAAATGAGGGGTCACTCGAAAGGGGTTTGCATTTGAAAATTTTGAGTTGCCCCCAAAATCCCCCATTTTTGGGGGACACTCAAAATTTTTGATAATGTCAAAAAATAATTTGGGTTGAGTTAGTATCATTCCCCAAGGTTAATTGTTTGTCTGAACAAATAAAAAAATTAAAGAGGGGGGCGGACTTTTTTTACACACTGTATATTATTGTTAACTCCTGTCAATGCATTAAATTAATTAGAGTAAAAATTTGAATTTAGTAGAAAAAATTTATTAACAATAACTTTATTGAAAATTGTTATAAGAGTTTTATAACAATAAATTAACAATTTCATCGGGATCTTTAGTTTAGTTATTATTTTTTTTCATTTTGGAAAGTGTTGTTTTGTTTTAATGTTTGCCATTTTGTTCTATGTACAAATGAAATAACGGATGATTTTTCTAGTGGTGTGATTCTTAAAACTAAATAAAACAATGAAAAATAACTTGTATTGACATGTAAATGAATTTATTTTATCCACTGTGTTATGACATTAGTGTTTAAAAATGATTTCTGGTATTTGGGCTCCATTGCGTTACTGTAGAAAGCCCAGTCTTGCTGTCCAATTTTCAAATACCCTTTCCAGCAGCTGGGGGCGTATTCCGTCAATAACTCGACGAATGTTGGCTTCTAAGTAATTTAGAGTCTGTGGCTTGTCAGCGCAGTCTTGAGACTTGACATATCTCCACAGAAAGTAGTCTGACATATCTCCACAGGGCAGATTAATTTGATTGTTGTGTTTAAGCAATGCTTAAAAACATAAAAATCACACAACTAAAAAAATCACCCTTTATAATGACTATTACTTTCACTTATATTTAATTCTTGAAATTATCTTGAGTCATTTAGTATTTAGCACAAGTTTTTATTTTTTACATAGTTTTTAGCCTAATGCTTTTATCATCATACAACAAGAGAGGTTCGTGAACGAACAATCACGGAAGCTTCAGTTAATATAATCCCGTACCAATTTTAGAGTGAAGAAAAGAAATCCTGTCCCTTCTTGTCCCGAACTTAAAATCCAATCCCATTCATCCGTTTGGTAAATAAACAAACATTACTTTACATAAAACTTTTAATGTTACAGTTAATGAAAAGGAAGAAAACCCTGACTATCCTGGTTGGAGCACTCTTGTCCACCTCACTGATGAAAACTATAAGGCAGTGTTTAAAGAACATGAACATTTGTTCGTCTTATTCCATGCCAGGTGTAAGTTTGTGTTACAGTTACAGTAACTAAGTATTTAACCCTTGAGCGGGCGCTTCACCGGTGAAACGGCAGCGGGTGCATGCAGAGTTTTACCCCGCAACATGAAATTGCATAAATTTAACCCTTTTTACTTGTTTTATACTGAAATATTGTATTTAAATGTTGATAAACTTCATTACATATCACATTTCATCGTTGATACAATTAATTGTTTACCTTAATAGTTCAAATAATTCAATAAAACATAGTAAGTAATTTTCTAGGATAGATTAGGTATCACTTTATATATTGTATTTAAATGTTGACAAATTTCATTAGGAATCACATTTCATTGTTAAAACAATTAATTGCTCAACTTAACAGGTGAAATAATGCAATTGAACATACTAAGTAATTTTCTAGTATAGATAGGAATAATGATCTGTGTTACGGGAGAGGGTACTCCGCAAACTGATACGGCATCACTGAATTGCAAATAAAGAGGTACATGGGGGTGTGGGAAGATATAAATAGCTTTAGGGGCTTCCTGGAATGTGGCGTGTGAGGTACAAAGCTGAACATGACTGCTGACACCCATTGTCCTTGTTTATTTTAATGAAAAAAACTTGTGCGGAGGAAAACTCCGCATGCGCCCGCTCAAGGGTTAATTACCAGAGATCCTCATTTATCTGACCCTGTAGAGACTAGGCTGAGGTGGAGAAACTTAAAAGGTCGGTTAAAGTGGTTAGTTCTGTAAAATTTGACATAAAGGGCTATTGATTTTGCATTCTATAAATACAATTCTAAAGCTTTTTCAGTATAATTTATCAGTTAATACATGAACTATGATTACTGAATGCTTACATTTAAAAAAGGGGTGCACATTCTACACAGTTTTTGACCTCAGACTCACCTCTACTTTATTACCTCGCTTAACTTTTAACTACCTCTAACTTTTGCATCTTTAAGTTCAGTAATTTTGATATTTTCAAGACCCATGTGTTTATAAACAGCGATCATCAACTGGTAGCGATAGATCAACAGAAAAACATTTTGCGAACCTTTTCCATTAATTCACTACTACCACTTCTTTTTGTTTCCGTCAGTTCATTATCGCTTGATAAATGTTCTATTCTCAAAAAACTGTTTCCAAATAACTCTTACATCCACTGCAGTTTTCCTTATTTGCTAGAAATCCGTTATCGCTGGCCTTATTTCTTATCTAGTAATTACTTGAATTTCCCCCCCTCCCCCACGATCTAATATATTTTATATCTTAAGTGTTTAACTTGAAATGGGTATAGGCAGTGTTTGATTTGCGGCGGAACGGCGTTCCGGGACCTCTTTCTGCTGAAAGCTGGAGTATTTTTTGTAAGAAACTATCGCGTTCAATCGGTTGGATAATTTGCCGCAAAATACAGTAGTGTATAATTGGCCGAAGAACTTACCACGAGGGAGGTTATTGTGTAATCGGCCGGAGTATTCGTCGTAAGAGACGATAACGTGTAATCGGACGGAGAATTTGCCGCACAAGGCGACCGCCGGCGTGTAATCGGCTAAAGTATTCGTCATAAGAGACGATCGCGTGTAATCGGACGGAGCATTCGCAAAAAGAGAGGATCGTGTGTAACCGGCCGGAGTATTTGTCGGAGGGGACGATCACGTGTAATGGGCCAGGTTAATTTTACCAAAAATAACGATTGCTTAAAATGTACGGAAATTAGGCGTGGACTTTCGGCCTGAGGTTAGAGATCTTTTGTCGTCGTATGAGCTAAGCCGAATGTTGAAAACGCTAAAAAGACCCGAGTACTCATACAAGTCCTCATAAAAAATCTAAAATGTCTTTAAAACAAATGATTTTTCTGTAAAATAATGCTTCGTTAGTTTTTAATTGACTTATTAAAAATTTTGAGTTAGATAAAAATGTGACTTTTTAAACCGACATAATTATTCACATAGACATACAATGACTTTGTTGAAGGGAAGAATGATGGATTTGTTGGGGGGGGGGGGGGGGGTTATGATAAATTATAGTTCCAGTACCTCAATTTTTACAAATTAAGCACTGGGTATAGGTATATAATTGTAAGACTTTTAAAAATATATGTGAGGTGGAAAGCGAAAAGGGACCTCTTGTCGGCAAAGAAAAATTTTCAGTACAGGCGATTTAACCGATTATGGTCAAAAATATCGATTTTCGGGTCTCTATCGATTATTATGCGTCATTTGTCATAGATCAGGCCAGTATCGGTTAAAATATCGAATCAAAGTCATAAAAGGTCGAAATATATTATTTTGTTAGCCTCTGCATGGCTTGAGAAAAGGGGCCTCTTGTCGCTCAATGTTATTTCGCCATAATGACAAGAGGTCCCATCTCCAACGTGCACTTTGTAAGCAGACTTTGGACCAAAAAATGAACTCTCCTAAATTCTAGCGGAACTTTAGAGAACTACAACGAAGTTTGGTGTAAAGAGAACAGAATTTCTCACCAATTTCATACGGTCCCGACAAGAGGTCCCTTTTTATAAACAATATTTGGCTACTAAACTTTGTCTTTTCAAGAGACTATTTATACGTAGGATAATAATAGTTATTTTTATTGTATTAAATGAGCAATTAAATATATATTATTGCTCCTTGAATGCCTCAATGATGAGCAAAATTAAATATTAACAGGGTAATTTGATTTCAAAAGATATTATTGGGAATTTTTGTTTTCGTGGCTGCAGCACTGATAGCGAAGCAGCCTGTCAGGCAGGGTTTAAGCTGCGGTCGCATTTGTCGCAAAATGCGACTTGCACCACGAAAATGCGAAAATATTCGGACAGGCTGTCGCCTTTTTGCTACAAAGTAAAGAGTGGAAATTATTAAACTTTATTGCAGAAAATCTGGTTTTAACCAATACAGATCTCAATAAAAGTCCATTTATTTCCACAAATTACTTTAAAATAAAATAAGAGTTAATTATGGAATGTAGTCTGCAACGTAACCCTCGATCAGATGCCGCGTCATTAAGATCCACAGTCAAAAAGAATACTATAGATAGACACAGAGAACGTATAGACGTTCTATACGTTCTCTGTGCTAAGGAGCAGTTGGAATGCACTCTGTAGTGGCCGAGTCTAGCCGAGCGGTGCCGAATGCGAGACTGTAGAGGGCTATTTCGCCACCGCTTGGAATGATATGGAGTCGAATAATCAATATAGTCATTTGATAATTTTAGTTTGAAGTCATGGATACCCTATTTAAGGGGCAAGAAACGTTGCCGTGCATTATGCGGGGATTTTTTAAGATACTGCTGTGTAAAACCGGGGATTTTCGAAACTCGCGGTGGGTAAAATCTCATGGCCAGTCTGACAACACTGACGAAATCAGACGTCTCGAAAACGGTGACGCGAAATATAGTTTGGGGTTATGTTATTCGATTAAGTTGTTTTGGTTTGATGACATATGTCGCATGGCTCAATCAACTCAATGAAATGCGATAAAAATGCTAAAAGGAAAATAATTTTGCTACAAGTCTCAAAGAGCTTGTAGCATTTTTGCTCAAAGAATTTTTTTCCCAGCTTAAACCCTGCTGTCAGGTGAACCAGTGTTATCGCTGCAGGTGATGTTTTCAGTTTGATTTCAGTTGTTTCATGATAAAAAAACTTTATAAAACAATGAGATGATAGTAAAATATACAATTTTAAAAAGGGACCTCTTGTCGTTATGGAGAATAACATAGGGCCGACAAGAGGTCCCTTTTCTGGAATTTGACTTTTTACGACATACTTTGAAAAACATATTATTTTCTCAAAAACTACTGTGAGTTAAGATAAAAATTGATATTCACTTGAAAGAAGACATTATAAGCATTCTTTTGATACCAAAATCATTTCTTAAATTTGAAAAATATAAGTCTTATGCTTATTTGAAATTTTCAAATTGATTTTTCTCAAAATGGCCTGTTTCCATGACGAAATTTCAAATTCCTATAACTTTACCAAAAAAAATCGTAGACTCATGGGACTTGCCCCAAATCGTTAGGAATTTAATGAGGAATTCAAAAATGTTAATAACTCAAAATCGAAACTTTTTGCCTTCCACCTCACATATAAATAGTAGTAATTAGGCCAGGTTTAGGTAGTTAGGTTAAAATCACATTAACAACACTCTTATCTAAACCTAACCTAACAACTATTTTTATTTTTATTTTTTCCTTACAATCATATACCCTTTTCAATTTAAACTGTCCGAGATAGTAAATGTTAGATTGAATGTCGAGATACCGTTGTATTTTAAAATGTGTAAAATCTCCATTACCTTTTTAATTTTATTCTTATAAAATTATTTTTCACTTAAAGTTCTGGCTATGTATTTTGATTTAAACTGTCTTAACTAAATGGAAATCTGGTTGTGAATAAATGGAACTAAAATAAAAAAGTAGTGGTAGTGAATTAACAGAAAAGGTCCCATATTCTATATTGCACATATCTCCAAGAATAGAAAATAAATGGTATGATTCCTTTAAAAGGGCAGTCAAACTGAACTTTTTATAAAATGGGTCCGTTTTCACGATTTGAAACCTGCCAAGGGATTCAATTCAATTTAAGTATCTTAATTCATTAAGTAATTGAATATTACATTGAATAGTGTCAAAGAACAAAAAGTTAAATTACTTAATAATCTTAAATACTAAATATCGAAGGGAAAAATCAAATAAAAAAGACTAAGAAATACGATAATTTCTTAAAGGAAAACTAACAAATTTTAATACCACCTGTAGTTGATTAACTACTGTAATAACTGCCAAAGAATAAATTGCTTTATCATTGAGATAATCTCTAAATTTTCTTTTAAAGGTTCTCAAATTTTGTTCTGGTTTAATGTTTTCTGGAAGATGATTGAAGAATTTAGATCCAGCATATAGAGGTTTTTTTGTATAAATCTGCAAATTGTGAGAGGGAACAGCCTACTCTTAATAATATAAGGTTACCAAAATTCCGTTTGACGCCCAGCATTGTCTCATAAATATCCATACCTTAAACAGTTAATATTTTTAATGAAACGAAATGTTCCCTGACTGAACTTGAATTTTTAAGATTTAGAAGGCCGAAATTCAGGTAGCCAAGGAAAGAAATGAAAGATATAAAGGAAAATGAGCCTAAATCTGAAAAGGAACTGTAATTGTGATATTTAAATTAAATCATTTTTACTTGTATTTTGCTGTTTGTGTTGGTAATAGTAGCATTATTATGTGTTAGTATAAACTGGCAAATAATCTACAAAACTGAAGATAATATTTGTTTTGGCCTCATAAAAAAATTCTAAATATGATAGCTTTAATGGCTGTGAAATTGTCAGTAAAAATACTAAATATCATTTATATAGTTTGTTAAAAGATTTTACTTAGTATTATTTGGTAATAGGCACTTTACAGTGTGAAAAATATGTTATTTTTCAATAAATCATTAGTTATAATTCAATCAATGTATTTGTCAAATACCACTGACGTATCATCCCAAAGCCCAAACACTTGACCTATAACCTTGAAACTTTCCACGAACACGGCGTATGCATCCGCTAAGAGCGGATTTTTCAAAATTTCCTCTGGGTAGAGAAGTTCATGAAGTTGCCAGAGCAACCTAATGAAGTATGGAAAATTTAATGAAACAATAAATCTTGAATCCAAGGAAGTTTTTCTGTTCCATGGGTGAAACCAGGTTGATCCGCTAGTATAATATAAAGTTCTTCATATGTAAAACTTTCCTGACACTGTCACCTTATCTGAAATATGAAATTACAAGTTGTTGAATTATACTTTACGAATTCAAAACTAGTATGAATTCTAGAATAACAGGTTATTAAAATAATTAATCATTAATACAAAATGTTATTATAGCTTTATTTATTGTAGAGTAGGCAGTAGGCAATAGGCCATACATAATGTTCCTGCTTGATAGCATTTTACGAACACTTTCAACATTCATAACGAATATACAAAATTTCGGCACAGTTTTTCCCACCATTTTTTGTTAAAGAACGGCACAAATACCCTGTATGTCTCTGCGCACTCGTCAACGCCTTAAGTCACAGCTGCTGAGAGTCGCTGCACTGGTCCCTGGAGCAGTGTAGCGATTGCAGCTTTTGTGCCTCAAGTGACAGTCGCTTTAACGAAAACAGAATAACAAACCTCATAAGACCAGTACTCCGCGATGATCACGGAGCGTGAGACACCCTTTATTTGGTGATTAGATACAGCTTTTTACACTTCTATTTTCTTTATTTACAGGGTGCAAAAAATGCAGAGAAATTAAGCCAATATTTGCTGAGTTGGCAACAGAGCAGGATCCAGGACTGGGGACACTAGCTGCCTGTGACGCGTCCAAGTCCCCCGGTCTAGTCGAACTCTTCAGTGTCGATTCTCTGCCTGTCGTCAAGTACATCAGGGATGGCAAGTTCATAACTAACTACAGCGGCAAACTGACTAAAAAAGGCCTCCATGACTTCTTTCAGAAAATTAAAACTACAAAAAAAGACGAACTTTAGTTATAGTGTAAAGTTGGACAATGTCTCAATTTGAGGAATTTTCTTTTAACTAAGAGAAAACCAAAAAAAAGTTATTTGTATTTTTGTTACGCACGCTCAAAACGGGGAAACGTACTATTGCATTTTTTATACGGTGATGGTATTTATTTATGTTTTTTGTAACATTGTGATGGTTTGCCTGTCACTCAATAAAAAGTGAGTTAATGAATCGTTCCTACAAAAAAAAAATAGGTTTAGAAATTACGAAAGCTTTGATGAATTTCGGTGAATAATTTGTGATTTTTCTTATAAGTTAACATGTATTTTTTGCATTTATTGTTTATTAGTTGAAAATTTAATAGCCTAGATAAATATTTTCCCATGATATAATTTAGAAGTATTAGATCTAGGATGAACTAAGACTAATTATTTGAGACAAGGGAGCGGCGCAGTAGAATATTATCGCATATGATTGCTTCTGTAACAATCTCTCTCTCTCTCTCTCTCTCTCTCTGTTTAAGGCGGGCACAATAGTTCTTTTGTCTCAGTCTTTTGTCTTTCTCAGATTATGACTAACAAGAGCCTTTATTAACTGATATTTCGTTATAGTACAAGATATTTGATGGTTTATATCTGCTTAATAGTACTGATTGGACTAAAATTATGCTGACTCGGCTCCATATTTTTATATATCTGTATGAAAATATATAGTTGATATTTTGATAGATGGCGTACTGGGAAAACCTGGAAGTTGTTTGGTTTGATTCTAAATTTATTTGCTTTGATTTTACGGCCGTGGAAGTCCCTTGAATTTTTAACTAATTGGTTTCCTCGTCAAACATTTTAACCTTCTGGATTCTCCCAGTACTTCAGAAACGGACACAGGGTTGCCCAATCTAAATTTATTCCTCGGCTGCTGTTTATTGCTCCAATGCCATCCTAACCCTGTCTGAGGAATAAGTTTTATTGGGCACTTTAAACTTCATTCATATTAATTGTTATTAGCCTGCAATCTCCATATAGCCTCGATATTGGAGATTAAGGTGCTCTAGATGTATCCATATTCTCTATGTTTTATATATTTTATGTTACTGTCATAGTTTTACTTTTCTCATAAAACAATTGTTATTTAAAGTGCATTATAATTTCTCAAAGCTGTTATGCATTTTCAATGAAGCCTTGACATTGAAAATGTACAACAGCTTGATGCTTTTTAGGTTACCTAACAATAGTCATTTAATGTCCTGTTACGCAAGTTTGTTTTAACTTTTCCACACCTTGTCAGCTTATAACTTTAATTTTTCCACATTCCTTTTGTAAGAATAGTTATTTTTGAACATAATCTATTTAATACATATTCCTCTATTAACATTTTCTTATTATAGTATACTAGGATACTGTATTATAGTTTTAAAGGATGCAAAACAAATCAAGTGCCTTAGTCAATTTGTAGAGTAAACTGTTAGCTTTACCGAGCCTTACAGGTTACTGAGTATACATAAGCTTGTGGCTCGGAGTTGGTTTTGTTGATTATGTAGTGGATGACTTAATCAGCAGAACCACACTCTGAGCCTTGTCTTCCAAAGCCGCATATCACTTCTGCCCCATACGTTGTACTTTGTACTATACTGCCCCCTCTTGTCTTGTGTCATATTGTGATAAACATGTCGGATTAGGTGTTGAAATGTTGTCTCATCAGTGTGGTCACACTGCCATTGGTGCTTTGTTTATATTTTTTTACCCTTTGTACTTGTTTTTTGGCACATTGAAGTGTTTTATGCGTACGTATTTTCTGTGGAGATACTTGAGAGTAATATTTGTGTACGCAAATCACCTCTGTAATTAAAGTGCATATTGTTATGGTGGGTTATTGTAAATTATGTAAAAAAAAATGTTAAAATAATACTATTTCTAAAAATTTGTGGTCAGTTTCTTTTTAAAGCCTGTGAAGTTTCTTCTTTATTGTTTGTATACACAAGTGCAATAGAAAGAAGCCCCAGCTAGAGTTGACTGAGTTCTTTGTTGGAAATTCATTGTTGGTGATGGTGATTTTATATTTTGATTAGGATTTTTGCGGACATTTGCCATCACTGATTAGTAAAAAACAAGTTTCACGACGTTTCGGGATCTGGAATCTGATCCCGTCTTCAGGTAGAAGAAAACCTAGAACATAACAAGATTAGTAACACATAGCCAAAAAAACCTGGACAAAAACACAGCTAAAACAGAGAACTGTAAAAGCAGTCACGAAAACACTAGCTGAAAAGAAAAACAATAACACAAAATAACACAGGAATCACAAGAATCAAGAATCACCAGACAGGAGAGAGCACCCTATCAAAATATTGCCCGCGGATAAAGGGAACGCTACTGTTGTCTTGGACACAGTAACATATAAAGAGAAAATATTGGACACTCTCCAGGCTGGTAAATATACTGAACTAAATAAAGATCCTACAGAAAGTTTCGAGCGTAAAGTTGCAAGCACTCTTAGGAAGCATAAACAGTTTTTTTCTGATAAACAAAGAACTCGTTTAACACCGCATCACTCGAAAATCCCACACATGTATGGGTTACCTAAAATTCATAAAACTGATGTACCTCTTAGGCCTATAATTAGTTCTCGCGACTCACCGTGTAGGGAACTGTCTAAAGTCCTCCTGGACATCCTGAAACCATTGGTAGGAAAAACTGACTCGTACATAAAAAATTCTAAAGACCTCGTTGAAAAGTCAAAGGACATAGTGCTAGCTGAGACGGATAAGCTGGTTAGTTTTGATGTTGAAAGTCTGTTCACGAATGTCCCAGTTCCTGAAACCTTAAAAATAATCGAGTCTCGACTCGAAAAAGATAAAAGTCTAACTGAACGTACTAAACTTCCTGTTAATGTCATTATGGAACTGCTTGAATTATGCACTCAATGTAACTATTTTGAACTAGAGGGTAAATTATACCGTCAAGATGAGGGGATGGCCGTGGGGTCGCCATTGTCGCCCATCTTTGCTAATATCTTTATGGAGGAGTTTGAGCAAAAGGCTTTGTCTTTGGCTCAACTCAAACCGAAGATTTGGTGGAGGTACGTCGATGACACCTTCGTGGTATTTCCGCATGGAGACGATGAACTAAAAGACTTTTTAGGGCATCTTAACAGTATTTCTCCTTCCATCCGCCTAACAATGGAAGAGGAAGTCCAAAACAAACTAGCATTTTTGGATGTGTGCGTAGAAAAGGATAGGGACACGCTTAGGACAACTGTTTTCAGAAAAAAGACACACACAGGGCAGTACTTAAATTTTCAATCAAACCATCAAAAATCTGTCAAAGAAGGGGTAGCTTACTCATTATTTGACAGAGCAAAGAGCATTTGCTCAAATCAAGATGGATTAAATCAGGAAATCAAAAAAGTAGAGCAAGATTTGGCTAAGAATGGATACCCTCAATCCGTAATAAGAAAGTGCAAAAACCGTAGGGCTGAACAGAATGAGTCAGAAAACACTGAAAAATTCGTTCCTATGTCAATCCCTTATGTGCCGGGATTATCGGAAAAAATTAGAAGAGTTGCTAGGAAGTTCAAAGTTAGAACCGCGTTTAGGACACAAAACACTCTTAGGCAATGTCTCGTAAAAACCAAACCAAAAAATGGCACTCAGGGATCAAAAAACTGTGTTTACAGAATAAACTGCAATAGTTGTTCTAGGCAGTATTATGGCGAGACAAAAAGACCTTTAAATGTTAGAATCAAAGAACACAAAGATAACACGAGGAAGGGCTTAGTGGATAAATCAAAAATTGCTCAACACTGCTGGTCTGAAAATCACCAGATGAATTTTGACGAAGCAAAAATAGTACACCGCGAACCTCATTTTTTCAAAAGAAAACTAATTGAAGCTTCATACATAAAACTAGCAGACCAACCAATCAGTCAATCTTCACTTGAAATAAGGCCAGTATGGCTACCAATATTAAACAAAGAATTGAAAGACAGGGAAAATAAAGTGTCAGCAAATAGGGTAATTACTAACAATTCTGTTCAAAATTCTCACAACATGTTAACCCGTAACAAGGCCAAGGGGCAAAATCAGGTTAAAAATTAACTAATAAACACAAACAGACACACGGAATTTGCATATCACATGTCTCTGTTTCAGGTTTTCGCCACCGGTAGCGCGCTGTGATTTGGTTGGCCGTGTCCGCCGCCATTTCCGTTGCCGCCGCCATTTGCTGTCCTCCTACCAGTCTCAGCTCAGCTCTGTTGGGTGTGGACGTGCTCTCTCCTGTCTGGTGATTCTTGATTCTTGTGATTCCTGTGTTATTGTTTTTCTTTTCAGCTAGTGTTTTCGTGACTGCTTTTACAGTTCTCTGTTTTAGCTGTGTTTTTGTCCAGGTTTTCCTGGCTATGTGTTACTAATCTTGTTATGTTCTAGGTTTTCTTCTACCTGAAGACGGGATCAGATTCCAGATCCCGAAACGTCGTGAAACTTGTTTTTTACTAATCAGTGATGGCAAATGTCCGCAAAAATCCTAATCAAAATATTGACTGAGTTGACAGTCATGATTGAGTCATGATATGGAGTGGGAGTAGTGATACGCTCCACTAGTATCATGATATGTTATTGGAGAGACTCGAGTAACCAAAATTTATTTTTCTTGTAAAGGAAAGAGGTTGTGGTACAATAATTGTTAACTATTAAAATAATAAAAGAAGCAAGGCGACTATTGACAAAATAAGAACTTTTTGCTGTTGAAGGAAAAGTGCTAAAGGTATAAGAATGATAACGGTATAATGCAAAAAAAAACCGAACCGCTGAAATTTAAAAAAATTATGTGACATCTATTAATATGAAAGTCATAAAATTTACTTAACAGAGAGTGGTTACCTATGAACTAGCAAATATTAAAATAAAAAATATAAAAAGCCTATGTTCTATTGCCTAACCTTGAAATGACTTTCACACCATTTTTGATGAAATGTGTAGTGCCCAGAAGATTTACCCAGTTCCAATATTGATCTGGGTGTAGGTAGCTCCTGAAAAGCACCCAATCACACGGCTCTGCAGATTTGTCTTCCACATGCGCCATGCTACAGTAATTGGGTGTTTTGGAATGTATTTTTATTGATGATATGCCTCCTAGATTGATGTTTGACTGAAAATAACTAGGTTACTAGGGATGTGCCTGATTCTCGATTCCACCGATTCTTTGGAAAAGATTAGGAATCGAAAATAGAATCGAGAATCGATTCCTTCGAAACCGCCAAAATATTCCGCGTAATTATTGTTATAACAGAAATAAGTTCTTAAATCTCGTGTGTCGATCAACGAAAAGATCACAAGCCTACTATTGTCAGTTGTCTAGCTTCACGAGCGATAAAAATAAACATCGGTCGCCGGATAACAACAATATTTGAACTGATAAGAGAAAGGATGTTGACATGTTTCAATAAAAAACTATTTCTCAGAATTCGGTAGGGGTGTGCGAGTATTCGACCGGTTGAGCTTTTCAGTATTCGGCTCGGCTCGACTTTTTTCAAAAAAGCTCGACACTCGAGCCGAGCTTTTGATAAGAGAATTTCTTATCGGAAAGATAATTATTGCATCTACTTTTGGGGACGGTAAACTGGAAGAGCGTTTCCTCCCAAGAAAAACATAAACAAAAAATATTGCCTAGTGATAAGGAAAGGACATTAACAGGTAACAAGAAATATTATCTCCATTTAGACGGAAATCGGAGCTATATTTAGTTGACCTTGGAGAACCGAAAAATACAGCAATAAAGTCTATTGTTTTATCATGGCTTATCTCTTTATATTGTACAAGTTTCATTTTGGTCTCTTTTGATTTATAAAAATAAGACAAAAAATATGAGCCGTCATTAAATTTATAGTTGTATGACAAGTTGCATTGTTGGTTTGTATTTTTAGCGAATTTCCCCTATAGGGAAGAAGCTATTACCGTAGGTCTCATGGTAAGACCTAAGCCCGAGACCATGATAACTTTTCGTTTTGGGGCCACCAGAAGCAAAAAACACCATTCGTTCGAATTTATATATATATCTATCTATCTGTCTATCTATCTATCTATCTATCTATATATATATATATGTGTGTGTGTCTGTGAGCACGATAGCGGCCGTAAATATGGTCCGATCTTAATGAAATTTGGTACAGACATGTAAAGTGGTGATCGATTGGACAAGTTCGTAAACCAGCCCGATCGGACCATCGGAAGGGGGGGTAAAGGGGGAATAACCCCCCCAAAAATGGGTTTTTTGGGGTTTTTACATAAAAAATTAAATTAATCAAATTTTTGTTGGCACCATTGGATTCGCCTCAAAAAAACAAACAATCTAGTATTTTGAATCATTGTTCTATGTCCATTGGTTACCGAGATATTGAAAGTGGTAAACACAGTACGTTGTCCCAATGTTAACCTTATGGGGAATAAGTAAAATTCTATATCTCGCTCATTTCTCAACATATCTTAATTTAACTTGGTTTGTGGCTTCATCTAGATGAGATATAATGTATTTTAGTCAAAAATCCCCGAAATTTCAATTTTTGTGGCAGCAAACCTGCATAATCATTCCCCATGTTATCCTTATGGGAAATAAAAAATTCTATATCTTACTTATTTTTTAACATTTCTTGACAAAACTTGGTATATGGCTTCTTCTAGTTAAGATATACTAAATAATGAATTAAAACTAACCAGTTTTAACATACCTGTTGCAGCAAACCTGCATACTCATTCTACATGCTAACCTTATGGGTAATAAAATAAGTTGTGTAGTTCGCTCATTTCTCAAAATATACTGATAAGAAATGGCATGAGGCTTCATACAGTTAATATCTACTTGATTATGGCTTAAAATATCCAAATCATCAAATTCCTGAGGCAGCAAACCTGTGTACTCTCTTTCCCAATGTTAACCTTATGAGAGGTAAATGCAATTGGATAGCTTTCTTATTCCTGAGCATATCTTGATAAAACATGTTATGTGGCTTTATATAGTTTAGATATATTGGATTGTAGCCTATAATACCTCATTTTCAAATTTCTGTGGCAGCAAACCTGCATTTTGCCATACTAATCTTATGAAGAATAATTTATTTTTGAATACCAATTGTGGGCATTTGGCAAATCACAGGATGAGGGAACAGGGCTCAAATTAAATGTTTTAATGTCAGGGACTCAGGAAAAGTACTGCAATTTCTTAAAGTTTGCTAGATAACAAAAAATAACATAAAATAACTGCCATTTAAGTAGCATTGGGAAGTAGCATTGGGATCTAAAACATCTGCTTTGTTTACATTAAAACATGTGAGCTGATGTTTGATTCAAAGCCACATGGTGGATACAGATATCGCTTACTTAAAGGCCAGATAACTAAATATGTCAAATAAATGTACTATAGCGAATACAGATTTTTACTGATGATGTTTATGAAATTTTTTACTCAAACTTAAACAGCTGGTCATTTCCCCATACGATTAAATTGGAAAAGCCAGCTGTTTTGAAGTTTTGAACATTGCATTTTCGTGCCAAGTATAGGCTATTATTTTTTATAGCCTGTTGATCTTAAAAGCCACTAGGAGAGTATTTTTGCACGCTTTCTTTTGAATGTATATTGATTTTACTTGATGCGAGACTTCATTTAAATTATTTATTTATGCACTTGAAATTCGCTGAGTATGCAGGACTGCTGCAACGGAGGTATTGCATTTTGTAGTAAGGATTCCTTATCTCCTAATAACTTACGCTCGCTCGCATTGAGTCAGACAATGACAAAAAGCCAGGACAGGTAAATAATATTTACAGTCCTAAATAATATTTGGGACTGCTTAAATATTATTTATATATATAATTATATCATAAAATATAATTTATACTTGTTTTTTTTTAATTGCAGACATTGGTTTAGTATTATTTTATTTCTTACAAACCAAATAAAAAAAGATTCGAAAATCAAGAATCGTTTTTTTCAGAATCGGAATCGAGAATCAAAATTTCTGGAATCGACCATCACTATAGGTTACTAACCTTTCCGTCGTCATTCCTTCAAGCTTATCAATGGATAACTAGTTTCAGGATTCTATCCCATTAACGATTTGTCCATCTGTGGATGGTCACGTCAGAATATTAACTTGTTGGGTGCGGCAAAATAAGTGCTTAGGTCTTCAAAAATGCGGACATAGCACAACACAGAATACCACAACAGTAAATAAATCACTCGGTAAAGGCAAAAGAACGCACGGCGCGGGAAACTGAAGCCACTCGACTAACACGTGGTATGTATTCGAGGAGCGGACAACGTACAGTCGGCCTCCGTCAAGAGCTGAGCTCGCACTGAACCAAAAAGCCGAGCGCTGCACGGTGACGCAACGTCTGCGTCATCCGCCCCCCGCGCTGCAATCGCATGACGCGTATGCCGCGTCATGCCGCACACAACGTGTTAATTAAATGTTTCGATTGTGTCCATGTTCCCATGTTTGTGTTGTGTGGCAGGATTTCATTTTATCATGACAAAGATATATGTTCTGTAAATTATTTGACGGAGTTATCCATTGATAAACTTCAATGATTGACAGTGGAGAGGTTAGTAGTAACCTAGATATTTTATATTTTATCAATTTTTTTCTTTTTATCTTGTGTTTAATTTATCTATCACTAAAGCAAATATTATTACAATACTCTATTATCAATGACATTATACTGTTTTTGTTCCCCAGAAACATGGTCTAATTTTCTCAATCAACAGCTCTTAGTTGCAAATTTTATGATTGATTCAGCATTTAAAAAAAGAATAAAGACTCAAACCTTTTGTAGAAAGAGGTAAAGTTGGAAGACTTGGCTTTGAGGATGCTAAGGTATTGTAAAATACGTGATACTGAGGAGTTTTTGATACAGTAAACTGAATGAAAACTGAGATTATTTAACAATGCTATTTTACATTGTAAAACAATCTGCTTTTCCTAGCAACTAACATAGGGTTTTTTAATGAAATAATGAATTCATTCCCTTCTAAATAAAACAGTACAAGGTACATAATTTTATCTTGAAAATTATCTGGCCACAAGATTGACAAGATTGAAGATTTTTTTTGTCCTCCCTTTACATCCCAGGACGCTAGACCTAGCCCGGAACCGTTTTGCACATGTCTTCAGGCTAGGGTGTGGGTCACGGCTTTATCACATAGCGAAAATGCCATAGGTGATTGGCGGGATTTGAACCCGGGCCTCCGAGATTGAAAGCCCGCGCTCTAACCACTATGCCAGGCCGCTCCCTGAAGAATGACTTGCTACAATGTAACGATATGGCTGCTTACTAATGACCTGATGAAGTTCTGAGAAACGAATCTAGTCGTCTTATGAAAAATAGTGATTGGATAAGGTAATTTTATTTTTTATTTAAAAATAAATGTACATATCATACATCTCCTAAATGTACTAAACACCACCATCTTAAACTATTGCACAACTCATTTGTTAACTTTTATCTTAATATAGATCCCAATAAATATACTGGACACATTTTTTTGTAGTCTTTGAATGTTTTTTTAGTGACAGACTGTGTCGAACTATACAGAGTTTAAGTATTGAGTCTACTGAACAAAGTCTGGTATCATTTATCCAGAAAGGTTTGAAGTCCAAGGAAATTTTTTTCATTCATTTATTTTGGATAAAACTTCCAAGCTTCAAAACTACTTGTTGAGCTTTAAAAAAGGTTACCACACGGAATTCATACAGTTTTATCCTTTTCCGTTCCATTTCAACCAAGATTGGTGGTTGTATAAATAAACAAAATTTGGAAAATTTGGTTCCAGATGAAGGGAAACAACAAAATGGTAAACATGGTTGCTGAGATAAAAGTGAAGAGAAAATAAACTGAACATTTTAGAGAAGAAACTATGTTTACCATGTATCCTTTATGCATGTCTTGCAATGGATTTTTATATTTTTGAGGTGGTGGTTTAGGGAGCCCTGAATGGACTTCAGCCAAGGGCCGCCAGACCGCTCCGAGAAGGGTAGCCACATTAAAAACAAGATATTCACCATGTAGTTGTTTATGGATGTGTCATACTGTACCTTTTAAGGTAAGAATTCTGTAAAGAAAGAAAAATGGACCATCATGGTAATAATAAGGCATAAATAAATGTCAATAACATCACTTTATTGTTTTCACATTAGACTCTGGAGAAAACATTACAATGAAGGTCGAGTGAAAATTAAAATAAAAACTAACCATTACAAGTTCAAGATCACATTCAAAACTGTATAAAGTTTGAAGGTTTACCTAAAGCTTTTACACTGTAACATTAATATCACATTCAAGAGCTAAAAACTGGTATCAAGGCATTGCTCAGAATGAATGTTTTAAGATTATACATTCCATCTGTAATTAAATTACTATGACATCCCATGTTTTAAATTGAAATTAAAACATTCACACTATAATAGGTAATTAAAATAAGGAAACATTTAAAATTTTTACAGATTAGGCCGTTAAGGTCATGTCGAACTTAAAACTTGGGTAGCATATTCAAATTACCTAAAAATAACATTGAACACCAATAAAACTTAATTCTAACTACAAAAAAGGAAACATATTTTGAATTGTTAGCTTTTTGATGCAGTCTCTACTATGGAATGAATCAATACTATAAAACCATATGTTTTAAAATCAAACTAAAACACTTTCACAGTAAAAATATTAAAACATCCTGTGTTTAAAATTTAAAATAAAACACTTACACAATGAAAAATTAAAAAATTATGAAAGCTAAACTAGGAAACATTTTAAAGTTTTACAGATTAGGTCATTAAGGTCATGTCAGACTTAAAACTTGGGTAGCACATTCAAATTACTTAAAAATAAAATTCAACACCAATAAAACTTAATTCTAACTACAAAAAAGAAAAAATATATTAAATCGTTAGCTTTTTGATGCAGTCCTTGCAATGGACCAAATCAGTACTATTAAAACCATGTGTTTTAAAATCAAATAAAACATTCACAGAGTAAAAATATTACATTATTAGTTAAATATGATTTTAAAAGCTAAACAAGACTAAACAGTACTTGAAAGATTGACAAATTAGGTTATTAACGTATTATTAAAACTTGAAACTTAGATAGCATATTCACACTAGAATTACTCTCAAAGACTAGTCAACACCAATGTAATTCAACCCTTCCAAAGCTAAATAAAAGGCGGCAAAGAGTTTAATTATATTAAGTATAAATTTACTATGTAACTTTTTTTGCTATACATCTTATTTATTTGAAATATGTTGTAAGTTTTAAAAAACAAGGAATTTTATATTGAAATAATTTATTAGCACATACAAAGAATTTTAAGGTTATGTACTGGTAGATATATCCATATTTGCCCTGTAAAGAACTTAAGCTGGACAGATGTATCAATCTTTCACCTATAATAAGAATCATGAAGTATGAATACAGCCATTGATGGGCACATGCAACATCTTTTGGCCCACAGCAGTAAGAAAAAAATTGAAAAATCCATCAAAAGCCTGGGAAGGGTTAATCCTTACAAATAAACCTAATATTCAACTCTTAGAAAGCTCTTATACATAGTCCTTGCTGTAGATAAAATAATTATTAAATAATGCTGTGCCTAAAAATAAAATGAAAACATTCATACAATAACTATATTAAATAACAAGTTAACTACTGACACAACCAAAGTTGACACTTCGAAGATCCCTCATGATTTTAACAATACTATTACTACTACTACTTGTTATCAGGTTTATTCCTCCTTTGGTATTTAGGAGGCTTGTATCTAGGTGCGTTTGCCACTCTGAAACAAGAAACTCAGCATTACCAATAAAAAAAAGAACTAAAACAAATTCATTGTAGATATTTATTACAGAGCACTGGTTAGTTTTGTTGGTAGTCAGCATATGTGTAAAAGTATTTTGAAAATTTCTATGAAAATATTTGTTTTACAGAAACATTTTTATTATTGATGTGCTTATTCCAAAGTGTTATTTTACTTTACCTTTAAGTTGGTTCCCAATTACATGCAATTTGTAGTATGCTCATTTTTTAGCTTATAAGAACAACTGAACCTCACTTAACACACCCACAACTGAAAAAAGGGGTCCTCCACTTTTATTCAGTCAGTGGGGGTCCAGGCCCCCGAGAATTGAAGGGGTCCCCCATAAAACGTTCTAAGCATCAAAATTTCAAAATCGGAGATATTCAGTGAAAAAGGTTCTCTAGGACACGAGCTACACCGTGGTATATTTTGTTTTGAAGATATTTGAGTTGGCAGCCCTGATTTCGTCTGTCAAAGTTTGCGTGCTTCGTGAGACTGCACAGACTTTTAGGGGAATAACGTTCTATTCGCCGAAAGATAGACTCCCCACCGGTCATTGGGTTCTCGCCCAGCGACCAAAATCTCGTAAATAAAAATAAAACATGTGAAGTAAATGTTGGAAAGTGAAGGGATGCGTCCAAGAAGGAATGTAGAAAAGCTGGATTACCCTTATTTAAAAACTAAGAAGTCGAGGCCTGGAAAATTTCCCCCAAAAGTGAGTCGAATAATGTTTTAAGCACCACATTTGGTAAACTTTTAGCAAAATGACATATCATATTATGTAACAAAATTACGTTCTTGTACTTGTATATCAATGAAATAATTGTTTTATATTCAGTTTTATTTTCGTTTATGTTGGTATTCCTACACTCCCTGAGATGTTTTCTTCCAAAGAAGAAGAGCAGTCCATCAGAGAATGTTTCAAACGCCAGTCATTTAGAACGTTATAACCTCCCAAAAAACATGTAAAATGTTTTTAAATGCTTAATGGCAAGTAAACATTTATTAAAAGGCTACTTTATAATGTTATAAGTAGGGTATTCAAAAATTATACATGATTGCAAGTTCTAACCTTGACAAAAACTTAAAT
This sequence comes from Flexamia atlantica, assembly GCA_035578135.1. Taxonomy (NCBI): domain Eukaryota; kingdom Metazoa; phylum Arthropoda; class Insecta; order Hemiptera; family Cicadellidae; genus Flexamia; species Flexamia atlantica. The sequence goes on from JAQJVK010000010.1 coordinate 31,419,334, forward strand.
TTTAGAATTCAACTTTCAACGCTTGCTTACTCGAAACGAGGTTTTTGTCACTTATACTCTCTATACATCTGGTTGAGCCGTCGACCCCGAGCTACCTGCGGCCACCCCAATAAACCCTCCCCGACTCTAGGCCGGCACGCAGCTGTTTCACTGATTAGTCACCTACTGGCTCTCCTAGTGCAATGATACATTTTTTTAATTTCAAATAATTTGATATTTTTTATATTTTTGTTGAAAAGTACTAAAAATGTTAAGAAAAATGATACAAAATTCAACTAGATATTTTCTACATTTTTCTCGTTAAATAGATGCAAATAAATCTCAAGCAACTTTTATTTCTTTTCTTAAAGGGGAATTAATCAAAATATATAGTCGAATTTTATATAATTTTTCTTAACTTTTTTAGTACTCTTCGACAAAAATATAAAAATATAAAATTATTTGAAATATAAAAAATGTTTCCTCGTACTAGGAGAGCCAGTAGTTGACTCATCAGTGAAACAGCTGCGTGCCGGCCTGGAGTCGGAGAGGGTTTATTGGGGGTGGCCGCAGGTAGCTCGGGGTCGACGGCTCAACCAGATGTATACAGAGTATAGAACGTTTTATGGGGGACCCCTTCAATTAAAGGAATGATTAATTAATTAATAAACGGTATCAGCAAACTGACACAAACCTTCTTCATTAAAGCGAGAAAACCAACTATAAAATATAAAGTATTCAAAACTATCTCACAAATACATACCAAATTTTACCAAAATTGGTTATTGATTATCAGAGATATCGGCTTTTAAATATTTGCCATAAGAATAAAACAAGACTACATTCTGCGTTTACCGCCAAATGAAAATATTAATTATCTCCACAACCAGTTGATGTAGACTAATAATTCAAAACTAGTGTACCTGGCGCACGAAATCGAAGGAGAAAATCTGTCCACCAATGCGTGTAGGTAGTTAATCTTAAGTGTTGCTATTTTAAAAAATCAAGATAATATCATTTGGAAAACGTACTTATGGTGTTGTATTTCAAGCAACCCTTGGTTATGTTTTGATTTTGTACAAATAAAAACTGGTGTTTTGTTGCCAGCTGTACGATCAATAACCATTTTTCAGAGTCAGATTTTATTTGTTTAACCACTTCCTTAAATAAACAGCTGATTTCTCGATCGTTGGTTTGTAACTGCATATTATGTCTATGGGGAAAATCGCGACTTTGACCCCATATTTTCCCATGTCCACGGTGACTTTTCAAAATTTTTTAAATTGATGGCAAAACTACATGCTAAGACCTTTCTAACGACACCTTGGACATGGTGATCCGTAGCACCACCGCTCCAAAACAATTATGTCTCGTCCGCCTCCATCATTCGCCACATCGCACACCTCCAGCAACCACCCACTCGGTCACGGCCTCCTCAGATACCATCAGCACACCCCCACCCCTCTTCCCCGGCCAAATTTATAAACTGCCCCTTCAGCCACCTTTAGCAAACACCCCCTGGGCCACGACCCCTCAACTACATTCAGCACCTACCATCCCCCCCTTTCTCTGGTCAACTTTATAAACTGTCTCTTCGGCTCTCTTCAGCAACCGTTCACTTGTGCACATCCAGCAATTACCCCCTCGGTCACCTCTATGACTGCCACCTCCAGCATACCCCCAGCAACTGTTCCATCGCCCACCTGATCGCCCACCTCCAGCCTTAGCCCTTTCGCCCACCTTCAGCAACTGATCCCTCGGCCCCCTTAAGCATCCTTCCACTCGGCCACATCATTTTAAACTTTTGTATTTTATATAGTACATATGTCATATTGTGCTCTTGGTTTAATTTCGTTCGGTTTGATACAGTAACATAAGGGTTTTCTGATTAATTCAAATCATCTGAGAATGTACACATTAATCAAGCCCATGTTATTCTTATGGGGAAAACCGCGACTTTGACCCCATGTTTTCCCATGACCACGGTGACTTTTCAAAATTTTTTTAATTGATGGCAAAACTACATGCTAAGACCTTTCTAACGACACCTTGGACATGGTGATCGGTAGCACCACCGCTCCAAAACAATTATCACAAAAATATGCCTAGCGTATTAAATATATAGATACTGGATTAGCCTTTATTTTTTCAAGATAAATTAATTGGTTGCAAGTAACTTATATTTAAATTAATTGTTTGCTTTTAGGTAATATTACATATTTGGATTTTTTAACACATTTTACAGACACCTAATCAACCGCCGCCGCAATAGGTTGGAGTCATTTTGTTTGTCAAGTTAACCAATGAAAACATTGAAATTCTTATCAAAATCGTTGGAGCTGTTTTTGAGGAATTAGGATTTTTGTCTTTTTGATGAGTTTTTTATATGGTAAATAGCCTTAAAGATCAAAAATTCAAAAATATGAAAAAAAAACACCTGGAGATATGACTTTATACCTACATGCCAAATTTCATGAAAATCGGACCACGGGTGTCAAGTTATACACTCACACAATCCACCCAGACGGAAAGATACCACTCTGAAAACCACTTTTTTGGATTTAGGGAGCACTAATACAGATATTTCCACTAAAAACTCAAATTCAAATATTCTGACAAAAACTATAGCTTCTCCTTATACTAAGTATATGGGGGAGAAAGTAAAATTGATAATTTTACACAATGTAAAAACAAACAGCTGGCTTCATGGCCTTGGGGGAAAACTGATTTCGGCCTCTATATGACATTCATAAAGCAGGAGATTACGTCGTAGTCAGGTGAAAAATGTTTTCTTCTAAATTGATGGCTTAAGCTATCTCTATAAGAAAAATTTACTTTAGCTTAGCTGCATATTGTAAAGACTTGGGTTGAAATACCATTTATGCCCTTACTCAGAAAGTTGTAGGCCAAGCCTACTAAAATCTTCCTCGTTAACACTTTGAACCCTAAGCCCGAGTATTGCTCGGGGAATATCGTATGTTGCCCTGAACGAAGCCCGAGTATAGGTCGGGCTGCGAAATTAAATTCCTTAGCAACGTGTATTCGATGTATATTCGCTAATCGTTGCTCGGGAACCCTTCCTTGATCATCTGGCATTGATTATAGTATCCAAAAGTCTCGAAACAAGCCTTCTGTTTAGCAGCAGAAAAATAAATCCAAATGTCTGCAGCTGATGCTGCTGACTTTGTTTAAAAGACAAATGTCTGGCTGACTTTGTTTACGTATATGTCGGTGTCCAATAAAGTGTGATTTTACTGATATTTACAAGTGTTTCGAGTGTGAGTTAGTTATCAGATTCGTTATTAATTTATTACGTAATGTTTTTGTCATGTTTAGAGTAAAATATGAGTGATATATTTGATGTGAGTGATGTAAGTGACCACCTTCGCAATTTTCTTTTCTTCATTTTTTTCTGTACGTTTTATGTGGAATCTTAAAATTGTTGTTTTTTGTAACTGTAATAAAATATATATAATTTTAAATGTTATATTTTTTCTTTATTTTGATATATAGTTTATATGGGTAAAAAGTATGTGTGTTAAGCTACGAATTTTGATTTGAACCCCAAAATTGGCCAGTAACACACGTAAAAAGAGATTTTAGCGCCCAGGGTTCAAAGTGTTAAAGAGAGGGCATCAGTTGGTGAGGTCCACCACTGTCAAGCTCTACCACATCTACCACACTCCTCGCCGCATTCCTGGATTTGGGCCAGGCCGGGACGGACAGAATGTTCCACTCAAAGTGGCTGGGCTTGACACATTCACAGGAGCTTAGAATTTATAGGAAATATTTGCTCAAATATCCTCTTTAATAAAAGGGACTGCTTTTAAAAGAAAGTTCAGATGGAAACCTGAATTTGTTTGAAATCACACAAATATTTTCCCCATGTATCCTCATTAATTTTTGGTGTTTTGAGGCCAATAATTTTGAGACTTTATAGAAATTCCCTCATTATTATGAAAAACTGGGTTAAAGCAAACAATCCAGTAATTTAAGAACATTTTGAGGTTCGAATTAAAACAACGGTTTAACCATTTTAAGTAGTTTTTATCAGACAACTTTTCACCAGGACTTTAACTATGTACATTCATAAACACTCTGATGACATTTTTGAACGCGTGACTCATGACTATAGAACACGAACAGCACTTGGGCAAGGAATACGCATACCAAGACTAACGAGGACATTTTCAACAACAAACTGCTATTACTTGGCCCATCACTTATACAACAATCTTCCTCGACATTTACGGAATAATCAAGACTCAGTCATGCTTTACAAAAAACACATATTGCAATGGCTTACTATTACTGGAAGAGAAGGTGTAGAAAGACTGTTTGTATCAACTTATAGACAATGACAATGCAGCTGATATGAAAATCGAGGAACGTGTGTGGGTATGCGAGAGCAATTGGTGTGCATTTGTGCGTGCGTATGAGCGTGTGTATGTGTGCGTGCGAGGTGTGTGTATGGACGAGTTCGATTGAGCGTGTGTTTGTGTGTGTGTTTGTGTGTGTGTATGTGTGTGTGTGTGTGTGTGTGTGTGTGTGTGTGTGTGTGTGTGTGTGTGTGTGTGTGTGTGTGTGTGTGTGTGTGTGTGTGTATTTGTTGCTGTCTCACTGTTGTGAATTACGGTGAGGAATTTGGTCCGTCCGTCCGTCCGTCAACGTTGTACTTTTTTCATTTTTATCTCTTTTTTTACCTTTCTGCCACATTCATTCATTCCATAAAATTGTTTGTCTTTGTTTAACCTGATCGTCCACCTGTCTCCTTCAGTCAATTTCAGTCAATTTAAATTATTAATTTGTATCTTTCCAATTCGCAATAAACATATACAATATTAATTAATTAAAGCATTTTTTATGGTAAATGATGACTCATCCCCACGCACGGGTTTTCTATGTGGGGATTAATTTCGCTAACAACATAAGAGTTAATTTAAGATTAGGCTAAGATGCAATGCATCTAAAATGTATGTAATAACTCTGTAAATTATTGTAAACTTTAAAGCGAAATAAATAATTTTTGATTTGATTTGATTTGAGTAATGTTGTAGGTGATCTAATGAAATTGTTTGTTTTATAATTAATGACCTTGAGGAGGAGCTGAGGTTATTCGGTTGATTAAATTACTCACCCCTGTGCTGCTGCCTCATTCTCTGAAGCCTCCAGCTCGCGATAAGCAGTGGCAAGGTTCTGGACCGCAGTGATCAGATCGTGGATGGCTGGAGGGCCTGGCAGCGGGTTAGTGGCTCTGTCGAAGGCCACAGGATGGGGCATCGCATCTGCATCCCTCCTGCGATGATCCCCGGAGCCTGATCTTTGTTGGCGGGACATAAGATTGCGAGGAAGTGTCACTAAAACAGACAAGTAAATAAATAATTATGGAAAGGTAATGAAAACAGAAATCTTAAACTTACTCTCTTAACCCTTTGACTAATTTTTTATGTCCTAAATTTTTATTTTTACTTTTTAATTGGTTGTCCTTTTTTGTTTATGTCTAATTTATTAGTTCACATTGAATAAATATATTAGTATGCCGAATTAATTAATAAGAGATGAAAAAAGGGGTCCTCCACTTTCATTCAATTCATTGGTGTAGGGGGGCCAACTGGGTCCAGGCCTCCGAGAATTAAGGGAATAAAAAGAAAAAATGAAGAAAAATCTTATATATTAAAAAACTTTTGTAAAACTAACTATAGCGACCCTGGCCGTTCTACTGGACCGATTTACATGCGGGTTGTACCAAAACAAAAGGTTATTAGGCCTGTATGTGCAGGTTTTATTTGAATTAGGAAACTATTTATATTAACTGGGTCAAAAATGGAAAATAAACTTTTCTTATGGAGATTTAACATGGGGAAGAGATTTGGAGCTTATGACAGCGAGCCTGGCTGTCATACTGGACCGATTTACACGCAGGTTGTACCAAAACAAAGGTTATCGGGCCTATATGTGCAGGTTTTATTTGAATTTTGAAACTATTTATGTTAACTGGGTCAAAATTGGAAAATAAACTTTTCTTATGGAGATTTAACATGGGGAAGAAATTTGAAGCTTATGACAGGGAGGCTCGCCGTACTACTGAACCGATTTACACGCGGATTGTACCATAGCAAAGGTTATCAGGCCTATATCTGCAGGTTTTATTTGAATTTTGAAACTATTTAACTGAAATGTGTAAAAAATGAAAAATAAACTTTTCTTATGGAGATTTAACATGGAGGAAAAATAAACTTTTTTAATCCTTTGGACAGTATGTCTGAGACTTCCAGTGGACCCATTTTCATGCAATTTGTACCAAACAAAAGCTCAACTTTTCTATATTTGCAGGTTTTATTTACTTTTGCATTACCTTACTTTTTTTAACTAAAAAATTCGACATTTCCAAACCTTTGCAATTATATATTTTGACAAGTCATTCATTCAGCTGATTGTGAAGACACGAGGTACTTTGTCGAACGACAGGAAAAGAGCAAACGCTCAAAAAGCATTTGGTTTATCATGGTCGGTATATAAAAACGTATGCATTATCATGTATTATCCTTTAAATGGAAAGAAAAAACAGTTTTATATTATTTAAATTACAGAGTTTTATAGGTGTAAAAAAATAAGATTTTATTGCTAAATTGTTTAGTATTATAACTACTTAATTATGTGAAACAGCTGATATCAATAACGTTGATGGTCTAAATGTTTATTGCAATGGCAAATTTTAAAAGGACACTCATATTAAATGTAATTTTGAGACCTACGATGAATGCTACATTTGAAATTGGGTTGAAAGCAAAATTAAACTTATGACAGCGAGCCTGACCATACTGTTGGACCGATTTACACACGGCTGGTACCAAATAAAAGGTAATTGTATCTGTATTTGCCCATTCTGCTTCGATTTCAGCTGTTAATCCATTTAATTTTCCAAAAACGGAAATTAAAACACAGAGAAATAAGCAGAGGTCGCATTCATATGGCAGTAGTGTTGCGGGTAACTGCCTAACACCAGGAAGTAAAACAATAGGGAGACAATAGACTTCCGGGCGCCCCCCTACCCCCCGCGCCCACTCTACGGCACTGCTCAACACATATTTAGCGCAACATTTGATGCGACCTCTGTCTTATTTCTTCTCTGTGATTAAAATCACTTAACATAATAACATGGGGAAACATTTTAAGCATGTTTTTAGTGAGACCTGGAGTTCTTTCGGACCGATTTACATGCAGGTTGTGTTAAATGAAAGGTAATTAACTAACTCTATATATGCCCATTCGCCTGAAAACTTAAATATTGCTTCATTCTATATTTCAGAAATGGAATATAAAATATTTCCTATTTATTAGTATAGTTTTTACTGATCAACTGAGTATAACAGCTCAGATCAGCTGATTATGAAGGTTTGTTTTAAAGCACATGTTTTACTGTCATAACACGGTTTGTTTATGTTGTGATTAACTTTATTTTAGTATTTTAGTGGTGATTGAATGTGAAGAATTGTGCTTCAAAGAACATTACAACTAACACATAAGAAGCTGTACAATTTATTGGAATAAACAACAATTCATTCATTCATTCATTCATTCATATTTTAACTTTGTAGATACTATACCATTGTTAATAGGTACCGAATGTCCTGCCTTAAGTTTTCCAAGCTAACTTTTTCATTTCATGTCTGACATTAAACTTCTTATGAGGAAACCCCTTATTTTTTATGTTGCTTTTAGGTATGTATTTCAATTTTTGAATTGTCCTTTAACTTCTCATTTCTCCCTCCTATACCATAGTCTAGCTATGGAGAAATTTTTGTTTTCAAGTTATTAGTGGAAATGTTTGTTTTAGTGTTCCCCGAATCCAAAAATATGGTTTCCGGAGAAAGTATTGTTTTCATCAAAATTTATAAATTTGAGTTGTTAGTGGATATATTTGTTTTAGTGCTCCCTGAATCAAAAAAAAGTGGTTTTCAGAGTGGTGTCTGTCCATCCGTGTCTTTGTGTGTGTGTGCGCGTGTGTGTATGAGTGAGTGGATTTGTGGATGTATGTAAATAGAGCTAGAAAAAACACCAATGGCCCGATTTTCATGAAATTTGGAATGTAGGTATGAAACTAAAATATCTCCATGTGTTTTTTCATTTTTTGAATTTTTGATTTTTAAGGGTATTTACCCCATACAAAACCCATAAGAAACTAAAAAAACTCCAAATTTTTCAAAAACGGCTTAACGATTTTGATAAAGCTGTCATGGTTTTTAGGGTTTAAGATGACAAACAAAATGACACCACCCGTATATCTGTAAAAATTAAGGTTCAGAAGTTATGAGGATTTAAGTGTTAACAAATTCTAATGTTTCTGTGTAGAATCCAAAAACACCATAAAATACATGGTGTTCCATAAGACAAAATAATGTTTTCTGCCATAATGGAAAGTTTCAGGAAATTCCAAAAATTGAAATACATACCCAACAGGAGCAAAAAATAAAAGGTTTCCCTATAACAGGTTTAATGCCATACATAAAATAAAAAGTTAGCTATTGGAAAACTTAGGCTGGAAAACCCGGTATAGTGAAGAATAGTCATATGCCGAGATTGACTGACGGTGATGAAAGAGTTTTGATGGCCGTGAAATCACCGAATCTCTAAGAAATAATCAAGAAATCTACCGAAGACTACACAATTGACAGTTTTCCTGCCTCAATAAAAAAATTGTGTTTTCCCATTTTTTGCATATTTTTCTGTGTTTGGGAGAAGCTTGCGCCCCCCCCCCCTGGGTTCGCGATTTTTTCTCAGTTTTTTCTTGGTTTGCCACCAGAGAATTACATTTAAACCACTCTCTATCCAAAACTAAATGCTGCCAATTATAGTTACTGCTTATCACAGTGGTATCATCAGTATACAAATAGTCTTTGTGTGCAAAATCATTCACTGCAACAATAAAAAGAAAAGGCCTTAACACAGAACCCTGTGGCAGTCCTCTTTTACTTAGATATGTATAAAGTAGAGATAGCTCTTTGTGTTTATACTGAAACGCTCTAGTTTTTGAATAAGGAAGTCATGGGGTAACCATTCTTTGAAGGAATTAAATTATCTCCTTTAGGCCTATATTGTAGGGAAAACCTTCACCACTTTTAATACCTCAGGAAAAATTCATTGCCTTAACACTGCATCATATAGATACAGAGGTGGTTTTAAAATGGCATATATTATCTCCTTAATAATCTTATTAGAAAAACCACAATGATCCTCACTTTGTGAGGAACTTAAATTTGATACACATTGTATTACATCTTTCTCAGTTATATTTTTCCACTGAAAGCTTAAGTTTAAATTATTACAATTGAAGGGGTCCCTTGTAAAATGTTCTAAGTGACAAAATTTCAAAATCGGAGATATTCAGTGAAAAAGGTTCTCTAGGACTCGAGCAACACTGTGGTATATATTTTTTTAAGCTATTTTAATTGGCAGCCTGCTTGATTTCCGTCAATCAGTTCGCTTGCTTTGCGGGACTGCACGGACTTTCTGGGGAATAACGTTCCATTCGCCGAAAGGTGGATTCCCCATGCGTTTGTTACTTTGTTGCCCAGCGACAAAAGTCGCATAAATAAAAATAAACGACATGAAGTAAATATTGGAAAGTGGAAGGAAAAGACCAAGAATGAATATAGAAAAGCTGGATTACCCTATATTTAAAAAACTATGAAGCCAAGGCCTGGAAAATTGTCCCCAAAAGAAGTGAGAAGAGTAACTTTTTAAGCACCACATTTGGATAACTTGTAGCAAAATGATGTATAACATTATAAAACAACATTAACATTACGTATTTGTTCTTTATATCAATAAAATTGTTTTATATTCAGTTTTATTATCATTAATGTTGGTATTCGTACACTCCCTGTTGTTTTCTTCCAAAGCAGAAGAGCAGTCCGTCAGAGACAGTTCCAAGCGCCAGTCGTTTAGAACATTGTAACCCCCAAAAAAACACATAAAATGTTTTGAAATGCTTAATGGCAAGTAAAAAATTAATATAAGGCTACTTTATGATGTTATAAATAGGATATTAATACATTAAGTTCTAAACTTGATAAAACCATAAATTTTATAATTCAACTTTCAACTCTTGATTACTCGAAACTAGGTTTTTGTCGCTTAGATTGTTTAACAGGGGACCCCTTCAATTATTAAATACCAGAAAGTCATTTAAAAACTATCGGTTGCCTATGATCTTTTGTTGCATTTACATTCAGGTTACTAGCTGCATTAACAAAATATTTATTCCACTCACTTGACTTAATTTTAAGTTGACAATTAATTTTACTGCTACTGGTGCATTGGGTTTCTGACTTAATTACTCTCCATGCGGCCATACATTTATTTTTAGATTTACTGATTAAATTATCATTAGCCATTACTATTGCCTCTCTCAACATAATTCTATACTTTTTCTTTGCCAAGTTATACTCATTTTTTACCTTTCTCCATCCAAATTGTTATCACTACACTTAAATTTATCATATAGAACCAATTACAAATTTCCCATCACTTTTAACTCAGAAGTATATACCACCTTTGTACTTTTCTTCTTATCAGATTGAACTTTGAATTCGTTTTATTGGACAGTAACAGTCTAAGTTTTGCTTTAAAACCTCAGTGAAATAATTAAAAGCTTGGTCAGTGTCATCATACAACCATAACTGATTTCAGTCCTGAAACTTTAAATTTATCATTAAGTTTTCAACTTTACTCTTACCCATTAGTCTCAATATTTTTAAATGTATCTTCTTCTTTCATATTGACCAACTTATTTTCAAAAATAGCCAACACACCTGTGTGATCAGACAAAAAAGGGTGAATAACTTTACAAATATTGGTTGGCTGGTTACCTGCAATACTATCTGAACATGCCTCATATCTAGTACTATTTGTATTTAAACAATGTAAACCATAAGTGTCAGTTTTCAAATGATTTATTTTTATTTATGTTAAAGTCAACAGTTAAAACCGCCCCCCGCAGCGCTGGTTCCGAGTAGTGGCGCACTCACCCGGGGGTGGGTATGGCACCATTGCACAGCCAGGTGCCTAGCCAGAGGCGGTGCCAAAATCTCACCATTTCAGATGTCTAATACCTGTCTTTATCTGTATCATGTGCCAATACCGATGGGGCTCGAACGGAAACGTGGTCTGACGGCGCTGCTGTACCAAACATGCCCAGGGAAATGTACCGCACCAGAGACACGAAAGCGACAAAGCACAAAGAACACAAAAACTCTTCCCCACAAAACACCCCCCACACATAAGTATTTAGAAATAGTAAATAAATGTTGGCTCAGGGCTCAGAAACTCTTCTGTCAACTATCTGTGACCTTTGGGTGTCCTACTAACACAACATGTCTTTACAAACTTCCTTCACTCTCAAAACATGGGGGGAAACCAGAACAACACATGACCAAACCGTGATTTCAGGATCAAACACAGTAAACAACTGGTGGTCCAGCCTAGTCTTTCGAACCACCTGACCAACCAACTTCTGACTACGTCAGCTCAGACTCTCAACAATAAAACAGCCACCACCTCGACACGCCACAACAGCACCAGCCAACCACAAACAAATCACAATTACATCTGACACCCAGGGCCAACAATTGAAATGATCAACTTCAAACTGACAAACAACAAAACACATACACTGACCCACTCACATGAACCCAAACACTGAACAGCACCAATGCATGCCCACACGCTCACAGGATTGCTTGGCTTCAAAACCAAAATAAAAAAAAAACAAAAAACAGGCAAGTTGCTCAATGTGGGATCAACTAACAATGGGCCATTGTTTGGTAAATGACTAATAACACTTCAAAGGGTGAAAACAAGAAAAAAAGAAACTAACATTTGTTCTAGGGCGTGGTGAAGGGTTTGAGCAGACAGAAAACTCAAGGATCAACCTTTTCTGAACCAGCACAATATACCTTTCTCACCCCAATCTCTCCCTGATGCACCCCTACTGACAAAGGGGGACCTGCTTGTCCTGATGTAGGACTTACTATCACTCTTTTCCTAATCTCCCTCCCTCTCCCACTCAATGATACATTAGCTGGGTTATCCCAGAGATCTGTATCAAATACCAATACCAATACCAAGTCAACAGTTAAAACTAACATACCATAATATTTTTTATTTAAAAATGTTAAAAATCTATCCAACATGTTAAAGTAAGTAAATACAAGCATCTAATGGAGCCGTATGATAAATACTGACAACAACAAGCTGTCTCAAGTTTTAGTATGTAAATAGCACATACCTCAACAATTTCTTGCACACCAAAATAATCTAAATTGAACCCAAACTCGATTCTATTCTTAACAAAAATAGAACATCCTCCATTTGTAAGCAGAGGTGCTCTTCAGTAATAAGCGGCTAAATTAAAACCACTTGGTATATGCAGTAGTAATCTATTCTTGGGTGAGCCAATGTTCATTGTGGATAAAATATTACAACCTATATGTCCTAAAACTGATTCTGATGCATAAAACTTATTACGTATAGAATGGACAATTAAATGGAATACAGTCAAGGGCTGACCCCCCCCCCCCCCCCCAGCAGATGTCCGTTGCCCTCAGGCTGTGGGCTCCGCAATGCCGTGGGTGGAGCTACTCCTGGTCCTTGCTGTGGTGATGCTTGTCCCTTTGTAGTTGTTATTTTGACAATTTCATCATATAATTTCTCTGCCAACCAACTTTTCCCTTAGAGTTTAGGTGTATGCCATGTCCCGTGTGTAAACTTTTACCAGCTTTACTTACTTCTACTGAAGTTACATTCACATAACGGTCACTAATTATTTAAAAAGTCTCATTAGTTATTTTAACTTTAGTATTCGCACATGACCACTCCACCAAATCATAGTCCAAATTTTTCAAGAGTCTCTGTGATACCAGTCACTACTTTTTCCGCCCTATTAAGAACTACGTCATTAGTTCTTCAGAAGGATATCTTCCTCATTTCCAATTCACTTGATATAATTTTCTCATTCAAGATCTGCCTAGCACAACCTCCTGGATTCACAAAGCCTACAGCTTCTAAAAAGTGTTGCTAGTTTTTGTTGAATTTCTTATTTAAATGCCATGACATCATGACAAATCCCTTCCATGACTGTCAGCACAGATTAGTATTTTCTTAGCAATGCCATTTCCACTTATATTTGACAAATCTTTTTTGTTCTCCACCATCTTCATTATCTTCTCCACCCTCTTCATTATCTTATTCACCCTCTTCATTATCTTCTCCACCATCTTCATTATCTTCTTCACCCTCTTCATTATCTTCATCTCCCTCTTCATTATCTTCTTCACCCTCTTCATTATCTCCTTCACCCTCTTCATTATCTTCTTCACCCTCCTCATTATCTTCTTCATATGCGGCAAAAGGTCTGAGAAAGTCTGGATTTTTGATATATTGTTAATGCCGAGCAAAAGAGTAAAACACCACCAAGTTTACACAATTAATTGGATACTCTATGCAATCAGAACCATAGCAAGAAAAGATAAAAATATATGCACATTTTTATTTTGTAAAAATTTGTTCACCCTCCTCATTATCTTCTTCACCCTCTTCATTGTCTTCATTTTGAGAAGGTACAAGTACTTCCAAAATATTTTTGAAAAAAAAGGATTTTTGTCTTTGGTACACACAGGAGTTTTGAAAGGCTAGTATAAGCACTCCAAGGCTGCCAGCTAAATAATAACACCAAACAGAGTGGCTTGTCAGCAGGTACTATTATAGAATTAGTCCAGACAAGGCATCATATGTGGCAAAAGGTCTGAGAAAGTCTGGATTTTTGATATATTGTTAATGCCGAGCAAAAGAGTAAAACACCACCAAGTTTACACAATTAATTGGATACTCTATGCAATCAGAACCATAGCAAGAAAAGATAAAAATATATGCACATTTTTATTTTGTAAAAATTTGTTATTTTATATCCAACGTAGAGAAAAATTGAATAATGTTTACTGGAAGGGCTTCAGGCCAACCAACTGTACCACTTGTTAGCTCACTTAAGAGAGATTGCATATTTGGGAAACAAAAACATGCATAGCAACCAACTTCAGTTTTACACTCGGATACATTAACAGCGTCGAGCAGTAGAGCACTATTCCGGTAAAGTCAGTTGTAGCGGCGATTCTGAGAACTAATAGGCTACGTTTTGTACCCAAAGGGTATAACATATATGCTCTATCACAACATATAACATTGTGAAATTTAGTTAATACAGGTATGGATTTTTCATTTTTTTCATACAAAGCAACTGAAAATGTTCTTAATATCATAAGTATGTGGTTCTTATGATTTATGGCCTTGTATTTATGGCCTTATATTGTTTGTATTTTTTCCTTGTAATGTGTTACTAATGGATAAATAAACGTATTCACTCATTCAAATCCAGTATATGTCGCACAACCTTATAGAGTTAAACACTGCTTTTTGTGTTTGATTCCACTCACCGAGCATTTGATAATTTATTTCATCATCACCATCAGCTGGCGAGGAAGGTCGAACTGTAGAATCATGGCTTGAGGCACGTATAGGTTCATCCTTCTTGTCTTGCAAATGTTGTTTCTTATCCTTCTTACGACTTCTGCTTTTTGAAGGCCTGTGATAAAAAAATGACTTATTTATATGGCTCTTGTCACAACCCTACTCATTTATCTTTTCGATCCAATTTTATTTTACTGGCTTTGAAATATAAACAAAATTTTTTTAATGTACATTAATTGGCAATTTTTTATCTTGACATTGATGAAACTGGATCAGGGCTTGCAACAGTCTTTGGAGTTTAAAAAAATATCGCAATTGTAACATACCTGCAAACTCAGTGAATTCAAAATGTTTGAAAATATATTTTAACCAACCTTTGACTGACACATACATTTTTAACATAAGAATAACATGGAGAATGTAAATACAGGTTATAATAGCACAGCAGTGTTTGCAGCTAAACGTATATGAAAAATTGGATTTTTTAAGCCGTTATCCAGAGTATAACTCAATTACAAGATTTTTGTCATGTTAAAGATAACACAGGTTATAATAGCACAGCAAAGAGAATATGAAAAATTGGATTTTCAAGCCATTACCCAGTGTATAACTCAATTACAAGATTTTAGTCATGTTAAAGATAACATACAGTGCCGGATTTACGATAGGCCCACCAAGCCCTGGCTTTGGGCCGCGGCACATAGGAGGGCTGCTCACAGTAGACATTAAGGTATTTTGAGTGAATTTGAGGGGATAATTAGGCTCTAGAAAGTAATTCAGCTAAAAATTATTAAAAATAAAAAAGTCACCACTTTTGATGAAATTGTTTGGTGCCAGGGGGAGCACATAAATTTGGGCTTTGGGCCGCGACGGCCATAAATTCGGTAATGATGATAAATATTGCCGATGACCTGGTTTGGACAAATATTGTTGTTTTAAATTACCTTACATCAATCAGTTTAATCAAAGTTGTATTATGGTGACCTAGGTTCCTATATGCTGGGTTGCATCACCCTCAGGCTAGTAGACTGTCACGCTCTTCTACTAGCCCAAGCTAGGATGATGCAACCCAGTATTGAAACCTAGGTTACTACATTACGAATTTTAGTGAACTTGATGATTTAAGTTAATTTGAACAAACAATATTTATCAAATATAAAAACCATACACTAAGTTTCATCGAGATGAAATAACTTTAACCCTCGAGGGGACGCTAAGCGGAGGAATCCTCCGGGTTAATTTTTGTTGTAGTGGGAAATATTTATCTTGGGGTTGGCAGCGCTGTCCTTTTGTGTAGCTATTACCCCTCCCTCCTAAAGCATTTGACCGCCCTGCCCTCCAATTTTACCGACTGAGGTCAGTTTTGGGAGCGATGTCCTGAGTTTCCGGAGGATTCCTCCGTGAGCGTTTTCGATCGATACCTTGAGGAAACCTCCATGAGAGTTACCATGTGTTTTATAATAATAGTTACATTGTTATACTAACTTTGCAATTTTCACTCCTTTTTTGCAGAGATATAGCGTGAAAACAATTTTTTTCTCATATTCTATTTTTATTTCAAACAATTTAAGTATTTAGAATACATTTTGTGCATCATTTAAAACCCGGACGAAACATCCTTGAGCGAGAGACGACGTTTACAATTTTAAGCGACCTCTGGAGGGTTAGAGAAAAATTAAAAAATATGAAAGACGTATAAATGTTTCCCATAAGATTAACATTAGAATGTCTAGAATTACTGCAACAGAAGTGAAGGAAAATGGGATTTTAGGCCATTATAATAACTGTGAAATAACCAAAGCAAAACATGAGCAAACGAAAAATTCAAGATGATAGTAATATTTCAAGAAACAAGTAAAAATTAAATAAGAGTATTTTTTCAAAGATTAATTAAAATCAGTTAATAATATTTCTGGAACTAAAAATATAGTATTTTATATAGGCATATACGATCAATTAACATGATCATGTGATCAAGGACGCTCACGTCTTTTCACAGAATTTCTTTAATTGTTTTCTCACAATCATTAACACATTCGCTGTGGTAGAATTGTAACCTAATCTTTATTTCAGTGTGTCATGAGTAATGGGTTCTTCGTTCCTAGTTATACCTGGGTGCGTCACGAGTAACTGGTTACTTGTTGCAAAGCCTACATTTCCAGCACAATATATCAGCTGAGGGTAAAGCTTCTCTAGTTACGATTAAAGAAACTAAGACAACTTTGCTTATCATTCTGCTGCTTAGGATTTGTTTCTGATGTCATCCCACGTAGAAAACATGAAAAAACTAGGTAATAACAATAACCGTATTTGATTGTACAGGTTATAAAAATTGACGAATTCAATAGTAAATGATACGAGGAATGCTAATAACATTTAAATGGCAAAGGATCAATAATATGCATATATTTCATGTTATAGAATAATATAACAAAATACTAAATTTAATGTCCCATAAAAATAACCACAGTGCTACACGATAACCGATTACTCGTGTAGAGTTAAAAATAAAACTGTATTCTCTGAAAAATTGCCAATTCAGGAATATTGCGATCGCATTACAAATGGCCGAGATATGCAAAACGTACCCAGGGAATGATCGTTGATTTCAGCCGCCGCACTCTAGGCAATGGCCGGCACGAGTAACCAGTTATTCGAGATGCAGTGAATGTGTTAAAGCAGTTTTATTAGATATTTCCATTGAGGTTTATGGATCAAGGATCCTTATGACAAAGAAGAAGGGGTGTATTATTTTTTTTATAAATAGTAAAACGCATTATATTCAACATTAAAAAATAACAAGTCATAATATTTAAAAAAGTTTAATATGTTAAATTTTTGCAATAAGTCAGGAGGGCATAGCCCCCTTTCCCCACATTCCAACCCCTTAACTCCGCCTATGATAATTCCCTTCTGCTCAAATAAAACATCACAAAAAAATTCTCATAACAGAGTATCTTAAAACGTCTTTGAGAAATTGCTGATAGTTTTCAGTCCTATCTGCAAGATTAATTGTAAGGTTGTGTTAATGGTTGAGGCGAATCGTTTTGGGTTGTTGGTTGGAGTTTGAAACTGAGAAATGAAGGAGCTGTTAGAAAATTAAAGGTCTGTTTCTTTCTAAAACAAATAACACCAAGGTGTTGATTGTTGTTAATTCTTGATAGTGTATTTTTTCTCAGTTCAAATAAACATATGGGAAAAGCCATTGAATTAAATTAGTTTTTAAACATGACTTTAAAAAATGAAATATACAATTTATAATCAGATTTCTAACCTTGGCCATTTTGTATCTTCAGCTGCATCTTGTGAGGCACTGTAAGAACGTTGGACTGCCGAGTCAGAGACTGAGGGTCTTGCAGAACGTACAGGAGGAAGAGGGGGAAAGTCGAGAGCAGGGGGGAGAGGGCCAAAATCACATGCAGGAGGAAAGGAGGGTAAGTTACATGACTGAGGGAGGGAGGGAAAATCACGTGGTGAAGGAAGGGAAGGAAAGTCACGAGGAGGAGGGAGGGGGGGGAAATCCGGTCCTAAGCTTCTCCTCTTACTAGTTGTAGGATCGCGGGGAAGGGCACCTGAAACGCATAGGAAAATTAATTAAACTCAATCAAAAATTTAAAAAAACTGAAAATCAGTGGGAGAGACAGCAATGACTAATCAACATAATCTAATATAATAACATAATCTTAATTTTTTTGTGTGCAGATTTCCTAGATTTCCACAAATCCTCTGTAATTAATAAATAAATTAGAACATAATTAGGATTTTTAACATAATTTTGTAGCTTATTCAAAGGAGAAGTTTTTTTATGTCATTTGACATATTTAACAATCCAGTTATAAAACGGAGAACTAGTGCCCTAATCTTTATTTCACAAAATTCAAATTTCATTCAAATCTTGATCCTGCCAGTCTCTCATTGGGCCTGATGAGGATTGGTATGACTCAATCGAAATTGATCGCCATTTTCCATCTTTTATGTATATTTACCATTTTATACATGAATACAGTAGAAGTGTAGCCTTATAGTTTTTGAGAAACTGTGATCAGTCAGTCAGTCAGTGGGTATTTTAAATGTTGAAAGCCATCTTTCATCTTTCATTAATATCCAGTGTATTAAACAACACTTATCATGCCAATCAAGAAGTTGTTTAAATTAAAAATTACATCCTCCAATTAATTTAAAATTTATGACATAATAAGTGGGAAAACTACCATTATCCTAAGTGTAAAAATTATAGATGTTGAAATTTGGGATCAAATGAGCCTAATTTTATCTCTATTGGATCAAGGGCAATGTCAAAATAAAGTATAAAATATTTTAAACCATTTTTGAAATAAAAAGTATGAAATTTTATATTTAAAAAAATATAAAATCTTTTCTAAAGTCATCTTATTGTTCTTTGCTGATGATATTGATAATGAAATGACAGTAAATACGGCTTTCATTTGAAATGTTGACCAGTGACATAGAGCTAATCGTAGGTGAGTTATTATCTTCCAACAACGTAAAATCTTGGAAAAAGTAACCATTATGTTAAATAGAGATTTATAACTCACCCCAAAGTAATCCAATTTAAATAATCAACAGCTTAAATGAAAGTCTGTAATTCACTGATTGGTTTAACACCAAAATATTAACTTAGCTTGCATATATACCTTGAGATTTAGAAATTTAATTAAACATTAACCTTAAAAATTGTATAGTTTGATGTGAGCCTATAACTAGACTGTAACTAGTATATCTATATATATAAAAGCCAAAACCAACTGACTGACTGACTGATCACAGTTTCTCAAAAACTATAAGGCTTAGAACAATGAAACTTGGCACAAATATTCTTTACAGACTCTAGATGCGTACTAAGGAAGGATTTTGCAATATTTTCTCTCAAAGGGCTTGAATGTGGTATAATATGAAATTCAAAACGGCGGCCATTTTTAGCTTTCATAGCTTATTTTCTAATAAACTACAAGTGTTTGGGCCATGAAACTTGACACAAATGTTCTTTATAGGCACTAAATGAGAATAACGAAAAGGTTTTTAAAATTTTCTCTCTGATGGCTAAAATAGAGTTTATTATAAAATTCAAATTGGCGGCTCTTTCAGTTTTTAAAACTATGGATGGAAGGCATATACAATATTTTTAGGGGATAGAAAAAGTACGATATTTAATTTCATTTCGAATATATG
Organism: Flexamia atlantica; assembly: GCA_035578135.1. NCBI lineage: Eukaryota > Metazoa > Arthropoda > Insecta > Hemiptera > Cicadellidae > Flexamia > Flexamia atlantica. Next base: position 31,439,026 of record JAQJVK010000010.1, read on the forward strand.
TATATCCACTAGAAACGGAGTTTCAAAATTAAAATTAATTAGGTAATGAAGATTTAAATTACAAAAATATACCATTCCAACAATAACTTTGCCTTATCGATAGGTTAGAGACCCGATCTTCAATGTGATTGAGAAAGGTTTGAGAAATATGTTTTTGGCCAAGGCACTTGGGCCTACCGTCTACTTTTTCTTACAGTTTTCGGCCTATTTTCAAAAACATACTAAATTCATATCGATGTTAAGTCGAAAAGCCGTCCTTAACGTAATTTTTGTTTTATATCCCGGTTTATTTCTCATTCTCTGTATTGGCAAATCGGAGAAAGCTAATTCATACTATTTGCTAATCATGAGGGGAAATTTTTAGAGGAAACGTTACACCTTCTCACTTCAATCTAGGGTGGAATTACTAGCTGACCTTAAGGGTGTAATTGTACGCCAATGGCCCACAACCCAAATCAGCCAACTTTGATAACTATTCCTAAAAATTGCTCATAGCATAATATGAGTTGATTCAAAATTAGTCATTTTTTCAGCGGGCGAAGCTGCGGGTATATCTGCTAGTAGTTATTTAAGTCTATAACTCCCCTAAAACCGATTAGATTTGATTAATAAATGTTTTAAAAGAAATCCAATAATTTTCTATTTTAACAAACACAATAATTACATTGCACAAAAATAGCTAGAGATATAGTACTCTCAGTGAAAATCAATCTTAAAACATGTATTACAATTTAAACCTAGAACTCACCTCAAACTGATTTTATTTCAATGCTGATGGCTTGAATTAAAGCCGGTAATTCACTGAATATTTATACACAAAAAATATTTGCATAATAGCACAAAATAAGTTTGGACAATTTTCAGAGTTTTCGCTCTTTTCTAGGAATCAAGACATTTCCGTTCTCATCACTGACAAAATGCTCAACTTTTAACTTATGGTTTAAAAAATCATAACAACCAATAAAGTATGATTTGTGTTGACGATAAAGCTTTTCTCATATCAAAAAATAACTTTATTGAGCACTGAATAAACCTACTTCTGTTATGTGCGGATGTCAATATTGAAGTTTTGTTGGGAGCTTTGTTTGAATTTATCAACAGGCTCCTGCCAAAGTGGGATACATAATGCTGATGTCAAAAATAACAACTTGACAGGGAAGCACCTCTCGTTATAGACCTGTAGTATTGCGTAATATTTAGGTTGGTGTATAATTTTATGTATAGTTATTATTACAGTAATGGGATCCACAAACACCAAAACAGCTTTGAATAATTTTTCTTTAGTTTCAAATCAATAGCTCTCTTAACTTAAGATGGATTAATACCTCCCTCATGAATACAAGTATGTGTCTGTGCATGTATTGTATCCGCTTGAACCGAACTTTCTGCCAAGTTTTGGTCCGAATTGGATTATTTAATATAGGGTCTACTTAAGTTTATTCTACATAGATTGATTCAAGTAATAGATTTTTTTGCTTCCAGCTTCTTTTACAATATTAGCTCTGGATTTTCTCTTACCCATCCTTTCGTAATATTTTCTTTCCTCTGGGTGTTGCGGCTTAAGAGGTTCTGGAGAGCATGGAAACTGTGGTTTAGTGGATTTTGGTAAGCCATGAAACTGGCTATTAGGGGATTGTTCAGGGCCTTGATAGCGTGGTTTAGAGGTTTCTGGAGATCCTGGGCGATTTTGTTTCAGGGGTCGTGGAAGACCTTGAATTTGATTATTGGGGGATTGAGCAGGGCCTTGATAGCGTGGTTTAGGGGGTTTAGGAGATCCTTGATGATTTTGTTTCGGAGGTCGTGGAAGACCTTGATATTGATTATTGGGGGATTGTGCAGGACCTTGATAGCGTGGTTTTGGGGGTTCTTGAGATCGTTGACGATTTTGTTTTGGGGGTCGTGGAAGAACTTGATATTGATTATTGGGGGATTGTGCAGGGCCTCGATAGTGTGGTTTAAGGGGTTCTGATGATCCTTGACGATTTTGTTTGGGGGATTGTGCAGGGCCTTGATGGCGTGGTTTAGGGGGTTCAGGAGAACCTTTAGGATGTTGTTTGGCAGGCTTTGGAAGGCCTTGGAATTTGTTATTAGGGGATTGTTCAGGGCCTTGATGGCGTGGTTTAAGGGGTTCTGAAGATCCTTGAAGATTTTGGTTTGGGTGTTGTGGAAGCCCTTCAAATTGTTTATTGGGGGCTTGTTCAGGGCCTTGATAGCGTGGTTTAGGTGGTTCTGGAGATCTTTGACGATTCTGATTGGGGGATTGTGGAAGCCGTTTGGAGGGTTGTTCAGGGCCTTGACAGAGAGGTTTACGGGGTTCAGGAGAGCCTTTATAATGTTGGGGTTGTGGAAAACCTTGTAACCATGATTTGGGGGATTCCTGAGGCTCTTGGTGATGTTGTTTGGGGGATTGCGGAGAGGCTTGATGTTGGTTTGTAGGAAATCCTTGAAGGCCTTGATAGTTTTGTTTGGGAAGTTCTGGTAGGCCAAGGTATTGCTGTTTGGGAAATCCTTGAAGGCCTTCATAATTTTTTTTTGGGAGTTCAGGGAGACCAATGAACTGCTGTGTGGGGGGTTGTGGAAACCCTTGGAGGTGTTGTTTGGGAGGTTCAGGAAGACCTTGATAGTTTTGTTTGGGGAATTCTGGAATTCCATGCAACTGCTGCTGATTGGGGGGTTCTACAATTCCTTGGTAGTATTGTCTGGGTGGCTCAGGAAGTCCTTGATAGTGTAAATTGGAGGGTTCTGTGTGGTAGTGTTGATTTGGGGATGGTGGATAGCATTGGTATTGTGGATACTGTGGTCGTGGGGTTTGTGGGCTTTCGTTTAGCTCTGATGAGCGCTGTCTGGAACTTTTCTTTTTGTCAGGCTTAGCCCCTCCAGCTCTAAAACAAAAAAACACTTACAATTAAAATAGGTATTATTAGAGATTTTTCAACCATTTTTAAATTTGCAGTTCTTATGTTTTTGAATAATCTTTCTTCACAGGTACCCAGAAGGGGGGGGGGGTCTCTGGATGCCTGAACCACCAAAAACATAATGTTTTCAAAAACTTTATTTACAAATTTGTGAACTTGTTCTCTAGCATTGCATGATATGACAATTTCATTATAAAAAAAATAAACATAAGGATATTAGATGCCCTATTTTCTTGTGAGAAATCTCTTACTACCAATTAAGTGTATCTTGTCAATTAATCCTCCTATAACAATTTTGGCTATGTTCCTATACCAAGCTAACACAAACTAAATTAGATTTTTACAAAACATAAAACCACATCAATATCACAAACACATCAATGAACACAACTCCAACACCTAAACAATAGCATTTAAGTAACTAAGAATAAACTACAGCATTTGTAGAAAAAAAGCACAAGAAGCGAAAGAAAATGTGTTGTGCGAAAATTAATAAAAACCATTCAAACTAAAGTGCATGACTTAGGCCTGGTTTCTACAATCACCAGAGAGTAGGTAATAAGAAAAAAGTCCGTTTTTCTCTTTTGCTTAAAGGTGTTTCTGTCCACTGTACTAGTCGTACAGTGGAAATCATGGTTAAGGTGCAAACTTACATTAACCAGTGTATTTTTTCATAAAACTCACTATTACTGGAAATAACAAGTCATTGCTGAATGGTTGATAGATTGAAAACTTCCTGAAACATGAAAAGACTTATACGTAGATCTAGACCTATAACTCTTTAAGTAAGTCTATATTCATCACATAGTTTACATTGGACATATATGTGGCCTTTCTTCTTTTAACATCCATTATTATTATTATTGCTCATAATTTGAAAAAAAAAATATATAAAGTACTTTATAAGCCATAATTCCAGGATCAGTTCACTATCTTTCAAAATACTGCATGACCCAAAAGTCCCGGATCGTTTTATAACTTTTAAACCCAATAATATAGGTTGAAGATATTAGACCAAGACAGACAAAAAATAATACTTTTTTCTGTCCATTTAATATCTGCCCCTGTCCCAAAAATAGAAGTTATGTTCATTTAAATTTTCAAAATTGCTAAAATATTTGTATTGAATCCATATAACAGGACAGTGCCATGCAAATGACATCCATCCTTTACCAAGATTGTTAAAAATCATTCTTAAACAATTCTTGCAAGAACTAATCTGTTTGGTAAAATTTTTGTATTGCTATACCAACCTACAAAATCTAAATTTTGGTACAAAGCCAGCCCCATACAAAAAATCAACCCTCATAAAGTGACTATTTGTTTTGAAGGGTTCATTTAGAACAACAAGATGGTGCATATCTGAAGCCGATTCCATGCCCCTTACAAAAATTATTCATTAAAATAACCCATTACAAGCACTGTTTCCATTATTGTTTGGTTTTAGCAAATTTCCCCTATAGGGAATAAGCTGTTACCGTAGGTCTCTTAGTCAGACCTAAGCCCAAGACCATCGTAACTATTCATTTTGAGGTCCCCAGATGCAAAAACACCGTTCATTCATTTTCATAAATAAATAAATGTATATAATATATCTATCTATATCTGTATCTATACATACTGTATATTAAATATGAGTGTGTCTTTAAGCATGATAACTCACATAACAATGGTACGATCTGAATGAAATCTGGTACAGATATGTAAAGTAGTAATTATTCGGACAAGTTAAAATACCAGCCTGATCGGACCGTTGGAAGGGAAGTAAGGGGGTAAACCCCTCAAAAAATGGGTTGAACAATTGAACTCAGCTTAAAAAAAAAAAATAATAATAATTTGGTATTTTGAATTTTTGCTTTATGTTCGATGAATACAGAGATATGGCTAGCGGTAAACACAGTATGTTTTCCCAATTCCAATTCCAATTGTTAACCTTATGGAAAATAAATCAAATCCTATATCTCGCTTATTTCTCAACATATCTGAATGAAACTTGGTATATGGCTTCATCTATCTGATCTACTGGATTATTACAAAAAATCTTAATTTTACGTTTCCATGGCAGCAAACTTGCATACGCATTTCCCATGTTATTCTTATAGAGAAAATTTCTGATACTCATTTTAGGATTTAAGATGATTTCACTTGATTTGAAACTCTGTCTAAAGGATTTATTTAAGCATTTGAAATTTGCTGTGTATTCAGGTCTACTGCAAAGGGGGTATTATAGTAATTTTATTGGCTATAGCCAATTCTACAAGTAGGACCATGCCTATAACTAAACATTTTCAAAAATTGACATATGCTATATTATTTTTTTGAAATGCAATCTCCAATCTTTTGATATTTTATCTTTAAAATGGTTGCGGGTAGCCTTGTCTCACCATTTTCCTGCTCAAACAGCTGTTTTAGGGGAGATCCAGTTCAGTAGGGTCCTGTTGTAGTTGCCTACGTATACCCACATGATAATTTTTTCCATTTCAAAATATGATCCAGTAACAAATTTTGCACATGGATTAAACTTGTTTAATAAGATGTACTGGAAGAGGAAAAACATGGCCTTCGGTAATTCTTAAATGTCAAATCAGGAAGCAAAAGGTATAAATTATTTCAAACAATGGTCAAAAGTGTTATGTAATGAAAACCTCAGTTTGAACAATCTTGTCACTAAGGGATGGAGAGAAAATGTTTTTCAAGTACCAGTGTGATATTTAAATATAAATATCCCGGTGGGAGTACTAACCGTTTTGCCGTTTCTACTTCTAGACGTTGGAACGCAAGGGCTAAGTTCTGGGCCTGTGCCTGTGCTGGGGCAGCAGGGGTTGGTCTGGGAAGCACGGAGATAGGTTTTCTGCCACGCGAACTCTCTGTGGCTTGGGCCAGGAGTGGGGGGAATTCGTGCTCTACTTTTCTCATATTGAATGGAGGAGGATCTTCAGGACCTCTCATTCGTGCTGCAAAACTGTCAGGACTGAGACCTGAAACAGATTTTATTGAGTGACTACATGGAAAACATGGAAATAAAAAAATTTTAAAAAACTGGAAAATATATCTTGGCAATTACTTTTTTATATAGAAGGAAAAGATAGTGAAAAGGTATGCACGATTATACAAACACCACCAGGGGTGCCGATCCCCCCCAAGAGCTATGACGCCAATCCCCCCAAAAATTTCCAGAATCTATCAAATATCCCCCCCTCCGCACAACATATATTTATGACATCCTATTTAAGCAGATGACATTAAAATAATCTGGGTTAATTTAAGTTACATCACTTTCAATTTTTAAACATTTTTCCGACTAAAAGTTAATAATATTAATTACTTAAAAATTATTATTTTTTATTAAACTTCGATTTTAATAGTCGTCAGATGGAACATCGTCTGGGGGAAGAAGTCAAGTGTAGCCTTTTACCATTCTTAAGCCTTGGCCCGCAAACTCGAGGCATTTCGTCTTATCACAAATACTAAAATGTACACAGAAACGAGGACATTAGGTAGCTACCTCCAAAAAAGTCAATATTTCCTTCTATCATAAGCTTCACTCCAACTGTTCACTAAACCACTGTCCCAATACATGACCTACGCTCTCATTTGTACTACAAGGCCATGATCTAACCCTTAATCATAAACACCCATCACATGTAGTCCTTTACAGCAGGCAACTTGACAACATGTCAACATAACAACACCCACAACAACTGACCCTGCCACTATCCACTATCCCAAGTTTTTCCCACTTACGAAAAGCACTAAAATTCTGAATTTTTGTGAGTTCATTCCACATTGCATAGCTGGTCGATAATTTAGCGGAATAAATTAAGGAATTATTTCATCCTTTTTTGGCGAAAATATGTCATTCTGTCATGAAGCTGTTATTACTGCATTTTTAAGTTGAAGTTTTACAATTTTTATTTAAAAACTTTTTAACCTTCGCTCCTAGGAATAAGACGTCAACGCGATATTGGGGGAAATAATTAATTTTGCTAATGGATGACCGATTAAAATTTTGCTTTATCACCATTTTTAATTTCCCCCTTAAAATGTGATGGTTCTTTTCAAAGTCCCCCTCTAGAAATAACCTGTGAAACGTCAAGTCTATATGGAAGGGGGGACAATTCGTTTTGATATTAGTTGACTGATTGAAGTTTAAGTTGCATTACCATTTTTTCATTTCCTTCCTAAAAAGGATATGTTCATTTAAACACACCCATTCCCCCCCAAAATAATCTTTATAACGTCAAAGCTATATTGAGGGGGAATAATTAATGTTGCTATTAGGTGACCGATTGAAGACTTTGTTGTTACCAGTTTTAAATTTCCCCGCTAAAAAGTATCTGTCCATTTCAACGCAACCTTCCCCCTTAAAATAATCCTTAAAACGTCAATGCTGTATTGGGGGGGGGGGAATCGTTCATTTTGCTATTAGATGAATGGATGAAGATTTTGTTGTGTTGCCACTTTTACATTTCCCCGGTTAAAAGTAATTACTGTATACATTTCAATGCACCATCCCTCCTCAAAATAAGTTTTAAATCGTCAAAGCTATATTGGGGGGGGGGGGGAATTATTAATTTTATTTTTTCAAGTGTAAAAGCAAATTTGCATTTCCCCCCAAAAAGTAGTTGGGTAATTTATCGATAGGAAACAGTACAGGTTGAAAGAATTAATTTGTTTGTGTTCGGTTGGAGAGAGTCTCGTGGACTGAGCCAGTTCGGCTGCTTGCGTGCCGCGGCCGCCACGGAAGAAACAAGTGTACAGGAACGCTGACGGTATACACTGGTCAGTCGTGCCGTGCGGGCATGTCCATGTTGTATATCCCTATTTCGTGCATTGAAAATAAAAATTTTAATTTATATACTAATTTAAATAGTGTAGCAATTAATTTATTTTTGACGATTTATTAGTAAAATTAGAAGTGGTTTTACCTGTACAGAAAACATAAAAAAAAATCCCCCCCAAAAAATTCTATGACGCCATTGGCGTCATAATCCCCCCCTGTAGGCACCCCTGAACACCACAAGCTGACGATCGTGAAAAACAAAACCAGCATTTCCCCTCCTTCTTGTAATGGCAGTTGTTTTCATTGTCAAAACGATGACAAGACCAGGATTTATGTAAGCCCTTGACCTAAAGATTATCATCTAGAAAATTATTTTTTCTTTAGGTTGATTTAGAATCTACCCATTTTATCATATATAAGAACAATAAATCAAAAATATCTTGTATAATCAGCTGTTTAATTTATTTGTATCTTGTATAATACAAAGTACAGTCAAAAAGTTCTCGGAATTAAATTTTGTAGACTTTTAGCGCAATCACCAGCGGGAAATTCGTCTTGTAGTAGTTGGTACGATTCCTGGGGAGGGCATAGCGGTAGTGGGGGTATAGCTGACTTGCTGTAGTGCAGCATTGGAAAGCACTTTTCGCGTTCCTGCAAGAGTACTTCGCCGATTTTAGAAAATTTCATGAACAGCATGCGAACATAAAGTTCTGTGTTTTGTTTAAAAATTACTTGTGAGACTCTTGAGTTGTTAATTCTAGCTTATGGAGAAGAGGCAATGGAGAAAAGTCAAGTTTATGTGTGTCACAAGCGGTTCCGATAATGCCGTAAAAGCATTGAGGATGATCCTCGTAGTGGGCGACCTTCAACATCAGTCATTGAAAAAAACATTGAGCGAGTACAAAAAGTTGTGTGTGAAAATTGGAAATTAACAATCGATGAAATAGCATTGCAGGTAAATTTATCACATGGAAGTGTTCACACCATCCTTCATGATCATTTGAACATGCATCAAATTTATTTGTTCGCTCAACAAACAAAATCGACAACTTAGACTCACAGGTACACGAAAAGCGCTTTCCAATGCTGCACTACGGCAAGTCAGCTTTACCCCCACTACCGATATGCCCTCCCCAGGAGTCGTAACAACTACTGAAAGGCGAATTTTCCGCTGGCGATCGCGCTAAAAGTTTACAAAATTCATTCCAGGAACTTTTTGACTGTACCTCGTATATCTGCTGTACCTTGTATTGTATCATAATCAACTGTTGCATAATTAGCTACCATAGGATCCATACACTGACCATTTGTCTTCGGGGCTTATGTAATTTTTTAATATTTAAAAAATTACCTCTCAGAACAGCATATTTTCCCTAATTTTAAACAATAATGAGATATGGTCTGATTTTTTTCAGTATCCATTATTATTTGGTTTTAGTTGTAATAGAACAAGATTTATGTAAGCTAGGGGTGTGCGAATAGTGATTTTTTGGTTCGAATCGAATCGAATCGAATAGTTTATAACTATTCCGAATATCGAATATTTTCGAAACGAATATTTATGTCAATGGTTATTCGTACAAATGAGATCAAATTTTAAATCGCAGCATGTAAGTATAAATACCCTTTTGCAACAAATCTGTATACTCAGCAAATTACCAAGCTTTTTTTAGCAACTATTTAATAATTAATATAATGTTATCAAGCCAAAAGTGTTATTTCCTTGTGTTTTTTTACTCTTGTCCTTACTTTCTCCCTCCCCTCCCTGTATTTATCTTATTTAATTATTAATAGCATTATAACCAGTCAAAATAATATAGGTCAACTATCAATTACTAAGGTACACAAAGGTACAACTAATCAATTGTTAAGAATTTAGAAATTTATTGATTCCCCTTAAGCAGGTAATATTCATTTGAATAAGCATAATTAGGCCTATAGTAGCAATTTCAGGATTTCGCTACTTAACAATTCCTTTTCATTTTACTGCAACCTAAATTTGTCCACTTTTAGGCCTCTGCATCCCTTTGTTCCTTTTCCTTTTAATGAACCAATAAATTATTTGATCAGGGACTAGGCTTAAGGGATAGACCAAAGAATTACATATAAAACTTGGTTCACCAACTACTTCATATTTGAAGAAAGCCTTACAATCTTATTTGTGCATTAATGCCTGAGAACAAAGATTTTGATTCTTCTAAAGTAGGCCTAATACTATAAAATAATATCAAGTCAGACCAGTAAACTTAACCTAAATTTTAAGATAATTTACAATTGCCATTTACTTACAACAAAGTTTATTTGTTTTACTTTATAAACAGCAAGAAACTCATTAATTATTATCATAGGCTTAAGTTGTCAAACCAACATTGTACCGTTATCTAAAAATGACCATTTTAATCACGTATCAAAACAAACGCTCCGCCGGATTCGTCAGATTTCAACAAAATAAAACCAATTTTTGATCATTCAACGTTTATTTCTACGTAATTGCTTATTTGAAAAATAAAGAAATTTGAGTGATTGAAACAAACACGTGTTAGACGTTCTCGAGTTATTGTTAACAAATTAAACTTCAAAAGCAAAAGCAGACCAAGTTTCGAACGACGACGAAATTCGAAAACGAAAAGACAAATAATAAACAGGTCCGCCAACTCTTTGCCAGCCCAAAATTATTGTACTTCATCGTATCAAAGTTGGAAGCGATGGTGATCCCGGATTCCGTTTAAGATATTTACGGCCTGAAAAAGTCGTACGAAACACCAACACGACTATTTATTTATGGGGTATTTACAGGATATTTCGTTTTGGGTTTTGGCAACTGAAGACGACTCTGGACACTGTCGGTCATCGGTGAACTCTGATTGGTCTTGATTGCAATAATTCTCTCTTTTACCAACTCAACTGATGTTTCGTCATCGGATACTGGTCGAGACAGAACTGATGAAGGATGGACTATTATTTGTTATATGATATAATGCTGTGATACTAGAATTTGTCTTACGAAAAAATTCGTTGTCGCGTCGGGTGTTGTGCAGTATGTTAACGTAAGTACTGCACGATTGATCAACACGACAGAGGGAATTTGGTGGCATAACTGCGATGTCAGTATTATTTTACAGCAGCTATTCGTCTGCTGTCTGTCCACGTGAGGACGCAACTGTTTCTGATGTAAAAAATGGATTCGTAGTTGTTTGTAACTAAAAAAACGTACTTTTATTTTGAAAATGGGAACGTTTTCACCTACTTTTGATTTTATGCCAGTCCTTTAAATATTCGATTCGGTCATATCGAACTTCTTTGCAATCTCGAATCGAATCGAATATCACGATATTCGATTCGAAAAAGTTCGAAGTTCGAATATTCGCACACCCCTAATGTAAGCCCTTGATCTCAGTTTGATCTAAAAATCATCATCTATGAAATTACATTTTCTTTAGATTGTTTTAAAGTCTACCTATTTTTTATCTTTATATATATTATAAATATAAAGATAGAAAATAGGTAGATTCTGAAACAGTCTAAAGAAAATGTGTATATCAGGGTGTTTTTTTTTAACGCAACCCATTTTTAAGATTGAATAATTCATATATAAATATGAAATAAGTATTGTTTTATGGTTCTTTACGTTTTATACACTCTATTATTTAAATCTGATCACATTCAGTTCACCTTATGTGCTCAAAAAATCCGCCAGTGTCATTTGTATGAAGTTATGCTCTCTCTATCAAATTCCCGAACACGTGTTGCCAGGTACCTCTTACATTTGTTTTGTTTGTTTTGGGGTACTGAATATGCTGTGACTTGTTTTAGGCCCTACTTTGCATGTATCCCCAAAGAAAATAAAAATATAGTGGCGTCAAATCAGGGATATTGGGGGGAAATAATCCTTCACCGATAAAATCAAGTTTTGGGTTGCGTTTTTAATGTGTGTGTCTTTAAGCACGATAACTCGCGTAAAAATGGTCCGATCTGAATGAAATTTGCCACAGACATGTTAAGTAGTATTATTCTACGAAAACAATTCACAATATTTTCAGCACCTCAAAACAAACATAACAAATTTAATGCAAGAAATTCAAAGAGGTACCTTGCAACACATGTTTGGGAATTTGATGGAGAGAGCATAACTTTATACAAATGCCTATGACGGACTATTGGAGCACATAATGTAACTTAAATGTGATCAAACTTAAGTAATAGGTTGTATAAAATGTAAAGATCAATAAAAAAAATCCTCATTACACATTCATTTGTGCATAATTCAATCTTAAAAATGGGTTGCGTTTTTAAAAAAAACACCCTGTATAATCCAAAATTATTGACTGACCCACTCACTTGCTCACTCACTAGCCACAGTTTCTCAAAAACTGCAAAGCCTAGTACCATGAAACTTGACACAAATTAAATATTTTCTATATACTCAAGATTTTTACAAAGAAAGGATTTTAAATATTATTTCTCAAAAGGCTGAAATAGGGTACATTATAATAGATAACTTCTTGATTAGTATGATACATTTTGTTGTATTCACTGGAAGTAAATAAAAAACGTCTTACAACACTTAAAAAATAGATTTATACTTTTAGTGTATTTAGATAATTATAAATAGATAATTATATAAAAAACGTCTTACGACGCTTAAAAATAGAATTACACTTTTAGTGTATTTAGATAATTGAAGGGGTCCCTCCAGTAACGTTGTAAATGACAACTTTTTCAAAATTGAGATTTCTATGCAGTAAGATTGTAAACGACATCCTGCATCAGTGCAGGGTATTTTTTCGTTGATATCTCTTGTGTTGGCAGCACTACCACAGGTTGAAAACCAAGTGCTGTTGGTCCCACAGTTGCAGCAACGTTGTAACCGCCAAAAATTGCAATATCACCGCGCACAGTTCTGTCGGCGTCCCGATGTTAATCGGCTAAATCGTAGTAAAAAACGCCCTCTTAAGTTTGAAAGTTGGACCAGAAATGTACGTAAGCAGAGATGAAATGCTGGGGAACCGTACATAAATGAAAAGAAGAAACCAAAAGAAACATTGTTGCAAGCGCCAAGCCGGCAACAACGTTGCAAACGACTGTCATTTACAACGTTATTGCAATTTTAAAATAACTTTTTTTGTAACAAGTTTTTTATTACGTGCGATAATATTGTAATACTTCATAGTTTGGCTAGTTTTATGATATTATAATTATACATAACAAATAAAACATATTTAAGTCATTACATTCCCAATTATATGTTTTTTACATTTCCTGAAAAATTTACTTTATGTCGCTTACAACGTTATGGAGGGACCCCTTCAATTATAAATAGATAATTATATAATCAACCCTACAATTACATGCCAATGTAATCGCAGGGATTACATGCCAATGTGTAGGGGGGATTGTTGTCATTGTGTAATGCAATGTGTTGTGTTGTCTATGCTTCCTGCCGCTAAATATATATTATTGTGATTCGTGGGCACCTGAGGTACTTGTGATGACTGTTGTCTACCAACAGGGATCCCAAAAATACTATGCTGTAAATTTATAGAGCTTAAAATCCAGAACTGAAAGTCCCAAAAATAGATCTTAAAGGAGAAATTTCATTAATAATTCTTCCTTTCCAATTGAAATTCTGAGATTACTCTCATGGAAAAAAAGGCATCCCAAGTCATGGAAACAATGGAATATTGTAATCGACTCATACCTAAGGTGCTCTCGCCCATCCATTGGTACTCTTGGCTCTCTTGGGTCAGTGGGTAGGAGGGTCCGGGCAGCCCCAGGTCCTGGGAGGCTGCTGACTCCGGGCCGTGTCTCGGACCTCTGATCACTGCAGCGGCTTCATCCAACTCCACTCTACAACAAAAATCAGAATTTTTAAAGCATTCTTTTTGCTTAGGACTTGATCTAGTGAACAATTCAGCACAAGCTAAAAAAGGTGTTTTTTTTTTACAAATAGACTTTATTAATCCCAGTTTAATCACACTTAATAATGATCACCTTTGAGAATAAATGCTTGGTGAAACAAACAAAGAACATGATCATGAGAGAATTATAAAATATGACTGTTATTGTTGTTTTTGGATAAATAAGGAGATGAACCATGCTCATGTCAGCCAGCACCACGTAGTTATTGTAGCTACCTCCGGAACGCACTGCCCGCGCTCTCTGCCCTCACTCCCTCTATCTTGGCCCGCGGCCCCCTGCCCTGAGCACCTTCACCTCACTCGCTCTTCTCTCCTTATCCCACTCAACGGCCATTCATCGTTGACACAGCCGGCTGTTTATATATCCGGCAACCAAAATTCCAAAATTTATCAATTATTGCCGATTTCCAGTACTGCATCCCTTGAAAAAATGTATAACACTTGTAGCTTCCACTCAAGTAAAATTAAAAGACAACAAATGGAAAATAAACTTTATGTGAACGTGAATTTGAAAATATATATGGATATAACCATTGCCATCAATATTCCACTAGAAATTCCAGTTTATTACAATATCCCACCAACAGATCAACCTTTCCTGAACATTCACCACCATATTTTTGTTTAAAAATTATTAAAAACTGCCCCATTACAAAAAAATGAGCCCAACTACAAAAAAAAAACTTTCAATGGTTCTTTTTCAAAATTAATTGTTAATAAAGCCTGTCAGTTCTCAATATCAATTGACTAGGTCTTTGATCCCAAACAATTGTTAATCGTTTTTTCTTGGTTGTGATAGACTTATTCTGTTATTTTTTTTATTCTCTAAAAGTTAATCACAATTTATGTACTTTTTGTATGCAAGGGCTTAATCATATGATGTAAATAAATAAAAAGTCCAATTATGTGTTTAGGCACAAAAGTTTAATCAAACAACATGATTGATGATCTTTTCTCAAAATTATATTGTCAAATAGTTGACGCTGTTAAAAGTTAAAATAACATATACAAATTATTAAATAATTGATAAATATATTGAAGGTGAAGATAAAACTTAAAATCACCTCCGTTCCACATGCATCAGCTGCGACTGAACCAAGAGATGAGGGTTTCTCTCTTCCCGCATTTCTCTCACGCTCTTCCAGTAGCGTGTCAGGTCTGCCGTTAGCCTGTTGAGGTAGCTGTTGACAAATGGGCCTCTTCCATGTTCTCTGAACACCCTTACAGCGAGCTCCAGCTAAATCAATAGATTATCGTACACTGTATGTACCAATAATAATAATCATGTATTATCATACAAGATAAAATAGGAATTGACAAAACATTTATTGCAAAAGAAATCAGTATACTTTCAGTTCTATGAGAGATTCGGTGCTTAAATTTTAGCAGTGATTTTAAATAATTTTTGGTGCACAATTTTTTGTTTGATTTGATTTTATTTTTCCATCCTACCATAATTTATTACGTCAAACACTTTGGTTAGTAACCCCCACAGTTCCGTGTAATAAAAAAAGGAAATCAATCATTCATTGTAAGGAATATTCATAGGTTAATTATAAGGAAATCAATCATTTGAGGCTCTGAGGTATTCAACAGGTATACAGTATTCAAATACTGTATCAGTATGATACAGTACTTGTATAGGACAGGCCCGGAGCGCCTGCTAACAGCTTTAGTTTATATTGTACAGTTAACTCCCGATTATCCGCGAGCGGATTATCCGCGGTGTGGATTATCAACGCATGCTACGAAAAGTGAGAAAATATGTATTTATAAAAAAATTAGACTGAACTGACAAGTTTTTTTTGGGTACAAAACGCGTGCAGGCTTTCTCCGTCTACCGTAATGCGTAGACGATTTGTCGTTTACCGCGACGCGAAGACAATGTTTGTCTACGGCGATGCGAAGACGATTTTCGTCTACCGCGATGCGATGACGAATTTTGTCAACCGCGATGTGACATCTATTGTGACAATGATATTCGTCTACTGCGGCGTCTACCACAATGACGATACTCGTCTAGCGCATCGACGAACTTTGCCTACCGCGACGTCCATATTCGTATAACCCGACGACGATATTTTTTCTACCGCGGTGACGATACTCGTCTCATGTGACTACGATATCCTTCTACCACGACGATGATTTTCGTCTACTGTGACGTGACAACAATATGTGTCTACCGTGACAATGATATTTGTCTACCACGAAGACGATATTTGGTTTCGGCTTCGTCCATATTCGTCTGTTGTGACACGATACTCGCCTACCGCGACGTTATAGGATATCCCCCCAGAAATTTAATCTGGGTTAGCCCCTGACTGTATTAAATAAATTGATTTTTAATGTTGAAATTGTTTTTCTCTTTTATTCTCTCCCATTTTCAACACTTGAGGATTATCCGCCATTTTCGTTATCCACGGTAGCTGCGTCACCCAATTCTGCGGATAATCGGGAGTTTACTGTAATTAAGTAGTTTGGGGGTAATTAAATATGTAGATTTGTGTTTCTAAGTACATATCAAATATAATATTTAATTTTATAGATGTAGATGGAACAAATAGTATAATGAAGACTTTTTGCGTTGCTTTGCGCTGCACGGGTTAGTCTAGTTTAATTTTAATTTAATTTTTATAATATATTTAAATATATTAATATTAAATATTAATTTTTATTAATACAAAATATATTCATACAATATACTGAAGAAACAATTAGAAATTTCTAATTTTATTCCCTCTCCCCACTCAACTAAATAATTATAAATGGAATGATATTCAATTACAGTTTAACACTTAGATTGGACATTTGAACCATCTTCGCCTTCAATTTTTTTATAGAAATGAACTACTTCACCTAATTTTAGAAGTTAATGCCTGAACTATCCCTCACAAATCTTTTTTGATGATCAATCTAGGGTCCAGGGAAATAAATTTCCTGACTAGACTTATCTCCGCTGAATTACCAAACTTGCCTTGTTTTATGACAATAACAATGCAAAGTACTTCTTACCCTTTTTTCGTGATCCTCTCCATTATAGAAGACGGGTAGATCTTTCATGTATGCATCTACAGCAAAAGACAAAGCTCGTGCACAAGTTGCATCACTGAATCTTTCATCAAGGTTCATTAGTTCTACTAGGTATGACATGGGGCCTGTTGCTTTTGGGTGGTCACGGACCATCAAAAAATAAAGAGTGTTCATGGCTTCTAGCAGAACCCCCAGAGTAGGTATCTGCAACAAAGTTTAAAAATGTATTAACAATCAAATAAAAAAATTAAATTCATTATAATATAGTACGGTATTATTATTGTTTTATTGTTTTCTTCCAGTATAATTTATTCATTCAGTGGAAACTTTCTACCTCTGAGTGTTTTTTTTATACTTTTGATAATAATAAACTCCCTCTTATCTGGACCCTTGGGACCGAGGCCTGTCCGGATAACAGATTTTCCAGTTAAACCGATGTTTCCTAAAAATGACTATTAAAGCCAAACATTAAAAATCATATATTTTACGAGAGTTTGTCTATTATATGTCCCATGGGAATCAACAATATCACTAAAAACTCAGTCACCCAAAAACTAATTCATTTTATTTAAATTGAGGAGGACATTGTATTTAGACACATAATTATTAGTCTGAATTATTTCTCCACAAGAATCGTCGATACAGTACCGTCCATTTCCATGTTTATTTTTTCCATGAAGAAAAGTATAAGTAACAATAGTTATTAAGAAAAGTAAAGAGTTATATAATTTTGTTAATATTAATCGATTACATTAATTATGAAGGGGCTCATACCCACATAACCTTATAAAAGTAATAATTTAATTGATGTCTGTGATCGTATTGAAATTTTGGATGGTTAACTTATAGGTAACACTTCAATTTCGCACTGATTCGTCAAGGTCAAAGTCGGAACCTAAGTATGTACAGTACGGTATTTTCGCCTAAAATACGATAATTGAGAAGTGTTATTACAATATTTTGCGTCTGGAGAGTTGGCAACTCTTCATGCTATGCGCAGAAAGTTTGTCATTAGAGTTGAAAGTCGCTATGCAGTTTTCGGGAATATCAAAAACTGAGGCCTTCCATCAGCAGCAGTTAAAAAAAACATGTAAACTTGTAGTAAAATCTTGTCATTCTCGTGTACTATTATAGCAATAATTATACTTTTATTTAGCCCCAGTGTAGCCCACACACGTACTTGGTTACTTACTGTTTGAAGAAAAATGTGCTTCAGGCAGCTTAAAAACAAGTTTTTAGGCTTTTATTTTTCAACAAATTTCCCGGAGGCAGGTCCACGGATCCCCTGTTTCCCCTCTGGATGTAGACCCCCACCATAGGTTTATGACCCCCTAATAAAAATATCCTTCCGCCGTCCCTGACGCACTGCAATGCATTCTGATGTTTATAAATCTCAGCACAAGGTCAAGACTCGTCTAAGGCAGTAGCGCAGGGTTTCCACAAAGCAAAAAAAGTATCCCTCGCAATCAAATAAAAAATTACACTTTATCCCATATTTTAAAAAAAATTTCACACAAAATTAATCTTACTTTTCACTTTCTTAGTATTTTTCTTTGGATTGAATAATACGATTGGTTTAGTGTCTTAAAAATTCCACAAAACTAAGTATTAACAATCGTATCATTCCAGCAGGCAAAACATCCCATATTTGGGCTAAAAATCCCTAAATATATTAGGCAACGAAAAGGTATAGAGGGAATTTTTTGGAACACAATTTTTGACTTTGCAGCTTTGTTTGGACTTGTTAGGAGGTAAACATAAGAAGTCCCCGTCCGTAACCCTTGAGCGGTAGGAGGGAGCGGGATCTAAAAGTACAATTTTTTGGTTTTTCCTAAATATAATCAACTTTTAGTAGTCCCTATTAAATTTAAAAAATAAAGAAAATTAAATTTCCTGCAAGAAAAGTATATATGTCTACTTTGGTCCAACCGTTTACAAAAAAGCACTCATTTTGTTAATATTTTTAAGGGATATTTTTTAAATATTACTAAAATTAGTGCTTATCTTGTAAACGGTTGGACCAAAGTAGACATATTATGTATTTTTCTAAGAGGAAATTTAATATTCTGTATTTTTCAAATTTAATAGGGAATATTAAAAGTTGATAGTTTTCAAGATATTTAGGAAAAACCGAAAAATTGTGCCTTTAGACCCCCCTCCCACCCCCCCCTCAAGGGTTACGGACAGGGACTTTTGATAGGTTCACCTCCTAACTAGTCCAAACAAAGCAGCAAAGTCAAAAATTGTGTTCCATGCAATTCCCTCTATACCTTTTTTTGAGCATTCGTTGCCTAAACTAAAAGTAGAAACACTGTATTGATGTTGTCATATGTCATGTGCCCCACGGAGGTGACCAAAAAGTCAGGAGGACTGCCGAAAGCCCCCACATGCTCGATCTTAGTGGGTTAGAGCATGATCTGTAAGGCGTTGAGATTGACTAAAGTTTTGGGGGAAGTAGGAGAGGGGGCCTTCTGAGTGCTGGGTTCGTACGAGATTCGCAGGATATTTGCAAATCCACCAGGCCTCGCTGTAGTGCTTACTTTAAATTGAGAGTTTGAAACGGACGTTTGGACGCTACTGGCGATACATTCACGTAAATTTCGGCAATAACTTATGTATTTAACAAGGAAGTGAAATTTAAGAAGTATTATTAACTAAAACATTTTATTTATTTATTCTTTTTGGTCATCGCAAAATCTAGAGTTGACCACACGCTTCGCCACTGGAGCACCCACAACTGCACATACATAGATACTTTTGCTGTTTACCTAGCTAACTTTTGTGGCCAATATTTGCAAAATAATTTTTTTCTTGATAATTATTCTTGTTGGCTTAGACATAGTTTGTATCTTTTCAATATTTTTGATTGAATTTCCATCAGCAGTGTTTTTTACCTCCGTGGGGAATATCGAGTTGATTTCGGAGGTTGATCCATCTCCAAAGCCAGAGGGGGTGAATGCGCGGTCAATATGAGCCTGAAGGAATGCTTCGTATCTCTCCTCTGTAAAAAAAATTTTAAAAATAATTTTAAGAGGGGAAACAAGTTTTTTTTATAAAAGCTATTGCTTTGCATTTACAGGCAAAGTAAAGGAGTGATAGGAGAAATACCCTTCCAACTTGTAGGATAACAACTTTTTTTCAAAAATTATGTTGATAAACAGTGGCATCAATTCCCATTAAATAAGTATTAAATTATACCTCAGTCTATGAAAATCCATTTCATAGATTTTCTGCTGTCTGCTTGAGGACAGTATCAAATAATTATTCTCAGTAACTTTTACAATTTGTACTTTTTTGAATGAGTGTTGCAATAGTTTTGTTTAAAAACTCATAACACAATGAATAATTTAACCTGGATATTTGAAACCTCACTGAAATTCTCAAACTAGTCAACATCTTAGAGCAATTCTTTGTCTAACAAAATAATAACAATTAAAATAAAAGGTATAAAATCATGAATACTTGTTAAAATGAATAGAGTTAAAATAATGAATAGAGTATAATGAATAGAGTATAAAATCATGAATACTTGTTAAAATGAATACTTGTTAATGAATACTTGTTCACTGTCTTTTTCAAGGTACAGTAGAACCCCTCATATCCGGCCTCGGTTTTACCGGTCCTCGGTTTATCCGGCCGCTTCTCAGAAGCCTACATCAAAAAATATTTCTTACACTTACTGACGCATATTCCTTCTGATTATGTCTTGGATATCACTCTGTTTACGTTTTATTATCTCTATATTTATTTATGGCTCCAGTAAACTACCAAAAAAACAGAATAATCTTGGCTAATGCAAACGTGAACTGGTACGTTCAGCAATACTCGTCCACATCACTCTCACCACATTCATGAGGCGAAGTGCTCGCCGAATGTTTTGGCAAGTAGGATCTACTCTAATTCGGCGAACTTGAGCCAATAATTTGTACTGCTATGATTGCTACGTGTACAGTACTTAGTTGAGCTAGTAACTTCTAAAGTGTTGTTTAATATGTATCCAGTTATCAATTATTTTGTTTGGTCAAGTTTCATTGTAGGCCTATGGCAGGCATTCAGATGAAAGCTATGTCTGTAACAAATACTGCAGAATAGGGAAATGATTTCATTAATTCAAAATCATGGGTGAAACGAGATGAATTAGTCTTTCAAATGATTGTGGTGATGGTTTTACTAACATGTGTATTTTTAAAATCATCCAAAAAGGCGACTTAAAGCTCTACTTTGGACGAAATTCAATAGCTGGATTAATTTAAATATTTTCTATATTTGGTGTTTTGTATTTGCTTTATTTTCTTTTGTATTAATATTTCTTGGTTTAAATTTATTACCTAGGTGTTAATTATCGTTGGCGTTAACATAATAGGTTGGATTATCCGGCCAAATCGTTATCCGGCCTGGGCTCAGTCCCGTGGAGGCCGGATATGAGGGGTTCTACTGTACGATCTTAATCCATGGAGGTACAGTACTCGTTGCTTATTATATTAAAATATAGTTACACTACGATAATTACAATAATTAAAAACAAAAAAGAAAGTTATGAATAAAATACAAACTAACCAACTGTTGGTTGTGACGGTCTGTGACGCTCCATCCCAAATTCAATCAGCTGGTCGAACACTAAATTTTTAAACAAGTTTATATTAAAATATCAATTTAAGGGAGTGATTATCATTTTATAGTGAAAAAAGTTCATTTCTACAGAATATTTCGCAGAAGGAATGAAACATGTTTCATAGGTGGTAGTAAAACATTTACCAACTACTTGTGGGCCTTGCCCCATTGGATGTAGAGGTCTATTATCATAGAAAAATAACTGCAATGGTCTAAAATTTATGTCAAAGGTTTAAGATTTTTAGGCTTCGGCTATCAACAAGTTTTTAACAAAGATTAAAGCCAGAGTATGTAGTGTATTTCGCTTAATAACCTTAAACAGTGTATCTTGTGTAACACATTAACTTTTTGAAAAATGGTTTGTTGGCCATTGAATATTCATGATGGATATCGAAATTCGGTAATGCTTGCAAAAAGAAGCTTTGGTAGCTTTGGTGCATGGTTGATCTGCAAGGTTTTAAATCCCTTAACAAACGTCATAAAAAAAAAATTGGCCATTACAATTTTCTGGAATTTAGTGAGGAACTTCACAAAATAGAATAAGTTTTATATTTGTTTAAAAAATGTATTTAAAACATTTATTATGTTACTCTTTGAATCGCAAAATACACACTGAGAGACAGTCATCTCCCATATTTTTCACCTATATACTGTAGTCAGACCTTAATACCTTCAAAACTTACGTTTCACAGAATCAGGATTTCGCAGGTTGGCTATCATGCTATTCAGTATGAAGTTAGGGTCATAAATTTGGTTGCTTTCTTCTTCAAAAACCATAAAAACAAAATCCATCTCTCGGGGAAATAAAAACAAGGAGTTTTTACTGTAAAAAATACATTCTTCATCAACAAATAGAAGTAAATGACAATGTTATGAATAATCCAGAAATTAAGAACTATATAATAATTTTAAGGCTCTATGAGATCAAATGTATACTTTTGAAACAAGTATTAACAGTCCAGTATACCTTTGGACGTTCTATTTTATTGAGCTCTTGTATGTGCAACCAAGAAATCCTGGCAATAACATATTGCCCCCCTTCTCTGAACATAGCATTACTAGAACTAACTGCCCTAACTGCCAACCCCTTGCCAGTACTATGTTCCTAACATAGTAAACATGTTGACATGTAAACATGTTGCTACTATGTTTCACCGCCACTGGCACCCCCTTGCCAGTACTGACCTCCTACTATGTTTCACCGACACTGGCACCCCCTTGCCAGTACTGCCCTGCTACTATGTTTCACCGACACTGGCACCCCCTTGCCAGTACTGCCCTGCTACTATGTTTCACCGACACTGGCACCCCCTTGCCAGTACTGCCCTGCTACTATGTTTCACCGACACTGCCATCCCCTTGCCAGTACTGCCCTGCTACTATGTTTCACCGACACTGGCACCCCCTTGCCAGTACTGCCCTGCTACTATGTTTCACCGACACTGGCACCCCCTTGCCAGTACTGCCCTGCTACTATGTTTCACCGACACTGGCACCCCCTTGCCAGTACTGCCCTGCTACTATGTTTCACCGACACTGGCACCCCCTTGCCAGTACTGCCCTGCTACTATGTTTCACCGACATTGGCACCCCCTTGCCAGTACTGCCCTGCTACTATGTTTCACCGACACTGGCACCCCCTTGCCAGTACTGCCCTGCTACTATGTTTCACCGACACTGGCACCCCCTTGCCAGTACTGCCCTGCTACTATGTTTCACCGACACTGGCACCCCCTTGCCAGTACTGCCCTGCTACTATGTTTCACCGACACTGGCACCCCCTTGCCAGTACTGCCCTGCTACTATGTTTCACCAACACTGGCACCCCCTTGCCAGTACTGCCCTGCTACTATGTTTCACCGACACTGGCACCCCTTTGCCAGTACTGCCCTGCTACTATGTTTCACCGACACTGGCACCCCCTTGCCAGTACTGCCCTGCTACTATGTTTCACCGACACTGGCACCCCCCTTGCCAGTACTGCCCTGCTACTATGTTTCACCGACACTGCCATCCCCTTGCCAGTACTGCCTTGCCAGGGGTGCCCAGAAGGGGGGGGGCATGGCGCAATTTGCGCCATCAAAATTTTTGGGGGGGGCATGATTTTTCGGGCGGAATCTTTGTTTTTTCCGAGCAATTTTTAACCAGCGAATAAGGGAAAATTACAAACAAATAAATGATCATATAACCATACGAAACAGTTAAAAGTATTTTTTATTTATCTAACCATTTCATGAGGATTGCTATCGTCATGAATGTTCGCCATGTAAACCATCCCCGGAATCTCCACGTCAATCCATAATTGTTAAGTTATTTTGAAAGGCGGTTGGTAATGGCTCGACTGGCAACCCTGTCTGACATCGGGCCCATAAGAAACAGGGTCTTAAAAAAAACAAAAAAACAGGGGGGCTGTTTTTAAAAGACGGGGTCTGTGGCCCCGGTCTGACACAGCCGTTAGCAATGTTGCCAAAACCAGATATTTACCCGGTTTTCGGGTATTTTTAAGGCCGTGCGGAGATTTGGCGGTGATTAAAAAAACCGGGTTTAACCGGGGACTTGGGTTGAGGAAATTTACTCAACAAAAAACGGGTAAAATCGGGGATTTTCACAAGGATTAATTGGAACTCTATATATTTTATTTTTTGAACGAAAGTTGGTATTATGTATTTGGTATGGTTGTACTGTATTGGTTATTTCGTTACAGTGTTACCGGAAACCGGGTTTTAGCCCGGTTTGCGGGTATTTTGATGTCCATTTGGGGACTTAATTGAGAGCTTTAAGAAAAATCGAGTAAAATCTGGGATTTTAGACTTGAGCTGCGGGGATTTACCCGGCATCCTAAATACATAAAAAACGGGTAAAGCCGGGGATTTTTGCATTATGGTTTGCTTTGCAAATATCCAATGTCCATATAAGGTGAGAAAAATAATTTTGTTTTTATGGTTTTCAAGAACAATACTTGAGGTAAATATAGACATATTTTAATACATACTGTGCAGTTTATTGATGATATATTTCCCTCCTTACCCATCAAGTTTAGGAAAGTATCCGTTTTTGGTTGTTTTCAAAGTCGTTACATGGTTTTTCGGCTAACTACCCGGATTTTGGTAACTGATGCGATTTTGCAGGGATTAGCACCAAAAAACCGGGTCAAAGTGAGGATTATTAATGGAGTTGGCGGGTAAAATGACAAATTACAGAAGAATCAGATCTGTGGTAGTATACTTCATCTGTGGCCAAATCCTGTACAATGCAACACTGGCCGTTAGAGATAAGACTATAGCAACAGTCAACAATCGTATGAAGCACGGTTGGTGTGCCTGCTTGGGCTGCGGTGAGGCAGTTTTACAGTTCGTGCCAGAAAGGAAAAGAGAGTGTCGGACCGGTCCTGGTAGGCCCGGGCAGCCCTAATCCACTGTTGTCACAACAACTATTGTCGTGAGGCCAGCCGGCGAGTTATTTCTTGAGTAATTCCTGGTATAAGGAATTTCGAAGCGGCCCGCAGTCAATGACTCAGGCGTGGGGGCTGCCCACCCCCGTCGCCGGCCGGCCTCACAACAATAGGTGTTGTGACAACAGCGGATTAGGGCTGCCCGGGCCTACCTGGACCGGTCCGACACTCTCTTTTCCTTTCTGGCATGAACTGTACAAGTAGTTCTATTACTGAGAAAAGTGAATGATGATTACAAGTTCACATTATGTTGTGATATCGTGGTTGGATATTAATTTTAGCTAGTTAGATATACAGAAACTGAATTGTGTTCTGTATTTTTTTTATCTGTGGCAAACTACGGAGTGGTTATATGTGTGTTTTTTTTCAATGAACAGTAGGCCTCCCAGCCTAGTCAAGTAGTTTAGTCTTTGAGGATTGAAATTAAAATCGACAATGGACCAGGGGAAAAGTACGTTCCAGACATCGACGTTCTAGACCCAAGTCAATCAACAAGCACAAAATGACGTTGACGTTCCTCATACTTCTACCAGCACCCAAGACCAAGATGTTTTTTTACCAACAAGCATTTAATATGTTTTCGAACCTATCTTCGAGAACGTTGCCATTTCAATATTACTGTTTCGGTGTTTAATGATGTAAAATCTCAAGAATATATTATATTTACAGCCAAGTTCATTAATTACGTAATTTATTAAATGTAAAAAAAATTAATTAATTTCTGGTTATTGTAAAAACCAATATTATGGAAACCATATTAAATTAATGCATCACTAAACTGCGAAAATTACAAATACTTGTAGGCTGCAAAAGATTTTCCGCCACACATCGACGTAGTCACCTGTTTTACTAACTTTATTTGGTAGCCGAAACCAGCTTTTTTCCGCCAGAGGGCCCGGCCCTAGGGCCAAAAGTCAGCTGATCGTTTATTTGCTTGAATCAACGTGAGAACAACTTATAATTATTGAGCACTCAATATGCTCCAAAGACGATCATATGATTGCGATCATATGATTGCGATCATATGACTTTCATAGCTCACTTGTATTTGTTTAAACCATGACAAAGAAGTTGTATCATCGCTCATAACCTCAAAGTTTTGTTTTTGGGTTTTGCTGCAAACCTCATTTTCGGCCCTTGCGTTGCGAAAGATACCATCACAACACTGATTATTTGTATTGTATCACTAGTTGCACATACTGTAAAAAGTACTTCATTATTTTCATTAACTAGCAACATATTAGTGACTTTTTTATTCACGCTATTGGAACTAAACTTACCTATAAATAAATGTGTTTTATATATTGAAGTGATATCACTTTATTACCTAATGCTGGTATGCTTTATTATTGTATGCTTTATCACTTTATTACTTGATACTTAGTAGTCATTTGTGTTTTTAAGAGTTTGGTAAATAAAACGCAATGATACCCTTTGATAGGGTAGGATATGAGGTGTGAGTTTTTATTGACATACTAACTAATGTTAGAAATTAAAGTGTGGGGGGTGGTCATATTTTGGGGGGGGCATTAGGCTTGGTTTGGGGGGGGGCATGCGCCATTGCCCTTGGGGGGGCTGGGCACCCCTGTGCCTTGCTACTATGTTGCAGGGCAGACCTGTCAAGGGGGTGGCAATTTCGGTGAAACATAGCATGGCAGCACTGGCAGCAGTGCCAGAGAAACAGAGTAGCAGGTTAGTACTGGAAAGGGGGTGGCAGGGACGGTGAAACCTAGTAGCATGGCAGTTTTGGTAAGGGGGTGGCATTGTCATAGAAAATTAGTAGTAGGGCAGTACTTCATGAAATATCAATAAAAATAATTGTATGGCAGGCCTACAGTAAACATTTGTCAATAAAAATAAAAAAAATTACTAAATACCCTCATCAAAATAAAAAATAACCAAAAATAATCAAGGCCCAAAACTATCAAAATAACCTGTTACAAGCCCTGCAACTATTTTGGGAATGTGAGATAAAGAAGAGAAGTAAATATATGTCTTTTGATTTGTTTCCAATAGGAATGAGAAATAGTGTACATAAATTTTGATTGCAAATTCAAATTTGGTATGATTTATTTATATATATATTTTAAGGGGTCCCTGTAAAACATTCTAAGTGACAAAAACCTAATTTCGAGTTATCAAGAGTTGAAAGTTGAATTCTAAAATTTAGGTTTCTTTCAAGGTAAGAACTTATAATGAACTATTATAATTTTTAATGTCCTATTTATAACATCATAATGTAGCCTTATACTGAATTTTTACTTGCAATTAAGCATTTTAAAACTTTCATTTTCGAATTGATAGCCTCCGGATACCAATAAATACTAATAATGGTGTAAATACCTGCTTTACTGGTATCCAATGGTCAGTTAGTTGATGAGCAACTAGTTTCGACTTTTTTTAATAAGTCATCTTCAGGCTCAAGGATGTCTTCAAATCATCTTCGGTTGAAGAGTTGTCATTTTTTTAAATAAAACGTCACGACGGACACAATAGACACAAAACACGGACATAACACAACACAGAGACGAGTACCGGTACATTAAAACAAACTTATTTAGGAGGCGACGCAAACCCGGCGATGGTTCAGTCTAGACTGCCGCACGCGGTGGTCAACATAAACAATGTGTCGCACTCCTTATCACCTTATCGGCTCAGGTTATTCTTTCTGCTCTGCTCTCCCCCTCCAGTACCTTAATCGCCGTATCATAAATAAAATTTGAAGCAAACGAAAGTTTGTCATTCAAAATGTTTTGATGGTCGGATTTTACAGCCTTATATATTTCAAACTCCTCCAATGTATTTATTTGGGATCGGTCTCTAGAAAAATGCAGTATGTTCATGTTACTATTGATGTTTGTATAGGAATGGTTATTTAAAATCAAATGTTCTGCGAAGCTGGAAGTTTGTAGCGAAGTTGTTTTCTTAGGCAGATGTTCTCTGAAACGTTTTGCAAAGGAACGGGATGTTTGGCCGATGTAATATTTAGGACAATCGGTACAGCTGATTTTGTAAACACCTGTTTTCTCGTAAATTGGATTTGTTGTACAAGGCCGCTCTTTTAACAAACAACCAAGATTGTTTCTAGTTTTAAAGGACACTGTTACGTTATTCTGGGCCATAACATTTTTTAATTTATTACTGAGGAATGTGCCATAATCTGCTGATATGAAAGTCTTTTGTACAATTATTGCTTCCCTTTCTTTTTTACTTCTGTGTTTTGTGATTAACTGATCAACTATGGAGCTTTTGAAACAATTTGAAACAGCAATATGTTTAATTGTGTTTACTTCCTCGTCAAAGTCATTTTTGTTCATTGGGACAGTTAACAGCCTGTGTACAAAACTATTATAAGCGGCTAACTTTTGTGTTTGTGGATGGTGTGAATCAAAATGAATTGTCTGGTCAGTGCAAGTCGGTTTTCTATAAATTTTGAACTCAAATCTGTTACTTTGTTTCTTTATGGTTAAATCGAGAAAGTTCAGCGTGTTATTACTTTCCTCTTCTAAAGTAAACTTTATGTTTTTATAAAGGCTGCATAAATAGGTATTTAATAAACTTAGTTGTCTGCTATTACCGTTGAAAAGGACGATGGTGTCGTCAACATATCTGTAGTAAAAAAGAATCTTGTCTTTATATCGATTGGTTTAAGAGAACAAATGTTTGTTTTCAAGATCATTTAGAAACACTTCAGCCAGGATACTGGATAGGGGGGAACCCATCGCCAGTCCTTCTCTCTGATGATAGTATTTGTTTTGAAACTGAAAATAATTCTGTTTTAATACTACTCTAGTGAGCGTGATTAATTCCTCTATTGATTCAGGAGATAAACTAGAGTTCTTAATAAGGTTCTGGTGTAATAGAGATATTGTTTCTTGAACGGGCACATTCGTGTATAAGTTAACGATATCAAAGGAAGCTAATTTATTATTTGGATTGATTGGCTGTTCTTTAATTTTCTCAACTAGTTCCAAGCTGTTTCTAACACTATGACTATTCTCTAAAACTATTTCTTTCCTTATTATTTTGTCCAGTTTCTTAGCTATTTTATAAGCTGGTGATGGAATAAAGTTAACCAGAGGTCTTATCGGAACATCAGACCTATGAATCTTTGGAAGGCCCTTGAGGATTGGAGCTTTAGGATTAGTTACTTTTAATGATTGAATTTCATTGCTAGACAATAAATATTTACAACTAGATATGGCCTTGTTGATTAACTTCGAATTATTACTAGTTGGGTCTTTATTTAAAGTTTCAATGTTATTCTTATTTATAAAATCTATGACTTTGTTTATATAATCATTTCTGTACATTATCACAATAGAGTTGCCTTTATCCGCTTTCGTTATTACAGCGTCACCTTCGGCAAGTTTGTTCCTGACGGCAACCAGTGCCCTCCGCATGGCGGTGAACTTGCTGTATTTTCCTGTAGCTGCGGGAGCCTTAGCAATGCTCTTTGCTTTATTTCCTATTACTACACGGGCTGATTCACGAATTTCATCATTTTTTACCCATTTGATTGAAGCCTCTGTATTTAATAATTCAGATACTAAACAATTTTTCTTGTTATTTGGGAAGTTAAAACTTAGACCTTTATTTAACAAATCCATTTCACTGTCAGTAAATACAATATTTGTATTATTAACAACTCTCTTAAAAAACGAGTGGGAGCACTTTATTATGTCCTCTTTGTGTTGGGTTTCCATTAAATTTTGAATTTTCTTACTTTGAATTCTCTTTTTAGCTAAGACTTTCCTGCTTATTTGCTGTTCAACTTCATTAATCACGTCATTTTGTTGAGAGGGGTGCAATGTATTTAAGAGTTCTATGTGTTTTCTGAACAGAAGTTTGTTTAGGATATTTTTCTTGGAATAAAGATTTTTTATCTCGTTTTTTATCCATATGGATTCAGCACAGCGTTTGGCCTTAATAGCTGCTTTTGATTTTCCACTGACTCTAACGACAACATAATTTGGTATCAAGTTATTTTCTAAACATGCCTTGTTAAATTTTATGTTTTCAGACGTTTTACAGAGTTTTAATTTGACATCCTTGTATTTAAAGGCTATTTTTGCTTGCTGAGCTTCTAGTTTCATTTTCGAATTGATAGCCTCCGGATACCGATAAATACTAATAATGGTGTAAATACCTGCTTTACTGGTATCCAATGGTCAGTTAGTTGATGAGCAACTAGTTTCGACTTTTTTTAATAAGTCATCTTCAGGCTCAAGGATGTCTTCAAATCATCTTCGGTTGAAGAGTTGTCATTTTTTTATATAAAACGTCACGACGGACACAATAGACACAAAACACGGACATAACACAACACAGAGACGAGTACCGGTACATTAAAACAAACTTATTTAGGAGGCGACGCAAACCCGGCGATGGTTCAGTCTAGACTGCCGCACGCGGTGGTCAACATAAACAATGTGTCGCACTCCTTATCACCTTATCAGCTCAGGTTATTCTTTCTGCTCTGCTCTCCCCCTCCAGTACCTTAATCGCCGTATCATAAATAAAATTTGAAGCAAACGAAAGTTTGTCATTCAAAATGTTTTGATGGTCGGATTTTACAGCCTTATATATTTCAAACTCACCAAAATCCGACCATCAAAACATTTTGAATGACAAACTTTCGTTTGCTTCAAATTTTATTTATGATACGGCGATTAAGGTACTGGAGGGGGAGAGCAGAGCAGAAAGAATAACCTGAGCCGATAAGGTGATAAGGAGTGCGACACATTGTTTATGTTGACCACCGCGTGCGGCAGTCTAGACTGAACCATCGCCGGGTTTGCGTCGCCTCCTAAATAAGTTTGTTTTAATGTACCGGTACTCGTCTCTGTGTTGTGTTATGTCTGTGTTTTGTGTCTATTGTGTCCGTCGTGACGTTTTATTTAAAAAAATGACAACTCTTCAACCGAAGATGATTTGAAGACATCCTTGAGCCTGAAGATGACTTATTAAAAAAAGTCGAAACTAGTTGCTCATCAACTAACTGACCATTGGATACAGTAAAGCAGGTATTTACACCATTATTAGCATTTTAAAACGTTTTACTCAGTTTTTTCTGGGGTTATGACGTTCTAAAGGACTGGCATTTTAAATGTTCTCTGACGGACTACTCTTCTGCTTTAGAAGAAAATATCAGGGAATGTTGGAATCCCATTCCAACGAAATTAAAACTAAATATAAAACAATTTATTTCGTATAAAAGTACAAAAACGTAATGTTCTTATATAACATGATACGTCATTTTGCTAAAAGCTATTCAAAGGTGGCGCTTAAAACATTATTCATCATTTTTTCAAATTGTCAATTTGGCTTTCGGCGAGGGAAATCCACTGTGGATGCTGTGGACTTTTTGGTTTCTGAACTTCACAGGGTGTTTGAGGAGAGGCTCTTTGCTCAGGTCACCCTGTGTGACCTGAGTAGGGCTTTCGACACTGTCTGTCATTCAGATCTTTTAAAAAAACTCGAGGTTTATGGCTTCCATGGGGTTTCCCTTAATCTTTTTAAGTCTTACTTGGAAAATCGCAAACAGAAGGTTTGTATTGATGGTGAGTGGTCTCATGAGGTTACACTAGAGTCTGGCGTTCCCCAGGGCTCTGTGCTTGGTCCTACTCTCTTTCTTATCACCATAAATGACCTACCTGACAATGTGCGAACCCATACTATTTTGTATGCTGACGACACTACGTTTCTAAATATAAGTGACAACTTTGAGTACCTACAAAATAGAGTTAAATCTAGTTTGTCGGACGCTGCTGTTTGGTTTCAGTCTAATGGATTACATCTCAATGAAAGCAAAACTCAAAATATTTTGTTTAGTTTAAGGTCATTTGATGAAAAATATTGTGTATCTGATAATTCAAGTTGTGTTAAGTTTTTAGGAGTACATATCGATAACCAGCTTACCTGGAATAATCATATAGATATGTTGCTGCCTAAACTGTCCTCTACTATATATTTATTAGGCCGTTTAAAACAGTGTGTTACCCTTAATTATGTAAAAATGGTTTACTTTGCTCTTTTTCAATCTGTTATTAATTATGGTTTGCTGTTTTGGGGCAACTCCAGTAGAATTAGTGAGATTTTAGTATTACAAAAAAAAGCTATAAGAATTCTTGCTGGAGCACATTATTTAGAACACTGTAGACCGCTCTTTACTCAACTTGAAATTAATACAGTAGTTAACTTGTATATACTTGAATTAGCAAAATATTCTTTAAAAAAGTTACCTGATTTGCAACTTAATGAGCATGTTCATTCATATGACACTAGGCATAAGAAACATGTTAGCCTTAAGTATTGTAGGCTAAGCAAGACATTGAAAAGTCATTTAGTTCTATCAAAGAAAGTATATAATAAACTAAGCAATTCTATCAATGGGTAAAGTAGTAAGATATCCATTAGGCCTAACAAATTTTCTTCTTGGCTACTTAAAAATCCTTTTTATTCGTTGAACGAGTTTCTGGAACATTGTGATATAGTACTTTAAATTAACCTCAGTTGTTGTCTCTCTGTCATCATTTTATCAATTTTATATTTTAACTGTTAAATTTTATGAATTGTTTTTTTATTGAATTTTATTTTTGTTATGTATTTAATCCTTGTTATTTATTTCTTGAGTTTATAGTTTACTTAGACTCTGTTACCTGGTCTATTTTGTTCTGCCGACCAACCTAATCTCACCAGAGGAAGAACATACATTCTGTTGGACTACTTTCTATTGTACTTTTATTGGACGAATTGTACTATTATAAATAAGTTAAGACATGGCTGATGCCTTCATTGTGACTTTGTCACTGCATGTAATTGCCTCATGACAAATAAAGATGATTTGATTTGATTTGATATTCTACTCACCTCTTTTAGCAGCAATTTTCAAGGCCTTTTCTTCTTAATTTTTTAAATGAAGGGTAATCTAGCGTTTCTATGTTCCTTCCTGGTCTTATCCTTCCATTTGCCAATATTTGCTTTTTGTCTTTTATTTTTATTTACATGATTTTTAGTCGCTGGGCGATAACGCTACGACCCGGCGGGGAGTCTATCTTTCGGCGAATAGAACGTTATTCCCCACAAAAATGGTGCAGTCCCATGAACATTAAAATACATACTGTATGACCCGGCGGGGAGTTTATCTTTCGGGGAATATAACATTATTTCCCACAAAGTTTGTGCAGTCCCGTGAACCGCGTCAACTTTGATAGACAAAATCAGGGCTGCCAACTAAAATATCTTCAAAACAAAATATACCACGGTGTAGTTTGTGTCCTATAGAACCTTTTTCACTGAATATCGCCGATTTTAAATTTTGTCTCTTAAAACGTTTTACAGGGGACCCCACCACTTTATTCAAATTAGTTTTTTATTGGACTTCTCTTATGAATTATAAGAAGCATAAAACAACAAAATTTATTCGAATTCTTTAATTGCTATAGTAATCAACAATGTTTACCTGGCATCCGAGACAAATCTACCTTTCCCAAAAACATCAAGGATATGAATTTCAAAGTACCTCTGAACTCTTCTTATAGATTTAGTACTCAACTTCCTGAAACAAACCCCTTTAATCAAAAAATTCCTAATAAATAATAAAGAAATTGAGATTAAAAGTAATTAAATAAATGGATTGTCTAAACAACAGATGCTCATATATTTGCAGAAACCTAAGATTATACCACTGGGTTTCCTAAGAAATCCACATAAATGCTCTAAGGAGCCCAGAAACACCCTGAAAATAAGTGATGCTACTTATTACCTTCCATCATACTCTGGAGGGCAGGTTTGGAAGAACCACAAGACTCGTGGGATACAGAATCTCCCCGAGGAGGCCCAGAAGGGACTGACGCCTGGGATCTGGCTCAGAGTCTCCTGCACTGTTGGAAGCATCTCCAGCCTAGAACAATTACTTGTTACAAATTACCTTAAATTAGATTACCGCACATTTTGTTCAAAAAACAGATAAATCTCTTTTATAGAAATATTAACAGAAACTTCTCTTTTTTATGGAAATAGTAGCAAATAGTTGTCTTTTTAATAGCAAGACATTAATTTGTGGACCGCACAAAGAATAATTTAGAATATTTATTTTTAATATACCGATAGACACGTAATTCCCAAGAAAGTATTGATGTTGTTTACCATTTGGAGTTGCATAGGACAGCATTTGTCCTATTACCGGCAGGCTGTTGCTTGCAGGACAGCTTATATCCCAGTCGCACCCTAGTGGCCTGGTCACACTTGTAACATTTATAGTCCCATCAACTTTTTTTTCATGTTTCTATTAACTAATAGCCACCTGTAGCATGCTTACCCAGCTCCCTCCTGAATTCGCCCTCTCCCCTCCTTTCCCTACTTTCCCTACCCCTTACCTTTTTTAATTTACCACATCTCTGAACTAAACTATACAAATTGAGTTGTGAGAGTAACTAACTAATTCTAAATATTATAAACTTTGTGGTCCCCTTCTGATTTGGATGTCTCGGAACCAAGCTCTTGTCCGAATAAAATAAAATGGTAAATGTAATGTCCATTTGCCACAAACATGATTGCCAACTTAAAAACTTATACATATTGTTCACTCTTAGCTACATATTGTGGGTATTGTTGTGAAATTGTGGGAAGGGCTGAAATTATGCTGAAAAGGAGAGGCAAGATGTGATTTGTGATCACTGTAAGGCCCCCACTCATCTGAGGAAGCCTCATCTCAGACGATTACCCGAAAACTCTCCTGATCGCGTACAAACTCTGCCAAAAGCATTCAATAGATTAGTACTTTTGAAAAAATTAGTACAGTACAGAACACCTTAGATTATCTGGACCCCACATTATCTGGATCCCGGATTATACGGACCGGTCCATCCGAGAAATTAAAAAATTAAAATCATGGCAAAAACTTGATTTTGGCGAGTTTACGAGGGAAATCCGCCTTTAAAAATAAAATGCAAATGCACTGCATTAACTGTACGCATTTGGAATCACAATAATTGAAGGAGTTGTATTGCCTAAACAGTACATTACAGCATTTTTTTTAACGTAGTTTTTTGGTTTGCTACTTCAGGCGCTAACATTTATCAGCAAAGGCGTAGCCTACGACAATTTTGCGAGTTAGTTTATATTGCTGTCACTTGATGATTTTATAGTTGTGAACTGTGTGTGTGAATTTATGTTGAGTTTCAAAATGAGCGGTTGTAAAAGTAAAAAGTGGTTTTAACTTTAGAACAGAAACTGAAGCTGTCAGAAAACTTAACGCTAGAGAATCAGCTTGGAACAAGTAGGGTAAGTGACTGGAAGAACAATGAGCGCAGCTAGATAAATGGTATGCGGAACAAGCTCGAAAGTCAAATATGTTGTACAGTCTTCATAAACCGTTTGCAGCATCAATTTAGTAGGGGCTAAGGTACGCGATCACTATTTAGGCGATATTGTAATGACCTCAGACAATCCGGATTTTTTGTCATCCGGATCGGTGTTCCCGATTCCGGTGTTCGCATTAATCCGGATAATACGAGGTGTAATGTACTCATATCTGAACCATTTGAGTCTAGATGATGGGGTCTAATGTAATAATTACCTGATCAAGTTTATGGTCTGGAAGATATTTGTGAAGGCCATCTCGAGCAATGGACCAGTATGGTTGAAAACCAAGATGTGGGAGATGTGAAACAAAAACAGCAAAGCTCGAGTGAAGCGGCTCTTGAGATGGGCCCACACATAAAAGTAACCCTGAATAAACAACAAGATAAAGAACATATAAACAATCAATAATATTAAAAAAATAACCTTTGCTACCCATTGTTAGAGAAATTCTCTGTTTTTGTGTTGCAAGAAAAATGTAAGTGATTATTTTCAATGGATGTAAGTGATTATTTTCTGTTTTCAATAAATTGAAGACAGTTATAATTGCTCATCTTTTGTAAAAGAGAATTTCACAATTACTGGACAATGTGACCGGCTTTCCTAATTCTTTATGTTGTTTTCAAGTATCTTTAAAAGATGGAAAATTAATCATTACTCAGGAGAATACATTGGATCAAAAATCTCTATCAAATATTATCTTACCTTTTCTTCTATTTTCAGTTTGCACTCTTCAATCACCTTCGTAATGAGATAGTCGTCGTACATACCAATGAGGTGTAGATACAAAACATTTTTTTTCCGGTCGTAGCAACCCTCAATGGTACACTGAAAGCATTAAAAGAAAATCTATGGTACTAGGCTTTAGACATAGTATTGCAAACCTCAACATATTTATGAAAAATATAGTTTTAATCATTTCAAACGCTCCTAATTTTTTGGTTTAGTCTATAAGACTATGAAAAAAAATCAATTCACGTTTTACAGTGATATCGATCAAAACACTCTCTTTAAAACGTCATACATACAGTGCAGTGTATGCCCTATGATCCAAGACAAATAAATGCATGAAGATATGAAAATGCCAGTCAAATTTTAGCAGAGAGAAAGAGAATATGGGTATTTAAATTACTTTGTGTGAGTGCACTGAGAAATATATCTTAGCGGAAAAGCAGAGTTTTTGCCCCAAGTCTAGAATCTGTACTCGCAATACGTAAATAAGGACTTGGCTCACGTACAGGAGTGTTGTGACTGTACCCAGCTCAATGACTCAGCAGAGTCACCGGTCTGACACTTTAATGGAGCCAAGTGGTAAGCTTATTGGAGCGGGTTAGTTCGAAGCACTTTAGTTAGATGTCGTTGTAAAAACATGGTTTTCTTCTTCTTCACTGAATCAGCCAATCAAAACCACGATAACAATCTGCTAACTTCCTATTCCGTTTCCCCTGATTTTCTGTCACAACGCGACATGTACACAAACATAACGAGTTGGAATTAATTTGAGTGTGGGAAAATACCTAAAGTACTGATAATTTGTAATCAGTGCAAAAATGTAATTCAAAATTATGGGTCACAACACCACTTTTACATTTGAAAAAATTATTTTGGATCCAAAATAATAAGCGATTGATAGAAAATAAATACGTAGATGTTTACATAAAAGCACTTAATAAAAATTAATTTAGTTAATTTTAATTAAGTGCTTCTATGTAAACATTTTACATATTTATTTTCTATCAATAGCTTTAAGCACAATATGAATCATGCAGTACAGTATTTCGCGAAACAACTTACACTATTGGCAAACGTACTTAATCAATTTAATCTAAACAAATCGGTAAAGTCATCAAAATTGAAAGTGTAGCAAACAAAACAAGAAAACGAAAATATAAACAAAGCAGACGACGACGATCGATATGTCGCATCGACGACGATCGATATATCGCATCGACAACGATCGATATATCTCATCGACGACCATCGATATATCGCATCGATCTTTTTAGTTCGTAGCACTTTTATCAGACAGCGCTACTGTTCCCTTACCACCGAGTTAACATGGAAGTGACAACTCTTTACGAAGTTTATTATTACTCTATGGCAGAGTTTTGGGTATTAGTACAGACGCAGGACTCGCAGTCCTTCTGTAAGAACTTTTTCTCTGCAATTACACTCAAACTGCCATATTTGCGAATAATCAGGGAATTTACCGTGATTTTAAGGAAAAAATATTAAAGTGTCGTCATGGATCGTTTGTATACTACGTCACAAAACGCGTCATAAGTTTATCCATGATTACTTTCTGCCTGAAGCCCACTGCATTTACGAAAGGTGTATGGATGAGAACTTCAAATTATTGCCATGTGATTTGGTAAAAGCAGTTAATTTTTACTTAGTTTTAGTTCGCACTATCATCAAATATTTTATTTCAATCGAATAAATATTTTTTTACCAAATCTGGATTGATATTAAGTTTGTTGTGTTAGTTTTATATTTGGAATTGAAAAACATATATGTATTTACAAATGTGATACAAGTTTCAATAATAACGTTTGGTTTCAATAATATGTACCGGGTGTCCCATAATAGTCCCCCCCCATCTTTTTCCTATATTTTTTTCAAATATCAATTCCACACCACCCCCAAACATTATTGGGTAGTTAATACTTCATTTTGAGGGGGTACCCAATGTTGGCCGCCATCTTGGATCCGCCATTTTGGATCCAAAATAATTTTTTTCAAATGTAAAAGTGGTGTTGTTACCCATAATTTTGAATTACATTTTTGCACTGATTACAATGCCGCAATCCGTATTTTAATATCTCAATTGGTTTTCAAGATATGGGTACTTTTCATTTATTTATTTTCAACCAATTTAAACATTACAAATTGATAAAATAGGCCCATAACCACAAAATAATGCTAGATAGTGACAAATAACCACCATCAGTCATTGTTGAGCGATTTACACTTAACTTTTACCAATGTAAATTTTTTTGGCCACCATCTTGGATCCGCCATTTTGAAATGAGGTAAGTTATTTCAAATATGAAGTTGGTATTGTTACCCATCATTTCAAACTAGTTTTTTACACCAAATTCAGTGCCACAACCCGTTTTTAGCAATAAAATTTGGTTTTTGAAAAATTCATATTTTTTTGAGATTTTTATTAGAAATATGACAATATCTTGAAAACGAAACGCTATAATTAAAAAAGGGTAATCATTGTAATCAGTGAAAAAATGTAATTCGAAATTATGGGTCACAACACCACTTTTACATTTGAAAAAATTATTTTGGATCCAACTTGGCGGATCCAAGATGGCGGCCAAAATTGGGTGCCCCCTCAAAATGAAGTATTAATTACCCAATAATGTTTGGGGGTGGTGTGGAATTGATATTTGAAAAAATATAGGAAAAAGTTACGGGGGGGACTATTATGGGACACCCAGTATATTTTTTTATTGATTTACTTACTGTAGTACCATTGATAGTAAATATATATTAAGTAAATGGTAGTGAAACACCTATGTCTAAAAGAATATGAAATTTCCAATTTTCCAGAGTAGAAAAAGCTTAGATTTTTAAAGAAAATCAATTTGTTTTATTTGTCAGCAGCCATACTTATATTGTAAGTTTTATTGTTAAATAGTTGTTGTAGTTATTATTGATCGGTTTTAGTCCTAATTTTATCTGCTCAAAGTTTACACGAACAAATTATCAAAAAAAGTAATTGCACCGTTTAAACCTCGCTTCGATTTTAATAACTCAGGTATTTTTAGCAAAGTCTTAAATAGATTGATAGTAAGAAATAGAATGGAGGTCGAGTATAACCATGCATTGATTTGCTGCCACTTTTAAATGTATCAAATAAATATGTCAGGGCAATAAATTGTAACTAATAATGGTGTAAATACCTTGTACTGTCAAAGTGATCCTTTTTAGTCTCATATTGTGGGCTACTGCAGTTTCAATCTCAGAGAGATCTTCCTCAGGTGATGGAAATCAAATTTCATTCCAGTGGAAGTCGTCAAGAAGCATTAAAAACCATCATGACACACACCCACGTAACACAAACGGACAGATGCACACAACAAACAAACATTACTTTTTATAAAAATTCCGTAAGCGGGAAACACGCACAACTCGTACGGAGGGCCAGTCTAGACTCTCGGCAATTACGCAATAAATTGTCACCGTAGAGAAGTACCATAAGGCATAAAACTGCACTTATCACTTCTTCAGATGTTATTCAACAACTTTACTCGTCAACAGGCAGCCATAACGCAATGGATATAGCAGTCTTCACCTGAACATACAAGTCAAGAAACATCGGGAGTGGTAGAACTTGGATGGGTGACCGCTTGGAGGACCCAGACATTTTTTTACTGATTTTAAGTCAACAATACCGGTAAATGAAGAGACTAGGCAAGTCAGTGAATTGAAATCGGTTGTATTTTACGAGAATAGGAATGTATATTCTGTGATAAACTATGGTGAAGGCAAAATGAATCGCAGGATATTCTGAGAAAAGTCTCTGCAATTACGAGAACCAGACTCTGATCGGCAGGACTTACAACTGACAGTAATGACGTCATAGCCAGTGACGTCATAACTATATAGACAAACTAAGTCCTGATTTTCCGTGGGGCGGCCTCACTTCTGGAGCATTGAGCCGGGTCCAGATTGGAGTGGGTAACCCGCAAACCATTATTTCTTGTATTTTCTATGTATATCAGGACTAAATTTTTCTCGGTGTATTACAAATAACCTTGTGGATGGTTTTATAAGAAGGAGTGTAAAATATTTATTATAATTTCTTAAATAACAAAAACCACCAACAATGCATAGCTCAAGCTATAAAGTAAAAAAGGGGAGAATTCAAAAAAAGTAAAAATATAAATTTAACTAAATCCATTTTCTGAACAGAAGTGATGAGTTAGGAAAATTAACTTACCATAACTTCTGGGTCGAATTCAGGCTCATCGTTAAATGTTTGTCTAAAAACTTGGTATCCAAGAATTTCATCAAGTAAAGTGACCTTGCATCCTCTTATATTAATACCGGATGCTCCAAAGAAAGATATTACAACAGTCTTGTTGTTGATGTATGGTGCTAAGTCCCTGTAACAAGAGTATTAATTTACATTGGACTCAGTTTAATGTTTACAATTTGATAAACGTATACTATGTTGAAACAAAATGTTTTAAAACAATAAATAAAGCTTAATTAAACAATAAATGAATAACATTGTCAGTCAAATTCAACTTAGTTTCAGACATAATATATTATCATGGAAGAACAAAAAATAACGCAATTAATATATATATATATATATATATATATACAGTCGACTCTCGCTAACTCGAAATTCCACGGGACTCCGATTTTTCTTCGTGTTACGTATAGTTCGTCGTAGGCATAGTTCGAGATATAGAGGCAAATCAAATCAAAATTCGTGATACAGAGGTAAAGAAAAATGTAGTTGTTTATTCCCTACATCTTCGACAAATATAAGCTTTTAACTTATTTAAATATTATATGTCAATGAAAAATAAAGCATTTCTAATTATATAACCTGCAAAACACAAAAACAGATGAGATCATGTTAATTCTAATTAAACATTCCTTGGTCTTCCTCTGCTTTAACATGTTAAAACAATTACAGTATCGATCATATTTTTTATTAAAACAATACTATAAAGAAACTTTACTGTATCCGCTAAATATACAAAAATAAATTTTTGACTTTTATTAATTCCACTAGTTAAAAAGTCTATAATGTTCCTTTTTGTAAAAACAATTACAGTATCGATCATAATTCATTAAAACTATTTGGACTGCAGGCAACTAGGACTGCTTGACCCCGGATATGATCCACCGACAGGTTGTATCCTGAACGCCGGGATTTTGTATTACAGAGGTCCATTCTGAAAACTTCGTGGTGTGGAGGTAAACTTCGAGTTATGGAGATAAAGCACGAATCGAATTCGACTTATCTACTGAAATTTGTGTTATAGAGGTAATTATTGTGTCTCTTCGAGTTATAGAGGTAAAATATAACCGGAAAATTAGTTCGTGTTATGTATAGCAATTTATTCATGTTAGACAGGTTTCTCCAAGGGGATTGAAAATAATTCGTGATATCGAGGATTTCGTGATATCAAGGTTCGCGTTAGCGAGAGTCGACTGTATATATATTTAGCTGTGAGATAACCCATAAAAAATTCAATCGAGAACAAATAAAGTTAATTTTATAAACAATTCTTTTTTAACATATTTTCTGTTTTTTCAGTTGGTGAAATGAGACTGCAGTAAGCAAAATGATGCCATGGGAATTACATACCGGGTGTTTCTGGCTAAGTGTAAACAACTTTACAAGGCGATTCCTCATTTGAAGACATAAAAAAATGTGACAGAAACATTGGCCAGGAAATCTTTTGTTTTTGCATTACAGCAAAATTTTTTTCAGTGTGTTTATTGCACTTTTTACCTCTGGATTGATAGATTCAAGAGATGTTTCTATAAAGATGTCTAAACAGGGTTTCCAACTTAACTGTGCCACCATTGGTATCTCAGAAACTATTGGACATAGAGATGACTTAAATCGGACACTTCGCCTACTTTTTTTGAGACATTTAAAAATATGAATTTTTTTTTTCTTCTAAATGGCCACCATTTTCCAATGACGGACAACTTTGATTTTCCTTATGGAGCACCCTGTATTTTATGGTGATTGTGGATTCTATGCTTAATTTTAAGAACTTGTTACTCTTTGATATTTTTTCCTAAAATCAATAGTTAACTAGGTATAAGCCGTTAAAGTGATTTTTCCCCATAAGAAATACATTGGGTAACTGTTGGTACTTGGTATATCGTTAGCGGTTGGGTTAAAGTCGTAAACTTTAATACTGAGTCCATGGACTTTAATACATGGACAACATATATGTTTAATACTAAAGATCAAAAGTGCCTTAAAATGTGATTTTAGTTTAGATTCTATTATAGGAATAGTTTTTAGTCGAAATTCACTCATGGAAATAATTTTGACTAGTTTTGAATACTTCTGTTCTCCACAGGATTGCATGGGATAGCACGGTTAAAATGGACACAATGCATTTTAAATAGGGAAAACATTTAACGGCTTATATCTACTTAAATATTGAGTTTAGGAGAAAATCTCAAAGAGTAATAAGTTCTTAATATTAAGAGTAGAATCCAAAAACGCCATAAAATACAGTGTGTTCCATTAGAAAAATCAAAGTTGTCCACCATATTTGAAAATGGCGGCCATTAAGAGGAAAACGGAATTCATATTTTTATGAGTCTTAAAAAAGTAGGTGAAGTCCCCCATTGAAAGTTTTCTCTAAATCCAATAGTTTCTGAGATACCAATGGTGGCACAATTAAGTTGGACTTCCTGTACAGAAAATTAAATGTAAAAGAGATGTAAATTCTATTTGTGCTTTAGTGTTGAGTGTGGCTTCAGTTTAAAAATAAAATTTTTACCTAACATTCAAGAATCTAAAAATATTTTTTAATTTTTGACTGCCTATAATAAGGGTGTTTTTTTATGCATCACATTTTTAAGATTGAATAACACACATATAAATATGAAATGAGTATTTTTTGTTAATCATTACATTATACAGCCTATTATTCAAGTTTGATCACAATTTAGTTTACATTATGATTCAATCCGCCATTGGCATTTGTACAAAGTTGTGACCTCTCCATCAAATTCTTGAACACGTGATACGAGATATATTTTCTTTTGTAATATATTTTCTATTTTTTCAGTTGAAGAAATGAGACTGCAGTTATCAAAATGATGGCTGTATAAAATGTATGCATTTTATACAATGCAATCTATAAAATGAAAATATTCTTAGTTAACAGATTATTTTTTAAATATAACTCAAAAAGAGCTACAATAGCTATTCAGCTAATAGCTAAACTATTTCTGCAATTGAAAATAATAATAAGTTCTATATTTTTAATATGCTTATTTCGATTGGACAGTAAAATATAAATTCAAAAAACTATGCGAGTTTAGTGAAAAGCTACACT
The DNA here is from genome assembly GCA_035578135.1 of Flexamia atlantica. Classification (NCBI taxonomy): domain Eukaryota; kingdom Metazoa; phylum Arthropoda; class Insecta; order Hemiptera; family Cicadellidae; genus Flexamia; species Flexamia atlantica. The sequence continues at coordinate 31,482,168 of JAQJVK010000010.1, forward strand.
GAAAAGCTTTTATAGTATGCTAAAAAAAATAATAATGTAATGCAATTTTAATATGACGTTACATGTAATGCTGTTAGTATGAACTTAAGAATCAATATTGAGACTGAAGGAGGAAATTTACAATCTTTTCAACTGCACATGATATCTGAATTAAGTTTTGAAATGAATGAAAGATAGGAAAAATTGGCTGACTGATTTATGTTGTTATAATGTATCCAAAAGTTAACACTGGGTTTCTCCTTTTACAAACTACTTTCATATTTTAATTGTGGGATAGTTCTAAAAGCAATTATTATAATAAAAGCATAAAATCAATTACCCCGGTCTATTTAAAATTTCCCGTCTTTTATTAAAGTTCTTCTTACAGAGCCTTAGAGGGTTATTCATCAACAATCAAAGATGGTATTTCCAAACAAATCACGCTTATAACATTGCACCTTCCTCAGAGCACCAAAATGAGTAGACCAAACTAAAAATATTTATTTCAGAACTATATCTTCGATTTTTTTAAATTGTTCCACTTTTAGCTTTTTTTACTACAAAAGAAGACTTTTGAATGTACAGTTACTTTCCACAATATTTAGCCATATTTTTTTAGAATCACTCTAAGAAATGTAGTTCTGATTCTGAAATGTAGTTTTTAACTCTCGTACATTTTTGCATTTTTGTGAGCTTCTCTTACATTTGAGTTAGCTCCAGGGCTCATCAATGTTTAAAAAACACAGACCTAATTACACAAAACACAAATATTTGTCCTGATCAACAACCGACATTTCGTGGGGCTGTTAAGAACATCCTGCTTCCCCAGGATTTTCGAGCAACTTGTTTCTCCTATGCTCTGGCCGAAAATTCAGTTAGGTGTTTGGTTCACGCCAAAAATGGATGAAACCCAAAAAGCAATCTAGAAATATGAAGTGTTAAAGGCAAACCTATCTTCAAAAACCAAGAAACATTATTGATTGTGAATTCAACTTAAGGGCTAGACCGATTCTGGCAGGTAGTTGGGGATCTGACTTGCGTCAAGATGTCACCCCCTTTTAAAGTTCTTGCACTACCTAGTCTTATCCTTCAATTCGAACATCACAGAAAGATTGTTTTTTCGGCTTCAGAAAAATTTGCACTCAACCTATAAGCAAATGTTTTTAGAGTAGGTCTACCATTTGCACAACAACAGAAGTAAAGAAGTTAATTTATCTTTCGCTAAGCTATACTTCTGTCATTTAATCGGTGAACTCACACTACTTTTCCACCGAAAAAGAGATATTCATGTCTTCGGTAAACCTTGTCATTTAAGGGCTATTGGTAAATGTGATTGTCTTTTTCAGCCGCTCACAAAATTCAATAAGTTACAATATTATTGCAATTTTATATTTAAAAATATGTGAATGGCTGATAGATGCATTTATCATCAGCCATGACGATTGGCTGTAAAAAGCTCTTTACGACATTGAATTTTGAATAAATCTGGTTACATCTCACATGTGATAACAGAATTTTTTATATAGGCCAGAGAGAAGAATTAAATTGATTATTCTCTGTGGATAGGCCTACAGTATACCATCATCTAAACTTAGATATAAAGAATCTTAAAGAACTGGATAAAAAATTACTAAGGAATATGTAACATTAATGGTTTGTTTTTGTGTTATGGAGATTTAAGGGGATATTTTCTAAACACATTTATATTTTTTACTCAATATTTATGTATTTAATACATATATGCTTATAAAATATTTTTAAAAAATTGAAGTTTAACCTCAAATCTAAATTTATCCAACAGTTGTTTATTTTGATATATTTCATAATAGAAATCAGAGGAAAATCAGAGGAAAATATTTTTTTCAAAACAACAATTTGTGATGAAATCAATAAAACCGTCTTGAAACCTCTCTTACTATTGAAGCAGTTGTAAATTTGAATATAATGGTAAAATAGTTGAGGTGTAACTTTTTACCATTATATTCAGTTAACCTTAAATAGTTAAGGTATAACTATTTTACTCAGTAAAATAGCTAACACAACAACACAAAAACATCCACATTTTTACTCAGGAAAGTAGCTATACCTTAATGAAATTTATCTACGACCATTGCAATAAGCACCAATTATGGTATTACAATAAACATTATAATGATATACATTAAAACACCAAAAACCAAGCAGTACTCTAATGACGACTTTAGAGTACTGGAGTCACTTTAGAGTACTGGTTCTAGACCAATGAGAGCTCGGCATTTGACGGAAGTAGTGTCATAATAACAACTACGCAATTCGCACATCAGCTGATTGTTGCATTACGATTCATGTTTGAGTTTACTTATCCCATCAGCTGATTGTTCCACAACGATTCATGGTTCAGTCTGCTTATTTGCCTAACCTCAAAGTTTAGTTGACCTATTCCATCATTATTAAAAGTCATGAGTTTTGTTTAACTTCAGGGAAATTTTGTTGTATATTGTTGGTCGTAGATAAAATAGTGTATGCAACGATTGTATTATGCTTTTAAGCCACTCGTGAGATATTTAGAACACTCGCTTCGCTCGTGTTCTAACTTACATCTCACTCGTGGCTTAAAGACATTCATTATACAATCGTTGCATAAACTACTATTAGAAGGATTTTCTCTTTAGGAGTTGGTAGGAACATTTAGAAAAGTGATGAAACAAGAATATATATTTTTTCTTGTAGCCTGCATTTTTCTTGTAGCCTATCATAACTTCAAATATATATATATATATATATATATATAAAGTTACAGTTAGTGAGGTTATTATTCCCAGTTTCACCTTACCCATAGCTTTTTTTAGCATCATCATTTAAAAACAACTTGTAAGGTAAACAACCCAAATTCCAGTCGCTTAATGTAAGTCAGAGTTAATATTGTCTATGAATTTGAACCAGCTGCTCAGGCTATATTTATTTTGGCTTATTATACTTTAGAATTTAATTGAAGTTTCGAATTGTATATTTATGTCACAAAAATAAATTATATTATTTAGTAAAACATTGTTTAATGAAAACATAGTTATCCAACCTAAATCCCTAATAGCGGTCGCTGCATTCCTAATGCCGGTTTTCACATGCCTAATTATGGTCGCGGCCAGAACGACATTTTATGAGTTAATTTTCAAAGTAAAATGGATTAGGACCGACGTGTGTATTACCTAACAGACTTGCAGTGGTTCGAATAAGGATAAAAATAGCATAGTAAAATCTCCATTGACATGGTGTTTCGATGCATGATGTATGATGCATGATGGTGTTTCTGATGATTTATTGCAGTAGAACATGTTTGATTCTAACTTCTATAATTTGAAAACTTTGATTTTAATCATTTCGTTCCTTAGTATTTTATTATGTTTGTGTAAAAGTATGCTCGAAATCATGAATGATCGAAATAAAAGCTTGGATAGCTCAATTGTTTTGTTATGTACAACATGCTAGCTATTAGAGGTTTGTTGACAATCAGTACCTAAGGAAAAAGAAAACCAAGTTTTAAATCACATGTAGACATGTTATTGATTGTAGTAAAACTATATACCCCCTATATAAGGCAAATTTTTGTATCAGATTGCAGAGCCGTCTATTAAAAGTAGTAGTTGAAGAAATAATCGATTTTTGTGTCCTCAAAACAATGTGATTCCCCTCCGCCGCCAAGTCTAATATTTGCAACATCTCTACCCTACTCCTTCCGACGCAGATGAGCCAACAATACAAATATGATGTCTTAAGTTTATAATTTCATCATTAAAGAATTGAGTGTCGTTTAGTTGTTTTAGTTTTTATTTGTTTTTTTTTATAATGAAATACGGGTGTAGTCGATAAAACACGTAATTATCCAAAAGGTAAGTAAGTTTCATAAGTTTTGTCCTCTAAGGACAAATCAAAATGAAACAACAATTACTGTAATGAATTTGTTAAGAATAAACTTAAAATTTATCAATAACAGTAATTAGAAAGAATGAAATCCTAATTACGGTCTTGGCCATTAGTATCGACCGTAATTAGGAAAAACGTATAAATTACCTTCCCAATTACGGTCGCAAATATTTAAGGGTTAAAATAATATAAAACCTTAATTTTATTTATGTAACAAATAAATAAACTAATTGTTTTGAAGCTAAAACCTATTGTCAGACACAATTTGTATTATTTAACATTTAGAAGCTTATTTAACTTAGCTCGCTTCTAATGGATTCGCGCTAGAAAGCAAAAGTCATCCAACGGAAATGACTTACTCATCTCTTCATAGCTTTCTGAGTGATTGTTGCGTCAGCTAATTTTAAAAGTTTTTATACTCTATGGTAGATCGAAACTCGCTGTTTACTTTAGCTCAAGACATTACCAAATAGGACCGTCTAAGATTTTATAGTGTTTAACTGATTGAGCAGTGACGACCAGCGACCGCTATTAGGCAGGCGACCCGAATTTGGGTTGTTTACCTTATATAACCACTAGGCACTCTAGATTGACATAAAATAACTTACTCCAAAAAATTATTGTAAGGAAGTCTAAACTTCTCTGGTTTTCGAGGACGATAAGAAGCCATTTCTTTAGTGAGTTGTCTTGAAGAAGCTGGTTGTTCACCCTAAATCTTCTTCTCCATGGCAAAGCTGTGAGCTCATTGTATCCACCTGAAGCAATGAAAATACATAATTATGCCACAAAAAACTGTTAAAGATTAAGTATTTACTTTCACTTATTTACCTTAATGTGTTTCTATAATTTGCATGTTTTATTTGGAAATTAATGTTTTAATGTATTTCTAAAGGACCATTCTTGCTTGTCTGGATTTTCAGAGTAGCAAGTATGTAGTAGTTAGCTTCAGTGATCGATACGGGTACGTACAAACTCGCCAACATTTTTGGGACTGTTTCTAATATAAAAACTCGCCAACTTTTAATTAGGTGCAAAAACTAGGGTCAGGAATCCGGCCGGCCACATTCAAACTCGCCAACTTTTGACCGCGGGCAGGTACCTCTCCTTCTTCCCCTCCCCCGGCTCGGTGACAGTTGTTTGCCGGGACCACTGCGTACATAGCCATTCAAGTCTATACATTCCTTAAGAATTACACTTAACATTGCTACTTAAGAACAACTGTATTCTATAGCATAGAAATTACCTTTAGTTCAAGCAATTCAAATACAATTTTAATCAAATTAACAACAATTAAATAACTATTAAGCATATGGAACATGTTGGTTTTTAAACGTTCATGGTAATAAACATTTAAAACCATATAAGAGAATGATAAAAACATTAGGCTACAGCATATTTACTATGTGAAACTGTAACAGGTGAGACTAGTCGTCGATTTTTGTTGATTTTGCAGCAGTAATTTTCGCTTTCCGTTTTGCGCTGAGACTCCGTGTCATATGCTAGAATGATCTGATAAATATACAAATCAAATCTAGCAATGTAGTTAGAGGATTTTATTTATTTTCAGATGTATGGATGGACACGGAGTCTCAGCGCAAAAACGAAAAGTGAAGATTACTGCTGCAAAATAAAAAAAAAAATCGACGACTAGTCACCTATTATAGTTTCATCGGCGTCTTAATATGCATGTGATAATTCATAGTAAATATGCTGTACTGTTTTTATCATTCTCTTATACAGGGTTCGGCAAAAGTCTGGAATATATTAAATCACTTTAATATTATTTTGCAGAAAGTAAAGAAACCTTACAGTTGTGTATCTATTACATATAGAAAAATTTTGGTACATTTTCTTGGTTTTTCGCACAATGAGGGGACGGCCCACGCTGGAAGTCTTGAAATTCTTAAATGTAAGCATACCTCGAGTTATACCTCATTTTAAAGGTCTTAATTGGTAGATCATAACAGCACAAACCGCGCCGCAAACGATTAATCAAATCAGAAGTTACAGCTCATCAAAGATTTTAGTATTGACCATTAAACTTTAGGCTAAAATCAAGGGAAAAAGTCTAATTACTAATAAAGCACTGGGAACGATGTACTTTAGTTGTAGATACATGTATTTATCATTTTTAGGGATAATCTGACGTATTAAAAACTCTAAAATTAAGTTACATTGTTTCGAGTGCTTTATTAGTAATTTAACCTAGAGTTTAAGCTTTGTTTATCAATCCAACTAATTACGGGTATCTTATTATCTATACACTGCACTGCCAACATTGAAATAGCTTTTAATAGAATCAGACATATTACCCGAGATGTAAACTACGGATGATTAATACGTAATATTCACTCAAATGGGCGACCATCATTAAAATCTTTGAGGAGCTGTAACAACGTCAAAGAGTGTCAAAAATTGTGATACAATTAATTGGCAAACCTTTTGCGGCGCGGTTAGGGCTGTCATGATCTAATAATTAAGACATTTAAAATTAGGTATAACTCGAGGTATGCTTACACTTAAGAATTTCAAGACTTCCAACGTGGGACTCCTTTGGTCATGCGAAAAAATAATAAGTTACATGCAAATATTTCTATTCATGACTGAATCACAACTATAATGTTGCATTACATTGAGCAAAATAATATAGAAACTATTTCATATACTCCAGGGTTTTTCCGAACCCTGTATGGTTTTTAATTAACCATGAACGTTTTAAAACCAACATGTCCATATGCTTAATATTTATTTAATTATAGTTGATTTGACTAAAATTTGTATTTGAAATGCTTGAACTAAAGATAATTTTAATGCTATAGAATTCAGTCGTTCTTAAGTAGCAATGTTAAGTGTAATCCTTAAGGAATATAGACTTGAATGCAGGTGCAGTAGCGGAGGTCTGTACGCAGGGGTCCCGGCAAACAATTGTCACCCAGCCGGGGGAGGGGAAGAAGGAGAGGTACCTGCCCGCGGTCAAAAGTTGGCGAGTTTGAATGTGGCCGGCCGGATTCCTGACCCTAGTTTTTGCACCTAATTAAAAGTTGGCGAGTTTGTATATTAGAAACAGTCCCAAAAATGTTGGCGAGTTTGTATGCAGCCGATCGATACACTTACACAGCTGTTTCATTTCCATTGTTATAGATTCCTATTAAATTTTTAGTTTTGCTTACTCATTTTGAAATCATATGTGTGACCGGTATATAGAATTAAACTTTGATTTAGGCTTGAATGTCCCTTATGTGAAGGATGGATATACACATTGACATAGTTTAAATATTTAAAAATAAATAGCAAATACAGAGAAGGAAAAATAATTCCATGCTTTTTCCTCCCCATAGCTGGCCTACTTCTCTCCCTACTTTCTTTTACCTTCCTTGACAGTGCCAGCCTTAGCGAGTGCGAGGCTTGGGAAGAAAACATATGCGAGGCCTTCCCATCCCAAGTAACACCCCTCCCCCGCAATGCCAATCCTACTCAATGTATTCTTAATTTTTAAGGCACATTTAATCACATCTAAATTGTTTTCCATCACTTGTACTGTTCAGTACAAGTGATGGAAAACATCTTACTTCATGATATGTCTCCCACAAGGCAAGTGCACAATTTTCAAAGAACACTAAGCAGTGGTAGGACCCTAACAGTTACACAGTTTCTAATTCCTAAGTCAGCATCATTACATTGCCTGCTTGACTGCAGCCGTGATTTAGTTAAGAGAAAACAAAATTCCCAACTCTTTAAAACACAGATCTCTATTTATTTTTTAAAATCCGCAAATCTAGTAACTGTTGAACATTATTGAATTGAGGCAATTATTAGTTGGAAAATTCAAATAGGAGAGTTGGGAAATTCACAGTCATAAGTTGAGAATTTTTTGTGGTCTCCTCTCCCTATTGTTGGACGATTTTATCGTGCAATGCCAATACTACTACTGTAAAACATTTTGTAATTCACCAGCAATAACCTTTTCGCATAACACGGAAAAACTAAATGAATATCAGTTCCCTGCTCCTTCCCCTAGGTAACTAGCCAGGATATAGGTAAAAATTCCTCCCTATGCAAGGTGTTTTGTGAATAATTAGTACTTGTATTTAGGGTGTTGTTAGTAATGTCCGCTTATGTACTTCACGAGCATCTTTCCCGGAAACCAACTGACATATTTTCGTCCGCTCACCTTTCTTATTGTCAGCTGACAACGGTGACTAGGAGGTCTATTGTGATGCAGCATTAGTATACCTTAGGACGCAACAACACAGCCCAGCTCTTTGGACACAATGATACAAGAGTGTTGTAACATTTTGTTGTGTCCAAAAAAACTCAACAACTCTACATTTTCAGTTTTTGCTTTACTTTTGGACCCAATGACACAACCTTGTTTCTTGGACCCAATGGAACTTTATAGTTACTATTTTTCATGCTATGAACAAAACAAAATGATAGGGCCTATATTTTGGAGGTAACAAACAGGATTTTAGTTTTTGATCCAATGACACTTGTATAAAATGAAAAACCTCCAATTTATGTCAGCTTCGGCCTAAAAATACTTTTTCCAAAATTTTGGTCATGGAACATGAGCATTGAATGAATTTGGGGTTTGATTGGTTACCATAAAACTTAATTTTTTTTCTGAAAAGTTTCTTTAACTTAATATATACATAAAAGTTTTAAATAATTGTAATTTATTTAAATGACGAAATATCACTATTTAAAACTTACAACAAAATTATAAATATTGGGAACAGAGGGTGGAAAATAAATACCCTCTTTGCTGCAATAGAATAAAATAACCTTGATTTCGGTTAAGATATGTATCATTTTGAGAAATCATTTTCAAGCATCAATAAAGCTTAAGATTAATTAAAAAGTAGAAGAAACAGTTCCAAAATTTTGTTTCACTGAAAATAAAAGATAAAAAATGAAGCCTCGAGCCTAGGCCTACTGCATCAACGTTATAGGCAACTTTTATATTGGAAGAGTAATATTCACAGCCCCTAGCCTACTTGAACTTATTTGTCTTGTCCAGGGTGCCCCCCGATGGGGGCGATGGACGCATCAAATGTGCCCAATCTTGGTTAGATCACGGAAAAGGGTTGTTAAATGTAACCAGAAGAAGAAAAAATAGAGAAAAAAAAAATATATATATATATATATATATAGAGAGAGAGAGAGAGAGAAGTTAGTTAGCTCAAGTTATGGTTGAGTTATGATAGGCTTAAGGCTGGCCCAGAAATCTTCATCCTTATGAAGAACCTTCACCCTATCAAAAACTGCTTCAGAGTTCATAAGCTAAAGTTACTTAATTCAAATTAATTCACAAAACAAATTAATGTAGGCCCTAAAACAAATGAAAATGATTCTTCCAATCCATCAAGACCAAAAACTACCTTTCCAGGATAGATAAAATGAAAAGGAAGCATAACTACTTTTGTAGGCCCTAGGCCTGATAGGCCTATCTTGGTCAGTAGACCTGGTTAAAAAATTGACAGTAGCCTACTGCTGCCTTTCAGAACAATGTTTTTTTTTTCAAACAGTTGTAGCACCTTTTTTTAGGCTAATATAAAGTTGGCTATAATTTAAAGTTATAATACAAATGTCTAGAGAACTGTGAGATCACAGTTTTGAAATAGACCTATGTGTTAGTTTTTTTTATAAATAACGATAGGCCTATGCTTCTATTAAATTAACTATTTTATGACATTTTTTGCAGTAAACTACCAACAATGTACTGCAGTGAACTCACAAATGCGGGATCGAGATTTTAAGGCGCTCTAGCTGCCAATAATGCTACAGTTACGTGGTGCTCTGCGGGTTGCATCGTTCTGGCCCCACAAACATGAGCTCCTTAGAGTAGGCTACCATTAAATTAACATTTTTAAACATATGTTGATTTTTTCTTCACAGTTCAGTGCTAAATGTAAATAATATAAAAAATTCAAGAATCAAATTTATACAATTCAAGGTATGATACTCGAGTAATTTGTATTCAAAGTCATGCATATTACAAGTCAATCGGCAATGTTCTTTTGGGATTAAAATCCAAGATGGCGAAAAGGATTGCATTCTTCTAAGACATTCTCTCATCCAGATAATCCTTTGGTTGTAGCTTTATAGGACACTACAACGTACTTTATAAGTTATTTTTTTCAAATATCTCATGGAACAATGCAAAGCATTTTTCTTAAAACCAGTTTTGGTAATTTCTTTTACATCACCACCATGGCCGCTTGTAATCTTCAAAACCATTTAGCATTGCCGCCATTGTTGGTTCTGAGCAAAGGAAGCCTATTCAATTGGTAATTAAGCTTAATAGCCTACTAAAAATTATTAATTTACCAGTATATTTTCAAAGAACAGTTAACGGCACGCTTAAATAGACAACGTCGGAATAGACATATTTCTTAATCATAAAATCAACGCAGGTGCTGTATCCAGCAAGGCTTGATCTGAGCGTCCTGACATCGATACTATTTTCTCTTCCTATAACACCAAATCTGCTAATTAACTGCACCATTTATGATGCAGAATAATTGGTTTCTTTAACTTTTAATAAGTAATTTATGAGTTTAAGTAAAATGCTTCATTAAATTACAGAATTGATTGATTAAATCCACTTACCTCAACCAGCTCCCTTAAGACCGGCTAATCTGGCTCCTGAGGGACGCGAAGTCTCGGTGCAAATGGCCGCGGACTCGGAAAAAAATCGGAATCCTTGAGCCCTGAGCAAGAAGGAGGAAACATCTCAGAATAGAGGCGGAAGTTGATTGGCTCAGTGCAACCAACTTTTATAATTTTTTACATTTATTTTCAACGGCATAAGCCAGTATATATTCAATAACTTGTTATTTAGCGACTTAAGCGAAATTGGTGTTCTTCAAACATTACATTCAATTCCCTAACGCTAAAAAACCTCCCACACCATCTCGCTTCACTTGCAATTCCTTCACATTAATATTTACTCAGTTTTTTATTGTTCAAACTCATAAACTTATTTGGGATGTTATAAAATCGAAGATTGTCTAAAGTTTAAATTTTTTTTAATTCCTGGATAAATTATGAGTTTTGTTGTCCTATGAGCCTAAAAAGAATATACATCAAATAACTCAGTATTGCTGTTATAGGTTAAATTCAGAAATAAAATTAAGGCGCCCCTTCATTATTTTCAAAATTAAAATCCAAGAAGGTACTGCAGTGAGCTAATGAGTGTGGGACTGAGATTTGAAGGCGCTATGCTATCGTTACATGGGTGCTCTGCGGAATGCAAAATTTTGTCCCACAAACGTGAACTCCCTAAAGTATGCTGCATGAGGTGAAGGAATTTTCTTGCGTTTAGTAAAATATAATAAGCGATGTTTCTCTATCATATTAACATTGAAAGCATTTTGAGGTTGTTTGGTGTGCGGCCTCAAACCATTTGAAGAAAAGTTAAATCCTTAAAAAATAATTTTAACTTTAAGTTTATTTATTAAAATTAGTGTTAAGGGCTGGTGTTTTAAAAACTAGATTAAACCGCGGGAATCAACCTCTTACATGCTGAACTAATAGATCAAATGTAAAAACTTGGTTTGTTAGCGACCTTAGCCAAGTGAAATATGTGAAATGTATGCCACATTTCGGACACATCCCTGGAATTTATCATTGTAAAAATTCCCGCGCTGAAGCAATGAATATAGCAAAAAAACTATGGTAGGCTCTCCGATTTTAAAAATATTTGTTCCAAATTATTAACAGTAGTATTAACAGTTAAATTAACATAAACATAGATCATACCCATAAATAAAATTTGCTTGTTGTTATACTTACAGTCTTCTTGGAAATCTTTCATCTACTACATCACTTGAAACTAAAAACTTTAGTTTCCGATACCGAGCTCTTACTTCTGAGTATCAATATTGCATCGGATTAGATGCAGGCGCTTCCTGTAGGAACCTTGTCAACAACTGTCCACCTGAGTGGGAGAATGTTGGCCTTTACTCGGAGTCGGAGCAACGATTGTTGACAAACTATGGGGCCATCCCTAAATTGTGTAACTCCTCATTATGGGAGGGGATTTTTTCATGTATCGCCCCTATGACCGTTCGGGGTAGGTTAAGAGGGATCCTGGCGTCACGCAACGATTTAACCTCAACAATTAATTAGTTTCTTGCATTCCTTAGAAATAGTTTGTTTTTCCTTTTAGATATTTAGAGATAAACGATTCAAATCTTTTTAAACCTTTAAACTGTTTCCCAAGCTTTAAGTTAAATTTAACCAAAATATGTCTAGAAAAGTCGTTCGAGCGTAGAAATGTGGGGGGAGTGATAACACACCTTTATGTAATTTTTTAGAGGGTTAGTGGGGTCTGAGAAGGCCTATGTTAGCGTTATGTAATTTTAGAGTCGGCCTCTATCCCGACATCTGCATGGTTTTTGCTCAAAGTGAACACCATTTAACGGCTAAGAAACGCAATTTTTCAATAAAAATATGAGTATTGGTAACATTATTTCATTTTTTTAAAGTCTACCTTTTTCCGATGAAAGAGTCCGCGATTCTTATTCTCGCACCTGCATACAAAATATAATAATAAGATATATTCCTAGAATAATTTTAGGTAATAATTTAACATAAAGTCGTTCATTTACGAGAGCTAATTAAAAACAATCAACAACAACAATTAATATTGACCCGGTATATTCCCATGATCGGTCAAAATGGATTGAGCACGGGGGTACACATCCGGGGGTACTATTCCGGGGTATGACTGAAGAATTTGACCGCGGGGGGTACTGGGGTACAAATCCGGGGGTACAATTCTATGGGGTAGGACTTAAGAAGCCAGCAGGTTTAATTGTATTTATTTCAGTTATGCAACTGTTCAGAAAACCGTGAAATGTCAATAATGTGTCCGTCCTAGAAGTTCGCGGCCGGAATTGTACCTCTGACCTAAGACAAGACAAATGATGACGGAGGCGTTTTTCTGGGGGGTACAAATCCGGGGGGTACAATTCCGGCGACCCCTACAATGTCGCAAGCGGAGGTCCATGTAATATTATGTATCAATTAAAGAGGGGGAGCTTTGTTTTGAGTTGTTTGGGGAGGGGTTGTTTTCAAAGTCGATATTACGCATAAAAGTTAATATTTACAAATATACTCTTTAAGTAAAAACTTTACTTTCCAAAGGCTTTTTATCAAATATTTAAGCGTTGCAATACCTACGTGTTTTTTGGAGGAGGAAATTTGGCTTTGCGTCACGTAGCCTCACATGTATAGTAGGAAAGTTGAAAAATCCAAAAATAGTGTAACTTTTGAAGGACAGCCCCATTAATCCAAAATTCACACTCTTAGGCCGTTCAGATATTTTTTAACCCTTTTTTAATTTTCTTTCGACCCCCCCTCGTAACGCAAGGCCGAATTCCCCCTCGAAACGTAACGCTAAAGTATCTTACAGAAGAGCTTGCAAAAAGTTTTCACCTAAAAAGTAAAATTTAAGAAACATTTTACCATTACGTAATGATGTTGATCATACTCCCGTCATAACGCAAAGTTTATAACTCCTTCCCACTTGAAGCATTACGTAGTATATGGATGGACTTTTAAGCGTGTTACATAAAATGGTTAGGTACTTTCCACTCACTTCATAATGCCTTTTTTGGACATTTTATCCCCCTTTTAAACGCTTTGTAACGCAAGGCCAAATCTCCCCCTCCACCCCCCAACGAAAAGCTAAAACATTTAACAAACGAATCCAAAAAATGATGTTTTCACCTAAAACAGTAAAATTTTGTTAAAAATATAGCTTGGTTGTGTTACGGTGATTGTCGCAAACCCCCTCCCCCTTGTAGCGCCAAGTTACGCAAACCAAAAACCCCTCCCCCACATTGGCGCGATACGTAGTATTGTGGACGGCCCCTTAAAAAGGGCATAAACAAAAAAGTCGGCACACCGACTTTCTACAAATTAGTGCGCCGACTTCGGCCTTCAGAGCTTCTGTTCTTTTCCATCCCAAAACGTGTTGAAATATGAATACCCCTTAAAATATGATAAAATCCCCGAATAGGATCTGTGACGGCTCGTCCCGCCGAAGGAGGTTTTAGGCTTTTTAACTTTAACGCGTAATAGCATTGGCGGCCCTCTGACTTTGCCAGGTTGGCAATACGAGGGGGAATAATATTTCGTTCTTAACCCTAAATCAACCAACTCAAATAATTTTATTGCTCGGACATAAAGATATATTTTCAAAGACTCGACTATATTAAATTGGGATTATCGTGCTATCGCACTTCAATTTAGAAGAAAATAGCACTCATGACATTTTTTTAAGAACAGATTCGAGTCTTTTGTCGTTCTTCTAAGTTTTAAGATTCGAATCGTTTTGAATTATCGTTCAAAGATCTGTAGCTTACAGTACTAAATCACTACATTATTGCCGACATGGCAAAATCACAGTTTTTTCATGAACTAAAATCATTGCCGTGGTAAAATCATTGTCGTTTTTATGTTATGTCGTACCTCCAGTTACGACCATAACCTCCTCGGACTCCTCCCTCGGTCCCGCCATTACTCCGCGCCGCTACACGCCGCAGAAAGTAGTCCGTCCTCATCTGGCCCCTCCCAGCTATAACGCTCTCCCGCCAACCCGCCCCCCGGCCACCATTACACTTCACTTCGCCCCTGGCCGACCGTCTTCAAGGCGTGAAACGAGCGCTCCTATTGGAGCAAAAACCTGTCAAAGGTCAAATCCAGATGTCTGAGGAGGAGCCGTTCTTTGGGAGGAGCTCGAGCACTCGAGCTGCACTTCAGAGTTGTTGAGATGTTAATTATTAATGTAATTACGAAAATTTTAAGGATCGCTCGCTTTGCAAAGAAACGTTTGTCATTTGCAAAGTACGAATTTCGCTTTCCTTTTCGACATTATATACAATAGGATCGTTGTTCTAGAAAATTTGAATTTGTGAATGTGAATTGTTTTGCACAACAACAACTTAATTTTACTCCTCTCTTACACTCTCACTTTCTCTATCATCTCCTTCACTCTCTGTTTTATATTAACTGGAATTTAAAGTATGTGTTTTTCTGGCTCACAACCTCACAGCTGCAGCTAGAGAAACTTTGAAACCTGAGGCAAATCGAAAATTATTTTTGTGTACATCTCCATGATTTTAGCTCATAATGTAGTCACCAAATAAATAAATATTTAACGAACATTTTTTCCAGTGGTTTGGATGAAATTCATCTTCAACATCTGTACGACTTAAAATATAACAAACAAGAGTTATTTATATATAGCATATAGGCCAAGTAGTTCAATTTGTAAAATTGATGAAAAATGTTACTCGTACAATTATATGCAATCTAAGACACAGTTAAAATGTGTGTAGCGGCTAGTGAGTGCTTCATTATGTATGCATTTTCCACATTACCTTAAACCCTCCTGTTTATATTTATTTAGGGAGCACAAAACAATACTCGATATTAAAAGTGAATTATAACGATACCATTTTAACAGAAACATCAAATAATTCTTTTCCACCATAATAAGAGCATAGGAAGTGAGAATTATATGATTGAAAATTTCATTTTTGTGTAGTCTCAGAATTACTATTATACAAATAAAAGGTTCAAGTAATTCAAAAATCCAATATTTGGATTACGATCGTTTCGGTGAAATCACCATCATCAGATCCACACAGGAACATCAAACATCTTCAATTGAATTGTCATAAATCAAAATCAAACATTTAAACACATTTAACACATTAAAAAACATTTAAAAAACTTTTGGCTGTTACACGCAAGCTAATAGTGATAACGTAGATTCTGATTAATTTTCGATATAAATTTTAAAAGTACATCTAAAGTACTTTATTTTAGTGGTGTTGATCACATGGTAGCTTTTATTTGAGGTTAGAATTGATGTTTTGTTTGAAAAAAGTCCCAGTTGCCCATATCGTACCTCCAATGGTTTCTCAAATCGTACCTTTGAATTTTCATATATAGTATTTTCATAAAATGTTTACTGCTACGTTATACCTATTATAGCATATATTATATACATAGGAATATAGTACTTAATTTAACATTATATTTAATTAGAAAATAGACAACATTAGGTATATTGTACCTCATGAAATATTGATGTATTTTTTACGTTATTTTTACCTCATAGATTTACTTATATACATTTTATTATATGTTTTATAGTCAATACTTACTTATACACCCTAATTAAACGTATTTTCATTACCTCTTTGTTTTCTTTGCTACCATTTTAAAGGTGCGTGCTTTATTTTTCCATGTGGTACGATTTAGGAACTCGCTGGTACGATTTGGGAAACTGGTTTTCTAAATTGTACCACTTGCAAGGGTTTACAAAGAAATTCACAGTAATTATAAAAATCAATATTTGCTTCAAGTTTTGCTATATTAATGTTCCAAAAGGGTCCCTGTTTTTAAAAAAAACAAGGCCATATCTCTTAATGTTGACATTATGAAATTAAAAAACAAAAACCAAAAAGTGGTACGATATTGGCAACTTTCCCCTTCCTCAAGCAGTGCGCGTTTGTGGCCACAAGCATTGAAAGTTTTTTTAATGTTTTTAAATGTGTTTAAATGTGTGATTTTAATTTATGACAATTCAATTGAAGATGTTTGATATTCCTGTATGGATCTGATGATGGTGATTTCACCGAAACGATCGTAATCCAAATATTGGATTTTTGAATTACTTGACACAACAGGAAACATAACCTTTTATTTGTAATTGAAAATGTTAAAGGATTAATTACAGAATATTCTATGTTGCATTAGGATACAAAAGAACCTGAGTATTCGCGTAGCACATGGGAACAAAATAACTGTCAGCCAGTCAAAGCTCACAAATAACCACTAATCAAATAAACAGTTTAAAAAGTCAAAGGGATTAAAATATTACATACTAGCCTAAACCTATTTTACCAAGAATTATAATATTTTAACTTAAAAACATTCATATATATATATATATATATATATATATATATATATATATATATATATATATATAATATAATAACAGATATGGTATATTTTTAAAATGGCTTTAAAGCAAAGGCCTCCGAAATTAAAAAAGGCGAAAGGCGGCCGAGAGGGGGGGAAGGAACTACGCAAGTCAAACGGTTTATTTATTGTATTCCTCCGCGCTCGCGCCGGCGTCATCCACCGCTCCACCGGCGTGCCGGCCAGTCCGCTGAAGACCTCCTCGCGCCCACCACCACCGCTCTCGAAGTTCATGTTTGTCAATTTATCTGAAGTGATGGACTCACTGGAAATGGATCTGCCGCCGGATTGTATTTGTTCCGAAGAAGTTCGGAAGATAAAGCCTCACGGCCGGTACTGCTACCGCCTGCTCGCCGACGGCCCGCCGCCGCGCACGTGCGACGCCTGCGAGGGCGTGCTTCGTCCGCAGACCTGCATGACGCCGTTCCTGCCGCTGCCCGACCACCCGACTCCGAGCCTCCTGGCCCTCGACGAACGCAAGAGGCTCCGCGAGCTCCTCAGGCCTGTAAGTCATTCGGCAATCTTTAATATTTGAGGTTAGCTTTCCCTTTTGCATGTCATATTTTTAGTCTTGCCTCTAGCCTTCTTGTCCAGTCGCCAGACGTTTGGCATCGGAACTGAAAATCTGCCTCCCGCAATCTAGAATTTTATCCATTTGAACATTATTATACTGAAGCGTGTTCAGTTTGCTTCCCGAATTACTCGATTGTCTTAGGTAAAGAGAGTTTGATTTTTCCTAAGTATGTTTTAGATTTTTATTGTTCACGTATGAATGAACCCTAAAAAATATGTTCAATGTGGATCCAACTGTAAGGTATGGTATGGGTCTACCTAAAATTTTGACCAGCATGAAAACATGTTGACCGAGTATTTTAAAAAGTCAGGTTTCCTCAAATTTTGATATGAACGTGTAAAACGTGTTCTACACAACATGCATAAATTTCATATAGCCTAAATATTAAAAGGTGGCTTGTGTACGAAAAAACCTTGTTGACCAGCATAAAAACATGTTCACCGGGTACTTTAAAAAGTCGAATTTCCAAAACATGTGGTATGGAAGGTCTAATAGTGTCCTACACAACTTGTATAAATTTCATAAAAATATCATATTATTAAGCGGGTTTGTATACAAAAACACCTTGTTGACCAGCATAAAAACGTGTTGAACGGGTATTTTAAAAAGTCGAATTCCCACCAAATAATATAAGTGTTCTACACATTCTACACAACCTATATAAACTTCATTACATAATTATATCATTCAGGGTGTTTGTATATACGAAAAACCCTTGTTGAACAGTATGAAAAATGTTGACACAATTGTTATGATGAATCGTTCTAATAGGCCTAAGTGTACAAATTTCATAACAATAAATTACCATTAGAAAATTTATTGACATCTTATCTTTAGTAGGCTATGTGATGACAATTTTCATAATATAGAATTCTTATTTGATTCAATATGAGCAGTACTTTGTTATTTACATGTTTATATGTCATCAGGTAATACAAATTCTATCCTGATGCTGATAGTGTACTTTTGATATCCTGTCACAATAAGACTATCAAATCTTTCATGCAACATCCCTTTTACAAATAGCCTATTGTTACCGTTTTAAACCACATACTGTTAAACATAAATATTCGATGTTCTTAAAATGCTCATTAAACAATAATTATTTTTAGAGTGTAAATATATCACACTCAACGACGTTAATCTGCTATGGTGCCGCCCTATTTTTGTATTATAGTTACAGCTTTGTAACATTCGTATTCTTTTGCCCCTTACCCCTTATCATTTTTCATTTTATAGATGAATAATTCATTAGAGCCTATGAAAACTTAAGTAAATATAATGGCAATTTTCATAAATTTAATTATAACTCTTTCATTCAATATGAAAAACATATAGGCCCTAAATGACTTATTCAAATTACAGCATTCTCGCAATATATATATATATATATATATATATATATCCCGTATGTAACAATAAAATTATAGCTAAGAAAATACTTTGTAATAGAATATATTTGATATAATTATTTGTACTACTCGTAACCACAAATCCATTAATTAACAAAATTATTTTCTTGTTCTAAGCTCACTCAGTAAATATTTTATCTATTGTTTCCTTAAATGGTTACTGATGAGTTTGTTAATCCTTCTGAAGTCTGAGCAATTTTCTAACTTTAAATAGAATAAATGTTCGGTTGGAAGCAACATAAAATAATACCCCTGTCTATACAGTGGCATTTGTTATCACGAATTGTTTAGATTTATTCACATTTAGTTTACTGTATTGTACGTATTTTGACTTTAAAATGTTTCTTTTATACAAATTTTTGTCAAAGATATTTTGTATTCAGTTGTTAAGCAAATATTTATTTGAGGATTAGACCCCTGTCACTGTGGGTCTAAAATGAAAAATAGCCTCTTACTGATAAAGTCACTTATGTCAAGAAATATTTTGCCGCAATCAAAATTCAGATACCACAAGTAAGTAGTCATGCAATAAGTTTGGTGGAGGTGGTACATATTATGTACTTTTCAGGCGTCCCGTTAAAGATGAGTGAAGAGTACAATTTTACCTCTTGAAATTATCTCAACAATATTGCGAACCAGGAGAGCTGACATGCTTGTTCTGTAGGAAAAAAAAGAAAGTCAAAGTAAAGAGAATATTAATTCATCTTAGAGGAAAATTCACACTTTCCTCCTTGTCATCAGCCAATAATAATGAGATGAAATTCATTAAAAAAAGTGAACAATTACATTGCAAATTGTGAAGATGCTAAAAAATAAAATAAAATATTTTTTACTTAATGGATTTTTTGCAGATATTTGAACTGTTTTACGTTTAATGTGACAGGCTTATGCAACGGCATTTGACTTATGTAAACAATCAAATCAAGCAATAATTTTTTATGCTCACTAGCACCAATTTTACCAAAGTTATATTGTCTATATAGTACAGTATTGTCAAACGTTTTACTGTTCTTGAAAACAAGACACAGTAAAGCTATCCATATATATGCATCAGTTTGTACTCATAATCCACTCCTCTCTGTGAGGAACGAAGTTCAGGGTGAGCGCATCTTGAGCGGGACATCAGTCGCTAGCCGCCGCGCCGGCCGGTGAGGCGGTGTCTTTGACGAGGCCGCCGCGCCGCGCCGCGCCGCCGGTGAGGCGGTGTCTTCGACGAGGCCGCCGCGCCGCGCCGCCGCCGGTGAGGCGGTGTCTTCGACGAGGCCGCCGCGGCGTCTCCGTGGTACCTGCGGCGCGGCGGCGCATGTGGCGGGTGCGTGTGGGGCTCTACAAGACGTTCTGGCTATGGAAGACGTACTTCCGTTAAAAAATCAAGTATCTAACCTCAAAAAACATAACAAATAAAGGAGACACCCAATTTAAACGAATTAAAATTGGTTCCTTGTAGGCAACAATTCAAAATGACAGTTCCAACATAACTTACGGAATTCTTTGTTGTCAATACATGCGCTATTACTCTGTTTCACGTTCAATCAAATACTTTTATATTTTCAATACAAACATTTAAATTAATGAATAATGGTTCAAGGTGTATAGCATCAATAACACACATAATTTTGAAATAGTTGATTGATGTTAACATAAATAATATTGATATTTAGACTTCTCTTCTAGTGAACAAAAACATAATTTTACAGCATTACGTTGAAATTATAGTCCGACTTAAATTTTTTTCACTCAATATGACAAAAATTAAACGTTAAGACGTGTGTTATGACAAACCCCCTTAATGAAAATTGAATTGTTGGAAGTTTGTGAACAAATAATTACCATTGGAATGGAATTAAATGAAATATAAAAACGCGATTTTTTTGTTAGTTGTTAGGTAATTATATTTTGTTTATATCTATTGTAATCAATTGTAAACTTGTAATTAATTATTGGGAATAAAGTGAGTTTTATTTCATTTCATATGCTATCGTGTGTTATATGAATGTGTAATAGACGAAAAAATTAAATTTACCCGTTTATAAAAATGTGAAATGACAGAAATTTCACATAAATTGTCTGATTGTCAGTACTCCACTCTCTTGAAAACAAGATTAACAGTAGGATATCTTTTACATTTTTCAAACACGATTTTAAACAACGTTTTTTAAAGTATATTTGAAGGTTGAAGCGTCGACTGCAAGGCTCCGCCCCAAGCTACTATGCCGAAAGGTAGAAGAGATTGATTATATGCAAAATAGGCTAATTTAACGTCTTTTTCGTCAAGAACTTCCCTCAATTGTTTAAAAGCAAAAATGTACTTTCCAAGCTTTGTCACGCTTTGTCTTTAAAAAATCAATGTGTTCAGACTACTTTAACCTATAATCAAAAACAACACCTAGTTATTTATGAGACATAACTTTATCTATGGAATCACACAGACAACCGTTATTAAAATTAAAGCCGCAAGTGTAAATTTTTAGATTTGGCAAATGTAATCAGTAATATATGAAAAAGAAATTGGCAAAAATTTAGTTTTAGAAACATTTAACGACAAAGTGTTATCCAATCACTTTTTCTACTGCATTAAGTCAAATTCAGTTGGAAATTTAGTGGAAATCTGACTTTTTAAAATACCCGATCAATATGATTGTACGGTATGTAATTCTTTTCCTGGGTTCTCTCACCTATTATTATCCCAAGGATGTTGTCAATGCAGTCGAATTTACCGTAGGCACACATACACACAAAACACACAAAACACACAAACGATGTCCTGGGGTGTGTTTGTGTTATGTGTTTTGTGTGTATGTATCTACGAGTTTGACTGCATCGACAACGTACCTGGGATAGCAATAGGTTAGAGAAAAAAAAGAATTAATTGTGTATAGATTACACCTCTCCAAAAATATGTCTTTCAAAAGTAGAACATGTTCTTATTTTGGTCAACAAGGTATTTTTGTATACATATCCCCTTAATGATCTAATATTTTATGAGGTTTTTGCAGGTTGTGTAGAACATTTTTGTTGCGAATTGAGGAAAGAATAATAATTTCAAGCAGACAACTCGCAACAGTAAGACACGTCAATAAGATAAGAGTCGAGTGCGGTGGACAGTCGACGACGCGGCCACCTGATTGTGAGCTTTGTTGTGCCAAGTTAATAAATACAACCCGAACCCGCCGACTCGCCCCACTTCCTTATTCTCAATCAGTGCGTGCGTTTCTCTTAAATTTAACTTTTTTCCATGCCCACACCCGTCTTGACAGGATTTACGATTTGAGATTTTACTTGGAAGCTTAAAAAAATTCAGCAAGTATTTTCTCTTCCTTTAAAAAAGTTTCTTGTCTACGTGGTGTTGGTGCCTAAAATTAAATATTTTTTCTAAATTCCTTGGGCGAATTATTAACTTCCTTTTTAACGCGATAGCATATCCATCGCACACGGGTTTCAGTAAGGTTGCAACCTGAATAAAATAAAATTTATTTTACAAAATTAAAATTTTTTTGAACGCTAGGGCAAAGTTGTCCTTATTGGGAAAACGTACTGTGTTTAACCACTAGCGATATATTTGTAGGCCTAACCATTGAACATAGAGAAATAATTCAAGAAACAAAATGATTTGTTTTTTTCAGGCAGAATTCAATGGTCCAAACCAGATTTCGATCATTTTCTTTTATACAATATAAATGTATAAATAAATACCCCCGTTGCAGCAGTCCTGCATACTCAGCGAATTTCAAGTGCATAAATAAATAATTTAAATGAAGTCTCGCATCAAGTAAAATCAATATACATTCAAAAGAAAGCGTGCAAAAATACTCTCCTAGTGGCTTTTAAGATCAACAGGCTATAAAAAATAATAGCCTATACTTGGCACGAAAATGCAATGTTCAAAACTTCAAAACAGCTGGCTTTTCCAATTTAATCGTATGGGGAAATGACCAGCTGTTTAAGTTTGAGTAAAAAATTTCATAAACATCATCAGTAAAAATCTGTATTCGCTATAGTATATTTATTTGACATATTTAGTTATCTGGCCTTTAAGTAAGCCATATGTCTGTATCCACCATGTGGCTTTGAATCAAACATCAGCTCACATGTTTTAATGTAAACAAAGCAGACGTTTTAGATCCCAATGCTACTTCCCAATGCTACTTAAATGGCAGTTATTTTATGTTATTTTTTGTTATCTAGCAAACTTTAAGAAATTGCAGTACTTTTCCTGAGTTCCTGACATTAAAACATTTAATTTGAGCCCTGTTCCCTCATCCTGTGATTTGCCAAATGCCCACAATTGGTATTCAAAAATAAATTATTCTTCATAAGATTAGTATGGAAAAATGCAGGTTTGCTGCCACAGAAATTTGAAAATGAGGTATTATAGGTTACAATCCAATATATCTAAACTATATAAAGCCACATAACATGTTTTATCAAGATATGCTGAGGAATAAGAAAGCTACGGTATCCAATTGCATTTACCTCTCATAAGGTTAACATTGGGAAAGAGAGTACACAGGTTTGCTGCCTCAGGAATTTGATGATTTGGATATTTTAAGCCATAATCAAGTAGATATTAACTGTATGAAGCCTCATGCCATTCCTTATCAGTATATTTTGAGAAATGAGCGAACTACACAACTTATTTTATTACCCATAAGGTTAGCATTTAGAATGAGTATGCAGGTTTGCTGCAACAGGTATGTTAAAACTGGTTAGTTTTAATTCATTATTTAGTATATCTTAACTAGAAGAAGGCGTATACCAAGTTTTGTCAAGAAATGTTAAAAAATAAGTAAGATATAGAATTTTTTTATTTCCCATAAGGGTAACATGCGGAATGATTATGCAGGTTTGCTGCCACAAAAATTGAAATTTCGGGGATTTTTGACTAAAATACATCATATCTCTCATCTAGATGAAGCCACAAACCAAGTTTAATTAAGATATGTTGAGAAATGAGCGAGATATAGTATTTTACTTATTCCCCATAAGGTTAACATTGGGACAACGTACTGTGTTTACCACTTTCAATATCTCGGTAACCAATGGACATAGAGCAATGATTCAGAATACTAAATTGTTTGTTTTTTTGAGGTGAATCCAATGGTGCCAAACAAAAATTTGATTAATTTCATTTTTTATGTAAAAACCCCAAAAAACCCATTTTTGGGGGGGTTATTCCCCCTTTACCCCCCCTTCCAATGGTCCGATCGGGCTGGTTTACGAACTTGTCCAATCGATCACCACTTTACATGTCTGTACCAAATTTCATTAAGATCGGACCATATTTACGGCCGCTATCGTGCTCACAGACACACACATATATATATATATATATATATATATATATATATAGATAGATAGATGGATAGATATATATATATATATATATAAATTCGAACGAATGGTGTTTTTTGCTTCTGGTGGCCCCAAAACGAAAAGTTATCATGGTCTCGGGCTTAGGTCTTGCCATGAGACCTACGGTAATAGCTTCTTCCCTATAGGGGAAATTCGCTAAAAAGACCAAAAACCCATTTTGAGGGGTTTACTTCCTCTTGCCCCCTCTTCCATAAACATCTGTACTTTTAAATAAGCTTGGGGTTTTTAGTGATAAAGACTCAATGAAAAGATTTTAATAATTTTGGTGTGTAAATTGGGAAGAACTCGGCGTAATAGGCCTATAATAAACATTATTTTATCAGCAGACCATTAAAAAAATAAATAAACGGAATCTTAAAACGCTGCTGAGCAGCGCGTGTCTTGTTAGTTATTTACTAAGTTATTATTTGTCACAGTAAAAACGTAACGAAAGTGCTAAAAATTGCGTTTTTTTAAATGCTTAAAGTAACAAAATGTTAACAACGACACAGCTCTTTTAGTGCTGCCCATTTCTATGGTGCTACCAGACCGATTTTTACATCTCGCTTTAAGTTTGTATAACCATTAAAACTTGGACGATTATTCGACAAATACTGTTGTAAAAGCCTCGCAACTGTACGTGGGCCTAGCGCCGTACAGTGACATGATGCAACATCGATGCAGTAGTAAGATTGCGTTCTAAAAATGCAGGCGACTATCATGAAAACTAAAGGAAATATAAACTGTAACTTTCATAAAATACACTCTGAAGGCCAGTTTTTGAGCGGGAAAACCTCGATTTCGCTCGGAATTATTTGTGACTATGTATTATTTATGAACACTCACCATTACGTACTCGGTATTGTTGGTTGAAAAAACCACCAATCCCGGAATCGTGCAGACAGCTTTTCCCCGATCTTTGGGTTTGATTAAAAGTACCGCCAAAATCGGTCTGTAGGGAAAAGTTGAAAACGGAATCTCATATCATATGGCATACAATATGCGTCATAGAGGCCTAAATACTTATACGGCTTCTGATTAGTTTGTTTGTGGTTTCAACGGCAATGGCATTTTATTAGCCCAAAGAGTAACTCGAACATGCCTGATTTTTGGACTTGAGTTATTAAAAACCTTTGCTTTTATAGTTAAATTAAGTGTTCTAGAATAATAATGAAAGCACAGAGAAGAAACAGGGAATTTCCTCCTGTGATATAAGAAGATATAGTATTTGTAAACTCAATCTTAACACTTTTCATAGTAATGCCCGCCTAAAGAGGATTTATAAACAGGTTTCTCGGTCACTGTAAGAATAGCTTTCAAAATATGACATAGCCTACATAGTCCATGCTAGAGTAGGAGTCACCTTAGTTGGCCAAAGCATGTACTAATCATCTCATAGAAATTTGTTAAACAAGTTGTTGACTATCGTGTTTGTTTTCATAGGTTACAGAATATTTACAACATCGTCTATTTTTAGAATTTCCTTTTTCCATTCAACATTTTTACATAGTTTAAAATTTAATTTTATTATTTTTCTTGATTTATGTTTATTTTTGCTTGTTTTGCTGCTTTGTTTCTTTTTTCTTATAGGCCAAAATTTATCAGTTTTGAATGAAATATGAAGCAATCTTTCTTGTCAGATGTTAACTTGCAGCAATAGTAGTGACTATTCATAAACTCGCCTGTTTTTCTTTATAAATATTATTTTTTACGAAAATCTAAGACTATTTATTATGCCGCATCCATGACACACCCTCTCCCTGTTAATACATTACTTAATTTAAAAAAAACTTTAAGTAATATGGTAATATATTAAGTTGCGAGAACTGCTGGCTGCAATATTGAATCAGAACTTTCCGTTTAATGCAAGTGCTTTACTAAAACGAATGTTCGATGGCAATGTTTTAAGCACAGCTGGATTTTGTGCTTAAATTCATAAGAAGGATAGCAGTCTCTTTACTTGCGTTTCGCCCAACTTAGGTGACTCCTAGTCTACCATGCTATAATTCAACCCATCTTGCAACCGTGCTGGGCAGCGATGAAGTTTACTTTGTCCTTTGATTTTTTCAGGCTTAATTTCGTGTAAGGTTAAAAAGTATTTAAAATGGAATAATGGAATCGGTTAAAAATAGTAAACCAACCGTAAGTGAAAAAGGGAACGTAATTAAAAAATGCAATAAAACTGTAATATTGAGTTTACGGCGGGACTGCGCGGGACACGCCCCCCGCGGTGGTTCCGCCTATCAAAGATGGCCGCCTGCTACCATCGCGTCATCCGCATCGCGCGCGGCGCCACACGGAATGGCAGGCACTGCTGACAGCGAGCGTGGAACCGTAGAACTGGCAAAATTAAAATTGGCAACACTGTTTATAGTTCTCTGGCTGACGGCACGCGGTGGCGGCGCGGCGAGGAGCTCTTCGGCTGGAAACTTGTCAGAGTGGTAACTTTGTATCGTGTGAATGACACTTCAGTTTTAAGGATGCCAACACCATCCATATTGTGGACGTTGGCAGCTAATTGCAGTTTGTCAAAACGATGAGGAATAGGGAAGAAGAAATATCTCCGCCTCCAACTGACGCATGCGCAATGTTGTATGCAATCCAATAATTTATGTCCAAATGTCAAAGCGACATTTATTTGTATTTTATTCTTTTGATCTAATTTATTTTGATGACTGAGTAGGGTTGGCATAATTTTGATTGGTGGATTCGATTCGGGACACTTCTTCCTGAGGATTTTAAACCCCTATTTAACATTCTTCTCCCCCCCCCCCCAACCCCCGACATTGACGAAAGATACAATGCT
Organism: Flexamia atlantica; assembly: GCA_035578135.1. Lineage (NCBI taxonomy): Eukaryota > Metazoa > Arthropoda > Insecta > Hemiptera > Cicadellidae > Flexamia > Flexamia atlantica. Next base: position 31,509,199 of record JAQJVK010000010.1, read on the forward strand.
ATTTTTTGATTCTAGCACTGATTTTTAAACAAAATTTGCCAAAACAAACTTTTTATATCCGGTAAATTTAATACAATGAAAATATATACAATATTTCAATATTATATAGCTGGATAAATTTTAGAGACATATCAACAACAACAAAACAACAACAAACAACAACTGAACTCGGTTTAAAAATAAAATATTTTTCTATTGATCAAACTCTTTTTATTTGACTCTCTTCTATGCAAAGAAACTACTACTGTACCTGTACCTGTCATCCTATAATAAATTGCTTATTGCAAATTAAAAAATAATTCCTGTCCTGTAGGCCTACTTTAACCCTAGATAGGCATTGTTATTCACATATACGCTATTGGTATTGATACATAAATTTTACTCTGTGGTTAAAAATTAAAATATGTTTGATGTAATGTTATTTTTTTAAAGAAGGCACCCAAATACAAGAAATCCTCAATTTTGTACTATGTAATAAATTTATATTATGTTTTTAGCTCCCAAATAATAAGATCCATAAGAGTCCATTGAAAAGCACATTTTACTGTTATAGGTATTGTACGTAAATTTGATGTATTTTTCAATTCAATTTGGAAATACATTACGAACAGTCATAAAACTGTCAAATTAAATCAAACCCATGGCGAGAGAAGCACTGCTGATGGTACAGGGCTCAAGGTCATTAGATTGCAAAATTGGGCAAAAAACACTTCAGCACACGTCAAAATTGCGTACAATACATATCTAGGGTTAACGGTTTTCGCGGGTTAACATTAAGAATTCTCAGATAATAAATATTCACAGCTCTAAAATCAATATTTTTTCAATTTAATTATTATTTTTAAGAATATTAAAAATAATGTTAAGACCAATGCAGAAATTCGGGACAATTGTGTGTCCCAACAGCCTATTTAGGGACACCGGAACATTTAGGCCAAATATGGTGACAGTCCCGAAAATACGGGACTTATGGCTACCCTTAGACAGGTAAAGCTAGGTTCTATCGTAACAAAGAATATAGTTTACATTAATTTGTTTAGTCACCATGAGATTACTCTTTTAATAATTGATGGTTTTATTTGTCGGTTTACAGAAAGTAAACATTTACCCCACAAAGTTACGTTGGATACAAAAGGGCTTTTTATGATATCTTCAAACCACAACATTAACTTATAGTTGTGTTGGTTTAAAAACCAAATTTTAAGATTTATAAGGAAATGTATTTTTTTAGCGCAGGCAGTCTGGGACAGAGTAACTTAGCTTATGAAGTTAAATTCACATTCAACTGATGTATGCAATGGCAATGATTTTCATTGTTTGTATATAGCCTAAACGATTTCAATGGTGCAAAACAAATAAAATAGGTAAATGTTTATTTTCCAGTACTCCGTCAGGGCATTATTTCCTACATTTTGGGAAAAAAAATTTCAATTTCGGGAGGAGTACCGGAAAGTAAACATTTATCCTTTGTGGTAGGGCCTATAAAAGAAATTTTGTGTCTACCTAAAATGTTGACCAACATAAAACATGTTGACCGGGTATTTTGAAAGGTTGAATTTCCACCAAATTTGGTATGAACATTCCCATAAAGGTCCACACAACCTGTATAAATTTCACTAAATATGATATCATTAAGGAAGTTTGCACACAAAAAAACCTTATGACAGGCATAAAAACATGTTGACCGAGTACTTTAACTTAAATGGTCGAATTACCACCGATCAAATTTTATGTAGATGCCACTAATTTACAGAGTGCTTTGGTGGTTGTATTAGTTTTTGGTCCTATTACACTAGGAAACTTTACTGCGCCACAAAATCACCTGGGCCTCCTTTTGGGCATTGAGTTTTTTAGCCTAATCATTTTACAAAATAACCTTTAAAAATGTTAGCAGAAATTGCATTTATTGGTTAATTTCTTCTGTCTTCCAGCTGTTGCACAGCGAAGCTTCCACAAACGGCAGGGGCAGATTAGCCACACCTCTAAGCAGGGCCGGCCCCAGGGGTGGGCGGACCGGGCGGCCACCCAGGGCGGCAGATTTTTGGGGGCGGCAAATTTTAAAATATGAATAAAATAATAAATTTATGATATGAATGTGAAGAGTAAAATTTTCTGTATCACATTTTACCAAAAGAACAAGCCTAAGAAAATATACGGCAATGCAAGCATCGATTTACAATTATAATTCAAGTCCAAATATAAAAACAAACCACTCGGCTTGTATCGAACAACCGTCGCCGCCGCTGACAGCGTCAAAGCAACAGCACAGCGGTTGCGAGTCGGGAGTGACCTTGATGGAATCCTCTCTTCTCCCCCAACGTCTAGTTTATTATTGTAGTAGCAATAAGATTTACATTTGCCAAAGTCTTTAAATAGTTTAAACCTTAAAGCAAAATTTATTTGAATTTATACCACAAAATAAATTATGTATAACCTACTCGGGGCGTCATAAATTACATCTGAAAATTCACATTTTTAGGCAATCTAGAGGCATAACAACAAACAGAATAACTCCCGAAATTTGAACTAATTTGAGGCTGCTCGCAGATTAGATTCTGAAAATGTTAGATCACTTTGGAATTTTAGACGGAAAATTTTTTTTCTCAATAAAAATAGCATAGGCCTATTTATGAAGTAGGCCTAACAATAAAGAAGGACAAATGAGAAAGTATTCAAGAATCATACGTTGTCAACCTTGGTAAAAAAGAATTTTTTCTGTTAATTTCAAAGTAAAAACTATATCTCACATATTGCACGCCTCGGACCTTCCGGACCTGAAGTATGCGGATCCTACATTATCCGTCCGAGGTTGATGAATAGAATTAGAAAATGCTGTTTTCTCACTTGTGCAGTGTTTCTCAAGTCCCAGAACACAACTCTATAATCGTAAGTCCTCGTAAGCATCGTAAACTTATCACAATTGTGCCTAGATTTGACGGCGAGACTTGCGTGGTTTTCACGCGACGTAGGCAGACGAGATTCGTCTGCCTGCCGCGATGCTGCTACGAGATTGTCCGACAGACAATCCACACGGCCACATAGTACGCGGCCTTGAGAAGACGACAATGTTTGTATACCTCATTTTAACATCGTGATTTTTTTACCATGAATATTTCACGTAATACATATGATGAGTCTTTTGCCACATGTGACGACGATGGCGATGGCGGCAAGATAGCGGACACCATTAATTACCACTGATGTTATCAGGAGTTTTTGCTTGCTTGCCATAGGCCTACTCCCGCCAATTACTCACGATAACCGTAATAGGTAAAAATACCTATTATTCAATCCCCATCCCAATCAATTATCTTCAAAATAAAAGACTATAACTATTTACAAACTTTATAAAAGTTTATGAGTAATTCTTGTAGGGTGTTCTCTGTTTTACGGCAAGTTTAGTGATACCACCACTTCATTATGAACGAGATATTATCCTTCTCAAAAATATTCCAAAATCCAAAAAAAATTTCGGGGGAGATATATCCCGATTTCCTCCCTTGGGTACGCTTCTGGATATATGGGGGAGGAGGCGGCGGCCGCCGATTTCGCCCAGAGCGGCAAAGTCCCTAGGGCCGTTCCTGCCTCCAAGCCACTCGCATCTGTGTCCCTGCAAACCTGCCTGGTGTAATAGGGCCCCTAGGTTATCATGACTATGCTAGGGTGGGTGCTCCAGTGAATGACCGGTTAAGGACATTGTCTCATGTTAATTTTACATTAAAACTTAATCCCTTATTTCATAGTCACAGTTATACATGTTACTAAACAAAGCTCATTCATCCTTTAATCATTAATTAATATTAGTTAAATTGGTTATGGTACTTAATGAGAAGACAACTATGTTAATGCTCCAATAAATGAACGGAACTGTACCAGTGAATGACTGATCTTGTACCAGTGAATGACTGATCTCTTTTGGCCGAATAACTATCAGAAAATTTAAAAATCAGCTGACAACAATGAATCAGGATAAGTCAGCTTGAAGTATAGATCATAGCTAGTAAATGATCGATCTTGTTCCAGTTAATGACCAGGAGGTTTCCCCCAGTCATTCACTGGTTTTTGCCATATTTACGTTCCAACCTATGACCGCCCTCAGAAATATTTAATTATTACTTGTAGGTCAATAAAATTGATTTTAAATTGTAGGGTAGTTTGTCAACTATTATTTAACTGCAACACATTTTTGATATACCTCAACAAATACAAAATTATTGTAAATCCAGCTCAACGTTTAAGGGATATTCACTGTGCAGGAAACATCAAAATAAAAAATTATTGGACACTCGATATTAAATTATGTTCAAAAGTATTTTTGACTAAAACAATTTTAACCGATGAAAGATTATGTTGAATGATATTCCAAGGCTGGTTTTACACTTATTTACAATTAGCTAGCCCAAATAAATAGCTTAATACAGGGTTTTTTTCTTTCAGAAGGAGTCTTAGTAGACAAATGGCTCGTTATTATCGCATGATGTTTTCTTTGCAAGTTTATGAAGTTTAATGATGGAATTTTTTAAAGGCTTTAGCAAAATTTATAATTTTAAAAACAGAGGCATCTGTAGATATAATGTAAATTTGCCATGTTATAGACAACTAAAGGTGGCCAAGTTTTGACAGATTCATTAGCAAGGAGTTACTAGTCCGATAAAAAGCATTGACTTTTAACCTCCTCAAAGTTTTATTTTAACGTTTGATGAGAATAATTTTGGAGAAATATGAATTGGTTCATAAATTAATCACTACTACCCGGTATAGCAAACAGCCAATTAGGCTCGAAAACTAAAATCAAAATAACAATCAAAATTCTTGTAAACTGATACACGAGGTTCTTATTATCAAGCGTCATATTAAAAAACCTGATTTGAAAAAAATTATAACATACTGTCCTCATTAATCAGACCAATATTGTACAATCGGGGTAGCGGAATTGTAACCCCCGAAATTGCACCCCAAAAAAAACCCCTACGTTATTTTGACGACACAGGAGGCAGGGCCTAAACCCGCTGAAGAAACAGCCTGCAGCTGGAAATGTACCCCAAATACATTATTAAATCATCAACACCCAATTGATTTGAAATTAAATTATCTTCCTTAAGTCTGACCGTGGAATTGTACCCCGAATTTGCACCCCCCGTGGCCAAATCCTCAAGTCCTACCCCGGATTTGTTCCCCCGTGCTCAAATCCATTTTGACTGTTCATGAAAATACACCAGGTCAATATTCATTGTTTGTTATTGATTTTTGTACTCGTTAATCGACTGTTCGTTAAATTATTAACTAATATTATTCTACGAAAATAGCCGCCTATTATTATTATTATATTTTTTAGTCTTATTCATCATTAACTACGCTAGTAAATCTGTTCATAATACTTCATGAAAGTATTGGATAAAAGATTGTTTTGAATATCTAAATTGACAAAAAAACTTATTAGTTTGTTTATGTACATATATGTTTGACGTTTATGGACTCGGACTCTGTTGGACTGTTTGTCATGAAACTTAGTATAAATATGTAAAAATTCACGAGGAAGGTTTTTAAGCCATCTATTTTGTCCTAACTCGATCGGATTCCTTCCCAGAGTCCAAAGGGTTCCATAGTAACCTTATGTAAAGATATCGTTTACATAAAAACTTTTGACATATTTATTTGAACAGCTGATCATTATTAAATAGTCAAAGAAATTACAACTTAGGCCGGTATTAGCGAATAATCAATAAAAGAGTATATTCATAATTTATGATGCATATAAAAAGTTAAATAGTTTTTTACAACTATGAACACCTGAGGAAAAAATCTTAGATTTATTTACAGCACTAAAAAAAGATACCAAAAAGCGATGTTTATTGATTTGGTTTGTGTTTAATGTTAATTAATTGCAACAATGCTTAAATAAAAGTTTTACATCACCTGTGCTACGTACGATTTATAACGCAATTCAATCAAAAATAAAATTTGTATAAATAAAAACACTACAACATCACAGTATCAATTTATATCTGAATGAAAGTTATAAGAGTTTCCATTTTATTACTATATTATAAATTATAAATGTTGATTTTCTTCAGTCGTTATCTGCTCTCCGTCGAGGTCGGATGTGTAGATAAGCGCTTGTTCTGCTCGTGCGTGCCTCCGCCTCGCCTGCCCTTGCATGTTGGACTCAGTGATTTTTTACTAATTTTTGACTTTCCGGTTAACGTTAAGTGCGTTAATCACTTCAGTGACATTTAAAAAAAAAGTGATTAATTGTGGTTGTGTTTTTCGCCAGTTTATCTTAGGTAGCTTCTCGGAAATGGCATGTCCGAAGTGTTTATCGGAAATCAAAAACAAAAAAGAAGCAGTGACTTGTGTGGATTGTAGTCGTCAATTTCACGTTGCATGTGTCTCTTTAAATCCGCCGCCTGGTCGTCCGTCGACGCGATCGGGCGCCGCCACACCGTGGCGATGCGCGGACTGTACCGCGGCCGCGGACGCATCGTCAGTGCACAGCCAAGACAACGAACCAGATTCCGGAAATGTGATAGAATTGCTTAAATTAATCCGTCAAGAAATGTCAGCAGACCGAAATTCAAATTCGCAGCATTTTGATAACTTAAATAAAAACATCAATATGATGCATGAATCGCTTAGAGGCCTAAATATAAAAGTTTCTAATATAGAGAAAGAACATGGAGAAATGAAAACAGAAATTTTAAAAACTAAAGAAGAAAATGAGCTTCTCTCTTGGCGGGTTGAAGAATTAGAAGGGCGGGTCTACGAAATGGAGCAGTACTCTAGGATCTGTGACCTGGAGATCCGAGGTGTGCCATTGTCCACTGGGGAGAACACGCTCGCAGTACTGGAAAAACTGGCGGAAGCCTTAGGAATCAGGTTTGTTCGAGAGGAGATTTCCATCTGCCACCGGCTACCAAAACCCAAAGATAGTCGCTACCATCCTTCAATTATCGCCCAATTCATTTCCCGTTCTGCCAAGGCGCGATGGCTGGCAGCAGCCAAAACAAAGAGCATTACAACCAAGGATTTGTCATCTAGCTTCAGGGATGGTAGGGTCTTTATAAATGAACACTTGATCGTGCACAACAAATTCGTCCTCGGCCGCGTGAGACGCCTCGTCAAAACCGGTGAACTCGCCTTCGCATGGGTTAAAGACGGTAAGCTGTTTGTACGGAAGTCTGCCTCATCCCCCGTCGTGCGAGTGTGGAGCGTTGGCGATGGGGAGGACGCTGCAGCTGGGAGACCGAGGACCGCGGACGTCGGCGCCGGCGACGGTGGCGGCGGAGCAGGCGTCACGGCAAGCTCAAAAGACACTCAACAACAGCATTAAGACAGTTTTTTTAGGGTTTAGGCTGATTTTTGCAAATAAGTTAGGATTATAATATTTACACATCAAAGAGAAACAATTAAATTATTTATTTATTATTTTGTACAAAAATGATTAATTATTTAATTTTATAATTAATTTATCTTGCCTTCAGTAAACTTAAGTAACTATGTAGGTCATAAATAAAAAATCTCTCTGATCTCATAAAATATCCAACCGCATGCTTTATTTATCATATATAAAAACAGTAGAGTTTTACAGTTTTTACATAGCTTGCTGTTATGACGACAACCACATTACAGTCAGTTTGATTATAATTTTATCTTTTTTATGTTACATGATATGGATTACAAAACTCTTGTTGTTATGCCTAAAGTCACTTATCTTGCCTTGAGTAAATTGAAGTAAAATTTTAAGTCATAAATAACAAATTTTTCTTATCTCATTAATATCCAACCGCATGCTTTATTTTTTTACATTTTCTAAAAACAGTACAAATTTACAGTTTTCACATAGCTTGCTGTTACAACAACAACTTCATTTTCAGTTTAGATATAAATTTTTAATATTTATTTTTACTTGATATGGAATACAAAATTCTTGTTGTTATGTCTAAAGGGAATCATTCAATCATAAAATATGCATGAGTTCTTTAGGGTATCTATTCAAATCTCAGTTAAAAATATACCGCAAAAACATGTGAACGGGCTTTTTTACTTTCTTATCGACAAATATCCATTATTGAGATTTAGTGTATCACTCAAAGTTAAGAAAAATGTCTTTATTTTAATTAGGTATAGGAAGGGCTTCTGAACAATGAAACATAGATTCATATTATTAATAATTTTGATAGTACTTCCTTCATTTTAATGCATGGAACCTATTTTTATAGCATCCATCAATTGGTTTATAATAGTATTTATCAAAGATTTTGTTTCAATGCCTTAGGTAATTAAGTAGCCTATAGGAAGGGTGGCAATACAATGAAACTTAGGTTAAATTTGTAAATATTTTGATATTATTTTATTCATTTAATTGCATGGAACTTATGTTTTAAAAAGTACAATAATATTGTCATAACCATGCAAGCAGTAATTCATTTTAAATTAATTAATTGGGCATATAATAGACAAGTATTCATGCCTAATTTAGCAAATGCTCGTTTATTGTAAATGTATTAGTATGAAAAACTTTTTTTTTCTCCTCCAGTTATCATAAATTAGTAGTTTGTTTTACATATTTCGGAAGTTCTTATTTTAGTTATGAAGTAAATTTATTGCAAAGAATCACTCAATTTCGTAAAAAATAATCTGTAAGACATTATAATTAAACTTATTTGTAAATTATTACCTTTCCAAATTAATCTTGTTTAACGTTAACTGATATATTTATATTGTTTTAATAAATCAGGAACAGCGAGAGAGGATGATTCAAAGAAATTATGTACATTATTTATTTGTTAATGCATGAGCTGCTAACAACACTTAATCTCAGGGAAAGGAATTAAAGCTGGGCGGGGAGGGGTGGGAGGGGCGCATTCAGTGTGATGCATACCGATGATCTTGATAATTATCAGAATGTTCTTTGCGAGGAAATCTTATATAACACGGAGCTTGGCAAATATTTTTCATGTGATAATTTTAATAATATAAATGTGTTGCAACAAAATGTAAGAAGTTATGCGAAAAATATAGATGATTTTTTAGTTAATTTAGATGCAGTTAAAATTCAATTCGACATAATTGTATTGACAGAGACTTGGCACTGCGACGACACTGTTTTTGTTCCACTCGAGGGGTTCGATTTGATAGTGACTAAGCAAAAACGGAATCAAAATGACGGAACGTTGATTTACGTAAAGAAGTCGCTGTCGGTCGAGTCCCGAGAGGTGGCGCTTGGAGACGTATACGGTTTGACCTTGGACTGGACTACTGACGGCAGACGTTTCCACTTACTGGTACTTTACAGAACTCACGACAGTGACGTAGACATATTTCTGGACGAACTCGAAAACTATTACGATAATGCGACAAAAAACATCACCTATATTTTTATCGGCGACATTAAACCTTAACATACTTAAGACAGGTAGATAAGAAGAATGATACTTAAACATTTTGACTGAGAAAGGATTTGTTTGCTGTATTGATAAGCCTACTCGTGTGACTAACGACAGCGCTACCTGCATTGATCACTGCTTTCTTCACCACAACAACTACAAACATGTGCGAGCTGCTGTCGTTCACAGTCACACTACGGACCACTACTGCACTGCGATACAAATACAAGTCAGTTCAAAGTACAATAATTTTTCTCATCTTCCCGACGAACAACATCACATTGACAAACCCACTTTTAGATCACTTCTAATGGAACAAGACTGGCAAACTGTTTGAAATACTTCTGAAATAAACAATAATACAGTGAAGGAAGTAGCTAATGAATTTAATTCTTATTTTTCAACCGTAGGACAAATTTGGCAACCTCTATTGATTCTAGCGGGCCTCTGGTACTGAATGACGATGACTTCATGACTGACAGTACTTTTCAACTGACTCCTGTTACCGAATTTGACTTACTTCGTCACGTGAACAGTCTGAGGGGAGGATCTGCTCCCGGCTGTGATGGCTTTCCTGCGTCCCTTCTAAAGGAAAACGTCGATTTACTTTCAACACCTCTCCTGTACATTGTTAATCTAAGTATTTCCACCGGAATTTTTCCTCACATTTTTAAAAAAGCTAAAGATTTTCCGTTGTATAAGGCAGCAGACATCACCAACAAAGCCAATTTCAGACCAATTTTTCTCCTTAGTGTTTTCTCTAAGGTAATTGAAAAAATAGTAAAGGAACAATTCGTGAATTATTTGGAAACTTATTCAATTTTAACTAACTGTCAATATGGATTCCGCTCAAACAAAAATATTTCGGATGCATTGTTCACTATAAATAAAGATATAAATACAGCTATAAACAACAATAAACAATGTCTTTTGACCTTCTTAGACTTAGCAAAAGCTTTTGATTCATTAGATAGAGTTAAATTACTTTGGAAATTGGAATTGATTGGTTGTAGGGATAATTCTTTGTCTTGGTTCGCTAGTTACCTTTCAAATAGGAAACAGATTGTCACAATTTGTGGAGTTGAGAGTTGTGAACATTCAATTGATTATGGGGTTGTTCAGGGAAGCGCTCTTGGACCTATTCTTTTTTTAATTTACATAAATAACTTATCAAACCTTAACATTGAAGGGAAATTCTACCTATTTGCGGATGACACTGCAATTTTGTTTGAGGGGTCTAATTGGGAGGAAGTGAAATATTTGGCTTTAAGAAATCTTGCACGAGTAAAAAAATGGTTTGATCAAAATTTACTGACTATAAACATATCCAAAACCAAATTTATGCCCATAGCTCTGAAATCAAATTTGAAAACTGACTTTAATAGTCTGAAACTTCATTCATGTGGGGATTTTTTGTCACATACCTGCAATTTGTGTCATAAACAAAGTTGAATCTTATAAATATTTGGGGGTTGTATTTAATAGCAGTATGAATTGGAAAGCTCATGTAGATTATTTAAAAGGTAAAGTTAGGAAATTTATTTTTGTTTTTAGACAACTTAATGAGATTTTAAACATTAACGAATTGAAACTTTGTTATTTTGCTTATTGTCAATCTTTGTTCATGAGCGGAATTATTGCTTGGGGCGGAGGGTATTGATCTATACTAGAACCACTAAACGTTATTCAAAAATCAATACTCAAAGCTGCTTTAGGTAAGGGACGAAGATATCCAACTCAAAATTTATTTGATGATTTTCATGTTTTAAATTTAAGGCAATTGTATATTAAATCCTTATTAACTTACATATTTAACCATGTCGATGAAATTTTTCAAAATTTTGACCACAGTTATTTTACCCGAAGTTCTCAAACTACAAGAATCAGATTAAATAGGTTGAATAGAACTTTTTCAGTCACTAACTCGCACTACATATCTCAAATTCTGTTCAGAAATCTTCCTGCTCATCTTCAAAATTTCAATAGTGTTCAAATAGCAACCTATAAGAAACATGTATCGAATTGGTTAATGGAAATTGGAAGGGAGGCATCTGAGGCAGTTATCACATCTGGGTATAGATAAGACTAGACTAGACTTGACTTGGACTAGACCTGACTTAATACTAAGTTGCCAAACGAGTAGCAGTTCGTCGCAGTGGTCATTCTCCAATAGTTCCCCGATCAAATTAAAATTACGCTTCATCATTACTTTTCTTGCTCCAAAACTTTTTATAGAAATTTGCATATTTACTTTTTTATTTACACATATTGCAAAGCTAATTAATTAATTTTTGACCAAGACTGAGTTTTTGGCGGCTCGTGCCTACGCACAGGAATTTACTCCTATGTAGGCACTAAATTCCAATGTTAATTTTTGTTAGGTACTACTTTAAATTAATATTATGTTTTATCTTATTGTTTCTGGGTCATTTCTATGTGTAACTTTTTTTGGAATAAATGAATGATTGATTTGATTTTTATTAATCAAATTCCAAAAACAATCTTCCGTCCAATACTTTCATGACCTATCATGGACAGATTTACTAGCCTACTTAATGATGAATAAGACTACAAAATATAATAATAAGACATATTCGTAGCATGATATTATGCATTATAGGTAATAATTGAACGCACAGTCATTGATCTACGAGAACTAATTTAAAAAATCAACAACGATGAATTATATATATATAATAATAATTTTGACCTGGTATATTTCCATGGTCGGTCAAAATGGATTTGAGCACGGGGGGTACAAATCCGGGGGTACGATTCCAGGGTAGGACTTAAGGATTTGGCCATAAGGGCTACAATTCCGGGGGTACAATTCTGGGATCGAACTTAAGAAGCCAGTTTTGATTGGATTTATATCAAATATGCAACTGCTCAGCCAACTGTGAAGTGTCAGTTGATTAAAATACATAATAATGTATCTATCCTAAAAGTTCGCTACCAGAATTGTACCCCCCAACCTATGACATCAAAATGACAAGGGCATTTTTTCTGGGTGGGTACAAATCAGGGGAGTACAATTCCGGCGACCCGTTCAATCCTACATTTGTTTTCAAAGGTTAAAGTCAGCTTTAAGCCATATTTTATTTTTAAATGTTTTAACACTACTGTCAAATTTGTAGAGCTATCTTGGGTTACGTATGTTACCTAACCTGATCATTTTTCTATTTTTATCCTAACCTGGACTAATAGCCTATTAACCATCGACTGGTCTCATACTGTGCATTCAAGGTCAATGGGACAATACCAAAGGTAAAAGGTTAATACAGGATATCCTAGACTGACACCTTCAATGTAAGATGGGTCTTGAGGAGAGCAGGATATTTTTTTAACAAAAATACAACTTCATCTTTATTGTAGTAATGTTAGCATGTTCACAAGATGTCTTAAGCCAAAGCCGTAGCCAATGGGGGGGGGTAGGGGGTCAAACCCCCCCCCCCCCGAAATAGTTGAGACAGCCTAGAAATTGTAGCCAATGGGGGGGGTCAGGGGGCGAAACCCCCCCCCCCCCGAAATTGTTGAAGGGACAAATGCACAGGAGCCCGAGCTCGCAGGGGGCCCAAGAACAGGTCAAAAAGGGTACGAAATGACAATCAAGGGGTCGAAAAGCAGATGTAAGAGCTAAAAAAAAGAAAAAAAAGGTCACCAGATTTCAAGGCCCAAAAATCCTGTCGCCGGCCCTGCCCAAACCCCCCAAAAAAATTTTCTGGCTACGGCTTTGTCTTAAGCTATAGCCTACTCAATTGCCAGAGCTGTCATACTTTTATTCTCAATGATATGAGACAATAAATAATGTAAATATTAATTTCTGTATTTGTATTTTGTATTTTTCTGGAACAGATTTAGCCTCTCGTGGCCCAACCACCTGTGACCCTGCCTCCTGTGACGTCAGAAATCAGAGGGTACAGTCATCCCCCCATGCCTACTGTGAGTGTTGCTCACACACAATAAGCCTAAAGAGTTGGAAAAAAAACATATTTTATATAAATTGATCTGTGAATGTTTCAGATAAATCAAGAAGTCCCAAACTGTCGTTTTTGGGACATAAGTGATGTGAAAATGTACTTCCAATTTTATTTTGATCCTCAAATTGCTGAGTTATTTGAACTCAATGTAAGTATATCAACAGTCTAAGACTAATAAAAATACAGTTTCCATGGTATTTTCCAGTTGCAGAAACTGAAGAAACCATTCAAAATCAATATACACCAATTTCCTATCAACCAAATACATTTTCAATATTAAACCAAATGAAACTGTATCAACTTAAGACAAACATAGGGCATTTTAGTTAGTTAATACACGTTTTTAAAACTATAATTTTTACGTATTTTCTAATATTTAATTTCATATTGGTCTTCTTCATTTAAATATCCTAATTTTTATTAATCCACAAAAAATATACTCTGCTCAAAATGTGGCCCCTCTCCTTTTGTGGCCTGGGGCACTCTGCCCCCTTATTTGCCCCCCCCCTCACGGCGGCCCTGTTTGGGGGTGCCAGCTCGCATAACAAATGAGGTACTTTGACATACTGTATATGCTTAGATTCAAAATTCAAACTCTTATTTAAATGGTCTGATGTAACACCTACTTCAAGAAACTATTTCTTCTGTTTAACAACAACCCCTTTATTTTATGTTCTGGTTTATTCAAATGAAGTATCAATCTATTTGTAATATTAATATTATTAAAATATTAAGAAAACAGCTTGAAAACTATTTTTGATCATCGCTTGTAAAACATTTTGAGAACTTGTAAAATTTATTGAAGCTCTCATAGCATATTGTTTGGCAGCATATTTGAACTTATATAAGCATTTTGATTTGTTGGTTATAAAACTGAGATGTAACATCATTTAAATTCAAATTTTAACAAGTAACAAATAATAAATAAAAGACTGGAATGAAAAGCAAATAAACAAATCCAACAAACAAATAAAATTGACTCTAAATTATTTAAATTAAAAAATTATGTAGGAAAACATGGTTTTTATTTCCTACAAAAATATCCACTAAAAATCAGGGGGTGCCAGGCACCCCCAGAAATCCGCCCATGGTTTACCTTGAATACAGTAAAAACTTAGGTTATGTGAGATAATATGAGATTGTTCTACATGATCTTTAAATGTTGAAAAAACACAAAGTTAAGGGTGATAATATATATTTAAAGTATTGTCATGTTTATTTACAAAGCTATGGCAACACAAATATTACAATACTGAGCTCATAATTAATTTTTAGGTTAAATATAATAACTTCAGATCAACAAATGACATAAGGTATGCGGGCTATAGTGATTCCTAAAATAGCCTAAATAATTAATTATTTTTGGGTTTTTTAAACCCCTGTATTGGTAAGATTACTATTTCGGTTTTAGATTACCTATTCCATCTCTAATCCAAATATTCTAGCCAAAACTGCTACCCAGGTTTTGACACCATGTAGTCTCATGATAGCATAATTAGTTGAGATTGCTGCCGTGAATACACTGTCTTAAATTTTTAAAACAGCACATCCAACAAGTACACATACACTTACACATTTAACACAAAACAAATAAACATAAAATCAACGGATGGTTGAAGGGCACAATGTCTAATTTACTTTTGCACGTGTGCATTCTTGAACTAGTGAAATAAAAAAATTGAAGGGGTCCCTCACTTGAAAATTGAGTGAATCAAGGGTTGAAAGTTAAATTCTAAAATTTACGGTTTTTTTCAAGGTTAAAACTTATAATCATGTATAATCTTTTAATACCCTATTTATAACATCATAATGTGGCATTATATTGAATTTGTACTTGCCATCAAGCATTTTAAAACATTTTACGTGTTTTTTTAGGGGTTATAACGTTCTAAATGACTGGCGCTTGGAACGTTTTCTGACGGACTGCTCTTCTACTTTGGAAGAAAACATGAGGGAGAGTAGGAATACCAACAGAAACAAAAATAAAACTGAATATAAAACAATTTTATTGATGTAAAAGTACAAAAACGTAATGTTGTTAATAAAACGTGATACGTCACTTTGCTAAAAGTTATCCACATGTGGTGCTTAAAACATTATTCTACCCACCTCTTTTGGGGGCAATTTCCAGGCCTTGGCTTCTTATTTTTTGAAATATAGGGTAATCCAACTTTTCTATATTCAATCCTGGTCTTATCCTTCCACTTTCCAATATTTTCTTCACGTCTTTTATTTTTATTTACACGATTTTGGTCCTTGGGTGACAGCGCAACGACCAGCAGAGATTCCATCTTTCGGCGAATAGAACGTTATTACCCAGAAAGTCCGTGCAGTCTCGCGAAGCAAGCAAACTTTGACAGACGAAATCAGGGCTACCAACTCAAATATCTTCAAAACAAAATATACCACGGTGTAGCTCATGTCCTGGAGAACCATTTTCACTGAATATCTCCGATTTTGAAATTTTGTCTCTTAGAACGTTTTACGGGGGACCCCTTCAATTATACTGAGGGATTCATCTGTTTGTTCAAATTTACGCCTTTCTCAGACAGTTTATTTTTTATATTTAAAATATATAAATGGTAAATACCTTCTTTTTTCACCCTAATAACAAGTACTGGTAACAACAAATTTTGCAACAAAATTTAAAATTAAATTCAAAATAAATATCACAAATATAAAAAAAACCAAAAAGTCACTAACTATAACATTAAGTGACATTGTAATTTAGTAGACTATTCATACACAAATCTTTCAACCTTGTACTGATTAATAATTAATATTATTCATGTTTTAGGACATTGATGGAAATGCTTTGTTGCTTATGAAGAAGGAAAATGTCAAAGACCTGATCCGAACAATAATGATAAGGCAACCAGACAGAAAGCCTATTCGAATTCCGTTAAACGTTTTGATTGAAGTGTGGATTCATATCTCCTGTCTCCAGCATCGTAGAGATGCTTTTGATCTTTTTTTCACTGGCATTCAAGTTATGGTATGGTATTAATTGCAAAGTGCCTTGGTTACTTGTGATGATTCCCTACTTCTGCCACGCCAAAATTTGCTTAAATCTGCATGACGTGGTGTTATTTAGCTTCGGTACTTTAAATTATGTTAAAATTCAACTAATATAGGCTACCATTTTAATAATAACAAGGTTTATATAGCTCAATGCCTTTTGAAAATTGACCATGTTTACAGAGTTTTTTAACCTTCATTGTATTAAATGAACTTAATCTTAAAGTTATGACTGAATTAATATTGTTGTTTTAACCAAAAAACACTGCAACCCTTTATCTTTACAATGAAATGAATGGAATTTTGTTTTAAAAACCTTTTCATCATACTGACACAGAATCATCTGTTTTCAGTTCCTTTTTGTTAGCTCGAAAGTTACCCATTGCCATCCTAGGCCGGCAAAAACTTTCAGCTGATTTGCAGCAAACTGACATTTAATGCTTGTTTATCGGTTACTTTTTGGAGGAAAGTAGTGGTAGCACACTGGCAGCAGTAGCAAATTGTTGTTCTGTTTGTTATAGGTTATGTTCGAAGGATTGAGAAACATATTGGTGTATACAAGAACTACGTTATGGTTGAAAGTTTTTTTTTCTTCTGAGTAGTATGATGAAAAATATCGTACATTACACGGCTGGGAAGTTCTGCCGTACTCGCATGAAAAAAAACTATCATGCTCGTCCGGCAAAACAGTACTTCCCGGCCTAGTAACGTAATATACTATAGATGCAAAATGACATTTTACACAGAAAAGTACTGTAATTCTGAAAAATTTAGCATGTAGTTCCAACCGTCGCTAGTCTTAAGGAAATAAAATGCCGTATTTAAGGCACCCTCTAAACTACCTAAGTCCTAAACCAAAACTATGATAAAATGTTATCTTCCTTAGATTTTTACATACTTTAAAAAGGTAATGAGCAGATCGGCTGTTTCCTGTCAATGCCACTCGGTACGGTCAGCCGGCCAGCCGCTGCGCTGGCTTCAAGGCAACTGTGTGTGTCCTCTCCTACTAATATATCCTTCTTGGGCGACTTCCTGAGAACTTTCCATTAGAGTATTCTTTCTTCAGACTTGCTTAATTGATCTGATTTTGTTTTTGTGTATATATGTCATAGCCACTTGTCATTGGGCACTTCATGAAGTGTTCAGCACTACCTGGGCACTTCATGAAGTGCCTAGCTCACCTGGGCACAGTGTAACTAAATGGTTTCATTAAAAATTACAGTATGTAACAAACCTGGGCACTCCATTGCACTCACTGGGGCCTGTTAGGCACTTGTCGTAATTATTCCTTTTACATCATGTGTCCAGCTCAGATGCTGGGCACTTGATATAAAAACGTAAAACTGCTTTTTACGTTGCTGTTGGTAGTATTTGATATATTGTTTTTAGTTCTTCAAAAATAGGAACATTTTTATAGAGTAATGTAAAACACTGAGAATAAGATTGTCTACCAATAAATCAGACAATTCTTGTCTATATTTTTTATGATGGTTTCTTCTATGTTTTCTATTTTGGCTTCACATTATTATTTTTATAATTTATGTTTTAAGATTTTTTATTGTTTAGATAATAGTACTGATGATCATGTGTAGCCAAAATAACTAAAAAAAAAATAAACCAGACAATTCAGTAAATTTAAATTTTATGCTTTAATAACTAAAAATAACATGAAACATTTTACCTAACACATTTATATGTAACATAACACATCAAAATTAATATTAATCTATTTTTTCATGTCCCAGTTGATTACCTACTTACTCAGTTACCCTCAGTATAACTTATGATGAATCAAAATATAGCCAGGTAAAACAAATTTACAGAAAGTGCTATAAAAGTCTTGCAAAAATCAATAAAACAGTTCTTAAGTTTCTTATTTGCAATCAAAATTGAAAAAAAAAATTGATACTACATTTGACTATTTTGTTTGTTCTTTTTACTCTTTTACTATTATTAACGTTTGCAGTTCAGGGAATCAGATAAACATAAGGTAAGTGTTACATGTAGCGATGTCAGTACAACACTGGTTTAAATGCACTCTAACCTGTATACTTAACCCTCGAACGGGCGCATGTGGAGTTCTCCTCCGCACTTTATTAAAATGAATAGGCATAATGGCTGTTGGCAGTCTTGTCCGGCTCCGTACCTCATGCGCCTCATCCCAAGACTCCCCTAAAGCTATTTATACTTACCTTGGTACATTGTTATTTGCAATTCAGTGATACCATGTAAGTTTGTGGAGCTCCCAGGGGTGGATTTACATATGGGCTTAAAGGGCTATAGCCCAGGGCAGCAGAATTTGGGGGGGCGGCAAATTAGAGAGAGAAGTCGAAACCCCTCCTGAAATCATAGAAATAGCCTTGCTTAGGGCCCGGAACACGTAAAAACGGTCCTAAAGGACCACAACTGGGTCAAAAAGCACACGCCCGAGTAAAAAAAAAAGTCACCACACGTTTGCCAATCCCCCTATGTAGCCCAGGGGCAACAAATTTCCAAATCCGCCTCTGGGAGCTCCCTCTCTTTTATCACAGGCAGTGATATTTATTTAATACTAGAAACTTGCTTACTATGTTCACTTTCAATATTACACCTATTAAGTTGAACAATTAATGGCATCAACGACAAAATGTGGTTCCTAATGAAGTTTGTCAACATTTAAATACAACATTTTGCATAAAACAAGTCAAATGGGTTGAATTTGTACGATTTAGTGATGTGGGGTAAAACTCCGCATGCGCCCTCTGCCGTTTTACTGGTGACGCACCCGCTCAAGGATTAAGTGAATTTATATAACAAAGAAATTGAGCCTATACCTGTATAAAAATATTGTATTACATTATTTATATATATGTACGTATATATAAATAATGTATATGTTTTCAAGTTTATAATATTGACTATTTGCTTTGAAATTGGTATAAGAGGTGTTATTAAACATAAGTTGTTGTTTTCAGCGCAATCAGGGATTTTCTCTCTCTCACGTATTGCCAGGCGATTACAAATACTTGGGTCATCCCTTCCTCTGCCCCGAAGTACCCCATTACTATCAACTTCCAAAACTATCGGCATAATGTGGTAAGGTTTGTTATCACAGAGAAAGGTATTATTGATCATTGAAGTCAAATTTATTGCAGTTTTTTCTTATTTAGGGTTAAAATTTCACCCATTATAGTTATGTTTTTTTTTTTATATTTGATCATTTTCCTGTACTTCATATATAAGTATATAGTTGTTACCCAAAGTTTAGATAAGATTATTAAAGTAATTGTAGCACATTATCAAGTGATTGTAAGTTTTTACAAAACATAACTTTAATGAGTTTTTTTTAAGTTTTATTATAATCTCATTATCAATACCTAATTGAAAGTTATTTTCAACTTTGCTTCAAATTTGGTCCTTTTATAATTTGCATTAAGTTTATCATGAATTGTTTTAATAAAACAAACATTGTTCCTTCTGTTGTCTTAGTTTCCCTTCCCTGCCTGATCTAACTTTTAGACTTGAGTCTGTAGATTCATTCCCCAGACAGAGCAGACAATGACAGATTTACCTCTAAGCTGGCTAGGCCTAGGGCCATGGTTTGAGAAGGGGTTGCGCAAGGTACAAAATAAGTATTTTTTAAACATGTTAAAGATTAAAAAATATACAGGGTGAGTTTTAATTGCCCCCCCCCCCTACTTTTTTACATTTCTAAATTAACTATCCTAGACCCCACTCAAACATTCTTGGTTAGCAAGTACCTTGTTTTGAGGTTATTCATTTTCGGCCGCCATCTTGGATCAGCCATTTTGGAAACAACTAATTTTTTTCAAATGTAAAGATAGGGTTGTGACCCTTTTTTAACACTGTTTTTTAATTTTAAATCCAATCCTGCAATTCGTTTTTTGATATCTCTTTTTTATTTTAAGTATATTAAACTGTTTGTAAAATAGTTTTCAAACTTGATTTTCTGTTATACAGAGCTTTTTTTATAATTCTACCTCAGATATCAACAATCTAATACCACATAACATTGTTAAATTGTTGGTACTTCATTTTTAGAAAGTTAATTTTTGGCCGCCATCTTGGATCCACCATATTTGATGCAACAAATATTTTTATAATGAAGGTATGGGTGTGACCCCTTTCTTAACACTGTTTTTCGATTTTAAATTCAATGCTGCAATCCATTTTCCTAAATCTTTTTTAGTTTTCAAGATAATAGCAGATATCTGATCGGTTTTCAAGATTGGTTTTCGATATCTGGAGCAATTAACAATAAACAAATCAATAAAAAGGGATTTAATATAACTAATATCATAATTTTTTAAATTGCAAATATCTTGGCACCCGGACCCCCCGCTAGGCTGGGGGGTATTACATTACATACACCCCAAATAAGTTGTGCCCCCCCAAAAGTTTGATTCACACGATGCCTATTGGCCAAGTCGTACTTTTCTGTGCGGTTTAGCCCCATTACATACCACGTGATAGTTTTGTATCCTAACTTAAATACCGTGGGCCAAACTAATGATATCAGGATATAAAAAAGAAGCATAAGACAAGTAGTTTGTTATGATGTACAAAATTCTAGTTCATGAGTAAAGATTCTTCACATAATTCACATTTCAAAATGTGCAAATATTAGAAAAAATTCACAAAAATTTTTTTTTCCCAATATTTAAAAAATCTTGTGCTGAGTGGAACTTGCTCTTTCCAACAAGTTTGTGTGGCATAGTGCTAGGCTGCGAAACTGATCCTCTTTACCCACTCTGTACCTTTAAAAACAAACTGGAAACTGACTGTACTGCTTTCACCCGCATGTACTAGTTCGCCCTGCTCTCCCCTACTGAATCCCCAACGACTGAAACAAAAACTATAAAAATACGAGTATACAAAGAAAAAAGATGCAATATCGTATGTTTACATATTAAAGAGGCAACTCTAAACCCTAGACTTGATTTTTTATAATGATTCACACGGTTTTCATGATTAAGTGAGATATTAATGCTGACTTGATCCATATATCAATGAAATAAAACCTATTTCACAAAAAAAGACCATCAAATGTGGAAAATTAATTAGCCTTTGATAGTCAGTGTTGCTAACAAGAAATTCCTTATTGTTGCTTCAGAAAAAAATCCCTTCTGGTATGATATACCTGTGGATATATAGTTAAAGTTTAGGCATTCATAAACAGTAAGTAGTTTGAATGACTTGTATTTTCAGGAATTTGAAGTATCCGTTGACTGTATTTACGTGATTGAGGGTTGACTCCAAGCATCACAACCATATTTGATTTTAGCTAATTTCCCCTACAGGGAAGAAGCTATTACCGTAGGTCTCCTGGTAAGACCTAAGCCTGAGACCATGATAACTTTTCGTTTTGGGGCTCCCAGAAGCAGAAAACACCATTCATTTGAATTTATATATGTGTGTCTGTCAGCACGATAGCGGCTGTAAAAAAGGTCCGATTTTAATGAAATTTGGTACAGACATGTAAAGTGATAATCCCTCGGATGAGTTTGTAAACCAGCCCGATAGGACGACCTGAAGGGGGGTTAAAGGGAGATAAACCCCCCAAAAATGTTTTTTTTTTTTTAATTTTTTACATAGGAATATTTTTCTATGTAAAAACCTCGATTTCTCCTATGTAAAAATTCGATAAATTTTATTAAATTTATCAAATTTTTGTTGGCACCATTGGATTCAGCTAAAAAAAACAAACAATTTGGTATCTTGAATCACTTCTCTATGTCCATTGGTTACCGAGATATTGAAAGTGGTAAACACAGTACGTTGTCCCAATGTTAACCTTATGGGAAATAAGTAAAATTCTACATCTCGGTTATCTCTCAACATATGTTGATAAAACTTGGTAAATAGCTTCTTCTAGTTCAGATCTACAGAATATTGAATTAAAACCACCCAGTTTTAATATACCGTTATCAGCAAACCTGCATACTCATTCCCCATGTTATTCTTATGGAGCTTACCAAAACATGCCAAATCTCGCTGTTGAATTAAAATATGTTGTTTTGCATTTGAAATTCGCTGAGTATGCAGGTCTGCTGCAACGGGGTTTTTCGTCCCTGATGTCGGTTTTGGCAGCGTCCGTCAACCTTGTGCCACTGTGCCTGGTGCGAAATCTGTCCGTGGCATACTATAACCACAAACTTTTCCAAATAAGGCGTCAGCTGCCAATGCTGACTCTCCATTTAAAAATTACTTGGTTCACTTTATTATTAGAGTCCCTCCTTTTGGTCTACTGGTCTACTGAACAGGGCTTAATTTGTAAAGAAAAAAGTACCGGAGCTATGGCACGAGTGGCCGCCGGGAGGACATGGAAAACCCCCCAGCAGAAGGGGGGTCCAGGGGCCCTACCCCAGATTTTCTTTTTTCAATTGCGATTAAATTTGATGCCTTTTTAACGTTTATGACCACAGTTTAACCGCCGTGTTCACTTTCGCGCTAGCTAAGTTTGCCCTACCGCGGCTAGAGTGTACTTGTGCCATAGTCTAGTGGTCGTGAAGGTTGTGATCTCCAGCGCCTCGTGTGTTTAGCGCCACTCACGACTGATGGTGGGAATTTACTATCGTCGAACAAGGGTTCATCTGATTTGTCCAAACATTTGACAAACTATTTGCCGCAAGAGGCCTTATAAGATCGACTTAGAAATAAGTACGGTAATGCAGAACGCACCCAGTATACGCTCGTATTGGCCTGGATTGGATTTGTCCTTGATTGAAGATAGTAAACTTCCACCATCACTTGCTAAAGCCTATCTCGAGTTTATCAAGTCATCAGTATCCAGAATGGAGGTTAAAAAACTTCTATTACCTAGCGTGAAACTATGTAAAGAGAAATAGAGTTGTTAAATTGACTTGTTAAATTGGATTCCCAAATTAGAAAGAGTTGTACACTTTTATAAAATCGCTTTTTAAACAGTTTTAATAAATTACGTGGCCAGAAAAAGGGTCCGGAGCAGTACCGGTGAGTTGAGAAACCGCGCTCCGGTGAGCTCCGGTTTCCTAAAAAGTACTGGAGCTGCGCTCCGGTGTGCTCCGGCTGAAATTAACCCCTGCTACTGAAAAATCCACGAAGCAACACAAATCATTGTATATGTTTATGTTTGTAACCTGGTGAGACCTGTCAGAGTGGCAACGGTGGCATCATCTATGCATAGAGTGGTAATTATTTAACTAGTTAGGAACACAAAAATTGCTGACTTAGAAAAATAAAACACTGTTCTCTAGAAAAAACTTGAGGCTTTATTTTTATTACAGGTGGTACATTGTATCCCTCAAACATACAAAAAACACTCTTCTATAGCCTATATAAACCAGGAAAGAAATTTTATAATTCTTTATTTAAAAGTTGAAACTTTTGTAAACAAATTCAATAAGTACCGACATTTAGAGTGTCTGTTATACTTATTCTAATATGGGTTTTTCCTCACAACCTTTCCAAAAAGTAATAACTGGAAATGCCAATCTGAAATTAAATTGCCAATAGCCCCTATTTGTTGACACCTCCCTCAAAAAGTGTAAAGCATGTGCTCTATAAGAATAAAACACTCATGAAAATATTTAACATGAAAATAATTACTGGACTGTTACTCGATAAGTCATTGCTGAAAAGTCCCAAGAATCGGGCACCTGATAAGCTGGCAGCCTGGATAACTTGGTTATCCTACTGGGAAAATATTTATTTGGTGTCGTTTTTTTTCCAGTATTCTCTTAAAATGTAATAAAGATAAGATTTCATTACCATTATATTAGTTAATAATCACATTTAAGACCACATATAGCATGCACGGAGGATGCTCTCTTACCAGCCCTCTCTTTACTGCCCATCAGACCAGCAGCCCATGTTCTACAAAACAGCCTGTATTTTGCAATGGGGCTGAAGACTCAATACAGTTCCAAAAATCACAATCAGTTCACAACCAGTTCCTTACATCTAACTTTTATAGTTAAATTTTTTCCTCGATTGTTCTTGAGTTTTTGTGCAGTAAAGTATGCTTAGTTAATTGAACAGTAGTGTAACAGATCCCCCCCCCCCCCCCCCCCCCGGGACTTACACCCCCTCGGCTCATGGGCTTCCCTCATTGAAGAGGTCCCCCGAAAAATGTTCTAAGCACAAAAACCTAGTTTCGAGTAATCAAGCATTGAAAGTTGAATTCTAATATTTAGGTTTTTTTAAGGTTGGAATTTATTATTATGTGTAATTTTTTAATACACTATTCATCTCATCATAATGTTGCCTTATATTAAATTTTTACTTGTCATTAAGCATTTTAAAACATTTTATGTATTATTTTGGGGGTTATAATCTTCTAAACTACTGGCGTTTGAAATGTTCTCTTGACAGACTGCTCTTCTGCTCATCAGGTGTTCTAGGAATGCCAACATAAACAAAAATAAAATAGAATATAAAACAATTTTATTCATCCCCCCCAACATTAAAAAGTTTATTTTTGTAGCCGCCGACCAACAATAAAAATTAAAATAAAAATTATTTTCTACTATTTTTTTAAATCGTTCCTCTAAACACAAGTCATTTAAACCAATTGTTTTTAAGTAAGTTGTTTATTTTTACCATATTAACTGTTGACATTCACTTCATTTTTATATGTAATCGTTATTACATTCATCTGATACAATATAAATCATTTGGCTAAAAAGGTTGGATGAAGTGTTATACATTCGTTGAGTATGCGCCATCTTTTTATTCTTTGACTGGGCGAGGTTAGTCACTCTGTGCTGAAGCATTAAGGTTTTTGTCCCGACATCGTTCCCTATACTGGATGAATAATTTAGTTTGTTTTTTTTTACATCATGTTCTAATAGTTTTCTGATTGTCCGCTAGATAGTTTATCGAGTTTAACCTGCAAGCTGCAGTGGAGAATGACACGTGAATGACATTTATGGCGAAGAAACAGCCAGGAAAGTAGGGGAGTTATAAATAACACGGTTGGTTTTCGACCGCCTATTTTTTCAACAAATAAAACAATAACTGTAATGGTTTTGAACATAAATGTACAAGCACAGCTGAATTAACTGACCTTTTTGTTATTCGACCTATGGTCTTGTCCTGAGTAGGGCGGGTAGAGAGTGTCCACTGTACTTCTCAGTTCTGGCCTTGTTCCTGAAAAACTATCATTAAACAAATATCAAACAAACTTGGTATTCTTTCGGTCATCACCATGCCCAGTTTGTGGGGCTTAAAAACACGGCAGTAATAATAACACTCCCAGTCCAGTTTTAAAAACTAGAGGATATTTTTATAAATAATAATTTTCTCGACTAAATTTTACATTTATTATAGCAATGAATTTGTTATTTATTATTAATTTATTTGGAATATTCTTCTGCTTCTAGTATTAAACAACACTATGTTTCAGGTGGTAACGAAACTCCTCCCACTATATAGTGGCCCTAATTATCATTATAACTGGTGCCAAATCTTATGGCCCAGTCCGCGCATGGGGCGGAGAGTGGGTAGGCTGGGAGGTGAGGGGAGTAGGAGCGGGAGCGGCAGTCGACGGTGTACCTGCTAGCCTGGCCTCATACATTCGGCAGCTCGTACGCAGTTATTGCTTATCTTTCAATCGTTGTTCAGAGTAATAAGACACTTTAATAAATGCTAATGAAATGTTATTTTTAAATCTTATGCTGTATTTTACTTTAATTGTAAATAAGAGTCAATGTTCCCTCGGTCAATGTTTTTAGGACGACATGTAGTGATACGCGATTATTGACAGCTGAGAGCAGAATGACAGTGCTGCGCTCTGGCGACGCGTTGCCGCTCATATGCACTAGCCGTCTGTGCTGCCGCGCATCCACCGCACTGGGCCTTAAGAGTTGGTGTCAGTTATAAATTCATCTACATATTTATGCTTTTTTGGGATTTTAACAAACATTTATTTTAATTCATTCATACATTAAAAACATGGAACTCACATACTCATATATATAGTCACAGAAAGTAGTTTTAAGAAGGATAAATCATTTGTAGGGATTCCTGATAATGGGAGGAGTGTTTTTTCCTCCCTATAAATGAAGTTTAGGTAATCCAGAAGTCAAGGGAAAACTATTAAAAGTAACAATAAAATTTGTTCAGACAAAACACCATTTTAACTAATTAGATGTTATTTTAACTAATAACATGTTATTTTTTCAAAATAACATGTTAGAGAAATAGAATGAGAAAATATTGTTAATACAATACAAAGCAATCAATTATGATAAAGCAGGATGAATATCCCATGGTAAAAAATGAAAACCTAACATCATGTTTATTAATTCGGGTTCTAGTTACAAGTACATGAAGAAAAATTATGTGATTGCCATGTGGAAATTATGAAATCATTTAAAAATATTTTATGAGGTACAAAAATTTACATTTTTTATATAATTTGTACCAAGGTGGCGGCTGACCTCTAGCTCAGAGACAACTTGTATTAGGCTTGTAAAAAAGATCTCTTTAGATTTTAGAATGGAAAAAGACGTTGTTGTTATTGTTGTTACACTGGTATTGTATAAATATTTTGTTAACTAATTCATTCATATCACTGGCCAGCTTACAAGGCTAGCCAATGATAACAATCAACAATTAATTATTAATGATAACAATGTGTATTCTACAAAATTTGTGATGGAAGAATAATGGATGGAAGATCAATATTCTATTTAAATCGTACAATTATAAATTTCCATTGAATTTCCTAACCAGGGATTTTTGTGACTGAAGCTATATAAAAACGCAAGTTTTTTTAAAGTATTGAATGAATTTATCAGTTGTTCAGATATATTCACCACTAAAATTATTCATGGCAGTATCATTGGCCTTCTAACATCTAGTCTTTTAAAAGATTTAGCTTTGAAATAATTGTTTTAAATAATAGTTCTATGATTTAAATTTATGGCTCTCATATGATTAGATCTGCAAAAACCTCCTGGTCTCACAACAGTCGACTCTATTTTGTTTTCATTCATACGAACAATATGGTCATTATTACTTATTGAAAGGGATCAGCTCAAACCTGGTTTTCTTCAGTTGCCTAAGACTTTAACAATTTTCTAGGAAGCATAATTTATCAACAATAGCTCATTATAATCCTTTGTCAAACCTTCTTAAATTAATTAATCCAAAAATATAACAAAACCAATACTTCAATCTCTTCTTCAATCAACTTCATAATTTCTGAATTTAAAATTAAAAAGTAAAATAACAACTTGATATGCATTCAGAATTGGATTGCATCATCCAAACCTCTTATTGTTAGAACTACAAGGTACATGGAAACTACAATACTATTTATCATATCTAGGAAAGAATATAACAATCACTACGGCCTTATAACAATTATTAAATTGAAATCACTTTATACATCAACTTGTCACAGCCAGGTTCTAGCACATCAGGTTTCTGTGTCGAAATATCAAACATCAACAATTGCATAATGCGTCTTCCATATTTACCTTCTGCCAGTGTTCTGTAAACTGTAGCTCAATGTTTGTAAGCCTTGGTAATACAAGTATTTTTATAGGGTTTTCAGCAAAGAGATGTTTAAAAAAAGATAAGTAGGAAGAGACTTTTTTACACTAAGATAAAATTCATCAGTGACTAAAAATTAGCTGAAAGGTTTATAATCCCCTCAAGTATGCATTGCTAATTTATATTGACTTTAAAAAAAAAACTGAAACTAAACTTTTTTAGTATGTGTATTATTATTATAAAAAAATGTTTGGTTTTATTTGTGAAATAAAATAAATTTCACAATCTTAAGATCTTTAAATTGGAACATGATTATATGGATACTCTCTTTGAAGACTTTGAAGTGCTAGATTAAAGTTATAACTTAATTTGATCATTTGAGCAAAACTTAAACAATATCAACAACACAGAAACCTTTAAGGGTCTGAATTACATTCAAGCTCAGGGAAGTGGCCCCTGCGTTTCACAAAGTACATAAATAATGTACAAAGTACATAAACAATAGCCCAAGTACATCCACAACGTACAAGGTACATGAACAATGTACATTATACAGAGAGTAACTTTAACATTCAACATTACATCCTTTGAACAAATATTAATCTTATTTATAAGTGTATAAGAAACAGTGTGACTTAATACTGTGGCCTTAACATTAACAGTTAACAACAGTGCTTTACGTCATACATACTTGCAACAAAACTCTAAATTGTATGACTGTGACATTAGGAAATAATAATCCTCTCCTTATGTTCAGTGAATGGGGTGTAATAAATATTGTTACTGTATGTTACCTAATTGGTCGGTTGTAATCAATTTTGATTAAAAAAGCTTATAAGGTATTCTGAGATCTAGAATACATAATACTGTACTTATTCTGAACGTGATTTTAATGAAGTGGAGGTTGGTCAAAGCACTTTTCTTACCCCAACATAAAACAAATTGAAACTGTAAGTGTGATATCTTCCATGAGATAAGATAAAGCACCACATCCATAAGATGAAGCACCTTTTCAAGTCAGTAAGCTAAAATTAGCTGTATGTAAAGTATTGTTATTTGTAGTCCAGTCGCCAAATAAGAAATTACGTTAGGGTCCGACTCAAATTTTAAGATTGGTACTATTTGATGTACTGAACAAGAAAATTGGCGGATGCCAGGTTGGCATTCATGTGCAACTTTGAATATCGAAGGTCAAAGTCAAAAGGGTCAAAAATACTGAAACAGATAGTGAAAAATTGTATTTATGGTATCCAAACAAATATTCCCAAGGTATTGATTTTAAACCACCCCCGATATTTGCTGGGTGGTAAATAATTCCTTTTGATTGGGTATTGATTTTCAGCCACCATCTTGGATCCACCGTATTGGTTACAAGATAATTTTTCACCAAAAATATCCTTATACTCTTAGATTTTTTGATATTGCCAGGAATTATATTAAATAAATATTTTTGGACCTAAGTAGGAAAATGTTTTTGTAAAATAGGTACAGTACACCTCGGATTATCCGGATTAATGTGGCGAAACACCGATCCGGATAACAAAATATCCGGATAATCCGAGGTCATTACAATATTGCCTAAATAGCGATCGAGTACCTTATCCCCTGCTAAATTAATGCTGCAAACTGCGTATCAAGACTGTAAAACATTATAGTATTTTAAGCCTGTTCCGCATAACATTTTTCTAACTGCGGTCGATGATTCTTCTTCCAGTCACTGACTTATATTCCGGCCTGAGGGCCACTCTTTACTGTACATGCGAGCAGATTCAGTATTACCGTACTTGTCCCACCACCCAGTTCCTTAGCTGATTCTTTACCTGATTCTCCCGTATCAAGTCTTTTGACAGCATTCAGTTTCTGCTCTAAAGTTAAAGCCACTATTTTCATTTTTCCATAACCACTAATTTTGAACTCAATATAAGTTCACACAAAGAATTCACAGCTGTAAACAGAGTGACAGCAATAAATTAACTCGCGAAATTGCCGTAGGCTTTGTTGATTTCTGTTAGCGCCCATGAAGCAAACCAAAAAACTACGTCCACAAAAATTGCAAAAATACTGTAATGTACTTTTTAGGCAATGTGACTCCTTCAATTATTGTGATTCCAAATGCTTACAGCAATGTATTGCATTTGCATTTTCCTTTTAGAGAGCGCATTTCACTCGCGAACTTGCTAAAAATCACGTTTTTGCCGGGATTTTAATTTTTTGATTTCTCGGTTGGACCGGTCCGGATAATCCGGGATCCGGATAATGTTGGGTCCGGATAATCCGAGGTGTACTGTATTGCCAGGTCTAGGAACAAAATTGTGATGGTGATTACTTAATTTTGAACTAGACGAATCACTGTTAGGTGGGAGATTCCCACTCCTGGCAAAAAAATTTTGAGTGCTTTGTATATAAATAGGTATCTTAGAGGCAGGATTTTAAGTGATAAAAATAAAGGTCTTGAATTGTCACGTTTGCTTTTATTTATTTTTTTTAAGTTGCCCAAGGATGCCAGCCTGGCAACCGCTGTGTTCTTGTTCAATACATCAAATAGTACTATAATAAATCATAATATTTCAGTAGGACTCTGCTTCAAGGTCACATGGCTTGGCGTCTGGACTATTACAAATTACTGGAGACTTAAAAATACATAGTATAAAATTGGCTTCACCCTAAGATACCTCTGCCATTTTATACAATGTCAACCCTATGTAAAACACCTGCTAGACACTTTTTTGTTGCAAGTGTGTATGTAATTACTTTATATATACATCCAAGTAATTCAATAAGGTGTAAAATAAAAGTATGTGAATGCAATTTTTTCAAGAATTATTTTGATTTATTAAAATAAATTCATGTATTGCAAATCTGAATAATAATTAGTTGAGTCTTACTTTTATGTTTAGGCAGGTATCATAATTTAAACACATTTTAGAGGATTTTATTAATATTCTTCAACACTATTAATTTTTAAATCGATGAGTAAAAATGGATAAATCTTGTGAGATTACCTAAAGAAACTTTTTAATATAAAATAGTGATGACTGTTCTCAAAGCCATTCAGTATGCCTCAAAGTTCTTACACTTACATATAGTTTTGTGTGTCCAAGTTGCTCACAATCAAATAATAATTACACTATACCATCAAACACAACAAACAAACCATCTACTCTCAACTTTACAAGTTTCTAAGCTAATATGAAAATTTTGAATTACGTGGAAACATTATATACTGTACTTTTCAAAGGCAAAGACGTTTGATTCGCAATATATTTATTTCTTTAAATTTATTGTATTTAGAAAATACAATTTTATATTGAGACATAAAAAATGAGGCACACTTATTGGTTAAAATTAAGTTGTATTAATACTTTCTTTTTCTTCATAATCCTAAATTAGCATTCAATACAATTTTTATACAGGTCAAATATAAACTACTATTGTGTACATTTAACAAATGAGTAGATACAAATGTATTTTAACCAAGCAGGGCTGCTCTGAATTTTTCTTATGCTTAAAGAGATTTAAATCCAATACAAAAAAATTATATATTTAATCCATAGTTAAACATTGTTATTTATTAATATTGGAATTTTTACTAAGAATTACTGTTTAATGATTAATTTTTATTTCTCAATTTTAAACCTGTAGGTGCTTTTTCCATAGGTACTGGAGAGAATTAATCGAATTTGAAAATTTATTTGAGTAAAAACTTAATAATTGAGTCTTTTACATAAACTAAAAATTTAAATACTTTGGCAAAATTATAAATTGATTTAGAGAGTTTTTTGGTTAAAACCAGATTAATATTTGGATTTAATTGATTGTAATACAGAAGTACCGACCAAATTCAGCGCTTTTTAACCGGGCAGTCTGGATCATTCAGCAAGCACTTGGGGTAAATAGTAGTTAGTTTAAACAATGATGTGGCTGAAAATAAATGCAAATCAAAGATGCAGTGTTGTTCACAAACTCAAAAGGAATTGAGGCAGCACTTGAGTTAATATACTCTACGGTGAGTTATTTTAGAGACGGTTTAATCTATGATCCACATTTTGAAAGAACACAAGATATACAGTATTCTATCCATCAAATTATGGGATCAAATAAACCCATTCAATCGCTCTTTCTTATCAGTCTTCAGCGCTTCAGACATGAACAAACAAGTTAATTTCTAAAACTGTCGTTTTCAAATTTTTAATAGGAAAACTAAAATAACTTTGCAAAAGATGGGCCAAAAAGGGGTGACATTTACGATTCTCAGATTCAGTAAAATTTGTGCTTCATCAATAGTTAGTCCTATTGGTGTTTCACACCGTACATTAGATCAGATTGTCAGATGAGATATTGTACAAATATGGTTTAACCATATGTATTTTATTAGGGTAGTTAAAAATCCAAAACAGCCCAGTATGGTAGATATTTCGAGTTATGAGAGCTTGGGCCATTCGGGCGAGTGCCGGGTGCTCGGGTACTCGGGCAGACTGGTGGAGAGGGGGGGAAACCCTTCATTGATGCATGTCTCTGCTGCGTCTATGGTGTTGTTGCTTCCTTTGCTGGGCCACTCATCGAGCTCCTACAACAAATCAGTATAGACTGAGTTAATACAGTTTGCGGATTTGTGGCGTTTTGTTGAGTACAAAACTCTTCGCTATTTATAGAAATAGCGGAGAGTTTTGTACTTTGGGATGACTGAAGGGGTCCCCTGTAAAACATTCTATGTGACAAAATGTGAAAATCAGAGATATTCAGTGGAAAAGGTTCTTCATGACATGAGCTACACCTTGGTATATTTGGTTTTGAAGATATTTGAGATAGCAGCCCAGATTTCTTCTGTCAAAGTTGGTGCGGTTCACGGGACTATATGGAGTTTTTGACGCACAATGTTTTATGTGCCACAAAATGGTTTCCCCGCCGATCATTGCGTTGTCGCTTGGAACGTTTTCGTTGTGGAACGTTCGGATTAAAGTGGACTATGAAAAGACTGAAAAGTTTTATTATTTCATATTATAACATTACAACAATAAGATTTATGGGTTTTTACTTTAAAAAAGTGCAGTGTTCTTGAAAAGTCTTACTTTTTATAACAACAACATAAGATGAAACTTTTAGCCAAATGACATAACATTACGATTTTGTACTTTTATGCATATAGTATTGTTTTATATTCAATTTTATTTTTGTTTATGTTGGCATTCCTGTACTTCATAATGTTTTCTCTTCCACAGCAGAAGAGCAGCCCGTGAGAGAACGTTGCAAAATTATGTTTACAGCACTTATTATGTTTGATCCCTTTTTCGAAGGTTCTCCATTATCCCTATTCTGATTACCTCTTTCATCACGTTGTGCGTCTGTTTCCCTTTCTGTTCCAATCTGTTACAATAGTGTTTCTTGATGTAACTGTGAATTTTCCGTGATACCCTTAGATTTTTGTTTTTTTCGTTGTTTCATTTTTTCTTGCCATCTTTCGTCAATGTGATAACATACAGTATGGAATTGCAAACATTTTCTCCTACGTTTTCACATATTTTCTTATCTTATTTCTACTGCTAACTTTGAATTTAAAACAAAAAAATATGTAACTATACATTTTAGTGCACTTTATGTTTTTAATAACATAACCTACGGTAACAGTTAACATTTACAAAATAATTGAAAACGTAAATAAAAACATATTTTCTAAATAAGACTGTATCCACCTGTTGTACAAAAACAATTGTAGGTGCTGCATTTTATTGGCAACCACTGTAACTATGGTAACCATTTCAAATTAAAGCATATCGTCGGTGAAGAAACAATACCGCCTATCTGACAAATTTTGGGAAATTGAGTTTTTGCTATCCTAGCAACCGCAGTGTTATTCTGCACGTAATGGCGGACGTAGTTCACTGAAAATCCGAGGGATAGCGTTGGTATAGGCAATGTTCTAATTTGACAATATTTGACTTTATTTGTGACAATACCGCCCATCTACCAGATAGGCGGTAGATAGGCAGTATTGCCAAAAAAGTTTTTCTTCTCTCCTGTAAAGTATTTATTAATCAGAGTTGGATTTATGGTATGATAGCAACCTCAGTGTTATTGTACACGTAATGACGGCTGTAGTTCACCGAGATCCCTAAGGATAGCGTTGGTAGACGCAATGTTTTAATTTGACTATATTTGACTTTATTTGTGACAATACCGCCCATCTACCAGATAGGCGGTAGAAAGGCTGTATTGCCAAAACGGTTTTTCTTCTCTCCTGAAAAGTTTGGGTTTTGTCAGATAGGCTGTATTGTTTCTTCACCGACGATATGTTTTGATATAAACAAATAAAACCTAAAGTACTCACAAAATCGGACGATCCTGTGCCTACACCCTATAAGATATCGAATCTCAACCATCATAGTGCATATTATGAGATTCCAAGCTTTAATTTGATACCAAGATCAAATGGTACACGTCTATGACGTGTAGTTTTGGCTGTAGCACTAAATATACCAACACACACTTCTCTTTTTATATATATTGATGTTGATTGATTGGTAAGGTGTTATTTCTTAATACAATCATTAAATACTAAACTAAATACATTCTTTAATATTATTTTCCTTTTGATTTCCTCCTCTTTGTTATTCAACTACCTATTTTTAATCTAAAAAAATTGGTTAAAAGGTTAAGTACTGTATGTTTGCCAAGGATAGAAATAAAGTGGGCCGGTGTAGAAATGCAGTGGGCCGGTACGGCATATAAATGCCCTGCTTATATGTGCCGTGCAACGCCACGACTTTCAATATATATATGTCATCAAAACCCATTAGCTACCATCATCCAAAACCGCAGTCCTTGTCGGCACTTTTGTTGACCGTTACCCCTTCTTTCCGGTGCCCTCTCCGACACTCATCCTTGTGAACTTGGACGGCATTCGAGACAGACCAACGGATCGTCCAGAGCGGCGATTTTTCATATCTCTGGGTATCCAAGTCATCATGCATGCTTCAGTATTAATCTTAAGGGGTTAGCTAGGGGAAGCAGGAATAGGGTAATTTTGGTAAATTCAAATAATGTAGCCGATATCATATATTTCGGCGTGGGCCTTCTGCCCACGCCAATGGCCACTTCACATTGTTCATAGTATTTCATAGTAAAATCCATAGATGCTCAGTTTCAGAAATTAACAAATCACTACAATAAATCGTCAGTTTAGGCTTGGCTTGTTATTCAATAGTATAGGTAGGAAATATGAATTTGAATCAAGAATTTAATGACTTAAGTAACTTGTCAATACATGATGTTAGTGTTTGACAACAATTTATTGGAACAATAAATTGTTCCAATCTTTAGAATTTAAGTAGTTTAGGGTCCATTAAACCTGGCTTACGGCAAGGTCAATCTGGCAGACAGATCCTTCCTTTGGGTATATCAAATTGCTTCCAATCCTAAAACAGTAGCCTACTTGCCCAACCCTCCACATTAGTTCAGTTCAATAGTCATATCCCGGTTCCACAATCAATTTAGTGTTCTTGTTCACCACAATGCTCACCTTGAATATTCCTTATCTCCAGGACCAAATCCTAATTAAAACAGGTGACACCGCCCTTTGAAACTGCCCCTATACTAGTCACAACCTATCCTTTGCTGCATCATACCATCCATCCAGCAACCCACTGCTACATATACTGTGTGTCCCAAAAGTCCCGGACCGGTTCAATATCTTTTAAAGTAAGCCAGATATTAAAACAATATTTTGCATACCTTTTAGTACCAAAAAAAAACAACTTTTTTTCCTTTTTTTTGTATGTGTCATTTCTGCCCCTGCCCCCAAAATTGGATTTTGGGGGGGTAGCCCCAAAATTTTAAATGTAAACCCCCATTGTGCGACTGCTTATTTTAAAGGGCTTGTTAAAAGAAACACAATGCCGCAAACCGGAGGTCGATATCATGCTCCAGTCCAAAATGGCGGCCATTCAAAAATTTAAAAATGACATGCGTAAATTAAAATTGAGTATTTTCAGTGTTCAGCAATTCACATTTAAATAGAATAAGAACTACCAGAACACATATTAACTACTTAAAAGATACAAAAATAATAATTTCTTGTTGTCATCATCAAGGCTCAACCCTCCAAAATGGTTGGGGGGGTGGGGGTTTGTCCAACCAACTCCAATATCAACTCACATCGTATGGCCACTCGTTTTAATATGCTGAATGAGTAAAAAAATAAGCCAAAGCTTGTTTTAATAAAATTTCAAAACAAAATTAGTTATTTTTGTGGCAAATATTTGGTACTTCATGTATGGGGGTTTTCCTAAGAGATAATGCATAGACGACCCTCCACAAGTATCGACCTTTACCGCTGAACCAAAGGTCGCATCAAGGCGAATATTTATTAGTAACTTTTTTTACTAAATTGAGTATTTCCTGTGTTCGGCAATTCATATTTAAATCGAATAAGAATCACCAGAACACATTTTAACTACTTAAAAGATACAAAAATAATAATTTCTTGTCATCATCAATGCTCAACCCTCCAAAATGGTTTCGGGGGGTGGGGAAACCCTACAAAATTTACAAGTGTTAGGTAACTTTTTTGAAATTTCATTAAAACAAGCTTTGGCTTATTTTTTACGCAGCAAATTAAAATGAGTGGTCATATGATGTGAGTTGATATTGGAGTTGGTTGGAAAAATCCCCCCACCCAAACCATTTTGGAGGGTTGAACCTTGATGATGACAACAAGAAATTATTATTTTTGTATCTTTTAAGTAGTTAAAATGTGTTCTGGTCATTCTTATTCGATTTAGATGTGAATTACCGAACACAGAAAATACTCAATTTTAATTGACGGACGGCATTTTACAATTTTTTTTGAATGGCCGTCATTTTGGACTGGAGCATGATATCGACCTCCGGTTTGCGGCATTGTGTTTCTTTTAACAAGCCCTTTATAATAAGCAGTCGCACAATGGGGGTTTACATTTAAAATTTTGGGGCTACCCCCCAAAATCCAATTTTGGGGGCGGGGGCAGAAATGACACATACAACAAAAAGTAGTTTTTTTTTTAGTACTAAAAGGTATGCGAAATATTGTTTTGATATCTGGCTTTTTTTGAAAGATATTAAACCGGTCCGGGACTTTTGGGACACACAGTATGATTAATAATAGGGCTACATTGAGTAGTGAAACTATTTTCTCTCTAATGCATAAAACCGTAAAAAACCAGAACCTAGACCCAACTAAGACAAGTAAACCAAACCAAAACAAAGCGTGGAATACTATCTCAGGTAAGGGTCAAGGCCGTACTCAGACCGGTTTTTTCGGACAATTTTACTGGGGCCCGGGCTCAAAGGGGGCCCTAGCCAGGCCCCGCAAAACATCTACTTCAAGAAACCGTCGGCCTAGACGGACGGAGTTATTAAATCTGATATCTATAATGTTGAATTCTTAATAACGCTCATTGTAGTTACAAATAATTGATTACAAATGATTTACTTTTACACCACCAAAAGACTAAGTTTAGTGTTGAATTTATTTCTACTCTCTCTAGGTACTCGCGATTGGCAAACACGCATGCGATTAAATTATATGCGCGTTTGTCTACTTTCCAAAAGATGTTCACAGGAACTACTTCCATGCGTTTTTCCGGGATTGATCATGAATACGCAATCGTTTTTGCAACCTACTGCCGCCGCTGCCGCACCGAATAACTGCGAGCGGTTAATACACGCGATCGAATTAAACGGCCATTTGCTTATTTTACAAAGTTGTTCCTATGACGGTAAATTCCTTGGTTGTTCGCTATTTTTACAACTTTATTCCTACCGTTACCTGCAATCTATAAGTTTCATCTGCCCTACTTACCCGCGATCGGTAAACACGGGAGATTGTCGTTCGCAAAATTACTCCCGCAATTTCCGTGAAATCGATGTTAAGGCCATTTACATCCTTAGCATGTTTTCGCCAATTTTTTACTCAGGATTTGGGAACATTTCCCTTCCCAATAGCATTTCGGATTAAGCGGGATTTCGGATTACCGGGTTTAGGATTTTCTGGACTAAACCGTAAAAATAAAATTAAAACAGCACATCTTGCAGAGATCATTTTTCAAAATCATAAAACCTAAAGATAAATATAATTTGTTTGAAAAGAAGCTTTCCTTTTGTTTGTCCAGAAATATTAGGTAGGATACCAAACCAAATTGTTAAAGTTAAAGTGATTTTGTTTTTAGCAACTATAAATTTTGGATGTTAAATCATGATGACATTGACGCCTTTATAATTGTATGGATTTAAAAATATATTAAATGTTGTGTTGTTTTTCATTCAAAGTTAGTAAATCACATATATAGTAATTAATTACAGTCAGAATAATTAATTGTTTTAACACTTCTTTACTGTCAAGTTCTTTGTTTTACATTTCTATAATTTTACGCTTTTTATGCTTTACAGTACCGTACTTATGAATATTTCAAATGTTAAGGAGAGGTAACTTCACACAGGTTATGTCTTTGGAGGCACATTCTTTTTTAATTTTATATTTTTATTTTTATTTTTTGAAAATATTTTACTACGGTTTA
This sequence comes from Flexamia atlantica, assembly GCA_035578135.1. NCBI lineage: Eukaryota > Metazoa > Arthropoda > Insecta > Hemiptera > Cicadellidae > Flexamia > Flexamia atlantica. Next base: position 31,547,614 of record JAQJVK010000010.1, read on the forward strand.
ACATGTATATCATAAAATGTAAGGAATTGCAATATTTTTGTTGCAAGAATTTATTTGTGTACATGTACAATGCAGTTGACGACTTTGGGATTTCTGTTCAAATGAAAATCGTAAATCTTTCTAAAGAAATAAATAGTATTCTATATTCTGTAAATTGAATCGCACAATTAACAAGCCAACTATGCGATTATAGAATTAATAGTCCAGGCAACAAAAAGGTATAGAAGAAATTTTTTGGAACACAATTTTTGACTTTGCAGCTTTGTTTGGACTAGCCAGGAGGTGAACATATCAAAAGTCATCATCTGTAGCCTTGAGCGGGGGGAGGGAGGGGGGTCTGAAGGTACCATTTTTTGATTTTTCTTAAATATCTTGAAAACAATCAAATTTTAGTATTCCCTATTGAATTTGAAAATTAATGAAAATTAAATTTCCTGTAAGAAAAGTATAAAATATGTCTATTTTGGTCCAACCATTAACAAGGAAAGCACTAGTTTTATTAATATTAAAACAAATATCCCTTCCATAAGAAATACATGTAAATTAGTTGGTAACATACATGCCCGATCGGGCAACGCTTTTTCCACCTAAAGGAAAATGAACAGTAGTCAGGAAATATTGACAACATTTCCAGTGATTTGATACCTCAGTCATAAAAATCGGTCTAAAATAAAGGTGTTGGCGAGCTCATAAAAAACGTTATTTTTCAAGGAATTCATACAAATATGTAGTAAAAAATTGAAAAATAACGTTTTTCGTGAGCTCGCCAACACCTTTATTTTAGACCAGTTTTTATGATTAAGGTGTCAAATTACTGGAAATTTTGTCAATATTTCCTGAATGCTGTTCATTTTCCTTTAGGTAAAAAACGTTGCCCCATTGGGTTTGTATGTTACCCATAAATTTATGTATTTCTTATGGAAGGGATATTTGTTTAAATATTAAAAAAATAAGTGCTTTCCTTGTTAATGGTTGGACCAAAATAGACATATTATATACTTTTCTTAGAGGAAATTTATTTTCTTTAATTTTTAAATTAAATAGTTATTACTAAAAGTTGATGGTTTTCAAGATATTTAGAAAAAATAAAAATGGTACCTTCAGACCCTCCTCCCTCCCCCCGCTCAAGGGCTACGGACGGGGACTTTTGATATGTTCACCTCCTAACTAGTCCAAACAAAGCTGCAAAGTCAAAAATTGTGTTTCATGCAATTCCTTCTATACCTTTTTTGAGCATTCATTGCCTGGACTAATTCATGATTTTAATTTAAAACAAAGCTCAAATGGCCCGATTAAAAATGGTTTTCTAATTATTTAAGCAAAACGTAGACAAATCTTACTATATTATCAAAATAAAAATGTGTCGGAGGGGGTTTGCAGCGGTGTGACGGTTGGTGGGGGGGCATTACCAGGACATGAGGGGCCCGTTCTAATAGCTTTACCGGGGCCCGCAAATGCTGGGTACGGTCCTGGTAAGGGTCATCCTAAAGTCAGGCCTGATTCCATAACTGGGCACAATGGGCATGTGCCCAGGGGCGCCAGGGTTTAGGGGCGGAAATAGGGCGGAAGAAAAAAAATAAACGAACAATCTGCGCCGTGCGAGCGGCGCGTGACGTCAACTGAGTTTGACTCTCTCAGAACTGCTGAGAGGGCGCTTGCGCCCTTGACGCCTCATGTAAATTTTCCCTCTCCTCCTCCCCACCACTACCACCAAGCCACTCGCCCCTTTGTATATTTATTGGCATATGCACAATATTGTACTTGCATAAAAGTAACATTAAGAGAAGTAAAATCTAGACGGGTGGGGGCGTTTTCTGAGAGTTTGACCTTGGAACTGTCGCGAGGGCGCACGCGTGCGCCGTACGGCTATTTTTATACAAAAGCCTTGTTATAAAATAAACTTTGAAAGCCGTGCAAAGAAAATAATGGGGAAATGATTACAGACTCGGTGAACAAGTGATGAACATTATAAGTGAGCAATTTGTTATAAGCATTAAAGAGATTTGTGTTCATATTTAAAATTATATTAAGGGTGGGTGGGTGGTCCGTGATACAGTAAAACGAGGTAGTAAGAATTTGCTATTATGTATAATAGATTGCAATGTTTACAGTTCATCTGCAGTTTTACGGTTGCCGGTTGCCACGACAGTTTTACGGTCCGGAACATGACGGGGCCATAGGTGGTGGATAATGGAAAGACTCACCAAATTAAGGTGGAGTTAAGGGAGAAAACTCTCCCAAACCAAAACTGGCAAAGACTAAGGTACCTTTTACATTAGGCGACTGGTCACGGTTGTGGTGACAGGTCTGCATCCTGACACAAAATATGAATAATACTTCAAATGTGGCGATTGTGCGTGTTGACACTTGGTGACCTGGTGACAGTGACTTAACAAAAACATCGGGTCAGCAACCCGATGCCACGGCCAATCGCTTATTGTAAAAAATGCCTTATGGTTGGGGGGGGGGGCGGGGGGGCGCACCAGTTTAATATGCCCATAGCGTCAAGAGGGTTAAAAATGGGCCTGCCTAAAAGATCAAGTCCTCAAAACAGACAGTTGCCCTTCCAGATCTCCTCTGTAGCAACAAATATTCAGTGTTGTCGGGAAATACTGAGTGTAATTTCGGAGATCCGACCGTAAACACTGACTCAGTAAACCTGATAAGAGATGGTGGAAAATCAGTAAAGCAATCCAAGAATCATAGGTCTGGTAAAAGACAAAACTTGATCAACAACGAAGTGGAAGTATAAATTTATTCTGATAGCCAAGGAAGGGACATGACTAAGATATAACAGATTGTAGCAATCAAAAAGTTAAGGCATCTGGTGCAGTCATGCTTAATGCTACGACAAAGCAGGTCTTCTCTCATGCTCTAAAAGCATACAAAGGAATTGTGGTCATTGTTGCAGGGACTAATAACCTTCTGATGAAGAAATCAGATGAAATCTACACTAAATTGGAGGAAGACTTAAAATTAATCAGTGGGACAAAAAAGGTTTTGATGACAACCATTCCTAGACGTTTTGATCTAGTGGAACATCATCAAGAACATGAGGAATAAATTATGTTAAACAATTATATCAAAGAATTGGCTGTTCGTATGCAAAATGTTCATGTAATAGATATAAAAAGTTTCAGCCGAATACATTTCACTAAGCAAGGTCTGCATCTGAACAACAGAGGAAAACGGAAACTTTCATTTATGATTTTGGATAAACTAAACATCATTGATACAATAAGTCCAAATAATTACTCAACTTTTGATATTTTTAAAAACCCCTCTCAACAACAGGACATCCCAAGGTTAAGGTAATTGAAGCTGAAAATTATACACTGGTCATGATAAAATACAGGAATACTCAGGAACATAATAAGAAAATCTTTATTACTAACTTGGCATTGATAAACCGGATTAGTAATGGGTCTAAAACTATATTAAATTAAAATCTATATGAACACAATAAAAAAATGCCACTACATAATAGTGAACTACATGATAAAATATGAGGAATTTCAACCATAATTAAGGTAGAACTATTTCAAATGCCCTCTAAGGAATGCAGGAGCTGGCTTCTTATTCAACAACCAATCGAATTTAGGGGTGTGAGTAGTATGGCGGAGAGGACAGACAGTGATATAAATCAGGGTGTAGCCAAAAGTGCTTGATTTTGTTTATGCGCGAGGCAACAAACCCAGACGGTTTTGAAAGTGTCCCGATTTGTCGTGAGCGTCAGGAGACAAACCCAGACGATTTCGTTTCTGCACGGAAATATCAAAATCAGACTGTGACAAATACGGATGGAAAGAGTGTCTGGATTTGTTGCTTTATGACTTTATCGTAGTTCGACTCTGAGATGTTCCCAACCTAGTCCATGTAATGCAGCGACAAAAGAGGAGTGTTTCTAGATGATTGGAATAAATAAATAAATATAGACTCACATGTGATTGCTCGGAGAGGAGCTGCTCGGAGGAGCGAGGATTGGGGCTGATCTCTCGGGCTCTCTCTCGCGCCAATCTCTGTTCCTTCTCTCGCTCGTAGCGCCGAGCACTGAAACTACGAGCAGAGCTTGTACTGTGCACCGACGCCAAGCTAAGCACACGAGAGCCTGCAATTCAATGTTACAAACGTTGTAACGACTGTTGTCGCGGCGGCCTCTAGCATGCAGAATGCAAAAATTTTGTGCCTCTAGAGTTGTGGGAAGCGTGGAAAATAATTTGCTGTACGAGCTGTATTCAATGCATTAAATGTTCAAATTTACTTTTTTATTTTTTTATAAAAGAAATCTTGCGAAAAGAAGTGCTAATATTGTTTGGTATGCTTTTGAAACTTAATGTGTAAATAATAACAGTACAACCAAATTTAAGAGTAAAATAATGTCTCAACAAAATAAAATAATTGCAACACTTAAGAAGATAAATTATTCGGAGATAACAAATTAACAACATCTGACAATTTTCTACATTTAGTGTTATTTTTTGTAAAATAATCTTCAGTATTTATATTTTAATATAAGTTGTTTCTATATTGCATTATGAAATTAGATATTCAACAATGAAAATAATATTTGTGATTTAGTTGAGCATAAATATACATCCCTGTTTTTAAATACATAAGAGAATATATATAAGAGAGAAAAAATCGTAGTATTCATAAATCTATGTTGAAGGAGGAAAGTGCACAAAATACATGCTTAGAAATAAAACAACTAATTCTACAAATCATTATAGTAGAATCAAAATTGGAATAGCTAGGACTGGTGACTGAGGGTTGAATGCCCAAGTAAAAGTGCCGCCGGATGCTGGGTTGCCATTTCTCGGTGACACTTGTCAGTCGATGACACCCTGCCGCCGAATTCACTTCGGTCTCTTCTGACAAAACTTGTCGCACTTACATCAAATTTCTTGGGAAAAATTTGTTCATATCTTATTCGATGGTTTACAAAGCACCATTGCTTTTACACACATAGAATTTTATTCGATCAAACTATTTCCGGCCAAATTATTTGCCAAATTTCTTCCTAATATAATAAAACTATAAAAGGATCAAATTTTTTATTTATTAATAGTCCCTTATTTAACGACTGTAAAACATCACAAAAAGGCTAAAAAAGGAATTTGAATAACTTATTCAGTTAAAAATCAATAAAATTATAATTTTGCATATTCTTTATCTCTTACAAATTTTTAATTATTTCTGTGGCAGTTTTTTCTGATCAATCTGTATATGTTTTGTGCCTGAATATTTCGTTAAGACATATAAAAACAAAAGAGCAGGCAATTTTATAATTTGTTTTTATCATTAACTTATACATACCGATAAACGATTTCCTTAACAAAAATTAAAAATTAAACGGGGTAAGAGCACACCCTGATTGACAATGACAGTGATGCCGACGGACGGACAGGAGACACATTTGGCAACAATCAATCGCTCCACTCATTGCCGATTGGTGTAGAACAAAGGACGAGCCCCACACCCCACGGCGGCAGGTAGGCTTCAGTTCTATTCCAATTTTAATTCTAGTTTAGTGAAGCAATGCAGGAGTGAGAAAAATTGTTGGGAAGAATTAGAATATAAAGAAAGATGAGAGCGCTTATGAATAAATTTCAAATAATTCATTTATGAGATTTTAACTTTATTTATAGATGTGAAAAGAAATATTTGTTTGTCTTATACTTGATTGCTTTGTTTTAAAATTGCACTATTAGTGCACTATTATTCAGTTTCTTCTAAGCATTAGTTATGTTTTTAATGAATTCTGTATTGAATAGCTAATATTCATATGTGTATTAGAACTAGTCGGATAGTCAGTTTATATAAAATCTTAAAAATGTTAAATATAGTGTTTAACATTTATTTTCACAGTTCTTTAGACTCTTGGTATGAGGTGATATTAATCAATATTGTTCTTTATTTTCTATACAATATTTAAGAGTAGTGCTGTGTAAATGATAACGACTTTGTGGCACAATGGATTTAAATTTAAATACAGGTATACGTTTCCAAAGAAAGTTAAGAGTATTGCCATGTATTGCCCTCAACTGATTTCGAGATAGTCACCTTAAACTCTTATAATTTATTCATTATCTTTTCCATCTCACTTTTTTCTGAATTCACATGTTTAATACATTAGTAAAAAATATGATCAAAAGAAACCAAACACATAATGCTTGGTCCAAAAATGAAATGTTTATAAATGTATTTTATTAAGTTACAAATAAATTAAACTGCCACTGTGTTAAATACATTGTATTTTATAAAGATTTTTTTGTGTACTTACTAAGTACATTAACCCTTTTATACTCAGTATATTTTTTTAATTTGGAAATTATAAGTCAGAAAAAAGTCAATGAATATAGAGGTGCTAAACACTGTTTATAGAAAGAAATGACTTGACATGCATGGTAACAGATTCTTTCTATTTAATGACATTGTAAAAATGTAGAGTACTCCATTAAACATTTGTTATTAACATTTGTTAAATTTGTTATTCTAATAGTCATTTATCATTTCAGGAAAAGATTAAAAATAGTTTTCATCTTAATCAGTTCAATTTATATTGCGAGATATCTATTTTTTAAATACGAATAACACACTACATTTGGAATAAATTAATAACATAATTAATAATAACCACAGGAATCTCTACTTTTATTCATTGTTGCTAAAAAAGCCAACTTAAAGGAATTCTTCCCATTGCTTCCAAGCAAAGTTAGTCTAAATAAAAAAGAGAAATGGATTTTTTATTTTGTGATTGGTATTTTTTACAGATAAGGTAGACCAAGGAAATGCCAACACCTTAAGGCAATTAATTATAGTTTTAATATTTTTTCAAGTTTACATATTTTTCTTTGCTTGAAATTCATTGGTGATGGTGGCTTTATATTTTGACTTTGATTTTTGCGGAAATTTGCCATCACTGATGAGTAAAAACAAATTTCACGTTTCGGGATCTGGAATCTGATCCTGTCTTCAGATGGAAAAAGAACCTAGAACATATCAAGATTAGTAAGACACAGTCCTACTAATCCGGAAGCGCGCTGCGATTTGGTTGGCTGTGGCTGCCACCATTTCCTTCAGCGCTGCCATTTCCTCTCCCCCCATCAGTCTTAGCCCTGCTCTGATTGGGTGTGGACATGCTCTCTCCTAATTAGTAATTCTTGATTCTAGTGACACTTGTGATTTCTGTGTTATATTGTGTTCTTGTTTTCTTTTCAGCATAGTGTCTTTGTGACTGCTTTTACAGTTCTCTGTTTTAGCTTTTATTTTTGTCTAGGTTATCCTGACTGTGTGTTACTAATCTTGTTATGATCTTCATTCTTCTTCCACCTGAAGACGGGATCAGATTCCAGATCCCGAAATGTCGTGTAATTTGTTTTAGCGAATATCCCCTATAGGGAAGAAGCTATTACAGTAGGTTAATGGTAAGACCTAAGCCCGAGACCATGATAACTTTTCGTTTTGGGACCACTAGAAGCAAAAAACATCATTCGTTCAAATTTATATAAATATATATATATCTATATGTCTGTTAGCACGATAGCGGCCATAAAAATGGTCCAATCTTAATGAAAATTGTTAAAGACGTGTAAAGTGGTAATCACTCGGACGAGTTTGTGAACCAGCCCAATCAGACCACCGGAAGGGGGGGGGGGGGGTAAAGGGGGATAAACCCCCCAAAAATGGGTTTTTCAGTTTTTTACATAGAAAAATAAAATTTATCAAATTTTGTTGGAACCATTGAATTAAGCTCAAAAAACAAACAATTTAGTATTTTGAATCACTGCTCTATGTCCATTAGTTATCAAGATATTGAAAGTGGTAAACACAGTACGTTGTCCCAATGTTAACCTTATGGGAAATAAGTAAAGTTCTATATCTCGGTAATTTCTCAACATATCTTGATAACACTTGGTAAATAGCTTCTTCTAGTTCAGATCTACTAAATATTGAATTAAAACCACCCAGTTTTAATATACCTGTAGCAGCAAACCTGCATACTCAATCCCAATGTTATTCTTATGGATTTTACCAAAAAATGTCAACTCTTGCTATGTTGGATTGAAATAGGTTGTTTTGCATTTGAAATCTGGTGAGTATGCAGGACTACTGCAACAGGGGAATTTATTAATCACATGCATCCATTCAATTAATAAGGTGCAAACTCATTGACACTGCGACACTGGGGGGGTGGGGCTTTTTATCGATGGATGAGTAGGGGGATAATGGCATATTATAAAACATTTTGCTATTTCCTGCCAAAAAAACCCACAAAAAATCAGGGGGTGCTGGGCACCCCTTGGCACCCCCAGAGGTTTGCCCAAGCCAGGTTTCGGTATTTCCCTGGTTCACCCTATGAATTGCAGTGTAAAATGGAAGGAGTAAAATTTTTTAAACTTGTACGTAAGTACATGACCCTTAAGGGGCTGTCTATAAATTACATAACACCCACATGGGGAAAGGGGGGTTTTTGCCATTGTTATGCATAGTTGTGGAGAAGGGTGGGGGTTGGGCACAGCATTACATAACTATACAACCTAAAATTGTTTTTAATTTCTTCAAATTTGTTTCCTTCTAAAATATATAAACTCTATAAAGATGTCCAGTTTTGACTTTCCAAATTTTTGTCAGCTGGTCACAATAAACAAAAAATGTCGTTTTTGGATATGGTCTTTCTCACTCTGAATTCCGTCTGTCGGACTGTATTTATATTTGCTGTTATATTGTCATCAAATATAAGTTTTCTTTTTTTTGTATGTAATAAACACAATAAAACTATACATTTATATCAAATACATTACATTTTGCTTCTTTTTAAGCATGTTTACAATTGTTTGTAACATTTACAGTTTTTGAGATATTGAGCTTTGAAAATTAAAAATGGCTGTACATATTTCCCTTGATGATCAGTCAGTAAAAATGTACTGGAAATTCCAAAATGGTACAAAGTATAAACTTGACTCTTTGCGTGATAATAGGTCCTTTTAGTACATACATGTGCTAAGTTTGAATTTGGTACCTCAAGAGGTTTTTAAGTTATAAAGGATTATGTGACTGTATTAGATGTCATAAACAGTACTACAGTTGGAGAACTGAAGTGATAGACCTTAACTATACCTGTAATGACATTCTTTGTTTGTTTCGACCTCTGGAATCCTGAAAGAGTGTTGGACAGTTGAGGCTGGACACCCTGTATAATGTTAAATATAATATAATGTTAAATAGTTATTTACAACTGGAGTAGACTCTCTCTTATCTGGATGCCTTTTAACTGGACACCGGTTTAACCAGACCAAATTCCACGGAATTTACATTCTTCTAACTGGATGATTTTTATCAACACATTGGTTTAACCAGACGTGATCAGCAGGAAATGGACAGTGCTGTATCAATGATTCTTATGGAAAAGATTTGATACCATTAATCACATGTCAAAATCAGAGTTAAGGCTTATATAGCATGCAGTATAGTTATAATTTAATATGTTTTAGGTAAATTTAACTGGGACACTCATTATCCGGATAATTGTCGGTCCTGAGGTGTTCAGAGAGAGTTTATTGTATACTTCAACTCAGTGAGTGCTCTGAAATCCCTGTTACATATTTTTTTACTGAAAAAATTTAATAATAAAAGCCTTACATAATTTTTGAGGGGGTATGAGTCACAGTTACAAGTCTGGTACAAAAAGGTAGGGGAGGGGGTCTGAAAAGGCCAATTTTAATGTTATGTAATTTAAGGACAGCCCCTTTGACTTAAATTACTTAAATAATTGGAATTAACTTCACAGTGAAATTTTAACAGAGTGTTTAACATTTCTTCTGAGTTATGAAATAGAATGTTTTTACCAAGAGTCAGTTTCCCTGTGTCGCCACTCTGCTAAGACATTTCTTACGATAATCAGGATACAGTAAGTAGAAGTAATGAAGGGACCAACTACAAATGGCTATAAGTTTTTGGTCGTGGACTTAGGGGACAATTAAACCAAGGCTGCAAGGTTATTGTTTTTAAACTGGAATGTGAACCCATGAAAGAGATAATTAAACGTTAATGATGTTAATGCAAGAAAAAATAACCCTTTTATAACACCTTTTTCTCCAAAAAAATAAAAAAGAGCAAGTGCCAACCTTAATTATGGACAGTTGAATTCCTATCTGTTAAAATCCGAGGCTTGGGTTTGTTTGACTCTTGCAAACTTCATTGAATTAAATCCTGTTGCACTATAGCCTATAGTAGAAAAAGGGCTATGTAAAATCTCGAGGACAACCTAATTGGAAATAAAAGGAAATAATAGAGTGTTTGTTTTCCTTTTTATACCTTAAGATGTAGGATATTAAAAAAACCATGTCATTGCATGGCATTATAAGAAAAGTACTTAATTTTAATTCATAAATAATAAATTAAGTTATACTAAGAAACACATTCAATTAATCCAACTAAAATTGTGTGGTTAAATGTAAGGAGTAAAATGTCTGTTATGGTGGGCCCCCAAAACGCGCCAGACTTTCCCTGGTGGTTGAAAAATGTTTTCTTTTTGTAGTTTTAGTGTCAAGAAATGCTAGTGGACAGGAGCTGCTTCACAGCTTTTTTTTATTTTTTAATTGTCTGCTGATCTAACTAAATTTATTATAATCAACTGTTCCTTGAGATTTCTATTTTCATGTTAAATCTTATATAATACAAACAAATAAATAATACAATACAAATACAAAACTTTAAAGGCATCTAAGGCTCTTCCCTTGAGTCTTAATTTAATAAATTTAATTTCCTGTGAAATTGCACACCAAGCTCTTTCCAATGATCCCAAAACTGTAGGAGGAGTCTTGATCACAAAAAAACCCTATCGTTTTTTAAATAAGTATAGATGTAGACATATGTATGCTAATTTTCAAATAATCGGCAAAACCACTAATCTATGATAACGATTCAAATTAACTTGGCTACGTCATGTAATTCTGTACACTACTCTATTTGTGCCTATAATGTGGTATTTTGTTCTATCTTGGATGGCCAGATAATATATTCAATGGTTAAAGAAAGTAATGAGTAATCAAAAATTAATATTGTTGGATATTTTATTTGTATGGAACTTGCTAAAAGAATAATATCATTGCAAAGCTAATTTTAATGTTTTGATTTTAGTCTTTGATAAGGAAAGTTTGTTTTCGTGGGTTTTCACTTGTAGAATATTTAACAAGAAACAAGTAGCAATATTCACTACAGTAACACCTGTTAATTAGTTTACAAGTTACATACAAGCAGGTACATAATCGAACCAAGATGGTAGATGTTGATGATCATTAGCAAGAGTATAAAAAAGTCGATTAATTGACACGTTAAATTTAAATTGAACTAAAAATATTTTTAAAAGTTCTGCTGTCAACTATATAAAAAATATATTATTACTCATTACTTATTACAGTTTTATGAACATGAGTCTCTGGTCACCCACTGGACTATGTGCCTAAGCTACACCATCACTACAGGAATGTAAAATATCATCACTGCCACCTAAACTTATGAAAAAGTAATGTATTGTGGTCTGAAAGAAGGGTTCAAAATCCAAGAGTGAGAGTAAAACTTATATTGTTTAATTTTTTGTGTTGTCTATTTTAAAACATGAATATAAAGTGTATTTTATTTAACCATGTAGAATTTTTATTCTGTGACATTTTCCTCATTCCATCAAACTTATGTTTGTATCTGCTTGCCCAAAGGCTTCTGAATGTGCCTTTTTAGTCTCTTTTAACTGGTTGTAAAGTCCACACTCCTGAATATAATTTGTGAATATAAGAGGACACTTCTAAAATGAACATTATCTCATGTTCAGGTTCATGTTCTCATGTTATTACATTACTAGTAGAGTAAGTGTAAATGTAGAAAGTAACATCAGGCACTGCTTTTTGTTAGCAGCTCCCTTTGGTAGCTGTCACATGGTCTGTCTTAAATCATATGTCAGTTGTCATAATGTGTTTTTGTTTATGATTAGATAAACATTGTAAATTATTAGTCTGAAAACAATTAATGAAGTGTTTTATCTCAAATGTATTTATTATTAAAACATGGCACAGTTAAATAAAATCTAGTAGAATAATAGTAAAAAAATGGATTTTAATAAACCAGAAGATTTAACCAGTTATGACTGGTAATGTTGCCAACAATATAAAAAAAAAATTAAGAAGAAAATCTTATATACTTTGAAGCAACAGAAACTGACAAAAAGTCCAATAAAGTACAAATTGTGAGATTGAAACATTGTTTTCAGGAAGTGATGCTTTAAAGCTATATAGCACTCTTAAAACAACTGAAGATAATGTGGCTGAAACAGTCTTAAGCATTTTAAACATGCAAGAGAAACATTGCATGCCTAAAAGGAACGAAATAATGTCGATACTCATGTTTTTGTACAGATAAGTTTAATAAAACTAGTTTTAATGAAACCTCTAGAGAGCCCAACAGATCCACAGTAAAAGTCAATGTTTTAGGGTAGCTATAGATAAAACTTGTAACTTATGCTTAAAGCCTAACCATTTTTACCAATATGTGTGGACAAAAACTTTCAAAGCAGAATGGTAAAGTAAGTTGTCTTGAAGGACGAAATAAAATTGAAGATTATGATACTGTAGACTCTGGTAACTTTTGTGATCATGAAATTAACAGTCTATATATTGTCATCTCTCTAGCTAAGAAACATGTATGGGGCAAAGAGCTTTCAGTAAATGGACATAAAATAAAACCAAAGCTTGATAATGGAGCTGATGTTAATAACCTTTTCATACGCTTCAAAAATGTGGTACAGTACACCTCGGATTATCCGAACCTCAAATTATCCGGATCCCGGATTATCCGGATTGGTCCATCCGAGAAATTAAAAAATAAAATCACAGCAAAAAGTGATTTTAGGGAGTTCACGAGTGAAGTGTGCCTTCTAAAAGTAAACTGCAAATGCAATACATTGCTGTACGCATTTGGAATCACAATAATTAAAGGAGTCGCATCACCAAAACAGTACACTACAGCATTTCCGTGAACATAGTCTTTTGGTTTGCTACTTAGGGTAATCAACATACGCTTAGCCTACGGTAATTATGCGAGCTAGGTTATTGCTGTCACTTTACAGTTTACAGTTTGTGTTTACAGTTGTGAACTCTTTATGTGAACTGATATTGAATTTCAAAATGAGTGGTTTTAAAAGGAAATAGATTTTAACTTTTGAACAGAAACTAAGTGCTGTCAAAAGACTTTTGACGCAGGAGAATCAAGTAAACAATTAGCTAAGGAAGTAGGTGTTGGAACAAGTATGATGACAGGAAGAATCGAGCGCAGTTAGAAAAATGGTACTTATGCGGAACAATCTTGAAAGAATAACATGTTGTACAGTCTTGATACTTCGTTTACAGCATCAATTTAGCAGGGACTAAGGTACGTGATCGCTATTTAGGCGATGTTGTAATGACCTCGGACTATCCGGATTTTTCGTTATCCGGATCGGTGTTCCGCCACATTAATCCTGATAATCCGAGGTGTACTGTATTTCACATAAATCACTGGAGAAATGTAATATTCAACTAGAAGCTTATGAGTGGTTTAAGATTAAACCTGCGGGTTCTATTGCTGTACAGTAAACATTGAAACTGGGACCAAAATATCCCTTGCAGAGTGCTTAGTTGTAAGTAATCAGACAACTGTTCCAATCCTAGGACTGCAATCTTCTGTTGACCTGAATTTGATTAAAAGAGTAGATACTGTAGACGACAGTTGTAAAAGTGGAACTAATAGGATAGAAAAAGATAATCAAGTTATCTACAAAAACAACAATGATGGAAGAAAGTTTTTCAAATAAACAATAAAACTAGTTCAAATATTATAAAGAAGTTGAAAGAAACCTACAGCATATTTTGAATTCTGAAATCACTAATTGCAGACAATATGCCGTTCAATAGTTTTACAGTTTGCAAGAGAGTGGAACTTAACAGTTATTACTTGTAGCCCTTATCATCCTAAATCAAACGGTTTGGCAGAGAAGGCAGTCTGAATTTTCAAAACTATGGTTAAAAAGGCGAATGAAGTCAAACAAGATCTTGAGTTGTATTTGTTGAATTATCACAATGCTCCTGTGGCTATTCACCTTCACAACTTCTCAACAGCTGTCATATCAGTACAAAGTTCCCAATAAATAAACAATGTTTAAAACCAAAACTTGTCCCTGAAGATGTAATCAATAAAATTGAAGACAATTAATGTCAACAAAAGTTTTACCATGATCAGAGTGAATCTGACAAAAATAAAGAATTATATTGGTGAAGATGTTTTGGTACAAAATGTTTTTAATAAACAACGGGAACCAGCTAAGATTATAGAGAAGCTGCCTAAACTCTGCTCTTATTTGATCAAGCACACTAATGGTAGTATACAAAGAAGAAATTTCATACTTATCTGGGGGGGAGGAGAAGCCTCTAGTAAGATCAAAGATTATGACTTCAAGCCACAATGTATCTAGGAGTGGAAGAAACATAAAGCCTCCGATAAAAATTAACGTGTAAAGACCGAAGGTCTCAAAGGTGTAGATGTCACATTTGGTCTGTTTTAAATCATGTCAGTTGTCATCATTTGTTATTGTTTATGTTTTGATAAACATTGTGGATTAAGTCTGAAAACAATTTATCTAAAATTTATATATTCGTAAAACAGTATCAATATGTAAATTTTGAGCGGTTTTTAAATAATTGATTAACCAAGGAGATAATGGGCAATAGCTTTATGTTTATGCAAAAGTGTGGCTCTAGTCCAAAATCCTTTATCTCAGTTTTTCATGTCATTTGAATCAAGAGCCATCAAGGAAATCCATCAGAATGAAGTTTGGCAATGCCAAAAATGTTGGCAGAATGTTGCAGACCAAGAATGAAATGAATGATGCGCAGGATCATTCCAGACTAGAACAAGATTTGTTTTGGAGAAATAATCTGTATATCACATATTTTGAATCTGACTTATTGAACTGCGTACCAGATTAGATTCCTATCAGGACTTACAAAACTTAAGGCCCTTTTAGGGATTTTCCCCTATCCACCTTCTCTTTCCACCTTTCTCTGCAACAAATTTCGACAGAAAAAGGCCTCTTGAAATGTTCCTTCACTTCAGGAACTTATCAGGCTTTCCCTAACATATATAGAGTGGATGTTACCTGTGCTTCACTGTTGTAACATCCTCAGAAATGAATTAAACAAAGACCTAGCTTCTATAACTCTAAGCCTTTGATTAATATTTTGAAAACCTTTTCCTGAAATATATTGAAATAGCCTTCGAAAATGTGCCTGCCACATTTTAAGTTTTATTTTAGGAGCAATCAAGAATGACACAACATGTAGATAGATGTTTCTTTATCAACCTGACAAACTGATCAAATCAAAAGTTGTGTTGGACCACCATCCTCATTGTAATCGATAGCCTGGGTATTTTTGTAACCAGTTTCTTCTCTTTGAACAAACGACATTGAATTCTCAAATATTTTGAAACAAATTCCTATGAAAGTTGCCAAAGACTTAAAGTTGATCATTATATTCCTTCATCCCCATTAATAATGCTGTACAATCCTGACAACACCCGTTTTTAACCATTCCCTCCATAAATTTGGATATACATATATTCAGCATGATCAGCATCAGAAGGATATATTGGTGGAGAAACAAATTCTGTAAGCTGACCCCACTCTCGAATTTGAACCCATCTCTGTAATTTAGGGAATGTTATACTAATAATGTCATATAAAGTTTCAGTTGTTCTTATTTGACAACAATTAAATTTTTCCTACAGGGTGGCTACATTTTTCATAAAAGTTAAAAAAAAATTGGTTTGGACAGCAATATTTCCTAGAATTTACAATCACACATGGATTCGTCCTTAAAATTATTTCAAAATAATTTTAACAAACATATTATTTCTTTAAATGGAGTAGTCTCATCTTAGTTACAAAATCAGTTTGATTTACCTGTGGGGACCTACATAAAAATTAAATCTCTCAAATAAATGGTCCATAGGGGTTTCTGTCATGTTTGCTAAATCAGTTTGTTTATGAATGTTAGAAACCTTGTATGGCAAATATGGCTTGTATGGCTTGGCATGTAGCTATTCTCAAACTTTCCTTTTTATTTATTTCACGAAACCACATTATCCTACGGTACTGGTTATGTGTAGTCTTGGTAGTGATTTTAACCTAATATACAGGGTGTCCAACAACTGTGCCACCATTGCTATCTCAGAAACTATTTGATTTATAGAAAACTTTAAATGGGGGACTTCACCTACTTTTTAAGACATTTAAAAATATGAATTCCATTTTCTTCTAAATAGCCGCCATTTTCCAATATGGCGGACAACATTATTTTTTCTTATGGCACACCCTGTATTTTATGGTGTATTTGGATTTTACACTTAATTTTAAGAACTTTTTACTCTTAAGATATTTTTTTCCTAGCCCGATAGTTAAGTAGATATAAGCTGTTAAAAGTTTGATTTTCCCCATAAGAAATGCATTGCATTATTGTCGGTAGTTGGTATTTTGATAACGGTTGGGTTAAATAAAAAATATATCATAGAACAAAAGTGCCTTAAAATGTGATATTTGTTTTGATTCAATTATAGAAATAGTTTTTAATCGAGATTCATTCATGGAAATGAATAATTCTGAATAGTTTTGTACTCTATAAGGATAGCATGGGATGGCACGATTAAAATGGGCACAATGCATTTCAAATAGGCAAAAATCAAACTTTAACTCCTTATATCTCCTTAACCATTAAGCTTAGGAAAAAATGTCAAAGAGTAATAAGTTTTAAAAATTACGCGTAGAATCCAAATATGCCATTAAATACAGAGTGTGCCATAAGAAAAACCCCCGACATATTGGAAAATGATGGCCATTTAGAAGAAAATGGAATTAATATTTTTAAATATCCTAATAAAATAAGTGAAGTCCCCCATTTAAAGTTTTCTCAAAATCCATTAGTTTCTGAGATACCAATGGTGGCACAGTTAAGTGTTTGACACCCTGTGTGTTTGAAATACTGTAAAATATGGTATTATTTACATGATTTTTTGTTGAATGTGAGGTAAATTTTTCCAAATAAGTAAAATGACTCCTTTAATATTTTGTAACTAATTAAAAATCAGCAACTACCGTTCAACTTATAAAACATGGAGTTGAGAAAAATAACTTAAGTGGATACACATGGAAATGTTAGATTTGTTTTGGAAACAAATTTTTAAATGACAGACCTCTATCTGTATACATTTTTCCTATTGAATGAAATTTTAGATGAATAAAAGCAAAATCATAAAATTCATAAAGTTTTCTTTAAAATACATATTATGTATAAAATTCAAGTTTTACGAATTATCTAGCAGGTATTTAATTTAATCATGAAACTATATTCTTTTCGGTGATGTATTATTCCAGCTCATATCTCAAACTATAAGTATATTCAATTTTTAAGAATTTAAAAACCAAATAAAGTATACAAAGCCTGTCGAATGATAACATTTAGGTAAAACAAGTCATGAGACTTTGAGCATTCGCTCGGTGATAGTGTAGCCACCCTGAGAAGCTAGACAGAAGGTTACCCTGTTGGGTCTGTTCGGGAGTAAGGTGGCACGAGATGAGGAGGATGGCGGCTGCGCGCGCGGCACCTGCGCGCGAGGCCGGGACGATGACTCCGCGAGAGCCGCGCTGACTGTAGCCCGTCGAGCCCACGGACCGCTCACTGCTGGCCCGGCTGCCTGGCCGCACACTGTGCACTGTCAACGGAATTCCTGCGACACCACACTCCGTTACAATCTCACCCCCTCCACCGCTCTCTCCGTTCATCTAGTTAATTTTCCACTTGATGAGTTAAATTTAGTAGATTATACGAAGGCTTCCTTCCCTGCCATGTATACGAATTCGATTAGATTTTACTTACAGTTATGTCTTATATGAAGTTTTTAACCCTACTCTGCACATACGGAAAATTAAAAAAGTATACAAAAGACAGGTTTTAAGGCTGACAAATTTTTTCAGACATCTTTAAAAATATTTTAAATACAAGGGCCTTTTGGAAAGTAACCGGCGATTGGCTGCTGTTCCAGAAAATAGCAGAAGATAATAGCATTTTTACAGCGTATTTATTGGCAAGTTATCGTTTGTTGGAAGGTTGTACGACTATTTTGGTTTTCTGAGTATTTTGAGATCCGCGCTGCGAATAGAAAAACCCTTATAATACAAAGTGCAACTAAGATACTTTTTTGTTTCAATATTTTCTATGACTTCCTGGTAAAAGTTAGTAAAGTGACAGGAAGTTCTGTGCATAATGGGTGCCAAAAATCCTACTAAGCACCGTTAAACTCAGAGGTTGACCTTTGTGATACTTTCTTAATTGTTATAAAGAAGGTTTAAACCCCTGTAAGACAGAATTGTCACAATTGTAAAAAGTACATGAATTCTGGATGTACTGGATTAAGTACAGTGCACCTTGGATTATCCGGACCTCACATTATACGTACGGATCCCAGATTATCCGGACCGGTCCATCCGAGAAAGTAAAAAATTCAAATAATGGCAAAAACTTGATTTTAGCGAGGTCACGGGTGAAAGCGCCTTATAAAAGTAAAATACAAATGCAATACATTACTGTACGCATTCGCAATCACAATAATTGAAGGTGTCACATTACCTATACATTACAGCATTATAGAATTTTTGCAATTTTTTTGGACATAGTTTTTTTGTTTGCTACTTGGGGCACTAGCAGTAATCAAAAAATCCTACGTCAATTTTGCAAGTTAGTTTATTGCTGTCATTTGATGTATTATAGCTGTGAACTCTTTGAGTGAACTGATATTGAGTTTCAAAATGAGTGGTTGATAAAGTAAAATAGTGGTTTTAACTTTAGAACAGAAACTGAATGCTGCCAAAAGACTTGATGCGGGATTACCAGATAAAGAATTAGCTAAGGAAGTGGGTGTTGGGACAAGTACGGTAAGTGATTAGAAGTAGAATCGAGCGAAGTTAGAAAAATGTTATGTGCAACAAGCTTGAAAGACTACTGTTGTACAGTCTTGATACGCTGTTTGCAACATCCATTTAGCAGGGGCTAAGGTACGCGATCGCAATTTAGGCGATATTGTAATGACCTCGGATTATCTGGATTTTTTGTCATCCGGATCGGTGTTCCGCAACATTCATCCAGATAATCCGAGGTGTACTGTACATGAATTCTGAGTCAAAAGAACAGACAAAGAAGTCATTATTGAACATCTCCTATAAAAAGAAACTAAGTTTTTTTTGATAGAAACAATATCTAGGGGTGTTAACGGGATTTTGCTGATTAAATTCATGGAATAGAGCACAAAATTACAACTGATAACTATCTGTGACAATGCACGCACTCACTCTACTCAAAAAATAAAACACCTACTCAGACAACTGCTATGGGATTCGCTTAATCACCAGCAGCTACATAGCCCAGATTTGGTATCCTATGATTATCATGTCTTCACACAGATGATGAGGTGGCTTGGATCTCAGTGCTTTGATGACAATAACCTCAAGGGTGAGGTCCACTCTGGCTCAAGTCAAGAGAAGGAGATTTTTATGTGGAGGGAATCACAAAGCTGGTGGTGTGGTGTGGTAAGTACTAGATTTTTATTAAAACTATGTTGAAAAGTAAAGATATAATTGTAAGATGTATACTGTATTTTATTTTGTTTTTGGCTCAGAATCACAATTGTAACTATTAAAAAGGTTAAATTACCTTAATTCCGTCTTGTGATTGAATTAGTAACACAGGCCACCACCTTGGTTTCGATGCTTATGGCACCATCTTCAGGCAGATATAGAACGTAAAATCACTCTTGTTGAGGTCGTTAAACATTAAAATGAAGATTAAAACATTTAAAACACAAAACACATTTACGCACGAAAAACATTTTTGGCCAATTATTATTTATAGAAAGCCAGGACCGGCGCAGGCGAGGTTCCAGTTCAAACTCAATCAAATTTGTGTACTATAATCAAATGTTTTAACTAACCTTGCTGATTTTGAATAGCTCAACATAGGTTACTTTCCGGATGGCCCTTGCAATTCCGTTTGCAATTAGGTTATATTTCTAATTCTGTTTATATATGTATATATATATATGTATATATTTAAAAGAGGTTGGTAGGTTCTTTTTTACCTTACCTTTGTCCCACCCACATAGACCATTGACCTGTGTGAGGATGATATAAAGCAAAGCAAGGAGTAAGCCGGTACAGTACAAGAATGAACAGTACTGTTAAGAGATACTGGCGGAGGATGGACTCAAAATGCATACCATGTTTTATAAAAAATGTTAACAATTTAAATACATTTGAATATAAATAAAAATATCTCTGACTGAAAAGGCCATTTAATCTCTTGAGAAATTTTATGAAGGTGCTGATTAGTAAGCCGATTGATTGGTACAGAGGTCTGTAATTAGTCAATTGTATAATTTTAACTAAATATTTTTTAATTTATGTTTTGGATTACCGTATATATTTTGAATGTTATATTGCAATTACTTGTAATGTTAATTATGTATTCATGTACAATTGACACTATTAAATGTATCAATGATGTACAGATGATGAATAAAGACATTTTGATTGATTAATATGTTGGGTGAATGTGTAATATAACTTTGTTAGGGATATGTTGAGAGTTTATAAAATACCTTGACATTTCAGGAAATTAAGATTAAGGCCCGCATTACCCTATTAAATATTTTATAAAAGATCTTTTATTTCAGATTTATTTGATCAATCAAAATTGAAGTTTTGTTTTGAAAATCAGCTGGCTTGAATTTTGATTGGTCAAATAAATCTTTTATAAAATATCTTATATAAAATATTTGATAGTGTAATGCAGGACTAACTAAAAATCGAAAAAAGTGGTTTGTGGGATAAGTATTAAATAAACCTTATAAAAAAGTGTCATATTATATAACATGCTAAAGCAGAATTAAAATGGATAAGTTTGTCAACATTCTCTTAGAGCTATTTTTAGATGTCAGTCATTAAACTAAGCATATATGTATTATATGTATATATATATTTATATATTTACCCTGTCATACAAATTACACTCCATTATAGATATCCATCCTGCTAGATGTTTTTATTCCCATCAAATACTAAAAAATTTATTTGAATTCTTAGCATCATGTCTTCATGTCATCTCAGTAATGTTGCTGTGTTTAGGAGAATTATTCAACAGTTTGTGAAAGCCAGTCTGTTTTTTAGAGAAAAAGAATGTTTTAGTCACATGCATGCTTAGTTAAAATTGTTTTCAGGGTACAGCAAAATATTTTCATCTCACTACGATGTAATTATGTGTTTTCGGAATGTCATATGGAGGCAGAAAATAGCTTTTTTTACTAACCCTTTAAAAAATATTCAGTGGAAGTTTATATAGTTTGTCCTTGGTACCACACAGGAAAAAACATCCCTTAGGATTAGAGAAACTTACACTTCCTCAGTGTTTATTCTCCAATGCATGTCGCCCGCAGGGGTGGAGGCCATTGGCCCCATCGAGAAAATTTAAAAAACATTATAAGCTTTTTAAGGTTTTATCCAGCTCAATATGTGTCCAAAATAAATCTATTTTATTTATGTATAATCATTATTATAATGTATTTACCAGCCAAGAATTCAAAAAAATTTCATGGTTTTATAAGTAGAGAAAAGAAGTGAAATTTTGGTTGGGAAATTCGAATTTGGTGATAAAACAAAAGAATCATTTTTGTCATTAATATCATCGTTGGGGCTGGCAAATCTCCCGCTTAAATATCGGTAGTCAAATATTTTGTTTGTATTTTGGTCGGTACATTTCTCAGTAAAGGCAACTGACAGATCATTTCATTTGGTCATATTTTAGGCTTTTGTGTATCTAAATAAAATCGCAGCAGACGAATATTTCGCAAATATTGGGGCTAGAAAATCATTGAAATTGACTTCTGTATTCAGAAGTCAAAGATCTGAGAGGCTGAGAGGCTGGCGGATCTCTCAGTAGTACTGCAGCCAGAAGATACCTCGCTCATTTTGTGGCTGTCTTATGTCTCAGTGTTATCGCAGTCGTCATATCTCTTGGTATGGCTATAGGTGTCGCGTCGAGGGAGAGCATGTGCAAAAACCAAACACAAAAAAAGTGTTATGTTTTAAAAAAAACACAAAAGTTTTTTATGTTTTTTGGGTTTACAACATAAAAAAAGATTTTTGTAGGCCAAGCCGCCGACCAACAATAAAAATCCAACCAAAAATTATTTTCTTCTATTTTCTAAAATCGTTTCTGTAATCACAAGTAATTTCAATTGCTTTAAGTAAGTTGTTTATGTTTACCATATTAATTTTAAACATTCACTTTATTTTTATATTTAATTATTATTACATTCATTTGATATGAGATAAATCATTTGGCTAAACAAAGAGGTTGGACAAAGTGTTATACATTTGTTGAGTATATGCCGTTTTATAATAATTTGGCTGGGCGAAGGTTGGTCACCCTGTGCGCTGTGTTCTATGATATGTCATTCTGTCATCCACTTCACTACCAAAACACTCCCCGTCCTTGTCTCACCGGCTTCTGCAGTGAGCTCACGAGTGTGGGACTGAGATTTGAAGGCACCAGGCAACAGCCAATGATATCGTTCCGTGGGTGCGGGTAGCTTAGTTTTGGTCCCAGAAACGTGAGCTCCCTAGAGTATAAAACAACTACTAGGGGGCCATCCATAAATTACATAACGCTCCCGGGGGGAGGGGGGTTTTCGTTACCGTTACGGGGTGGGTGTAGGGATTTGACTCCAGCGTTACATAGCTATTAAATCTCAACCAGAAATTTAGTAAATTGACTAATTTGTCTGTTTTTCCTTCAAAATACGAGGTTTTTGATGCATTTGGGGGGGAAGAGCAGCGAGGCGCTACGTAATTTTTGAGTGGGGTTAGTGTCACTGTTACGAGACCGTTGCAAGGGGGGAGGAGGGATCTGGAAATGCCTATTTTGGCGTTACATAATTTATGGACGGCCCCGAGTGTGAAGAGTGAGAGGGAGGGAAATTTCACTTTCGCCAGTGACAGGCATGTTCCTCACGTAAACAAACCAAAATCCACACTTAGTTCGCAAGATCCCGCCAAGTATATCAGCTGGAGCATTTAGTTTTTTGTCCTGACGCCGCGATCGTCAAATCTCTCAGTTGTATTACGCCCAGAAAACCTTTCACTTGTTTTGCGGCTGGAAGATCTCTCTGACGTATCCAACGATCACATATAAGACTGTGTCTTGGCGTGCAAATCTCGGTCGCATTGCAGCCGTCTAATCTCGGTCTCTCGGGTTGCTCCCACTGGGAAAAAATACTGCAGGCGCCCTTGCTCCAGTGTTTATTTTTCTCAGTGTTTTTTTTATTTGTTTAATCAAATTCTGAAAATTTTCAAGAAGATCCCCAGAACTCCCCTGTCACAATTTCCAATACACACACAGAAACTCTGTTTTCTTGAAGCTTCCCCATAACATACATACCTGCTAAAAAAATTAATAAGTTTCTTGGTTTGATAAAAATTATCATTAAGTCAAAACAAAAGCCCCTTAACGCTTCTTAAAATATTAATGATTATTAATACTACTGTATAGTGACATTGATTTTATACTCCGCTCTGTAAAAGCCTTGACACTTAATTCTTTGTTCTGCTGCTGTTGTTTATATCTACATCTGCCCTTGTTTTATTTTAGTTTTCTTGCTATTCATTATAACATTTATCACCTACAGCTTAGTTGCAATGCCATTTTTAATATCGTTTCATATAATTACATAAGGGGAATTTTTGTGCAGAATTTGTGGGCATTTAGCAAGTTGCAGGTTGATGGGAGAGTTCTCAAATTGAAGGTCTTGATCCAAGAGACTCGGGGAAAAATACTGGAATTTCATTAAACTTATTATAAAGTGAAAAATAACATAATACATTTGCCATTTCAAAAGCATTGGAATCGAAAAATTTCTGCTTTATTTACATTAAAACATGTGATGTTATTGCCTTTCAAAACCATGTTCTAGGCATTAACATATGGTGGATATAAAACCCAGTTTACTATGAAAGTATTTTGTATTACAATAAAAGAGGATTGTTTTAATTAAAATTTTCTCCTGCTGTGCTTAGAGGCTTTTAGTCTCTTCATGCCACTAGTATGTGATAATAAGGGTTTTATTTTCAACATACATGCATCCAAAATGGTTTCCTGTATGTATATGACATTTATAGATCAACGATAAATAAATTAAAGCATAAAGAAATAAAGTTTAAAGGACTTCATATCCACAGGATGTTCCCAATTTGTTTGGCTGTTTCCCAACATTGGACATTAGGTCCAATGTTAAGATGTCCAATGTTAAGGAGTCTAGATAAAGTCTACTGCGGCATGCCTAATATGTGATGCGGAAATTGAAAAGGGACCTCTAAAGGGGCCAAAGGGGACGAAGGGGCCCCTAAGGCTCACCCCCCCCTAAGGGCTCTAAGGGGTGGGAGGCAAAGTAAATCTTTCATTACATCTTCTAGTATTTTAGTCAAATCGAAATTAACCTTTCCTCATTCTTCAATTAACATTTCCTCTACTAGTTTAGTCCGCTATTTTGGCAATAAGAATCTGACTATTACTTTTTTTGATCAAATTGGTAACCCATGTCATGTAAACAAAATGGGATCTCTTGTTGCCTATATGGGAAATAACATGACTGCCAAATTCAGGTCCCATTTCTCAAATGTGCAAGCCCATACTGAAAGAGTAGTCAGTGACATCAAAAAAGCAGTCTCACCTGATATCTATCGGCAGATGCGTGAACTACTACAGATTTATCATTGTAGAGTATTGTCTAGCTCCATAAATCACCATTCTGACAGCATTATTTATCTTCGATTCGCTAATATTTTGCCTTCTGACTTCAACTCCCTTTTCCAACTTTTCAAATTCAGTGTAGAAATGCTTAGTTTTAAAGTGAAAATGTATCATGTAAAATTCAATTTAAATTAACAATCTACTTTTCAGCTTTATTTTGATATCTAATGAATTTCTTAATAATAGAAAGTCTGTGAACGTTTGATATTTTGATCCTTCATTTCTCTAAATTGGCCATTTTTATTTGATACGATTCAAATGCCAGTAACTGCCAAGCAGGCCCGGGGCAAGAAAACCTTTATGAGGCCCCCCCCAAAGCCAATCCTACTCAATGTATTCTTTAAAGAAATTTTAAATCACATGTAAAGTACGTGTTTGAGCGGTCCAGTGATGGAAAACATCGTAGTTCTTGATACTTCTCCCATAAGGTCAATGCACCAATTCTCAAAAGACACTACACAATATTAGAGCCAAACATATGGAGCTACAGAGTTTCTAATTCCAAGAGTGAACAAAATTACATTGTCTTCTTCGGTGCATCCGTGGCTTAGTTTAGAGAACACAATTTTCCCAACCCTTATTTGGACCGCATCTGTAACTATTTTTTTTCTGCCAACTAGTAACTCCGTTGAACACTATTAAATTGAGGCAGTTATTAATTGGAAAATTTAAGTAAAAGGGTTGGGAGATTCACAGCAATAAGTTGAGAGTTTTAGGTGGTCTCCTCTCCCTACAGTTGGGTGATTATAGCGTGCGACACCAATGCTACTGCTGTAAAACATTTTGTAATTCATTGGCAATAACCCTTCCCCATAGAACGGATGCTCAAAGGACATTAACAGACTGAGGACATAGACAGAACAAAAGGAAAATTAACCAATAAATACAAAAAATATAGTTTCTGTATTCATTGCATTAACTCACTGCTTGGTAGGGTATGTAGTGAGGACTGGTTTAACTTTGAATACTTCCAGTAATTCACATCTTATTATTTTCTGTAGGCCTCGCGCAAACCGTACACCTTTATCAGGTCGTATTTGGCTTACCGTTTTGCCACCTTTTTAAATTGTAGTTTTAATATTACATCTTAAAAAATTCACTAAAATATCTATTAAATTCACTAAAATACTTTGAACATTGAAACAGGTTATTTAATCCGAGTTTAAACTCCAAAGTTCAAAGGCAAGTAAATGAAAGTGGTAAGTATGATATGACAACATTTCAATCACGTCAGACATGAATTTGTCAGAATTTCTTGCACTATTTGCATTTATTTGTATACCATGGTGTACATAATTTTATATTTTTGGTACCGGTACCTATAAAATTTACTTTACTTTATTGGATTTGTAGGACCCCCTTCTAGTATACATTTAAGAAGTTTGATCAGTACTGCAACCTATTGGCAATGTTAGAAACTGATGAAAACAGCCTTGAGTTCTATCATCTGTCAAAAGCTGTTATAGTCATACTAAGAACATTTTTTATTGCTAAGCTAATTTTTCTTAGGCACCTTTAATGACCATTGCAAGAATAATTTTACATTGAGCTTAATAAATATATTTTATAAATGGAAATCATTATCATATACTTTATTTTTGTAAATGAATTTTCATGTGCAGTAAGTATGTGGTAAATCAGGGCTGACTTGATTTGAAAAAGATGGGTTTGTTTACCTTTAGTTGAATCTTTGTTAAATATTTTAGTATGATTACAAAAAGCAACAAAATAAAAGTTTTCTTCATTTGTTAACATTGCCTGATGCATTAGTGATGTTGAAATACTTAGATTAAACAGTATTAAACTTACACTAATATACATGCATTATTAAACATTACACTAATATACATGTACCGGTACTGTATACGTACATACACATGTCATAGCCACTCGCTCTAATTGGGCACTTCATGACGTGTCCAGTGCCTTGCCTAGTTCGCCTGGACACATGGTATAATTGAACGGTTTAATTTAAAAATCACAATATGTCACCAACAAAACTGAACACTCTATGAAGTGCCCAAGGCTCGTTAGGCTCTTGCTGTAAAAACGTAAAACTGTGGTTTACATCACTTTTGGTAGTATCTGATGTAGTATTTTTTTAATAAAAAATAAGAAAATGTTAAAGTAATATTATAGAAAATCGTCAATAAGATCATTTACCACTAAGCCAGACAAATCAGTCAATTTAAATCCTCTAATAACTAAATAAACATGAAACATTTTACCTAACAACACATTTATATCTAAACATAACACATCAATATTATCGTTACCTTTTTAAAATGTTCTAATTTTGTAATTAATTACCTAATTACTTTAGTTGTTCTCAATAGAATTAACAATGAATCAAAATATGGAAAGGCAAAACAAATTTACACAAATAATGTTTTTGAGTCAAAAAGACTTACGTGCACAAATTTAATAGAAACAATTCTATGTTAATGCTTTTATATTGAAACTAAGAACACAAATATTACATTTTAGTTTTATTGGTTCTTTTTATAATTATATTGGAATCAATATAAATTAAAGTTAAAGTTTTTCTTTTATGTTTGTATAAATGAATATACACATCAGGCCTTCTTATTGTAAGATTTTTTGTATTGGTTTATAACATAATAAAAAATCCTTATGGAGTGACCTATTTACATAATACCTTTTTAGTAATGTACTTCATTTTTTATTCGATTCCTGTTGACAGCAGAAGTTTAGAAATTAAATTTTACATTATAGGACACAGACCTACATTTGAAAATTCATATAAAACATTTGTCTAAAGAGAAAATCAATAAGTTTTAAAAGTTATTGAAAGGTCAAAGGTTGCTAGCAAATGTTCAATTGCCCTTATTATTATTCTTTATGAAGCATTAATTCCCATTTTTATGTTTTTGTTTGATTTTATACCTATTTGAACGTCACAATATTGCTTTTAAAACTTAAGTCAATTATAATTACTTATAATATTTAATTCTAGAATAAGTGGTTACTAGTATTGTTAAAAATAACTAAGTTATCGTTAACTGTTTATATACAACACAAAAGTCACCATCCAAATACTATGTAGACTAATTATATTTCCAAAAGTTGTAAGTAAGTAAAAACAATAATAAAATTTATAATTCGAAAAATATACAAAAGGTTTCATTGGAAAATTTTCCTTATAGGGGAGAAGCTCTTACCATAGGTCTCATGTTAAGACCTAAGCCCAAGACCACTATAACTTTCGATTTGGGGCCCACAGAAGTCCAATCACCCATACCATCCAATCAAAATGAAATTCAGTACAAAGTTTTTGAGGGATAACCAGCCCGGATGAGACCATTGGTCCAATTTTGAGGGATAAACCCCCAAAAAATTTTTTTTTAGTTTTCATGTATACAATTAAAATGAGCAACTCAGCTCGAAAAATAAACAATTTAGTATCTTGAATCATTGCTCTAAATTCATTAGTCACCGAGACATTGAAAATGGCAAACACAGTTCATTGTCCCTACCTATGTTTACCCTATTGGAAATAAATCAGATCTCTATCATTGTCATTATTTCTCAACAATATAAACTCGGTTTGTGGATTCATCTAGTTAAGATAAATTGTAATTAACCTAAATTTCCTGATTTGCGTATTTCTGGGGCAGAAAAGCTACATAATCATTCCACACGCTATCCTTATAGTAAATAAAATCAATTCCATAAGTAAGGTCATATGACATTAATGAAGCTTGGTTATGCGAAACATTACACGTGTAACACAAAAACGTCTGAACACATTTCTGCAACTACCTCGAAGCAGTGTATTTTAGTGGGGCCATGATTTCGCCTTTCTTGCCGAAACATTTCACGACATTTCTTATATAGATATCTTTAACATGGTTTTGTGAATGTTTTGCGAAACAAAGTTGCACAAAGGTCATACGATCTTTTTTAATAGAAGCCTCCGGATCGTTTTAAACATCTACACATATATAAAAGTCAAAAACTGTTGACTGACTCTCTAACTAACTCATTGATCAAAGTTTCTTAAAGACTATAAGGCTTTAGGCTACGAAACTTGGCATAAATATTCTCTAAAGGCTCTAGATGTGTACTAAGAAAGGATTTAAAAATATTTTCTCTCATAAGGCTAAAATAGGGTACATTATGAAATTATAAAAAATGGCTGTCATTATTAGTTTCCAAAGCTTATTTTCTAAAACAACAATGCAGGGCTTGGGTCATGAAACTTGGCATAAATATACTTTTTATTCCCTAAATGCGTATAAAAATTAAGGATTTTAAAATATTTTCTCTTAAAAGGCTAACATGGGGTAAATTATAAGGTTCTAAATGGTGGCTGTTTCAGTTTTTACAGCTATGATTAAATGAAAGTTATTGATGGAAGAAACAAATATTTTCAAGAGACAAAAAGATAGAAATTTCATCATTTACTATATATTGGCCAGATACCACTTAAGCTCTTCGAATTTTACGGACCACCCGAAGTAATCTATCTATAGCATCTTGGAACTCTGCATGGACGTTTCATTCCGTCATTCCATTATTTTTATAAAGTTTCCACTAGAATCGGGGTTATCAGAATTGAAAATGTTAGGGTAGACCGGGGAAATGCCAATACCTTATGTCATTTTTAATTTTAATAATTTTTCAAGTTTAGTTAGATATTTTTTAACGTTGGATTCCGTTAAATTGGCATTTTCCGCATCAGAGTAATATATTAAGATGGTATATAGTATAGTTTAGTAGCATAAAAAATATTTTCGTAACCCTTGCAAGGTGTCAGTATTCCCCCGGTGACCCGGGTAATACCGACATTGACTTGGGATAATGCCGACGTAGGTGAGAAGTGACAAAAAATATTCAGAAACCTATAGTTTATTGTTATAATACACATAAACCTATAAGTTATAATACACATAAAAAGTATGTGTATTACAGAACTGTACCTTCCATTACAATTTAAGGAGATCATAAAGAGTAAAATTCTAGGCATTCCCACTTCAGCTGTAACACTGTTTACCAATCTCTGTTATGGACCAACCCAAATTGGCCTTTTAAAGTGTTCTTCATCTCTTTGATTCTTGTCTGTTGCCCATTTTCCAAATCCCACACCATGAAGATCATAAAAAGAAATATTTAGAGTCTACAAACCCCATAGCGATATTATTTTGATAGAATATGCGATATAGACACCTGTCGGTTTTGCCCCTTTTGGTGTATCGACATTACCCCAGAGACAAGATGGCGGATTGTCAATCCTAAAAAACAACTGTACCAAAACGTTTGCTTTGAAATACACTTTCTAGCTGACTAAGTCTTATTTCCGTATGTCTAATGGAATAGGACACATATTAGTTAGTTTAGTAGTCAGATTTTAATCAAAAAGTGGATAATTACTTTTAAAATCATCACAAATTAACTACTTCATCTGCGGACAAAAACTCTTTTGACTGTTAGTTCTGGTATCTCCCGCAAGGTAGCAGCACTATCCAATAGCATTTTACTCTCATTTTACGACCGAAACTTAGGGTGTCAGAATTGCCCGAGGTGTCGGTATTTCCCCGGTCTACCCTACAAGGAGTTGCGTGCTGGTGAAGCGTGATATAGATTAAGTTCCAAAAAATAGATTATTTCTACCAAGCAACGAGACTATTTCTTTCTGCTATACAAGTAATCCAATCGCTCAGTGAGATTGAAAAACATTTTGGGGAATTAGATTTCCTTATTTTTGGCCAAATCCTTCTGTTTATATTTTGTTTTACAGTTTTTGGTCTATTTCATATATATACTACATTCAGGTGTTGATGTTAGATCTAGAGTCCCCTCTGTCACTGTTTACTGTGTCGTTTCAATTAGTTATATTTCTTATACCTCATATTCTCATGAGTCAAATTGGCCGACAGGATTTTGGCGAGAGCATAGTGCAATATAAATTGTTGGTAATGCTACTTATTTATTCAGACTTATTGAAACCTAATTTCATAAGTTCAATGATGGTATTTCCCAACCAGGAAATTTCAGTATTTTTAAGACTAAACTGCTCAATTAGAATGTGTTAGCACATGGTAGCCAATTTATACCATTTTAACCCATACAGCACATAACGTCTATACAACGTCTATATAAGGGCTTGCAGGTTACATTAACGTCTAGGTCAATATTCTTACATCTATTAGACATCTGCGATATGATGTCAAAAAGACATCTAACGCGGATGTCAAAATGGCGTCAATTAGACGTTGTCGTACATGTATATGACGTCAACGTAATAACATTTAATAGACGATGTATAGACATCGCCGACATCGCCTAAAATAATAAACCAAGTATTTAGTACAAATGAGTATATTTTTCGTCAATAAAAACAATATCGCTGAGAACAGAATATCAATTAAACTTTTTTGAAATAAAAATGTAACAACGTTATTTCCTTAATTATATTTTATTTCCCTGATGACTACAATAATAAAAAACTTAACATTTTTATTGGTTTCAATCCCAAATTAATCTGTTATTGTTTACCTCACTATGCCCACATAACAGGTTGTTTTTCGGCAAAGTTTCCTTCATTTGCTGTTCGTCTGATAAAGCAACTTTTCGCTAGCAAATTTATCACATATTTGCAGTTCTTTGTCTAGGCAATGCTTTTTCCTGATAGTTATGACAACTTGGCGGCAACTTAACATGAGTTTGCCATTTCACATATTCACCGTAGGTGGTGTTCACATAGAAAAAAATAATAATTATAATATTTTGGTTAGCACCATTGGATTCAGCTAAAAAAAAAACAAATAATTTAGTACCTTGAATCATTGCTCTATGTACATTGGTTACTGGATACTGAAAGTGGTAAACACAGTACGTTGCCCCAAAGTCAGCCTTATAGGAAATAAGTAAAATTCTAGGCCTACATCTCGCTTATTTCTCAATATAATAAAACTTTTGGTTTGCGGCTTCATCTAGATGAGATTTAATGTCAAAATCAAGTAAATCTCGCTATGTTCAATTGATAGTGTAGTGTGGTCTTGATTGAACTAGGTATGTTCTTTTGCCTTAGAAATTAGCCGAGTATGCATATCTGCTGCAACGGGGGTATTTCACTTTCACGTTATTTTGAAATTTCATGTATACACTTACCTCATTACTCTTTTAACTACTCGCATTGAGCTTATAATTACTTTACATCGATTTGAGTAGAATAGAATAGTATTTAAACAATTATACGAGGTAAATATAAGTAAAAAGTTTTTGTCATTACACTTTTTAAAATAGTTGTTTACTGAAAATATATTACTATAGAGTGAATGGGGGAAAAAGTGACAAGGAGGCACTTTATAACTCGTTCTCAGTCCTTAAATGTTATCTCAGCACTACATTTGGATCCTATAATGTTTACCACCAAAGCAGTAGTTAAGATGAGATTTTGCCCTGTGATTATTATCAGGTCTGGTGGTGTAGTGGATACAGGCTCAGCTTACGAAGGTAAAGGCCCCGGGTTCAAATCCCAACATAGGTCAACAGAATTTGCATAGTGGTAACGTGTGTAGAAACTATGTACAAATGCATATCCTTACTTAGGTTTTGTTATTACACTTTTTGGATTTTTTATATAATTTATAATTACAATTTTGTTATTCGTTACTTTTTGTATGTTAATTGGATGTTCTGTAGATGTCAATATATGGATGTGTAATTAACATCTATTGAACGTCTATTCAACATCCACGTAGAATGTTGATATAAGGTCGATAATGGTGACATTTGAACGTTGTAGGAATGTCTATTAGACGTTAGACGTCTATAACGGTCACGTTTAATAGACGTGTGTGGTTTAACATGAGGTACATCTATTAGACATCTAGTTGATGTGACTGTGCTATCTGGGAAGGTAAAATAAAAATCAATCGAGGAAACGTTTAATTTCAATCGAGGAAAATGCAACCTTAAGGATGCAATTAAATGTTGAAAAACTAAAAGTTTGAATAAATGGTAAAATTCAATCAGTCTATTTGGTAATTTGTAAAAATTGCACATTGTAAATAACGTTTGGTTATGCGAAACATTGTTATCCTTTCAGCGGGCGAAGCAGCAGGTATCTGTTAGTTAGTCATTCATTATTATAAATTTAATGTTTCCTTACAATTCAATATGTATATATTATCTTCCTAAGATATATACATTAGATTATAAGGTAAGGGGCCATCCATAAATTTTACGTAAAGCTAAAATCAGCCTTTTCAAACCCTTCCTCCCGCCCTTGTAACGGACTTGTAACGCTGGCACTAACCCCCCTCAAAAAATTATGTAACTCTGTGCTATCCCCTCTCCCTAAAAAACGTCAAAAACTTTGTACTTTGAAGATAATTAAACATGTTTAAAGAAATTAAGGAATTAATCATAGTTATATAACGTTGCGTTGAACCCCCCCTCCCTCCTTGGTGGCATTACGTAATTTATGGACGACCCCTAAGATTAAATTTTAAACGATTATAAATTCAATGAGTATACAGGTCTGCTGCAATATGATTTTTTTACTTTGATGAAGATTTTATAGCAATTATTCAACATGTTCTGTTAGATACAGCACGTGTCCAATGAGCACGTGCCCAAGCACAGTAAGTGGCTACGACATATTTATATATCTACTGTACATTTTAAAGTCATGTCATTTCACCCAAAAAATTTTATAGGAAAGGAATGTTTTTCAGCCATTTGGTTCAACAGGTTATTTATTATACACCGTACTATATGACTGATAACCATGAAATATTAATATTAATGCAAAAGTTACTTTTACTATCACAGATTCATAATATTTAATTTTGTGAACTTAGTTCTTCTACTTTTTTTATAATTTGGGATTAGGACGTTACTGAATAAGAAACCAGTAACCGCCAGTTCTGAGAAAGTTAAATAAACACATTTAAAGCTCTGTTTTGGAAAAAAACTGAAAGCCTTTTTCTTTTAAAATTTGATTTCAGATCAATGATGAATTTTTCAAGGCTTACGTTAAAATAATTATACTCAAAGGTAAAGTTTACACACTTTTTTTGGTCATAATAATCATTGAACTTTTTAATTGTTTTTTTAGTCTTCATTCATTTGTGATAACTTTTACATCACATATTTACCATCTTTTGAATTTACATTAATAATCCCTACTTTGAATTTTAAGAAATTTATAAATACCTGTCTCGCTAGCGAACAGTATGGGCGGAGCTAGGTTGGCATTGGCGTAGTGCCGAGGCTGGGCGCCCACGAAGAGCCGCAGGACAAAGCAGATAAGAGCAGTGAAGATGGCCAACCCTGTAGCAACTCCGAGGAGCGTGGAAGTGTCTGTTGTCACCACCAGGATATCTAGCACAGAGGGGGGGGGGATGTCAGATGTTGGATTTGCTAGACTGAAAGTCCCGACAGCCTACTAGGCATGTTGCTTTCTTGGTATACTGTACAGTTTACGGAAGTAGGGGTTTTGCAGAGGTTGGAAAGGTAGGACATGGGTTCAGTCTCAGGGCCGCCGAGAGGGGGGGGCAAAGGGGGCAGATTGCCCCGGGCCACAAAAGGAAGGGGGCCACATTTTGAGCTGAGAATATTTTTGAGGATTATTAAATATTAGAGTTTTTCAATTAAGGAGACCAAAATGAAATGTATTAAAATATACAAAAGAAACTTAGTACTTAAAAAAGTATATAAATTAAAGTTACCTAACTTATCATTTGTCTTGTTTTGGTAGGCTACAATCATTTGGTTTTCTTACGTCTCGTCTGGGGCCCCCGAGGTTAAGCCGCGTTTACACTATACAACTTGTTTTATAAAGTTGTGTTGTTCAAACAATTATACTAATTGTTTTGAACATGACTAAGAAATCAATGAAAATTTTTAAACAAGTTGTACAACAAGCGTGTTTTAAAACTAAAAATCGTGTTTTACAACAGGTTGCAGGTTTCCCGAGCCGTGTCGGGAAGATCGAGGGACATTTTGTTTTGTAACCTTTTGCTGTACAACATGTTTTAAAACACAAGATCGAGTTAAAAAAAACAAAAGTTGTATTAAACATGTTTTACAAACTAAAGTTCATAAAACAAGTTGTATTGTGTAAACGCGGCTTTCGGCCTGCACCAGACCTCACATTAACTAAATCCGTACCGAGCTCAGCAATCGTCCAATACCAATCGTCTGCACCCTAAAATTCATCACGAAACCTTTTTTGTACAGACCTACGATGGACCAAGGAAAATGACTCCTAGCTTTAACTTATATTTAAAAAAAGAATAATCGTAATAACAATCACTACTCAAGACGAGACATGAATTGTTTCCAGTGATTAACAACTTCGGCTTCGTTTATCATCTGAGTTTGAGCTTAGCTATGAACCAAGGTCCCTAGAACTACAGGTTTCCTCACACAAAACCTAAAGCAGATCCAGATTGTGATGCCATCAGCAGACCGTAAGAATGCGCTCGCCTGATGTAGCCTCAAGCTGGCACAATAAAGTATCTTGGCCAATCAGAGTAGTTATTACTACACCTTTGATTTAGGCTATACTTTTACCCAATTGTAATAGGCAAGGGCTAGGATACAACCGGAAAAATGGTGTCCTGGTGACGTCACGCGCTCCACAGGCATTATGGGACTTGGACAATAGAAGGAAAACAAGTCAAGTGGTTTATTTATAGTAGTTAGGTAGTCCGTGAATAATTTGTATATCTTAAAACTGTTTCTTAAATCATTTTTACCCCCAAGTACAGGCTTATACATTTTTAGTCTAGTGCTTTTAATCCAAAGTTATGTGTTATTCAGTAATCGTATTAAAAAGGATTGTAGCCTACTTACTTTTACTGTTTGTAATGTTCTAAATTTTTAAAATTCATAAGTCAAAAGTTTAGTACAGACCTGTGATGTAGTTGTTTTGTACTAAACAGTTTAAGATATTCAACATTTTTAGATAAAAAATGTTGTAATCATCAGATTTCACAAATTTAACTATTTAACAGACAAAAGTATTTTTTATTTACGATTTTTTGTATTGAGGGGCCTCGCTCCCAAACTTTGCCCCGGGCCTCAAAATGTCTGTCGGCGGCCCTGTTCAGTCTTGTGAACGAGAGGTCCATTCCTAACAAACCTACTGAGCTCTGAACCTCCAAAATGATTAACTCTCCAGCCCTGATGATGATGACATTCCAAGAACCGCAGCCCAGGAGCCTTCCATGTTTCAAAAAGCACCAACCAGAACAGTTTACCCAGTAGATTCAGTATCTTAGCTTCCAAGACTTGTTCATGATAGCGTACTCATGCTCAGTTGGGAATCAAAGCAGTATCATACACAGGATTTATTTTCAGGGGGATATTCAACCGGGGAATCACGAGAGTATGGAATATCCCCTGGTGGGAAGGGAGTCTAGGAAATTTTTGAAAATTACAACTGTAAATTGGCTATTTTAGGCAATCTAGAGCCATAACGACAAACAGAATAACTCGAGAAATTTGAACTAATATAAGGCTGCCCACTGATTAGATTTTGAAAATTTTGGATTGGAATTTTAGTGAAACGTCTTTACACCATAAAAGAAATTGCATAATATGTATTTATTAGGCCTATAGCTAACAATGAAGAACAGATCTAGATGTCATTAACCTTGATAAAAAAGTCAATTTTTATTTAATTTGAAAGTTAAAAAAATAGATCTTACATTCTTATCCATTTAATGCCTCGGATCATCTGGACCTGAAGAATCTGAATCCTAGATTATCTAGACAAGGTTGAGGCAAACAATTACAATGAAAATGCTGGTTTTCTCGTGTGTGTGTGTGTAATGTCTCTTAAGTCCAAGAATCAGACCCGGATCTGACCCTTCAGAAAAAGTTTAATCTCCAAAATTCGATAGACTTATCACACATCTTCCTCGATTTGAAGTGAGACATAATGGCGAGACTTGGTTTTCAGGCAATGTAGGCTTAAAACGAGATTCGTCTGCTGCAATATTAGAACAAGAATTGCCAAACAGACGAATACTGTATTGTATACGACGTGAGAAGACGACAATATTCGTATGACAGATTTAATTCAATTCATCTTTTCCCCCATCTGCTATGTTTAGACGCTTTTTCTCCTTGTAGTGGGTGAGTAGAATAATATTACTTTTGCAAATATGTTGAGGTTCAACAGATTGCAGGCCCTAACAGCTGATTTAGTAGGAAGAATAATCACATAAGAATATAATTGACAACAATCAGCTGATCGCTGGTGCATGAGTGGTTGCAGCTACTCAGATGCAGGCACTAATTGCAGATCGAAACAAAATGGATAATATAGTCTGTTAATTACAAAGTCAATGAAATAGATGTTTAAAGACTGGGTATCTATTATTGGAAGTGGAGGGAAAATGTTGTGTGTATTTCGAGAGTAAAGTAATTTCGCCTGCCTTGTGAAAATTGTCGCCCTCGCAAGCTCAGGCGCCAACATTTTCACTTGTGTCACAATGTTATACTTTACTCACTCAACACACAAATAACTATTACTGTTCATTTTATAAAAAGTAGCGCCACAATTTCATAAATATACCTAAAATAAATCTTTACTCTTAATCTACATAATTATTTCACAAACAATTCATCCAAAGATTATGCTTCTTGCATCAGCAGGTATTCCCTCAGTACCTTCTTAAGTTTAAGGTATTTCTCAATTGCTTTAAACTCTTTAGGGACATGTTAAAAACTTTATTCCAGCATAGGAGACTCTCTTTTCAAAATATTCCAAATTGTGTTTTGGCAAAACTTTGTCACATTTATTTCTTGTATCAAATGAATGAAAATCTTGGTTGCTCTTAAAACTATTGATATTATATTTAAAATACATAATACATTCCAATATAATAATACATATCGCCTTCAGTTGATAATGGCTATTAACAGTTAATATATTGAGTTTAACAAAATATGGCCTTACAGACACATCAAATTTAAAATGAAACACTATTTTTATAGCTTTTTTTTAACATAAATTTTCTTTAAGTTTTTGCACTAATAACTTTGATCCTCACTTCATATTTCTTATATATTTATTTTTGTATTTTATGTAAATTCAGGTTATATTACCCTGGTCTTCAGCTTTAATAAATCTGATATAAGACAAATGAGCTGAAGATGAAGGTAATATAACCCGTTTTTATTTGTTCTTGTCAGCTTTTGAGGCTATACAGCATGAATAAGTATTTTATTGTGCCTTTAGAAAATATGTGACGAGCAGATGGGAAAAATTAGGTTGTTCAAACTATCCAGTTAAGAAGTTAGAAGCCTATGGATTTTTTCAGGTAGTTAAAACAGAAAATAAAAATATGTTTTTGAATAGCTAATGAGCAAGTAAAATTAGTAAATATTTTACCAACCACTCTCAGAGCAACTCAGTAGAGTTGAACTTTTCAAATTGAACAACAGGAAACTCTGGTCAAAAATGGAAAAGGTATATCATTAACTCTAGTAAATTTACCAAGGGAATTATGTCTTACCCAATTATACAGTGTGTAAAAAAAGTCCGTCCCCCCCTCCTTTATTTATTTTTTTGTTAAGACAAATGATCAACCTTTGGGGAATGATACTAACTCAACCCTAATTATTTTTTGACGTTACCAAAATTTTTGAGTGTCCCCAAAAATGGGGGATTTTTGGGGCAACTAAGAATTTTCAAATGCAAACCCCTCTTGAGTGACCCCTCATTTTATAGAGCTTTCAAAAAGTAGGTGAATGGTGAAAATTGGAGGTCTCTAACGTGTTTCTATCCAAATTGACAGCTTGTCAAAGTTTTGAATACAACACATCCTTGAAACCTGGCGTCTAGGGCATTTGGAGTTTTAATTCACCTTTGGTAACGTAAAAATGAAAAATGTTACCTTTGGCTAGGAAAAATGTTATTAAATTAAAAAGTAGTCTCTTTTGGTGATATTTAAAATTTTGAGTATCCCCCAAAAATGGGGGATTTTGGGGGCATCTCAAAATTTTCAGATACAAACCCCTTTCGAGTGACCCCTCATTTTAAAAAGCTTTAAAAAATTGGCGATTGGTGGAGGTTGGAGGTCTCTAACGTGTTTCAATCAAAATTGGCAGCTTGTCAAAGTTTTGAATAAGACTCATAAAAACTTTGACAAGCTGTCAATTTGGATAGAAACACGTTAGAGACCTCCAATTTTCACCATTCATCTGCTTTTTGAAAGCTTTTTAAAATGAAAGGTC
Source organism: Flexamia atlantica (assembly GCA_035578135.1). Lineage (NCBI taxonomy): Eukaryota > Metazoa > Arthropoda > Insecta > Hemiptera > Cicadellidae > Flexamia > Flexamia atlantica. Next base: position 31,586,772 of record JAQJVK010000010.1, read on the forward strand.
ACTCGAAAGGGGTTTGTATTTGAAAATTTTGAGTTGTCCCCAAAATCCCCCATTTTTGGGGGACACTCAACATTTTAAATATCACCACTATATAATTTAATAACATTTTTCCCAGGCTCGTTTCACTTTTACGTCACCAAAGGTGAGTTAAAACTCCAAATGCCCTAGACGCCAGGTTTCAAGGATGTGTTGTATTCAAAACTTTGACAAGCTGTCAATTTGGATAGAAACACGTTAGAGACCTCCAATTTTCACCATTCATCTACTTTTTGAAAGCTCTTTAAAATGAGGGGTCACTCAAAAGGTGTTTGTATTTGAAAATGTTGAGTTGCCCCCAAAATCCCCCATTTTTGGGGGACACTGAAAATGTTTGGTAATGTCAAAAAATAATTTGGGTTGAGTTAGTATAATTCCCCAAAGGTTAATTGTTTGTTGTAACAAACACAAAAATTAAGGAGGGGGGACGGACTTTTTTTTACACACTGTATATGTTTTAGTATTTTTTCATCTTTTTTTGTTTCTAATGATTAAACTATTATTACTTCTGAAAGAAAATACAAAAAAAGGATCTTTTCCGTTTTACGTATACCACCATTCCAAATTTACCCTTCAAGCTTGAATTTTGACCGAGCACCATAAACTAGGTCAAATAATTGTTATTAATCATTTTAAAGTGGAAATTCCTTGAAAGAATATTTTACCTGCGGTTTTGTTATCTTATCTACCGTTATCTCTGTCTAGACGCGATAAGCCAGCGTCTGGCCGTCTAGCGGTCGCACTTCCAGTTGGTTAGGTTAGGTTAGGCTGGGTTAGATTAGGTTAGTTAGGTTAGGTTAGGTTAGCCTAACCTAATCAAGCTTGAATTGATTTTTGACCAAGCACCATACATAGGTCAAATAATTGTTATCAATGATTTTATGTGGAAATTCCTTATAAGAATATTTTACCTTCGGTTTCGTTATCTTATCAACCTAATTTGTTAACCTAACTTAAAAAAAATCAAGCTTGAAAAACAAACATGAAACAGTGGTATATGTATAACGGAAAAGATCCCAAAAAAACTATACATGAAAGTTAGTCGCTAACTATTAGCTATTTGTCTCAATGTAATAAATGTATTTAAAATTGTGTTAACTCTGGTGCTGGGTTGTGTTTTAACAATTAGGTTGCTAGGTTTAAATTAGAAAATTACGTGTTTGAGTGATACAGTGTTTACAATAATTAATTACAATCATTAGTTTTTTGGAAATTAAGTTTCAAACATTTTTTTTCTATTATTTCAAAGTTTTTGTAGGTTTTTTATACAACTAATATATGAAAATCCATAAAATATGCAAGGGAATGTATAATCTTTAGTATATTTTTAATAACACAACGTCTTATATAAAAATCACAAATTTTGGTCTTGACTGTAAGGAGCATTAAATATAAGTTAAAAAATCAGGGAGTGAGTTTTTATTGATATGGTATGATGTAAATAGGTTTAGTTCAGGGACATAATTGCCTGAAAAGTCTTAATTTTACTTGGTTTTTATGTGAACAAATATGAGAACACGGAATTGACAAAAAATACTCAAATATATCTATTTTAGTTTGTTCAACTCCAAGCAACTGTTCCTGTTGTATTAAAAATCTTTATTTTACAATTGACAAGGCCAGATTTCCCAATAGGCCCAGTAGGCCCGGGCCTATGGGTGCAAGCTTCCAGTGGGCGCAAATCCAAAACCCGGCGACAGACAATTTTGTCGTGGTGATCTGTCCGCAAGGTATTCAAAATTATGAAATGTACTATACTTCCTAGACTTACTATGAAATGTACCCATTGCTGACCTCTGCTCTAGTATAAACCAGTCAGAAAGCCATCTAGGACATCTTTATACATAACCAAACATTTGTCAGATTGCCATGAAACTGTGGGGTGTAGTTTTATTTGTGCCTGGAAAGGTTTTTGTGTGATTCCTGCTCTTTAAATACTCTAGGGCTCTATCCTTTGGCCATTTAAAGGTCCAATGTTTAACCGTATAGAAGAATATAAATTAACTAATAAACAAAGGACATAAACCAATTGAAGTGTGAACAGTGCGGATACAGTAGCTTTTGGACCAGAAGCAAGAACTGCTATGACCAAATATTTTTTATAATTCAAAATACAAATGCCATTGACTATGACTATTGCTTTCCACCCCATGAGAAGAACAAGTGCAGTAGCCATCATTATTAAGGTCTGAGTTACCAAGGTATTTATTGCCATTACAATTTCATGGGGACTTGAAGAAAGCTCTTATTAATGAGTGTCTCCTTATCAAGGTTCTTCTGTATGAACTGAACTTGCAAATGGAGAGACTATTTTTTATTGGTTTATTAATATAAAGAGTTTTAAATTATGTTTTGAACTTGCAAATGGAGAGACTATTTTTTATTGGTTTAATAATATAAAGAGTTTTAAATTATGTTTTGGGAGCTTAGAAAATCTTTGAGAAGCAAAATATTTGAACAGACGAACGATGATCAAAGAATTCATCAAGCTTGTCAACTTCGACCTGAGTCAACCACTGGTTGCTTAAAATTCACCTCTTCCCTTCTTATCTCTGCCTCATTTTGTTGTTCTTCTTAGTCAGATATTTTAACCCATGACAAATACAAAATTTGATCCCTCTATCTCAAGGCTACCCTAGGCAGGACAGCATTTTAGATAGGATTTCATTGTAACTAGATGGATAAATGTTTTTAAGGATGTTCTCTATGTTCTGTAAAAGTTTATAATAAGTCTTGATTTTTACATATTTGTCAGTGCCATAATTGTTTGTACTGACAAAATAAAAACTACATCAAAACAATTTGCTCTTAATGTATATCCTAAATGTAACAAATCTACGGGGGCCACAAAAAATGTGGTACTGAATATCAAGAAATGTTGTAATGTCTCGGTATGTTTATGTGTTATTGCGGATGTTAGGGGATTCAAAAAATGTGCAATATCTAGAGATTTTTCTTATTGAGGTACTTTATATTAAGCTTGAACTTTATATAAAAATTCATATATATAAATATATATGAATTTTAACAATTAATTACTGTTATTACACAATAAACTCAATCTATATTATGGTTTATTTTGTATTAATATCTGAAAAATCCATATAGGTGTTGTATTATTATTTTATTTTGGCAGTGTAAAAGTGTAAACCATTTCTTTGAATTCTAGACCGGTATAATTTTAGATACTTTTGGACTTTCTTTAAATATGATATTTTTGATATGTTTGGTAAAGATAAATTCAAAAGAAATGAATCTCTTGCACATAAATTACTGTGCACCGTTTACTTTTATCACTGAAATATCAAACAAATTCTAAAGTGTATTTCATAAATCTATATTTGGTTTCATGTACTGCAACTTTATATGAAATCTCCAAAAGAATGATGCAATGTGTATAATATTCACAAACGAAGATGTATTTTAAGCGATTTTGCAAACTGCTTTGTTTGTTTAAAAGCTATTCCAGTTAAACTGAGTAACCCTTTGATTGAGCAACAAATACAGTTGATTGTGATTTGTACTTTTTTATCGAAATGATCAGAGTAAAACAGAGCGACCTATAGAAATAATCCTCCTATTGTTGAATGGTCATGAAAGTGTATTGCAGGTAGCACACACAGTTGTTCTGCATCATCAAATGAATATGTTTTATACTTCACTAGGTTTGATTAGATCTAATAAGTTTTCAGATGAATTTATTAATCAAAACATTCTCATTTTGTTTTTGTTTTAATAGAAAAATAACAATATCTATGTGGAGGCTCGCAACTAATTTTCATTAGTGAAAATTAAATTTATATATGTTTTAATAATTATTATTTCAATGAGTAAAAATGCTAAAATTAACTTGATAAGTGTAAATTCAAGCAAATTCAAACTCATAAAAAAGTATTGAGAAAATTAAACTATTAAACTAAAATATAACAGAATAGTATGTTTATTTTAGAGTTTTATCCACAAAATCCCACAAGCAATGCTGAGCAACATGATATAAAAAATTCAGATAAAAATCATAATATTTTAATATTGTTCTTATAATCAGTGTGCAATTTTAAAATTTATAATAACAAATCTAAAACTTTTTTGAAACAAGATGTGTGAGAAACAAACAAAGAAAGAATAGAAGTTTTTTCCAAAAACTTTTTCTTGAAAAACTGTAGAAAATTAATCATTGTTTTACTGTTTATTTTGTGTGAGTTACCTTGTGAACAGAAGACCCTCTTGTGAGGCCTGGAGAGCGTGACCTCGTGGTAGCCCTGCTTGCATTGACAGATGGCGTTGTGGCGTATCTGAACGCACTCGGAGTGCTGATCTGAGTATGTGCACGCCTTGTGGTAGAAGCACTGGTCCCCCAGCCGTGAGGCTGTAACATCAGATTAAATTAAAAATCTCTTTATTCATCAAAATGCAAAATGAACTTGGACAGTGACGGATCTACACTTAATTTCACCCCTGGCCAACACCAAAAGCAAGAAGGTAATTTTTATTTAAATTTTATTGTTGGTCGGCGACTTTCAAAATAAACTTTATTAAGTTGGGGGGCACGTGCCTCCCTAGCACGTTGCCTATGCTGCAGACCTTGGTTTAACTACAGTAAAAACCAATAGCTGACATCCTTGTCTTCAGCTGATTCTGTTACTCCCTGGGGAGGAAAAGCGCTTTTTAGCCCCGCAACACGAGTGATAAAAACTGCCGTTTTCGTAGCAGTATAACGAAAAAGTTTTTTATTGCATGGAGTATAAGAGATGCAATAGGTAGATGGAAGGAATAGGTAGATGGAATAGGTTCAGTTAAGCTTACATTTGACATTTTTAAGTGGCTGCCATTTTGAAAATAAACATTACAAAAACTTCTTTTCTGTAATTAGAAGTTTAGGTTTCATAATGTTACAATAAACAATTCTTAAACTAAAAATTATTTTGTAAAAAACCAAATCACAGATGTACGAGTAGAGAGAACCCCTTTTTCACCCAGAGCGCATATGACACACTGCAATCTTCAATGTTTGATATATTGACACAAATATCGCCCCAAGTATATATTGAAGAATGGGTTGAAATTTTGGTTTAAACTGGACAAATATACTTCCAGTAAGATTACGGTAATTAGTAAATTTGATTATTATTATGATTTAATAATAATTCTCAGTGAGTATTCGAACCATTATTATAATTAAAATTTGACTTTAAATTAAAGTTTTTCAGTTATTTCTTAACCGGAGCCAGCCTGGCGCCTGGGACCACCCCTCCCCAAGATCTGTCACTTAACATGAATGGTGTAAGTTTTGTTGTTACTAATTATATATACCATTTGCTCTTATTTATTTTGTTCTTGGTTACCATTTGCTTGAAGATACTCACTAAAAACTTTATGAGCAATATTCTAGTCTCCTGAGATTTTTACATTTTCTTTATAGCTACAATAATTAAGTGATTATGTGGCATCCTTGATTATGAATACCTTTAGCTCCCTCCTAAATTTTCTTTTATTTAGTGCCAATACAGGGTGTCCCATAAGTAAAGTGCCAAACTTCGGGAATAGGTTATATGGGTCAAAATAAAGATGTAATGAAGAATAACATTTTTTCAAAAAACCCTTTGTTTACCAGATATCCACAATTTTGTATTTTTTACAAAATATTTTTTATCTCCCAAGTTTTTGAATCGATTTTTTTGAAACTTGGAATGCACTGTATCTAGTCAAGGTTAGTTAAAAAAATTAGCATGATTAAATGATAAATTTTGAAATGGCGGCCGTTTAAAATATTTAAGTTGAAATTACGAAAAAACAAAAAAATCGGTGGTATTACAAAAAAATATAAAGGATAACAATTTTTAGAAAATTTTATTTCCCATCTAACAACACCAAATTTATGGAAATCGGTTAATGAACAACTGAGTTATGATCGTATTTAGCTAGTGAAGTAGCATTTTTTTAAGCAAAATAGTCCATTGTTGTGCTAAGCCATGCACTAATTCGACCATAACTCAGTTGTTTGTTAATCGATTTTCATAATTTTGGTATCGTTGGATGGAAATAAAATTTTCCAAAAATTATTTTTGTTTATATTTTTTTTGTAAATTGTACCATTTTTCGGTATTTCAATTTAAAGATTTTAAACAGCCGCCATTTTGGAATTTACGATTCGATCATGCTGGTTATTTTTTAAAAAAATAACCTTGACTAGATACAGGTGCATACTGAGTTTCAAAAAAATCAATTCAAAAACTTAAAAAAAAAAATATTTTGTTAAAAATACAAAATGGCGGATATCTGGTAAACAAAGCGTTTTAGGAAAAATATTTATTCTTCATTTTATCTTTATTTTAACCAATATAACCTATTCCGGAAGTTTGGCACTTTACTTATGGGACACCCTGTATAAATTGAATTTGTTTTTTTTAAGGTGAAGTTCTAGTATGTGGTTGTTCAAAGCAGTATTTGTTTAGGTTATTGTATAATAATAGTGGTTTTCCTTCAGTTAAAGCCAATTGAAAAAATAGTTTTGAAAGATAAAACTGTTTCGTAGTTGTACAATCCATATTGTCATTATAAATTATTTAAAATGTCATTTTATTGAACAATGGCCTTTAGAATTAAGGCCAAAAATAATTCTTATTGCTCTTTTTTTTGATTTCAGAATTGTATTCAAAATACTAAGGAGTGTAGCTCTACGGTGAGATTCCAAAAGATTGCTGAAAGTGTATGAAAAATTTACTGACTTGAATAGGATCGAATCACACAGATTTTTTCATCTTTCCAACACATTTTGCCTCAGTGCTGGCCTTAGCGAGTGTGAGGGCCGGGGGAAGAAAACGTTTGCAAAAGCCCAAACGTACAACACCCTTAGTTTGCATATCCCTAATAACCCCCCTCCCCCAACACCAATCTTACTCAATGTATTCACGGTTGAAAAATTTTAGTAGGGGAGTTGGGAAAGTCACGGTTAAAAGTTGAGCTGAGTAACTATTATTATTATTATTAGGAGGTGGTCTCCTCCCCCTACAGTTGGGTGATTTGTGTCATGCGATGACATTGCAACTACTGTGGAACATTTTTTAATTCACCGGCACTAAGCTCCACCCATAGAATGGATGAAACTAAAGGAACACTGCTACTGATTCATGGATTCATTGCTACTTCCCCTTGGTACCTAGAGAGGAACTTTGAATACTTCCAGTAGTTTAAACCTTATTATTTTTTACAGACCTCGGCTTATTATTTTCGTACAACTAATATCATAAAAGGTGAAATCGTATTTGACTTACTGTTTTGCTGTATTTTTAAATTGTAGTTTTGATATTATATGTCATCATTCTCATGGTTTGATAAATATCTATGTGCCGTTTTATTGTAATTTTTTTTGTAGGGGGGAACAGGTAGTCTGGGTTGCCCCACCCCACAAGAAAATCCTGTGAGGGTACTACAGCCATTATTTTGTCTTTTTTGTACAACTATCAGAAAGCTTCCCTTAGATCATCCCTTAGACTCACAGCCTTTAGAGGATTAATTATACATGGGACGCAAAAGGAAAAAGGAATAGGTAGATGGAATAGGTTCGGTTAAGCTTAGACTGAGTGGGCAAAGGTATACCTTTATCCAATGGATGTTGGAACAGGGCCTCAAGGGATCAGGTGGCCCTCATATTGGTCGTCAGTACACCCCTGCCTACCCTGCCCTCAAGTCCAGCCTCCCCTGGTGGGGAACTGAAGTTTTTCAGTGAAAGACAGCTACAACACTGGCTCCAATTGTGACAACTTCTGTTATTTTACCCAGTATTGGTACCTAAACTAGCAAAAGCCAGTTAGGATCCCACTAGGGGAACTCTTTATTGTAATTATATTATTTGTTGTCACCTACTTTAAACATAGGAAAACACGTATCAGAAGCGCGAGGTCCCCCCAGGCGCAAGGCCCTGGGCGGCCGCCCCTGTCGCCATACCCTAAGGCCGGCACTGTATTGTATTGCCCATATGAAACTTTTATTTAATTACTTTATTCGCTTGAGAATTCCGAGATAAATTTGTATCAATTTTCAGTCCCAAGAATTTCATATTTTTTATCGCTTGTTAAGTTTTAGGACTTATTTGTTTTGATGAGTTGAATGGAAATCTTTTCAAAAGATTATGAATTTTTTATGAAAAAGTTATGAATTTTTTTGTCTGTATTCAAAAGCAACTATTATCATAATTTGCTAATCTCATATTCAGAGTTAGCTGGACTGTAAGGTTTGATCATCAAAGGAAGAGTTTGCTAGATTCTGTTAGGAAGGTTTGTAAAGTAATGTAGCAACATGTGCAGAAAATGACAACAGTGAGGGGAGTGATTAAAAGGATTTATTGTGAACTGGCCTATTTTTAGTGCAATTTTTCTTAATGAGGTGCATTGACAAAGAACACTGTAATTTGTTTGAAAATGTTAACTCGGATGAATAGCTTGAATTCATTTCAGAATGGATATTATTCAATCCCATATTACTGGAACATTTTCAATTAACAAGTTTAAAAATGTTTTAAAATTTTGATAAACCAAGGGAGTAGTCATACTCAAACATATATGTGAAATAATATAAGAATATTTATAAGTAATCTCATCAAATCAAGTGTTGTACAACTTAATTACAGTGCTTTAAATCTGATACTGTAATGATAAGAAAAAAATACACAAAGGACTGGGACTTTTTTTGTGAGAAAATGCCTTACTTTGCCATGTTCATTAATTTGTTTTGTTGATAGTAATCTTAAGGTTATTCAGGTCTCTTAAACTCTGACTCCCCTAAAGGGCCCCCCATATCACACTGAATATGACAAAAAATGTTCCTTTTCTGTATTTTAGGTTTTTTTTTAATTTGTTCTTGTGCTTTGCCACTCAATTTTATATACATTTATATATTATTAAGAATACACCTTTTTTATATTTATATAAGATTTTTATTTTATTTTTTTAACAATATTAGTTGGCTAATATAATTATTAAATAAATAGGGGGCCTACATAAATAAATAAATATTTTATTCAGTCAATAGACAAATACATGCAATAGACATTGCCATTTTTCAATAATTTCACATACAGTTGGCAGCACAGCAGCGGGCCTATACATGCAGAAACTTGAAGTTAATACAATTATTTATCACTCAAAAACAAGGCATGGCAAAGTGATGCATCATGCAAGTAAACATTACAAAACAATTCTCTCATTTCAAGATCAAGATGGTGCCCAGAACAAAAAAAAAAAAAAAATACGACATGCACTTAAGGTCCACATCCAAATCAACAAAAAGTAGATAACAAACATCAAAATATTCATCTATGCTCTATAAAAGATTTCATCTATGACCATTGCAATAATCACCAATTACGATGTTACAAGTAATGTCATAATAAGGTCTATTATTAAACCAAAATACAAACCCGTTGCATAAAGTTAACATTATGCAACTGTTATTCTACTTAAGCCACTCGTGAGATATTTAGAACACTCGCTTCGCTCGTGTTCTAACTTACATCTCACTCGTGGCTTAAAGACATTCATAATACAATCGTTGCATAAAATACTATAAGAGGAGAGGAGACTTTTCTAACCTTATTAAGATTTTTGTTCATAATCTTAACATAGAAGTTCATAGACTTACTATGAAGGTAGAACGAAGCATTCTGCATGCGGCAAAGAGCAGGACTAAGTGCCGGCTTAATGCGTCTTTATTTACGACAACCGCACATGGAATTAACGAAGTAGTTGGCTTAATCGTCTTTTTGTTCATTTAGTGCTCTCGCTTATGAAAGTTGTAACTTACTGCATCTCATAACAAACGAACATTACCAAAGGATTTTGCTTAAAATTTAAGATAGAAATATCATTAATATAAATACCCGAAGTTTGTCGATAATCAAGGAAATTTTAGAATGAGAAGGAACCAGACATTAATAGGCCATAAATACATTAGGGTAACTAAATCAAATTCATATTGATTAAACGAATGATATTGTATTTGGTAGCAATTTAAATTAGGATATGAAAGAATATTCTGTGCATAACAATCCACAAATTTAAAGTTCAGTATAATATCCATAAGTAGGGCCGAATTTACGATTTTGCCGCCCATGGGCCAAAAGCATTTCGCTGCCCCTCCTCCCAAACGTGACAATTTTCCAGACCTAATCATAGGCGTATTTCGGGGGGGGGAGGGAGGGGTCACTTGCTCCGCCCAATAATTTGGGATTATAATTCATTAGCTGAATAAACCTGAACCTGAATTTTTAAACATTAAAAACACACCAATATTTGTATTTGTATGTCTGCAGATGCCAGGTGGCGAAAGGCCTCAGAAAATATAATTATACAGATATTTTGGCGTTTTTCAATGTTAAAATTTGATAATATCCAATACCAACAATTCGTTAACAAGACTGAATGATTTATTTTATTTGTGGCCAAAAAAATCTCTTGGACATATCGCCGCGGTCTGAAATTCCCTCGATTGTTTCGCTGCGATCATCTCTCACCTGTTCGTGGCTACCAAAGCTTCATTATCGCCTTCTTTTCATCTCGGCTTTTTAGTAGTCGAGAGTCTCTCGGTTGTATCATGGTTGTCAAATCCCTGCAAATCCTCTGCAGAGTGTCTACCAGTCGGCATCCGAGAATACCCTCATTGCAGCAGACCTGCATACTCAGCGAATTTAAAATGCTTGAATAAATAATTGACATGTAGTATTTTTATAAATTTCAACGAATGGTGTTTTTGGTGTCTGGGGGCCCCAAAACGAAAAGTAATGATGGTCCCGGGCTTAGGTCTTACCATGAAACCTACGGTAGTAGTTTTTTCTCTATAGGAGAAATTTGCTAAAAGTCGGGAAAAAGTAATGAATTTAAACATTTGGACGGTAATTTCGATACGTGAGTTAAAACGAAACGAAATATAGCCGTTTTCATCGTTGGTATCGTCATCGGGGCCGACAAATCTCTCGATCGAATCTCAACAAACAAATATTTTCGTAATATCGTACCCGAAAATCAGTCGTTTACATCGCGGCTGGAAAATCTCTCTGACGTATTGCGACCGGAAAATCACTCGCTCGTTTCGCGGCCAGCAAATCTCTCGGTAGCATCGCAGCCGAAAAATTTGAAAATATCTCTTTCGCGTTATGGCCATCAAGCATGTCTCTCAGTGGTCCTTACATCTCTTGGTCGTATTACGGCCAGAAAATCGCATGCTCGTCCCGCAGTCGAAAAATTCCTCGCTCGTTTTGTGGCCGGAAAATTGCCTGCCTGTATCACCGCCGGTAGATCTCTCCGCCTCCGATCTCACCGCCGGGCGCCGGTCGCATTGTGGCCGACAAATCTCTTGCTCTTTTTGCGGCCGTCGCATATATTGGCGATGTCGTGGCCAAAAAATCGGTAGTTTTTACAGCGGTTGGCACGCATGTATGTATCTCGGTCGTTTCGTCGCCAACGAGTCTGTCGCTCTTTTAAAGGGGGCATCATGACCGATTTCACCGATCGTGAAATTTTTTGAAATAATCGGGAGATGTAAGAAAAAAGTTGGAAAAATATCATACGTGGTAAACAACCTGCTTTGGTTTTGCAGCGGCTAACAAATTTCCCGGCCATATTATGGCAATAACAGCTTATGTTTAGACTGTATCGTAGCCCAAGAACAGGGGTTGTTTTAAAAAGCTCTTAGTCGTCCAGTGGCCGTTAAAGTTGTCGGTTCTATAGAGGACGTCAAACCAGTTATTTGTATCGCACATCAAAAAATTCGATCGTATTTTGAGACAAATACCTCGATTATTTGCATAGCCGGCGAATCATTCCACGGGGGAGGGACTTTTTTACAAACTGTATATATCTATGCAGGGTATCCAACTCGACTGTGCCACCATCAGTTGGCATCTAAAAAACTATTAGATTTAGAGAAAACTTTAAATGGGGGACTTCGCCTGTACTTTTTAGATAAAAATAAAAATATGAATTATACTTTCTTGTAAATGGCCGCCATTTTCAAATATGGAGGACACCTTCATTTTTTTTAGGAACACTTTTTATACTTTGACATTTTTTCCTAAACCAGTATCCTGGTTTTGGAGTCTCGAGTGGTCAAAGTGTGATTCTTTCCCATTAGAAATGCACTGCGAAATTGTCAGTAGCATGTATAGCCTGTCATAAACGAGTGGGTTGAATGAAACATACCAAAGTATAAAAGTGCCTTAAAATATAATTTTAGTTGAGATTCAATCATAAAGATTTTTTCAGTCGATATTCACTCTGGAAATGTTTTATTTTTAATATGCTTGTACTTCATTAGGATTGCATGGGTTGGCACAGATAAGATGGACACAATTAATTTCAAATGGGAAAAACTCATACTTTAACTGCTCATATCTCCTCGACCATTGGCTTTAGGTAAAAATACCAAAGTACAAAAAGTTGTTAAAATTAAGTAGGGATGAACGGGATTGGATTTTGAGTTCGGGACGGGACGGGACGGGATTTTTTCTTCCCTCTTCAATTCGGGACGGGATTTTTGTATTCCCTAAAGCTTCGGGAAATGCTCGTTCACAAATTTATTTTACTTCATTTCAATAATAGCGATAAGTTAAAAACAATGTCATACATAACTGTTTTTTATTAAGTACCGTGCCAACTCACAAAATTCAAGAAATAAATTTAAGTGAAAAAATACTAACTTACATGCAATTGACAAAATAGCAAACATTAAAAACACATTCGAAAATATCCTATTTAATATTATAAATGTGAAAGTATGTATGTTTGAGTGAATATCTGACTTCAAACCACGTGAAAAATACTGGACCAACTGAGCTGAAATTTTGCAGGAATAGAGCCACTATATCAGAAAATATTATAAATGTGAAAGTATGGACGTTTGTGTGAATATCTGTCTTCTAACCACGTGAAAAATACTGGACCAACTGAGCTGAAATTTTGCAGGAATAAAGCCACTAGGCCTATATCAGAAAAGGACATAAGCCTATTCACTTCCTTAAAATCCCCTCGGACTACGCCCCGTGAACGTCCGTAGCTTCAATGTTTACATTTTATAAGGATGTAAAAATTCAAATACTGAATTGTAAACAGCTGTGAATAATAAATTTTGACAGTTCAAAGAGCAGAAGTAAGATCAGCTGTAATTTTTATCGTGAGCGAAGCCACGGGCAACTGCTATTAAAAAAATAAAACTAGAAACTCAGTGAAATTACAAATTATTAATTATAAATAAAACACTAACTTGAATAAAAATGGTAATAAAAGTATTGTTTTTCATTATTTTTTATTGAATTTGAATTTTTATTCTTCTTAATTTTAATGCATTGAAAAACAGAAATATAATATATAAGAAATACCAAATATAATACATTTTTAAACGTTCGATAGAGACACAATAGTTTTTGATTTTTTATGGTTTGGTTTCCACAAAGCCAAAAGTAAAATACTAGAGTGGTTATTGCATGTTGACAATATACTGGCATGTATAATCAGTAAATATGTTATTGTATTTTTTCAAACTTTAGGCTTTGAAGTTCCTTGATTTAGAAATGACTCATATTTCTTCCAGCACTTTTAAATACGGCAAAAATTAAAAATCAATTCAGTTTCAAGATGAAAACCTTACAGACTAGTTTTTCCAAGCTTAAAAATAATATGTCTCAAGTTAAATTTAATATTAATTACCTATGAATTTGAAATTTCATTTAAAACTCTCAAATTCTTTACTTTTGTCAACTAACTAACTTTTTTTACTTATTTATGAAATATAATCATACTTTCGGGTAGGATTCAATGACATATAAATCAGTTTAGAAAATTGAATCAATGGGCAAAATCACAATTTGTAGCTGACCAATGTGGCCAATAATATGAAAACAATAATATGATTGTCACTGTCACAAGTCATCAACTTGCCTTCTAGCAAGTTATTTCCGTCGTTTAACCGCTATCAATGAATACCTAAGATTGGTTTTCACACCCGAAGGTGAGTTCACAATGTTACATTTGTCGTTTATCAGCGATCAGCAAATCCACGCGATCGTTTTTTACGACCGACCGCGAGTCTCGTAAAGCAACATCGGCCGTTTACCCGCGATCGGCAAATAGGCGGCCGTTCACGAATTTCGAAAAGCTAGGTTTGCCGTTTATTCACGATCGGCAAACACGCGCGATAGTTTTTCACGGCCCATCTCGAGGAGTTTCGTAAAGCTACATCGGACGTTTATCCGCGATCGGCAGATACGCGCTAGCGTATTTCGCGGCCGTTCGTGAATAGCGCAAAGCTGTTTTGCCGCTCATCCGCGACTCGCAAATATGCGCGATGATTTTCGCGGCCGATCACGAGATTTGCAAAGCTGCATTTGCGGTTTATTTGCGATCGGCAAATACGCAAGATCGTTTTCCGCGGCCGATCGCGAGTTTTGTGACGCTACACTCTAATTTACGCTCGCTAAAACGATCCCGTCCCGAAAATTTCCCGAAGTGAATAAAAATCCCGCCCGAAAATCGGGAATTTATTTTTCCCATAAAATTCCCGAAATTTCGGGACCCGACCATCCTTAAAATTAAGCATAAAAACCAAAAACGCCATAAGATACGCCCAATACTTGGAAGTACTTGGTTTCAAAAGAAAAATCAAAGTTGCCCGCCAGATTGGAAAATGTTGGCCATTTAAAAGCAAGTGGGATTCATATTTTTGTTTGTCTTTCAAAAGTAAGCAAAGTCCTTCTTTGAAGTTTCCTCTTAATCTAATAGTTCCTAAGATGCTAATGGAGGCGCAGTTAAGTTGGACACCCTGTATATATAGAAAATTTTGATCACAAATTTACATCATTTTGCCATTGCAAATTGCTATGAGGCAAAGAATACTTTTTTCAAAATTTTGTTATTGTTGTTATATAAATGGTTTCTTAGAATACTTATTGAATCTTTAACTTATTGAGGTTTAACTGAGACTTCTATCTATCCATCTATATACATACATATATCTATATATATGTCTGTTAACACGATAGCGGCCGTTAATATGGTTTGTTTCCAATGAAATTTGTTGCAGACATGTAAAGTGGTAATCACTCGGACGAGTTCGTAAACCAGCCCAAACATACCACCGGAAGGGGGTGTCAAGGGGGTAAACACCCCATAAAATGAATGGGTTTATATGGGAAAATAAAAATAATCATATTTTTATTTGCACCATTGAACTCAGCTCAAAAAACAAACAATTTATTATTTTGAATCATTGCTCTATGTCTATTTGTTACTGACATATTGAAAGCAGTAAACACAGTATATTGTCCCAGTGTTATCCTTTTGCAAATAAATAAACATTCTATATTTCGCTTGAATTCCTAAACATATTATGTTCATAAAACTTGGTATATGGATGGCTTCTTACAGTTCAGATCCACTGAATATTGATTTAAAAACACTACATTTTTGCACACCTTCTGCAGCAGACCTGCATACTCATTCCCAATGTTACTCTTATAGGAAAAATTTCGTCATATATCGCTTAGGTTGTGATGAAATGTGATTCTAAGTATCAGACGTTCGCTGAGTATGCAGATCTACTGTAAAGGGAGTATTTATAATTATTGTACATTTTATACATCTACTATTTGTGTGTTGAGTGTGTAAATACAACACTGTCTCACGTCTCACGAGGGAGACAATGTACTTTTACTCCCGAAATACACACAACATTTTTACCCCGCTTGCAGTTGTAAATACCCTATCTATAACATTATCCAGCTTATCCATTAACCAGCCCAATCTATAACATTATAACATTATCCAGCCTGGGTACATACCTTTGACTGTTGACTGATAGATACAAGTATTCAAGTTTCAGAAATATTTTTAACTACTCATCTTTTCTCATGCCTTACCATGAATAAATTATAGGCCTATAGTTTTTCAAACTTAAAAATAAAATACAATGGACAAAATAACAAATAATAGAACAATCTGCAATGCCAAATCTGAAAAAATGATTTGAGTTTTAAAGTTAACCTAGTTGAAGTGCATTTATTATGGTAACAGTTGAATTTAAAATTTAAAGGGGGAAATAATAGCAGTATTTAACTTTCGCTGAAAAACATCATTGTTTTGTTTTTATATTTCCACAAAAGAAATATAAACAATGAGAGTTTTACTTCATGTTCCACAATGTGCTTATGCACACCAATCTGTAAACTACATGTTTTTTAATGCGTGTGTCCCTTTTGATCCATGGTTAAGGTGCATTTTCAAGACATCTCTTTTAATCCACAGGTCGGCAGGTAGATTTCACAACCACCCGAAACATCCCTTTTGGTGCAATAGAGAGGGATATCTGCTCTTTCTCTCTCCCCCCCACTCTCTTTCCCTCACCTGCATGTTCTTAATTGAATACTGCCATTTTAACGCAACATACAATTTTACTTTTTTTGCCTAAACGAAACTATATTTATTTTTGAAAGGATATTAAACTACATCACCAAGGCTAGGTAAGACTAGGTGTTTTAAATATTGTTTCAGTATTCAATAGTGTCCTCAGAAAAATAAAGCAAAGTTGTGTATTACGTTTTAGTATTCACTTAACTACTTGAAGGTGAGCGAAAGAGGGAATTTAGGGAAGCAGGAGTGCATGCCCCTCTCTCTTGCACCAAAAGGGATGTTTCAGGCGGTTGTGCAATCTACCTCCTGACCCGTGGATTAAAAGGGATGTCTTGAACATTCCCTTTAACCGTCGATCAAAAGTACCGGCGGATAGGCCTACCGCCTTTTTAATAAGGGTTATATGTTTTGATCTTAAAAGGAAATAAATATATATTAATATTTCAAGTACAAAGTAACAGCTAGCTATATAAAAAGGCTAGTAACAGATTAGCTATATAAAAAATTAGCTAATCTAATGTCAATATGGTGATCTACAAATCCACAAAGTAAATGTTTCTGAACCTAGATATAACATCAATTATATATGAAATTTAATAATTAGCAGTTTTAACAAATCATATAAAACACCTCAGTTTTTTTAATTTCATAAAGGAATCATTTATTTCTAAATTTGTTTATGAAAACAATTCTATGGCTCGGGTGAGGGATTTCAATCCTGAGTTATTTCAGAAATTGATTTGATAACCAAAACCGCACTCTGCAGCCGACAGCTACGCGCGATTGTTGCCGTTCGCGCATTCTGTGAAATCATTTCCGCCATTTACCCGCGGTCGGTAAATTCGTGCGATTTTCACGGCCTTTCGTGAGTTTAGTTTGCCGTTTATCGACAACTGGTGAAAGCCCACTCTAATCGTTATTCTTGGCCGTTTGTAAGTTTTGTAAATTTACATTTGCCGTTGTGCCGTTCGCGAAAAATAAATAAATACGTGGCCTTGTTCTATGGCCTCTGCAAGTTCTCGTGCTTGTACTCGCCGTTCCCCCATGATCTGTAAAGCGATATCATCCCAACATTTTTTTGAAGATGTAAAAGTAAATCTCACCCAAAAATTGGATAAGTAACGTCCTAGACTTTTCTGAAATTTCTGGATCCGTCCAACCTTAGTAGTAGGTTGTTCAAAGGTCCTCAGCCCCTTGGGCCCCATGAGCCACCGCTGGGTACTTAAGAAAAGGGTAAAATTCTGGCCATGCAGCTAAGCAATAGTTGCATTTTAATTCTTATTTTTTCATTAAAAGGCATGATTATCAGAGGGTTTGATTGATACTCTGTAATTCAGTTTGATCTATCTTATTTTGACTTTTTGCGTTTGAATTCAATGCTGGAGAAAAAAACAGTGACTGAAATTTACAAACAGTATATATGTAGTAGTTTCCGTTCATACCTTAAAGGTGATGTATTTTTTTGTCCCTGGAGGATTAAAAATATTACGACACAAATTGCTGAGTGATTTTTCCGATAAATTATAATGTGGATAGTCATCTGTAACGTTTCCATTGAGTGGTTTTATAATGATAAGCCCCCTTTTGAACGAGCCTAATCTAATCTGAACCATGGATTTGTCAAATGTTATTTTCATGGATTACACAATGAGTAATGTTTTATTCCAATGTATCTCAACAGAAGAGGGAATAATTGCAACTCAGAACTGAGTTCATCGGAAAATCAATGTTAACTCTAGGAACAATGTTTTGATTTATTTTGCTTTTGAAGTGAAATGTATAAATACTGATATTTACCAATTATTTCTACTATCCCAATACCGAGTGTCTTTTAAGTCCCAATAAGCAAGCACAGAACATAAATTTATTTATATTTATAGTATTTCTATTCTGTTTTCCCTGGTCCCAACGACTGAATACGGACTGTCCCCCTTAGCAGGTAGAAACAGCGGTATACGGATTGCCTCCC
Source organism: Flexamia atlantica (assembly GCA_035578135.1). NCBI lineage: Eukaryota > Metazoa > Arthropoda > Insecta > Hemiptera > Cicadellidae > Flexamia > Flexamia atlantica. The sequence goes on from JAQJVK010000010.1 coordinate 31,605,168, forward strand.
TTGCCGTGTTCGAATGTATGTCAATATTTATAGACGAGAGTGTACTCAGCATTCATATTAATATTTCTATTAATTAATAGATTTTGATGTGTGCTTCCGGGATATAAAGATTTTTTTGAGTAAAAGTATTATTACCCATAAAATTCATGATTCTTTTCAATATTTAAGATGAGCATATATATGGGAAATCAAATTTTCATTTTAGTGTGCGTGTTAGCACGATAACTACCGGTCTCGTGTAAATGGTCGGATCCTAAAAAAATAATACAGACATGGAAAATTATGTTCTCTCGGACGAGTAAAGCCGCTAGATCGACACATCCAAATCGGGGTGGAAAGAAATTCACCCCTCCGCCGGCCGGTAACCAGTTTTCATTGGCTCTGCCGAACTGGGGAAAGTTAAGCCTCAAGGTTTTCCCTATGGGAGAACTTCATCTGAAATAAAGTTATCCAGATTAGTTTTTCTAACAATGTTTTAAAAATCATTAGAGGCGTTTCCGAAAATATAAATAAATAAAGAGATAGGCCTAAACTTTACATCTATCTTTGTTGTTTGTTGCGATAGAGCACCCTGTATCTAAAAAACGCCACGACAATTATTTGTACTAATATTGGTGTATACAGTCACGACTAGAGGCATTCCATAACAGCAAGGAGGAGCAATCTGTATGTCCCTGTCGCAAGCGCTCAAGGGGGGGCAGTCCGTATCTGCCCAATCCCAACCCCCTAGATTTTTCTTTATACATTAAATTAAAAAGATCAAATTCCAGCAACGTTTACATGACCAAAAAGGGAGTTTTTTGTGTACCAAAATGTTCTTCCCTTCCCCTCAAAATGGGACAGTTTGGGGTATGTAAATGGCAACCCCTGGCTTGTGGCACTCATTTTATAAAAGTCTTATCAAAAGAAGAAAAATGTAGCAAATTAGAATTCTATACGTTAATTCCAAGCAAAGTTATGGGACCTCAAAGTTTGAATTTTCAGACTTGGTTTTAAAACTCTTCACTGTTAACATAGGTCCCTATTATCTTAATTTGTATGAAAAATAAATTTAGGAAATTTAGGAAAACTAGTGGCTTGAAGGGGCTAAAAGCCTCTAAGGAGGGAAAATTTAAACAATCCTTATTTATTATAGTACAAAATACCTTCATATAGCAAACTGAATCTACCTTATACTGATATATAGCCTAACACATGGTTAACAATCAAGTAACAGCATCACATGTTTTATGTAAACAAAGCAGACGTTTTTAGATCCCAATACTTTTTAAATGGCAAATATTTTACGTTATTTCTCGTTCTCTGGTGAATTTCAAGCAATTTTATTATTTTTTCCGCCATCACGGAATTGAGACCTTTAATTTGAGCCCTCTCCCATCTTTCGACGACTTGCCAGACACCCACAATTTTGACGCAAAGAATCATCTTACGAAATTAAATATATGATTTTTAATATCTTCAGACGGAATAACATTTTCAAATAAGGATTGCAATGAACATAAACAACAAATGGAAATGACGGGTCACAACAAAAAATTGTTTGGTTTTGAAAAATATAATTTTCATTCAATATGGCGAATCCAAGATGGCGGACGAAAATTTGAAATAATCAGCGTCAATTTAAGAAATACGCTTTAACAGAGAGACTCGGTGGCTTGCTGTCATTTATTAGCCGAGTGAAGATATAATGGCTTATCACAATGACGTTTGACGTGTAATGTTAAAATAGTATGTAAAGATCCAAACTTCGAAGTGTTGTAACTTTGCCTAGAATCAACGTAGAGATATCTATTTTGCGCTTTCATTTTCTATGGTAAGGACCTTAGAAATTATTAGTCACAGGGTTACTATCTGAAAATGTTTTCTTACCCTAACCTACCACATTTTGGAGGAGAGAGTGAACATTTTGACACACCAAAAACTTCCTCCTTCGGTCAGATAAACATCATTAATAAGAAAATTAACTTGGGGGTAGGACTTGTAAGACACCCGGGCATAGTGCCTCTGCTAGAATTACCTGTCCAGGTTAGAAGGGGTGCAGATCCCCCCCTAAGAGCTATGACGCCAATGCCCCCCATAAATTTCCAGAAGTTATCAAATATCCTCCTCCGCACGCCATAACAATTATTTGTACTAATATCGGTCCAGTCACGACTAGAGGCATTCCATATCCCTGTCCCGTCCCCCTCCGCAGGTTCTGTTAGTGTACGACATCCTATTTTAGCACTCAACATTAAAAATAATCTGTATTTATTTAGGCTGCATCACCTGCAAATTATAAAAATTTTCTTTTTCGTTTTCAACAAGCTAACTATCTTAAAAACCGCAAATTTAGAAAAATTATACAGGTTGGCTATGTATTTTTGTATAGAACTGTATTTGCGGGAAAAAATAAAACAAACTTAAATGAAACGACTTGTCTCTTAAATCAATTATGGGGAAACTTTAACTTGTGGCCCGGTGTCCCAGATGATATTTATACTTTAACACCTTTCATCTAATCCATGTTCTTTTTCTTTTAACTTTAGAGGTACTAGGTAAAATTTTGTAAATAAGATATACCCAATGACAACTGAAATCAATTATGCTAGTGTAACACCTTAATTAATTCGCCTAAAATTTAAGCCCGAATAGTTTTATACTAATTATTAACCATCTAATATCGCATACATTGATTAGGGCTTTCTCTTTTTTTTCTCGAAAACATACATAAATTTGAAGCTATTTTATTGACTTTTCATTCAATCCAGGGGTTGAAGGATTGTTAGTCTTATTTAAATCTCCCAGATCAAAAGTTAAGTTGTTCTACATGCAAAAACGTTAAATCAGATCACATTTTCACAATCCTCGATTCGTTTTTAGGTCAAGTTGTCGCCGTTCACCCAATGTTTTATGAGCAGTGAAACTCATCAAATCTCGCTGGCTCTGGGCGATAACGTAGTTAAAGATCGCTTACAATTAATAAAAAAAAAACATAAATCCGACCGGAACTCATAAGGATGGGAAACAAACAAGAAAAAAATAAACAGACAAAAAGCGCTCGATAAGCCTGGTTTCCACGACGATCAGTAGAAAAACATAAATCCGACCGGAACTCATAAGGATGGGAAACAAACAAGAAAAAAATAAACAGACAAAAAGCGCTCGATAAGCCTGGTTTCCACGACGATCAGTAGAAAAACATAAATCCGACCGGAACTCATAAGGATGGGAAACAAACAAGAAAAAAATAAACAGACAAAAAGCGCTCAATAAGCCTGGTTTCCACGACGATCAGTAGGTCTCTCTCTCTTCATTTCCTTTGTTCTCGCCGGCGCGGCGCCGGCCACTGACCACTTTTGTTTTCTTTGTTCGCGCCCGCGCCGGCGACTGTCCAATGTGACTGTATACTGTCGTGGAAACAAGGCTGCAAGAATGCGTTTGGAAATCGAGATTTGGTTGGAAAACCTGAGAACCAACGTATAAAAACAATATTTGCTAGCGGTAGTCTAATAACGTAAAAAAAACTGAAGAATTCAAATTTCACCATAAAATACGTCAACTTATTATATTACGTTACATTTTAAATTGAAATGACCGATTTTAAAATCATTAAACTACAGGAAATGAAAAAACGGAGTTGAAAATGCAATTGTGATGCATTTAAAAATTTAAATGAGGCTTTTTGTCCGATATCTAGCACTACGCAGTCCGAATTTGAGAACCTCGCTTTCTTACTTCTTAACTTCTTTCACAGGAATCAAATAGTTTTTTTTTTAGTTTGTTTTGTCTTAAAACTTAACTTTACTGTGGAAGAAAATATTTTTGAAATAGAAGTATATCGTATGTGAAACTAACGATTGTTTTACAAACATACATGGGCTTATCTGATATTAGTGAAACTTAAAAAGACGAATGTCAGTAAGGCTTTCTGGCTTTGCGGTAAGAATGCGTGTGTTTCCTCGATGAAAGATTTGATTCAACAGGCTGGAAATTCAATTAAAGTAGACGTTTATTCTAAGCAGCTTTGCAGCTAAGCCATGACGAGGCCTTTGAATCAGTAGCACTTTTTGCTGTTTATTGTTAACACTTCAAACGGTGTCAGCCTAAAACGTGTTTTCCCCATTTTACTTAAATAAAGAATTTCCGCTAAAGCTGTTTTAAAAGGGGTTAAATAAGCTGTGCTAACTTCATGACGGATTCTCAACCTGATGTCTTAGAGTTCAAAGTGACATACTTTCTGGAGTAATACATGGCTGTTTGAAAGTCGTGTGACGCGCGCTATGTAGAACCAGATTCTACATCCAAAAATAGGTCGAAAATGCCAAATAGAATATTTTTAATTCCACTCCGTTAGCGGCGATCTGTCATTTTCACTATTTAAAATAACTTTCAAACAATTTTAAGAAGACTCTGTCAACTTTAACATGGTATATAAACAATGTTATATATATGCAATTCAGGAGCTGAGAATCAGTTTTATTCTTTATACGTACTAATTCAAATGGCAGCCATTTTTATTTTTCAAAGCATAAAAAATCAAGAGACAGAAAGATTTAAAGTATGATTAATTGACAGGGTTGTAACACAAAAATAATTGAAAACTTCTCTTTTTAAGATGAAAAGAAAATTCGGGGAATTTTTGCGTTTTGTTATGTAGAAAATACAGAAAATTAAATTTGCTCGGTTATTTGTATTACAACCTTAGTAAAATTATATCAAATTTATGCCAAATGTCTCTAATGTCTCTAAACAATCGTTTACATAATTCATTTTTTTTAGATATTTAAGCTTTCAAAAACGAATAACGACTGCCATTGATTCAAAGTAGGAAATTGATATTCCGTTCCCGAATTGGTCCTACAAAACAGTAGTGGGAAATGGTTGGTCATGGGGCAGGTGGGTGGCTCAAATCATGTGGCTCGTGATGTCACAGGTCATACGACACCGCCACCTCAAAATCAATTACCGAGATAAGTGTACCTAGCCCCCTCGACCACCCAAGAACACGAATGGTCAATGACCCTGACCCCCCGCGAAAAAAACGCTTTTTTGCAAACCTAACATAACCTTACGTAATAAACCTAATAGCCTAACATAACTTTGATGTGCGAATGAGATTAATTGTTAAGATACGTGAATTAACCTCCCTCTCAAAAAATCAAATGGTTTGACAGGTCCATTAACTCTTAAATGGCTTACAAGCTAAACAAAGGCTACTTCCTGGAATTTCAACCCAAAAACAACCATTTTTAATAATTTACTGTTCATTGGACCAGCAGGTCCATTATTTGTTAACAGCCTTTCAAGCTAAATAATACTGTTTCCTGGAAAGGGCATGTCACGACAGAATGGCGTCGATGTGCTATGTGTGATGCCACTTATTGTACCCCCAGTGCTCAGTTAAGTTTGGGAGCTCGTTTGTATCGGTTGCAACCATGGATGGACTGCTGGCACTGCAATATAGCCGACGAAGAGTTGGCTCTATCTTCTCAGCCTCAATTAGTTGAATTGAGATATGTTGTTTTCCACTTGAAATTTGCTGAGTATGCAGGTCTGCTGCAACGGGGGTATTTTATAATCTAATTTAAAAATTTACCCGAAGGTAATCAGCTGTTAAGTTACAATTAATTGACATTTAAAACTCTTATAATGAAAGTTTGTCAACATTTTAAAGCGCCCTCTAGAAATAAATCAAAGGCTAGGGGGGCCACAAACGAAATATCCTTTATAATTACCCGTCCACCGTGCGCCAGATCATAAGCTTTAAAATGACACCTCAATCGTGAAAATAGGTTGAGTAGATCGGGAGAAAAGGGACGTAACAGAGAAAACCCTTATGGAATTTGTAGACGTTAGATGTACCGGGTGTCCGAAAAAGAACTCCCTAATTTTGATGACCTCTAATTTTCAATTTATAAATCAAATCGACTCAAATTATACATTGAATGATAGGTAAACTCACCAAGTTTTTGTTACAAGTCACAAATGTTTGGTGAATTTCACTTTGGGCTCATGGCAAACATAAAACAAAAAATCTATTTGTCCCTGTGTACTAGTAGTGAATAAAAATCACGTTTTAAGTTGTTTTTTTAGATTTAACAGTTATCTTGAAAACTATGAATCCTAAAGAAACCTCTCAGTTTATAACATTAAAGAAAATGAATTTTTCCCTACAGTTTGGGTGTTTTTGCAGGTTTGTAGCTTTTTTTGGTCCTGAGAGATGAGGTTTGGAAACGAACAAATTGTTTTTTTGTGTTTCGTGTGCCATTCTGCTAAAGTTGGAAAACCCCAAAATTTTTATTTTTACCAAATTAAAGGGAAATAACCAAGTTTTGGTAAAAGTAAGAGGTTTTAAACATAAACTGAGAGGTTTCTGTAGGATGCTTGGTTTTCAAGTTAACTGTTAAATCTTGTAAAAAAACTCATTACAACGTGATTTTTAAGAACTACTGGTGCGCAGGGAAAATGTGATTTTTTGTTTTTTGTTTTCCATGAGCCCAAAGTAAAATCCACCAAAAAATTTGTGACTTGTATCAAAAACTTGGCGAGTTTTCCTATCATTTAATACATAATTTGAGTCGATATGATTTACAAATTACAAATTAAAGTTCTTCAAAATTAGGGAGTTCTTTTTCGGACAGTATATATGCTTAACTATTTAATTTATAAGATATTAAAAACGCGTTCATTTGTAATATTCCCTTGCTCGAAAAGGTTCGTAGTTTTTAGAAAAAAACCTGAGTACCATTCTGATAGCACAACTAAACTTACACAGCCCTGGCTTTTTGAATATAGGCATACACCTGACTAAGCCGAGATGTTATAAGACCATTTTAGCAAACCTAAAAAATAAATAGTTTATTCTTACTTGATGTTTGAAACAATAAAAAATCGACTATAGGCCTACTAGACGACAGGCGTAATATAATCGTGAGCCTCGAAATCACTTAAACAGCCCTTTCCCTAAATAGAGGTAAGTGATCTGCTGTTCAAGTAATTTAGAAACACGCAGTTTTATGACGAGTAGGCTATAGTGTATCATTTATTTCGTGGTATAAATTCAAATAACTATTATTTTAGGTTTAAACTATTTAAAGGCTTTGACAAATGTAAATCTTATTGCTACCACAGTAATAAACACAACGTCGGGGGAGGAGGGAGGAATCAGTCAACAAGGTCACTCCCTACCGCTGCGTTGTTGCTTTGAAGCTGTCAGTGTTCTGCGCAGTGCGGCGACGACGGTTAATCGATACAAGCCGAGTGTTTTGTTATATTTGGACTTGAATTGTAATTGTAAATCGATGCTTGCATTGCTATTCTGAAGCTTGTTCTTAGGGTAAAATGTAATGCAGAAAATTTTACTCTTCAATTCACGAATTTACTATTTTATTCATATTTTAAAATTTACCGTTACTTAAAATTTGCCGCCCCCAAAAATCTGCCGCCCTGGGCGGCCGCCCGGTCCGCCCACCCCTGGGGCCGGCCCTGGGTGATATTACTAACAAATATAGTAACATCTCCGAATTAACACTTTGGTACTTTTTAATGGAAAGAACATTTTTCAATGCCAAAAAAGTAAAAGTAAAAAGAATTCCTTTTAAAATGAAAGAGAAGCAATATTTCCTAAAATATGGTACGAAATTGACATATTATGACCAAAACAAATACTAAAAAAGTTAATAAAGGTATAAGGTATTAAGTGTGAATTTGCTATTCGACGGGACAGCGTTCGCTCGGAATCGTTGTATTTTATTTTGTACTACTTCTTCAATCTCTTGCGTACCACCTGAAAGCCCTTCGCGTACCACCAGTGGTACACGTACCAACGGTTGAGAAACACTGATTTAAAGGATAATAATGCATACATGTTTATGTACTGGCAATGATAAACCAAATGCTTCTTGAGCGTTTGCTCTTTTTCTGTCGTTGGACAACATACCTCGTGTCTTCACAATCAGCTGAATGAATGACTGTAAAAATATGTCATTGCAAAGGTTTGGAAAAGTGGATGTTTTAATTTAAAAAAGCAAGATAACGTAAAAATAAATAAAACCTGCAAATATAGAAAAGTTTAGCTTTTATTTGGTACAAAATGCATGGAAATGGGTCCAGTGGAAGTCTCAGACGTACTGTCCAAAGGATTGGAAAAGTTGATTTTTCCCCCTTTTTCCCCTATGTTAAATCTCCATAAGAAAAGTTTATTTTTCATTTTCTACCCATTTAAATGAAATATTCTCAAAATTCAAATAAAACCTGCACATATAGGGCCGATAACCTTCGTTTTGGTACTATCCGCATGTAAATCGGTCCAGTAGAACGGCCAGGGTCGCTGTCATTAGTTTTACAAAAGTTTTTTAATATACTGTATAAGATTACCATATTATAAAGAAATATAGAATATCAGCTGCGAGCTTAGAAATGTGGTAGAAACATGTATGAATTGTTTAAGCTGACATATATATAATCTTGAACATATTTTTGTCGGATTACATGTAATTTTAAGGAGAAATATACCATACCATTTTGGTCAAATGGTATCAGTTTATACGGATATTTTTAAATGTTTCTGGTAATACACAGACTTGTGAAGCATTATGTTTATTGTTCATAAACATTTTGTTTAATAAGATATAGAATAAAATAATTAACGCATTTAGACTAAGTACAGAATCCGTTAGGACTGATGGGATATGGGATTTTATATTAAAAATTTAAAACAGCTTACTTGTTATGAACATCCAAACCAACTTCGCAGCGGATGCGCTCTGTAATGAAATATTGCCTAGTCTAGACTGGGCAAGGATAGGCTAGACTGTCAACATTAAATCTGCTGATCAGTACCAGATTAAATTTAATCTACAGACTCAGTTACTCGTGGACTGTAGGTTTGCAGGTTTTGAATGTAGTTTTTCTCATAAACAATGTTATGAAGTGATTAATTGTTTAAGTTTTGAGTTTATTTTTTCCGTTCCATTAAATTTATATTCTGTAACTTAACATGCAACCTTAAGCTCAAGAGCAAGACGATGATAAACCTGATCAGAGGATCAAAAAACTTTTCGCAATATAAGATTATGTGCATGCTTAAGACAATAAAGGTTCTTGTTAAAATACAAAACAATTATATGTACGCTAGATGAAATAAATGAATATTCCAACTAAACGTTGAGCGAATTACGAAAAGTTCGGGACTTACGTTTTGCACATCCTTTGAAGGAGCCCACCTTGACGGGGTACTTGTGTTCGCACGTACAGCGGGAAGTTTCTGGGTCGCAGACGACATGAACCAGGTCGGTGCTGCAGTGGTCCTCGCACACCGCTCCTATGAACGAGCCGGGACCTGCGACAGAGACGATGACATTACAGGTAGCCTGCTTTGGACCTGCGACAGAGACGATGACATTACAGGTAGCCTGCTTTGGACCTGCGACAGAGACGATGACATTACAGGTAGCCTGCTGTGGACCTGCGACAGAGACGATGGCATTAGAGACAGTCTGCTGTGGACCTGCGACGGAGACGATGACATTACAGGTAGCCTGCTGTGGACCTGCGACAGAGACGATGACATTAGAGACAGTCTGCTGTGGACCTGCGACAGAGACGATGGCATTAGAGACAGTCTGCTGTGGACCTGCGAAGAGACGATGACATTAGAGATAGCCTGCTGTGGACCTGCGACAGAGACGATGATATTAGAGACAGTCTGCTGTGGACCTGCGACAGAGACGATGGCATTAGAGACAGCCTGCTGTGGACCTGCGACAGAGACGATGGCATTAGAGATAGCCTGCTGTGGACCTGCGACAGAGACGATGACATTAGAGACGGTCTGCTGTGGACCTGCGACAGAGACGATGGCATTAGAGACAGTCTGCTGTGGACCTGCGACAGAGACGATGACATTAGAGACGGTCTGCTGTGGACCTGCGACAGAGACGATGGCATTAGAGACAGTCTGCTGTAGACCTGCGACAGAGACGATGACATTACAGGTAGCCTGCTGTGGACCTGCGACAGAGACGATGGCATTAGAGACAGTCTGCTGTGGACCTGCGACGGAGACGATGACATTACAGGTAGCCTGCTGTGGACCTGCGACAGAGACGATGACATTAGAGACAGTCTGCTGTGGACCTGCGACAGAGACGATGGCATTAGAGACAGTCTGCTGTGGACCTGCGACAGAGACGATGACATTACAGGTAGCCTGCTGTGGACCTGCGACAGAGACGATGACATTAGAGACAGTCTGCTGTGGACCTGCGACAGAGACGATGACATTACAGTAGCCTGCTGTGGACCTGCGACAGAGACGATGACATTAGAGACAGTCTGCTGTGGACCTGCGACAGAGACGATGGCATTAGAGACAGTCTGCTGTGGACCTGCGACAGAGACGATGACATTACAGGTAGCCTGCTGTGGACCTGCGACAGAGACGATGACATTAGAGACAGTCTGATTGTGCCTACTGCCTGCGCTGTTTGTTCACGTAAATCTAAGCAGCTGGCTCGCAGTTTTAAATGTCATTTAATTGCACTGTAAAATCCAACATACATGCATACTGTCCGGTTTTCATACATTTTACCTATAAAAAACAAGCTAAATATAAAAGTGAAGTACATTATTAGAGTCTGCAATTGTGAACGGAAATAACTTTGTCGACATAAAAATGATTTCAAAAAATTAAGAAACTTTTTTTACAAACAATATAATTTGTTAAAGTTATGGGTCAGTTTGATTAAAAAGCAAACAAATGAAAAGTTTGCCTTTTGCACCCAGTGATGACTTGTGAGAGTCTTTTACATTCAAATTATTCATATTAATTTCACTTCACTAAAAAGTGAACCAATTCACATTTTACACAATATCTCTTTGAGGTGGAATTAGAGTTCCAAAAAAATACGTCAAATATATTTTTCAAAGGACCCCATCTTGAACGAAACGGAAACATTATCTGTCATTACCTACCTTTTTATTTCTTATTTCCTAGCTACGCCATTAGCCTGACATCAGACTTGTAAAACAGAACGCGAGAATCAAACCTGTTAAAGTGCATATGTGGAATCTAATCCTTTTAGCTATTTAATTTCATGAAATGTTCAACCACGTTACGCATTATTAGAAACGAAGTCGTAAGAAAATGATACGGTATAATACTTCATTCCTATAGAATATAGAATAGAATATGATATTTATTTATATTCTAAAAAACTTTATTATTAAAGCTTGAAGAATCCTTCCGAAATTCATTTTTGACCATTCCTGGAATTGATCATGAGGGGAGGTTATCTCACGAGGCCAGGTGTTTACCGCCAAAAGAGTGAGTTTTGCCGCCAAACAGGTGATGAATATTCAACAGCACGTACTTCCGGTGTTGAAAACTACGTGTTACAGGTGGCTTTGCTTACCCATTTCTATTCAGAAGTTGATATTGAGACGTGTCATCTTATAAAAGGGTGCCGTAAATATATATTATGGTTCCACTTATAGATATGACGATGATTCACGTAAAAATTCATTATTGAAAATGAAAATTACAAACGATGGGAAATTAAACTTTCAGTTTCATAAGTTGCGGAAAGTATATTTTCACTTATTTACTTATCTTTCAAAATGAATTCAACTTTTTGTTTTCTACACTATCATAACATTTAACTTATTTATAACTAATCTAATAAATAATCTAAATAATATTTAAAATATAATAAGAATTCACTAACAGTTTCAATAATACATCCGATGAATAGTCCTCATAGGATAATAACATAAACCCAAATTCTTGCGACTCTGATATACGTCAAGGACAAAATTTCATAAATGCTTGAAAATGGAAATGATGCTCAACTGAAAAAAGGGCTCATGGAAATGAAAGGGATCGGTTCTGATCGTTACATAGTATACAAATAGCAAATTATTTTATAAGAGGTCTGAGAAAAGATACATTTTGGACACATTTACTATTAAATTATTTTTTGATTCTTAATTTGCCATTTAACGAGAGTCTATATAATCGCACTTCAGGCGAGGTTGGGTTCACCTAAACAAAATTAAGCCCAATATATCGTACTGTTGTACACAGAGTGGCCAGGTTGATTTTCTGATATATTTTGAAAATGCCATTATATTTTTTGAGGTTGCAAAGCTTAATACAAGAATCGGATTATGAAGTTTACTCTAGTTCTCTACATTTTATTTTATTTGGGAGATATTGAATTTTTCGGGTGCCGCCGCTGCCTACTTGGAGTGTCTCATACCCTTAATAATGTAAACTTTTATTTGAATGTACTCTTAATAAAACAAAAGCTTTGACGTACATTTAAAAATAATCAGTTTTCTTGGCTGGATGAGAGTAGGCCTATAAATGTAAGGACTCTCCAAGGAAGACCGCATTGTCCGCATTATCAAAATACCTCTCCCGGTTTGATTGGAACGGACAAATACATTCAATTACATACAAATTAATGGATATTCACTGATAGACGGCGCATGTCTGATATTAATTGCTCTCCATTCAAGAACGACCAAGCAGGGCGATACAGCGAAGACTGTCCATACTCGACTAACAATGCACTCCAAACAATGTGCAGCGAATAAACTATGTTAGTTTATATAAAATAAGCCATATCAAAGCGAATGTTTGGTGAATATTTTCGATATTAGTTGATTAATCTAATGTTCAGTGAACATATCATCGTCGGAATAATGTCTCTTATGCGTCTTACCTTGAAGCCGCGCCATGTCTACCAAGGAGTCTTTCTTTAATTGTTTTATACAGGTCAGGGGAAGAACTTCGAGTGGTAATCGCGCCGTAGGATAAGTCCATGACTATTAAATACCTAATTATTAGATTTAATGTACATTACTTCATTCTAACAGGAGGCTGAGGAGTTAAGGGGATCTTTTATTTGAGCTTAAATACTTTTCATAATTATGTAAATATATTTCTTTCGACACTACCGCTCCCTTCTGGCACGAGCGGCCTTAGCTTACTCCTGTTTCCATGTTAGCTTTTGTATAATCTGGCAATAGTATTTTATAGGCTATAATCAAAATGACTGTGGTGTATAATGAGTATGGCTCACCCTTGAAATACTATAATAATTTCGTACAGCTCGCTCCTTCTAAACTTGTCGATTTCTAAGTGGGGTAGCCATAAACATGATCTTCTATGGGCCCTCACACAAATTAAGTTGAATCAAAATTCAAAGACCAAAATATTTCATAAAGAATTGTTACAGTAACACAAACTTTGATAGGTGTAAAAATCAAACAAAATAAACGGTAGCTAAAACATTTCTTAAACGTTTACGTAATGCATATAGTTTAGTCTGTTCAAAAACAATAATTTCAGATGTCATGATAAGGAATTACAAGACTTTATTTACGAGACTAGCATCTCCTTCATATAAAATTTTATAGTACTGTATATAACTGGTTGAGGAGCGAACTAATATGGTATTAAAATTCATTTCACCTAGTTCTCCGACATCTTCGGTAGGGTAAACAGTGTAGAACCATTAATTTGTTGTTTACTCGTAGGATATGAGGTACATCATAGAGAGACAATACACAGCGTATGTTGAAACGATTCAGTCTTGATCGATTCTCCCCGAGGGGAAAGATTATAGACTTTTATCCCATCAAGATCCACTTCGAAGTTCAAAGCTTTTCTCGAGGCAAACATTTTGAAAGCTCCTGTAGACAGCCTCATATGGATCGATATGTTTTAAGACACAGTAATCTTTTAAAGTAACATTCAAAATTTCTCTCAGATTGCTGATAACCTAACTTATCTGCCATTAACACGTTCAAAATTATATTTAACATTTTAATATTTTCCTAAAACGTACTATTTAGGGAAAAACACATTATCTCTTATTCTCTTATTCTTTCTCTCAATTTCACATTTCCATGGCAGCAAACCTACATACTCATTTCCCATGTTATTCTTAAGGTGGAAATATTGTGTGCTCTGTTTAGGACTTTAAGTTGATTTTACTTGATTTAAGGCTCTGCCTAATTGATTAATTTTAGCATTTGAAATTCGCTGAGTATGCAGGTCTGCTGCATTGGGGGTATTTAAAATTATGAGTCATTGTAATAAAAATAGATGGCCTGTGTTGAATGAAATGATAGGCATCTAAGGAATAAACACCAAAACTTGATGTTACAATATTATGTATAGTGATAAAAATATCTGCATGGATATTTGAAATAACCCCGTTGCAGCAGACCTGCATACTCAGCGAATTTCAAATTCAAAAGAGTAAATTTCAATCAAACTTAGCGAGATTTGACATGATTTTGTAAGCTCCGTAAGAATAACATGGGGAATGAGTATGTAGGTTTGCTGCAACAGGTACGTTAAAACTGGGTGATTGAAATTCAATATTTAGTAGATCTGAACTAGAAGAAGCCATTTACTAGGTTTTATTTAGATATGTTCGTAAATAAGCGAGATATAGAATTTTACTTATTTCCCATAAGGATAACATTGGGACAACGTACTGTGTTTACCACTAGCCATATCTCGGTAACCAATGATCACAGAGCAACAATTCAAAATATTAAACTATTTGTTTTTTAAGCTGAATTCAATGATGTAAACCAAAATTGCATTATTTAAAATTTTCTTTGTAAAAAATAAAAAAACCCATTTTTGGGGGGTTTTCCCCCCCTTGCCCCCCTTACGGTAGTCCGATCGGGCTGGTTTTCGAACTCGTACGAATAATAACTACTTTACACTCTATGCCAAATGTCATTCCAATCGGACCATTTTTACGAGCGCTATCGTGCTCACAGACACACATACATATATATATATATATATATATATATATATATATATATATATATATATATATATATCAAATTTGAACGAATAGTGTTTTTGGCTTCTGGGGGACCTAAAACGAAAAGTTAAGTGGTCCCGGGCTTAGGTCCTACCGTGAGACCTACGGTAATAGTTTCTTCCCTATAGGGGAAATTCGCTAAAATGTATTGCTATAGAATAATACTAGAGGATCTGTTTAAGATCACCGCCGGTCATTATTTAATAATAATAATTATTATTACCGATATGTTTATAAGCTCATTCAGTTAATATATATATATATGCGAGGAGTATTTATAAAAGAGTATCTTTATTAAAATCTAACGGTTTTAGAAACAGACATGCCATACATCATAGCCTTCTCTATACAAGAGAAGGCTATGCATATGTTCAATTGACAAAACGTAATTTTCATTCATAAAAATGCGCCAAGATCTTATACCTTTTTTTTGTGTCCCCACTTCAAATCCCAGGACGCTAGACCTAGCCTGGAACTGTTTGCACATTACTTCAGGCTAGGACTAGGTCACGGCATTATCACATAGCGAAAAAGCAATTGAAAAACATACTTTCAATCATAACGAAGTCCTTGCATAAACTTACGTTTCTCAAACCTTAAACCTAACCTATAACAAACAGAAAAACATTTGCTACGGATGCAGTGCTACCACTACATTCCTCTAAAAAGAAATCAATAAACCACCAATAAACAAGCATTAAACGTCGGTTTGCTGCAAATCACCTGATTGTTTACTTCCGTCCTTTCCGGCCTAGGCCGGATAAGAGTTTATCCGAGCCAACAAAAAGCTTTCGGTCCAACAAAAAGGAACTGAAAACAGATGTTTCTGTGTTAGTACTGTATGATGAAAATGATTTTTCCAAGGTTGCTCTCTTTATATTATAGATTTATATTTTAAATTTACCAAGTTTAAGATACTGAAAGTATTATACATCCATAAGACAAACTTGCTTAGATTAACATTATGTTCCAATAAATATTATATTTTTATGTCATAATAATATTTCATGTTATAATAACATTTTGTAATCTTTTTACTAAGAATACTAAAGTCGAAGATATATAAAAAACTTTGTTTAGGAAAATAAAACAAAATGTAGATGAAAATATGTAACAAAAAATGAAAATAAAAGTAACATTCAAAGAAACTTTTAGCGTTCTTGAATTGAGGAAGTAATAACTCAAGCAAAGATACGTTTAGAGAAATACCGCAGAGCAGAATCTCGGATAAAAGTAGAATATATTTATATTTGTCCATGCTGATCTAGAAGAGTGATGTATTGAGGATTCACTTATGCGGACAAAAGTTATAAGCATATTTGCTCTTACATGTTTCTTCATGATTGATAAAATAATTGTTTAATAGCCAGTATGTAGAAATTCTTATCTAGAGCAAATATTTACAAAAAAAAGAAAAGAAGAATCAAACGACGAATCGAATGACACCTTGATCAATGCACAAAATTGGATAATTGATAGCCGATCATAATTGAATGTATGATTATATTTTTACAAACAATTTATTCTTTAACGCCCTTTTATAAACATTTGTAAAAGTTTTAGTAATGGTTATTAAGAAAATAAAATACATATTTATGTCTTTGTAATACCTTCATACTAATTTTTTTTATAAGTAAAGGTATGGTAGAACCCCATACAAAATTTTATGTTTGACAAATTATACAGTATTGGTCAGTGTTATTCTAATTGCATTGCCCAATGTAATTTATTTATTAGTTTGTAAGCCTGCGCTAAACGGCCGAGAATGATATCCGTTTGGATCTCAATTTAATTTCCGATGACGTCGCGTCACGTTGGTGTTGTGGTGATTTTTGTTCGTGTTGTGTTATGTTATTATGTGTGTGACTTTCTTTTAACGTTTTCATTGACAAATACAGAAATGTAGGCATAACTCGAAGAATGCTGCTGAAGGTCGAGCCCTCGAAACACATCCAGCACAAAGAGGAAACAATTCTTATACCTACAGGGATTGCGTAAGTAATAGTTTAAATATATTTTTCTTTTTTTGTGGTTGGTTGTGTCTACACCAACGGCATTTTGACAGAAGAGATACACAAACACTTTTGAGGGAGAGCGGTTCAAACCCCTCAAAAATTTGTGTATATTTAAAACTTACTTTTACCTGTGGCAGAAACTGGATAGAGGCCTACAAATTACCTAACAAAAACATATATTAAACGGCGTAACGGGGTTTAATAGCATAGATTATGATAGCAGCTAAATTACTATTCTACATCGCTTTTAGTTGCAAACATTGACTATCTAAAATAGTGACCACGTCAACATGGCAGAGGCTTTGAGAAAGAACTATAACCGAACTATAAAGGCATTTGCGGCGGCAAAGGGGAAACAAGAACGCCTAGTAAGAAATATTATATTATAGTTATGAAACAGAAACATAGACACATTACGCACTGTGGCAGGAATATTGTATTGTACAACTAAGTAAGGCCATGATACAATAATGGTTATCATAATATTTGGAATACTAACATATGTCACTATATATTTAAAATCTAACTAACAGGTCAAATTAGTAAATAACGGGTAAATCGATTCATCATGATTCAGCGAATTTTTAATTTCATAATATTACGATTTAATACAACAAACTGTAAAAAATAAATGGTAAAATTTAGCTAATTATTTTTAATTTAGTTTCAAAACATTGTTTAAAGGCAACATTAATAGGTATTACCTCAAACGATTTGCAGAAAGAAAATCTTGCAACAAGAGCGTTTTACAATAAAATGTTTGCAACAATTTTCTTTGAAGATGCTACCATTAAAACGGTGCACATTACCTCGGTTTTGGAATAGTTCATAAAGGAAACTTAAACCTATCACAAAAATAGTCCCGTATAAAAACGATTTTACTGGCGAATTGCAAGTCTGTGTACCAATGTCTCAAGTGATTTCTGAGCTTTGACATATAAAATAAAAACTCACACATAACATGCTCAAGTTTTTTTTATAAAAATAAAACACTTACAAACGACCTTTATTAACGTTTGGGAACTTTCTTTCAGACACCCTAATACATTGCAAGTGAACCCAATAGTCCAATTCCTATCGAGTCATATGCAACCTTGAAAATTCAATTAACTCTGCAAAAAAAGCCAGAACATCAACGTAGCCACTCTGTGTGTAACAGTACCGTACATTGAAGGCTTCAATGGTCGAAGTGTAGGCAATACGCTCGACCTCGCTAGCAATGTGACTAAAAACGTTCCCGTAAAAGCAGAATTAAAAAAATGGAACATTATATTTACGGGAAACAAATCGAAACGTTTTTGTTTTCGGAGATTGTCCTTTGCTCAGGTATTCATTCAATCATAATGATTAAATTATTTAGACATCAATTCAAAATTAGGGTAATACAGGGTGTTTTTTTTTTAAAACGCAACCCATTTTGAAGATTGAATAATTCGCATATAAATATGAAATAAGTATTGCTTTATGGTTCTTTACGTTTTATACAATCTATTATTTAAGTTTGATCACATTTAGTTCACCTTATGTGCTCAAAAAATCCACCAGTGGCATTTGTATGAAGTTATGTTCTCTTCATCAAATTCCCGAACACGTGTTGCTAGGTACCTCTTTGCATTACATTTGTTTTGTTTGTTTTGAGGTACTGAATATGCTGTGACTTGTTTTTTAGGTCTTACTTTGTATGTATCCCCAAAGAACAAAATGATATAGTGAGGTCAAATCAGGGATCTTGGGGGAAAATAATCCTTCACCGATATAATCAAGTTTTGGGTTGCGTTTTTAATGTGTGTGTCGTTAAGCACGATAACTTGCATAAAAATGGTCTGATCTGAATGAAAATCGCCACAGACATGTAAAGTAGTATTTATTCTACAAATAACAATTCAAAAGCTATTCAGCACCTCAAAACAAACATAACAAATGTAATGCAAGAAATTTAAAGAGGCACCTTGCAACACGTGTTCGGGAATTTGATTGAAAGAGATAACTTTATATAAATGCCAATGGCGGACAGTTTGAGCACATAATGTAAACTAAATGTGTTTAAACTTAAATCATAGGCTGTATAAAATGCAAAGATCAATAAAAAAATACTCATTACACATTCATATGTGCATTATTCAATCTTAAAAATGGGTTGCGTTTTAAAAAAAACACCCTGTACATTTATTAATTTCAACAACTTACATGTATAAGACATAGGCCTATATAAAACAATAAACGATGCAAACCTACTATTTTAATTGAGTTGAAATAAATAGAATATGCATCAATACAAAGTGACAGCTTTTGCGAAGTATATTCATATAAGTAATGAAAAAATATCCACTTACTATAAGAAATACTTAAATGATTTTTAGCTCCAATTTTTTATTTCCTTGCACATTGCGTTTGTGTATTTCGCACATTGTTTTTGGGTGTTAAATTAATTTTTATGTATGTACATAAATATAATATGTATTAATATATATGCTATAATCATAGATGTTGTGATCTATAACTTGGATATGAGGTATAGGATTCCATCATTAGAATTTAAGAAATATAACCATTCTTGAATTTTTCTGAAAAACCTCTGCATATTTTACATCTACAAGTAAAGAAAGATACTGGTGCTGTTAATTACAAATATTATTCTTCATCTGTAGAGTAACAGCAGCGCACAAAGAAACATCAGCACACAGAAACATCAGCACACAGAAACATCAGCACACAGAAACATCAAACATCAGCACACAGTACCCTCAGCTCATAGTAACATCGGCTCCTAGTCTGGGCCTAGCAGCCATGTTGTTACCGCTGGAGTAATCTTGCTAAGGAGTCAGGAGACGACGTGATGATCTGCTGGAAACTAGTTGAAATCAACAGAAAAGTCCTAAGGACGCCCCCGAGGGTCTCGATGTACGTGTTGCTGAATATTCATTTGTTTGGCGGCAAACACCTGGCCTCGTGAGATAACCTTTCTTCGTTATCACTTTTGATGCTAAACAATCACAAATTCTCGTTAAAAATTACTCGTTTTATTTAAATTTTATTCGGGATGAAGTTATGTACACATATAATGGTACATGATTTATGTACGTGTTTTATGGTGAACACGGCTTAAAAAGTGATATGATCACAAATATTGTGAAACGAAACCGTGTCCTCATTTTTCCAAATATAATTTTAAAACGACTTCCGGTATTTCTTAAATAACAGAAACAGAGTGGTTGTAATATGGGTGAGTCTTTTGGAGTTACTCAGGCTTATACACACACATTCTATACAGGGTGTCTTGCAACCCTATGAACAAACATACATAGCATTGTTCCTTGGGTCAAGATAAACACATTTCACCATAGGAACATGGGTCTCTGCTGCCTAGTTTTCCGTCTGTCTGTCTGTATGTGTTTTTTACAAACAAATTCATAACTCCTAAACGGTTTGAGGTACAGCGTTGAGATTTTGCAAAAATGTTTAACTTATTAGGATCTATCATCATTCAAAATTATATCAAAATATCATTAACCGTTTCAAAATGGCGGCCATTTAAATTTTTTGATGCCAAATTTAATGAAATCGTTAATGTAAACAAAAGATTTCAATGTACATAATAGTAAGTCCATTTTATGTAGTTTTCAAAAACATGCCCCATATAAGCAATGTCCCCATATAAATAATGTTAAAATACGGGGTGTTAAAAATCAAACTTTAATGGCTTATATCCACTTAACTATTGAGTTTAGGAAAAAATTTTAAAGAATAATAAGTTCTTAAAATTGAGCGTAGAATCCAAATACGCCATAAAATACAGGGTGTTCCATAAGACAAATCAAAGTTGTCCGCCATATTGGAAAATGGCGGCCATTTACAAGAAAATAGAATTAATATTTTTAAATGTCTTAAAAAAGTAGGTGAAGCCCCCCCCCCTTTAAAGTTATCTCTAAATCCAATAGTTTCTGAGATACCAATGGTGGCACAGTTAAGTTGGACACCTCTTAATTTCAACATGGTTTAAATGGAGAAAAGTGGTCAAGCACAAAGAAAAAATTTGATTTCTCAGTAAATATTTATCCAATTTCAACAAATAAGGTATCATTGAAAACTACTTAAAATGGATTTACTTTTATGTGCCTCTCAATTTTTTGTTCATATTAACGGTTTTCGTGGAATTTGGCATCAAATAATTTAAATGGCCGCTATTTTGAAACGGGTAATGATAATTTGGTATAACTTTAAACAAAGATAGATCCTAATAAGATTAACATTTGTGCAAAATCTCAACGCTGTACCTCAAACCGTTTAGGAGTTATGAATTTGTTTGTAAAAAGGCACATACAGACAGACAGACGGAAAACTAGGCAGCAGAGACCCATGTTCCTATGGTGAAATGTGTTTGTCTCGACCCAAGGAATAATGGGAATAATGCTATGTATGTTTGTTCATAGGGTTGCAAGACACCCGTATAAATGAAATTATTATTTGATGGGCGAATTAACGCACATGTACAGGTTTTAGTTGGTTCAATCTATTTGGCTGAGTACATTCAATATCCAAACAAGTCTCCAGCGTTCCCGTGGCTCAAGAGTCTTAAGGACATGTTTTCGGAAAATTCTTTTAGGTGCGTCAGCAGTCTTTTGACGGTTTCTCAATTGTAGGATTTTACAACAAAATAGTACAGGGACACATAAGTGGTAACTTTTATGTCTCTGGAAACATGATTGTAACATGTTTCAAGAGCTAAAACATTCTGCTAGGCAACTCTTTGGCTAATGTGTTTTGCGCTTTTAAAATATGATTAGAAACGATTCAAAGATTTTAGTCCCTCTCAACCTGGTCGAGAGGTGAACGTGGACCAACGCTAGATTGTGGAAACTTGCTTATTTTATAAGTAAACTTTCTCCTATTTTATTAGATTAGCAGTGAAGAGGGGGACATTTTTAATGGATTTAATAATTTCGAAAATATTATACAATATTATACACGTCACAAATGAAATAATGAAATAATGAAATAATGATTTATTCCTTCAATATAAAATACGTACAAAACAAAAGTGCAACTTAGGAATTATTGCTAGCCGGTATCCAGTAGTTGGCCAGCAAAATAACAATACTTAAAATACAGTATTCTTATTCTTGATAAGGTGAGTTCAGCTGCACGATAATAATCACTGATAACAGAGCAGTTTCCCGCAGCGCCTGCACACACTCTCTGCTAATCACTTGAAAATTAAGTTTGAACTAAAATAAAAATACAATTTCCCTTAACTATGAGAAACAAAGACCTACTATTTACTGAAATACTAAACGAAAGAATACTTAACCTAAACATTGTTAGTATTTAAGTAACATATATCTACTTGCTTGAAGAGCCATGTAATAATTTTTGAAGTAAATTGTTTTAGACTTTTCGAGGATTTTATTTCATATGGCAGTTGATTAAAGTATTTTGGTCCACTGTATGTGAAGGAATGCTTAAAAACGTATTTATTTACCTTTGGCAATCTAAAAATATGTTTCTCTATGTTTCTGGTGTTATAATATAATTGATTTGTTCCTTGATTCCCACTTCGGTTGTAAAACAATCTCAATACTTTATATATGTAATTATGTTGAATTGGCAATATTTTTAGCTCAACATATAAAGGAAAAGAGCTTTCTCTGACGGTTTTGTTCATTATGATACGTAAAAAATGGTTTTGTGTAACTCTTAATTTTTCTATTAAATATTTAAAAGTACCTCCCCACGCAATCAACCCATACTGTATTCTTGAGTGAATCAGAGCAAAATAAAGACTTCTCAGTAACTGTACGCAACAAATTTTTTTTAAGAAATAGAACTTTCTAATAATATACTTAATTTTGTTATTCAGTTCATGGATATGTTTTTCCCATCTAAGTTTTTCGTCCAAAATTACGCCTAAGTACTTAAATTTATCTGTTTTTTCTATTACTTGACAATCGCAGACTACACTAGAACAACTTTCTTTATGAAAGACTAATGGGCGTGGGAGGTCAAAACCTCTTAAATCAAAATTAACAAATTTGGTTTTACTTACGTTAATTTGCATACGATTCAATGTGCACCAATTTCTTAGTCTTTAAATCTTCATTAATATTTTCCAATATATTTTGAGTATCTATGTCTGAGTAAAAAATTGCTACATCGGCAAAAGCGTTAACAGATCCATTTAAATTTTGTATCAAGAGGTCATTTATGAATATTAAAAAAAGATTTGCAGAGAGGACGGCTCCTTGGGGCACCCCCAGGGCCACGGGCAGCGCCTCACTGAGGCACCCGGCCACCCTGACGCGCTGCCGGCGCCCGACAGGTAGCTGCGAAACCAGTCAAGCGCCACGCCTCTGATTCCTATTGTTTCCATTTTCCTTAATAAAATACTATGGTCGACGGTGTCAAAGGCTTTTTTGAAATCTATAAAAAGACCAGTTATTTTTTTTTCTTTCGTTGAAATTGCTGTATATAATCAGTGACTTTAATTAAAGCGTCCTCTGTGCATTTTCTTTTTGTAAAACCAAATTGGTTGTTGCTCAAGAATGAAATGGCATTAAGATATCTGATTAGTCTAGTTTTCATATTTTTTTCAATTATCTTCGAAAATACAGAAATTAAGCTAATAGGCCTTAGATTATTTACGTTTAATACATTAGGTTTTTTGAGTAAGGGAACGACAATGCTAAGTTTCAGGCTTTCGGGGAAGACACCAGAAGCAAAACTTAAATTAACTAAGTATGTAAATATTTGGGCAATTTCCTCTGCTATTGCTACTACCCTATATCTAATAAATTTCTAGATATAGGGTAGTACTAATGCAGAGTTTTCTTATTTCCGACCTAAGGTTAAAAACTGAATGTCGAACCTAAAAGTTACACTTTTGTTAGCTTTACGCTTATAAACTTATTTCTGATTTCATAATTTATAGAGGTCTCCATGGTTAAAAAAATCAATAGATTTCAAAAAGACTAGGATAAAAAGTGAGAATTATCTATAGCGAAAAAGCACTTGCTAGAATCCTTTTTTTAGCTGTGTTCAAAGTATGGCTCAGGATGGATGTTAGAATGACCTCAATGTAACAAAAAGCTTCAAATTTATGTAATCATGTAAATTGAATGTTGAAACAGAGACCGCATTAATTTCATATATAAATTGATTATGAATTGCACTTGCATAGTACTTTACTGATTGGAGTGTGTGAAATAGACTCAACAGCCCCAGCTTGTTAATCGAAGCTTATTGTGCTCTCCTATTCTGCCATATTGACAGCCCTAAGAGTGTACCATCAACAAGGCTTTGGAGGTGTTCCCCATTGCTTGCATCTGGTTCGTCACCCGGTTGTCGGACAACGAAGAGGGAGGGACTCTCCTCCTTGTCCCCAGTCTTTCACGATCCAAGATGACGTGCCTGCAGTCACTACAGAACTGCCGCATAGTTTTAAAGTTGATACAGTTCGCAAAAAGTCCACAATTTTGCAGTAACAACTGAAGTATACAATTCGAAGATAAAAGGCTTGTAATTAAATACGCAACAACTCCGAAACATGGACAAGGTTTCAATGATGACGCCACGTGGCGCGGTGCGACAATGGACCAATAGAAACTCTTTAGCTCAGCTATCTCTCCTCGGAACGATCTCGTGGTTTGCAAAACCGAATAAAAGGTAATAATAAGGGCAGTAAATAAAAAAGTGTTCAAAATTAATTGCTCTTCCTAGAAAATTCAATTTCGTGTTGATGAATAGTAATTCATTTTTAATTTAAAAAAATTCGAATACACATTGATTGAATACTCATTGTTATCGAAGTTTTTTATTACCTAACACATTGCATTTCATGAAGCCTTTTGTTCCATGAGTAAATAGGAAAAAGTAATTGTTGATTTATGAATATTTTTCCTTGTAACATAAATGAGAATTGTACTGATTTCGTCTGAGACTTTACTTTTAAGAATCCCTTTAACTTGTGACTCAACTTGTAAGGTCCCTGTTATACTTGTAAGATCCCTTATAACTTCGTAATTGTGGTTTAACCTCGTAATATCTTGAACACGAGCCCTAGTCGCCCAAGGTCATATAGGGTTCGACGAGATATTTTGGCAAGTTTTTACTGACCTGCCGTGTGAATAAGTTATGGTCGCTATGTAGAGGATGCCGAGCGACTGAACAACCACACGCTGGTTATCCACTGCCCAGTAGCTGTTGTATCGCTGAACAGATTTTCTAGTCAGTCAAAAGAAATTGTATATATAAGGTGTGTTAATTTTTTTCATCACTCTGACACAGAAACATGTGCTTTCTGTTACTTTGTGTTGCAGGCCGGAAAGTTTCCCGGACTACGATAACAGAAAACGGAAGTAAACGATCAGCTGATTTGCAAACTGACGTTTAATGCATGTTTATCTACGACCATTGCAATAAGCACCAATTATGGTATTACAATAAACATTATAATGATATACATTAAAACACCAAAAACCAAGCAGTACTCTAATGACGATTTTAGAGTACTGGAGTCACTTTAGAGTACTGGTTCTAGACCAATGAGTGCTCGGCATTTGACGGAAGTAGTGTCATAATAACAATTACGCAATTCGCACATCAGCTGATTGTTGCATTACGATTCATGTTTGAGTTTACTTATCCCATCAGCTGATTGTTCCACAACGATTCATGGTTCAGTCTGCTTATTTGCCTAACCTCAAACTTTGGTCGACCTATTCCATCATTAGTAAAAGTCATGAGTTTTGTTTAACTTCGGGGGAAATTTTGTCGTATATTGTTGGTCGTAGATAAAATAGTGTATGCAACGATTGTATTATGCCTTTAAGCCACTCGTGAGATATTTAGAACATTCGCTTCGCTCGTGTTCTAACTTACATCTCACTCGTGGCTTAAAGGCATCCATTATACAATCGTTGCATAAACTACTATTATAGGTTACTTTTTAGAGGCATGAAGTGGCAGCAGTAACAAATATTTGTTTATTTACTATAGGTTAGGTTTGAAAAATTTAGAAACGTGGTGGTTGATACAATAAGTATGTTATAATTAAAAATATGTTTAGCGAATTTCCCCTATAGGGAAGAAGCTATTACCGTAGGTCTCATGGTAAGACCTAAGCCTGAGACCATGATAACTTTTCGTTTTGGGGCCATCAGAAGCATAAGACCATTCGTTCGAATTTTTATCCATCTATCTATCTATCTATATATTTATCTATCTATCTATGTGTCTGTGAGCACGATAGCGGCCGTAAATATGGTCCGATCTTAATTAAATTTGGTACAGACATGTAAAGTGGTAATCGATCGGACGAGTTCGAAAACCAGACCGATTGGACCACCGGAAGGTGGGGTAAAGGGGGATAAATCCCTCCAAAAATGGTTTTTATGAGTTTTTCACACGCAAAAATATAAATTATCTAATTTTTGTTGGCACCATTGAATTCAGCTTAAAAAACAAACAATTTCGTATTTTGAATCATTGCTCTATGTTTATTGGTTACCGATATATTGAAAGTGGTAAACACAGAACGTTGTCCCGATGTTAACGTTATGGGGAACAAGTAAAATTCTTTATCTCGCTTATATCTCAACACACCGTAATAAAACTTGGTTTGTGGCTTCTTCTAGATGGGATCTAATGTTTAATGGTCTAAAATCCCTGACATTTCCATTTTCGTGGCAGCAAACCGGCATAGTCATTCCCAATGTTATCCTTATGAGAAATAAAAATGCTATATCTTCCTTATTTCTTATCATATCTTAAAAAGAAAACTTGGTGTATGACTTAGTCTAGTTAAGATCTATTAAATATTGAAGTAAAACCAACCAGTTTTGGCATACCTGTAGCAGCAAACCTGCATACTCATTACCCATGTTATTCTTATGGAGATTACAAAAACATGTTAAATCTCGCTATGTTGGATTGAAATACGTTCTTTTGCATTTGAAATTCGCTGAGTATGCAGGTCTGCTGCAACGGGGGTATTTTTCTGAGTAGTATGATGAAAAATATCGTGCTTCACGCGGCCGGTAAGTTTTACCGTACTCGCATCCCACAATCGCCGCGCCGGCGCCGTGCGGCTCGCACGGGAACTATCATGCTCTCTGGTAAAACGTACTTTCCTATTAACGTAATATACTACTGTATTGTGCATATCATCGGGATCTAGTAGACTATAAGACATGCAGGGAAGGTTGAATTAGCAAAGCAGTGCATGATATTAAGACGAGTGAAATGGTGGTGAGCAATTAGAAATATAGTCAACCAAACATTTTTCCCAAAAACTAAAATTTCTATACCTAGCTTATTTTTTTAAGATATTATAGTAAGTGGGGTCAAATTTACATGAAAATTTACGAAAAATATAAATATTTAGATAAAAATGCGAAATCATTCATGGGTTTTCGGAAGAAATGTTTACGTTCACAATTATAAATACCACGATGTAAGATTTTATTTTTCATTCGAAAGAAATATTTTTCTGATTACAAAGATAACACACATGTGATATCTTGAATGAGTTTTTAATTTAAATATATTTTCACACATGATAATGGCTACTAATGTTTTTTATCATAAAAATTACAAACATGGAAAACATCTGATTTGTACTAAACAGCTGATTTTCAGATCGCACTGCTGTTTCATAGACAAATATTCATATTAACTGTTTTATTTTTCAAATAGCTGATTTGTTTTTAAATTAGCTTTACACTGTTAATCACCAATTCCTAGTCAATCAGCTGTTAACTATAAATCACTTGCTTCACATTACTTTATTTTATTATGGTTCTAGTACATCATAATCTATTGTCATCTACAGCATATTATTTATAATATTTTATGAATTATGACGTACTAGTTAATAATAAATTAATAAAAATGGAAAACAGCTGATTTATATTTAACAGCTGAATGAATAGAAACAGCGGATTAATAGTGAAAAACTAATTTACAAACAAGTCAGTTGTTAAAATATAAAAAATGCAGATGCGTAATTGTCTGTAAAACAGCTTTTCGCCGACAATCAGCTGTTTCCAGTCATTCAGCTGTTTAGGAGTAATCAGCTGTTTCCATGTTTATAATTTTTTATGTTAAATCCAGTACATTTAGCCATTACAAAGGTGAATAACATATAGTTCTTCATCCGTGGTCATTATCGTGTAAAAAAAGTATTTTGTTTGATTAGCAACGCGTAACGCATTTTATGTGGAAAATATCATATGTGTGGCATTTTTGTTATCACAAGAACAGTATCTTTCAAATGAAGCATACAGTTTTTCCTAGTGGTGTTTACAATTGTAAACGTGGACATTTTTCTTGTAAAATCATAACTGATGTCGCATTTGTATCTAAAAATTTAGATTCTAAGTAAAATGTTATGTAAATTTTACCCCACTATTACTATTGTATCTTAGCGAGTTATAGGTATTATTAGTTTTAGGACAAAAATGGTTTTTTGAGCGTAGCAAACGAGTTTGATGGAATATTTCTAATTGCACACCGCCATTTAACTTGTCTTATTATTATGCATTAATTTTTTGGTTTAACCTTCCTTGCATCTCTTACAGTTTACGAAATCCCAATGGTGTGAAAAAAAGGAACAAACTGTATATTACATTATATTTATATTTCTTCCTATTAGTTCTCCTTTTATTAAATATAATAAAAGTACATGGATTTATAGGACTTACCAGTTGCTGGCGAACCTCACCACAGGAAACATGTTGATTGGTACTATACCGCTGGAAACATCTTGATTGATACTATTTATGCAATTCTCTTCGGTTAGGACAAGTCTTCTACAATAAAGAAGCTGTTACCATGGTCTCGTGGTATACCACAGCCCGGTACGGTTAGTTTTTAGTTTCTAGGTCCTTCTAATTGTATGAACACCATTTGTTCATATTCAGTTATTGCGTACATAGAAATATAGAAATGATACAAATATTGTTTGCAAATTAAATCCAGCTCGGAAAATAAAAAATTCCTATTTTGAATCACTGCTCTACATTCATTGGTTAACGAGATATTGAAAGTAGTATGCACAGTATAATTTTACAAGTTATCCATATGACAAATAAATAAAATTCTTTAACTCACTTATTTCTCAACACATCTTGATAAAACATCATACCAAAGTCGTATCATGTAGTTAAACATCTTGATGTATCATCATGTAACATCTTGATAAACATCAGTCTTCATGTAGTTAAGATATATATATTGAACTGCATACGAATAAAAGTGCTATAGAATCTTTCATTTTTAATTTTGATGGCAGCAAACCTACATTATTGCTCGTTCCTAATTTTTATCCTTTTGTAAAATTATTAAAAGTATTATGAGTCTTCCTCATTTCTTGATAAAACTTGGTACGTGGCATCTTCCAGCTGAGGTGTCTTGGATATTGCGTCTAAACCATCACTACCTGCAGCAGCATACTTGCTTAATTACTCATTCCAAATACTATTCTTATAATGAAAAATATCATAAATAGCTTTTTTAAGTCGAAATACGTTTTTAAGCTTTTGGAATTCGCTGAGTATTTAGAGGTCTCCTGCAACGGGGATATTATTTTACTTGTGAACCTTTTGACCGAAATTCAAAAAGGAGAGCGTACTTGAAATCCTTTTGCATTACTTTGGTGTCTCGTGAATATCAGTGGGCAAATAAAGACACTCTACTTGTTATGCGATGCAATCCCACTGAAGGCAACATAAACTATATAATGTGAGCAGAGAGCAAGGTTTCGACGAGAGGCTGAAAAATCATATGCACACAATTGGCCAACGTGGAGTAAGAGATGCTTGCCAGATGCGAAAACAAATCAAACTATCCCCTGCCGTTGTACTCTTTCGGATTCTAACTCGGCTTTATGGGGTTCTTACTACTTTTTTGTGCAATGCCTTTCTTGGGCGCACGCCCTCGGAGTTCGCTTCTTTATTTCCTCGAAACACGCTCGCGTTTCGGTCTACGGGTTTCCTCTTTCTTCATAGCTCGACTCGGACAAACTTTAATACTCTATGCCGGTTGTCATCGCACTCCCTCATTTATACACGAATGTGAACATCATTAAACCGATTATTTCGTGTCGTTATAGACCATAACCTTTTCTATCGATGAAGCTAAAAGGTGACCAGGAGAAGAAAGTGGGTTCGTCGTGGTAGCACGGGATCATTCCTGATAACTCTTTTCTCTACTACTACTCCGTAAATATCTGTTCAAGATTAAAGATAGAAATCATCGTATATATTCCTCCTAGATCTCTGCGATGCGCATTTATTTATTATTTCTAATTGTTTACCTCAATTCCTATCGGACTGAACTGTTTCACAATTCACAAATAATGTTCACGGAGCCGGCAGTCGGAGGTTGCTTGGCAACGCCGTGGATCGATCAGGTGCCCTCCTCTCATCCCCCAGCCACTCTTCAGCCCCCCGCCCCCCGCCCCCTCACTCGTTAACGTGGCCACACGACCCGCCGCCACACTCCGGGCCGGCAATCAGCCGGCTGAGTTGCCTCCAGTCATCATCGTTACCCCGGCTTTTTAAGAGTTTATATTAACAATCATGCTGAAATCGATTTGATAAATATAATGACTGGCGATTGATATGGCGATCGATATAGGTAGGCTGTTTCGCTTGTATTGAGAGATTGTCTATAATATTTCTTATTATTTTATTTTTACTTTATTAAAATTCGGTTTTGAGTGACACCTTGTTATTTTTTTGCACCAGAAAACACATTAAGGTGCAAGGCTTCGTGTCTACATCTTCTAAATTTTCATAGAAAATATTTTTTTTAATTTCAAATTTTATACATCACCTAAAAACTAAACATATGTAAATGAGGAAGTAAGCCTTCCTTACATTGACCTACCAAGGATATATAACGGAATATCACATACAACGTATTTTAGATGATACGACATAATCTATAGTGAATAACCTAGAGTGAGTATTATCAACGTCCTAATTCAACCTTGCAGCATTTAAAAATTGAATTTTATAATGAACGCACATCGAGTAAGCAAATACGGCATGTGTATTAAGACTAGTCCAGTCGCCAAATAAGAAATTAGGCATGAACCTTGAATTAGACTGAAATTTTATAATAGATTCTAATACTATTTGATGCACTAAATAATAAGTAGTAGATGCCAGAGTGGCATTCTTGGGCAACTTTGAATATAGAAGGTAAAAGTTCACAGGGACAAAAATACAGAAAATAAATATTGAATTTTTGTTTGTATTCAAACGAATATTTTCCGAGCGATTGATTTGAAACCACCGCCGATAGTTGCTGGGTGGTAAATACTTCCTTTTGATCGAGTATTAATTTTCAGCGGCCATCTTGGATCCACC
The DNA here is from genome assembly GCA_035578135.1 of Flexamia atlantica. Classification (NCBI taxonomy): domain Eukaryota; kingdom Metazoa; phylum Arthropoda; class Insecta; order Hemiptera; family Cicadellidae; genus Flexamia; species Flexamia atlantica. The sequence goes on from JAQJVK010000010.1 coordinate 31,636,392, forward strand.
ATATTGGATACAAGGTAATTTTTTAAAATAAGATTGTATTGTTTTGACACATCATTACTGACTAGATTTCCACGCTGATTACAATGCCGTAATCCGTTTTTGAAAATATTGTCTCGATATAGACTCAAATAAAAATTGTTCAATGTACATTGCTTACAGGCGTTTCCAAATTAAACTGTTTTTTTTTCTTTTTTTGTATATTCGGTTATAATCACAGTACGAAGTTCATTTTGATCTTAAAATATTCAGTAATTTAATGGATTTATCTGTATTAAATATGTATATATATATATTAGGTTCTATATAAGTGCCAATATTTTGGGTCATTGATCATTTTTTTATTTTGAATTGATTCGATGGGTGTTCTTGGTATTCTGGTATTCTGTACCAGTTTCAATAAGTATTTACACTCTGAGTGTTTAATTTTTATTTGACGACGTGACATAATGCAATCAAAGCACAATAAGCACGAAAAATGATGAATAAATGTGCTATATTTTTTATAAGGGTCTTCAAATAACTTATATCAGACCGCCAAATTCAGCTGGATGAGTACTTTTACAGGTGTCATTTGGGAGTGGGGGTGTTTTTCTAAAAGAATTTCGTTTCTAAGGCTTAAGGGATGAATTTGCTGATATATTTTAAAGCCAGGTATATGAAGAGAGTAGTATTAAATATACATCCGCCAAGCTACGTGGCGACCATGGAATAATATAATACGTAAAGTCCCTCTTCATCGGCCTAGAAAGCATCGTGGACGATTCAAAAATATTACTTCCATAGTTCTCACATTCACAGTGTAGTGTGAGAGCTTAGTACAATATACGCCAACGGTGGTAATTATTGAAAACTGATGGGTAGTAATGTCTTAGAAGATGGAAATCGTAAGCCATGATCAGAAAGTAAGATAATTTTCCCCATAAGGAAACGCAACCCAGAGGTATCGCGACAATCTATTAGTCCGTTTCCTACAGATTCACGTTTTTCGAATTAACATTATTAGTCGAGGCCAAAGAGGGTGGTTGGTGGGGAGACGGCGGGGAGTCGAGAGCCCTTGTCAACCGTCTAGGGTTTTGAATCCTTCAGCGCTTGTTAAATGAAATCGTGCTGCAGTTACCTAAAAACCACGTTGACTTGTAGCGCAGTTCCGAGGAAAAAGTATTTTGAAGCAATCATCTATTTACGGGACGATTCCTGTAGGGAAGACAGATGTAATATACAGGGTACTTAGTATTAATATATATCATTTGCACATGCAATTGCTTAGGTTAACAACATATCCGAATATCAGAGAAATCGGACAGTAAAGACCAAAGTTAATTTTTTGGCCTATTTTATAGTTTTACATTTTAAAATAAACAGAGTAGATAAGATTTACAAATATACTAGATTAGGTTAACAACCCAAATATTGGACAGAACGTACAATACATTTATTCTAGGCGTTAAAATACCTTATTCCGCCAGTGATCAAGAGTATCTTTAAATGAGATTCATTTTTCACCTTTAAATGAGGTTTATTTTTTCCTTCGTGCCTTGCGACTGACTGTACAAAATTGCTAATTCATAAAATTCGTCAGTTGTATTGTCGTGATATTAACAAATTTTCTTATTGTGTGCTTATAATGTGGTGGCTGCATTTATTTCTGCAAAGTTGCTCCTACTTTCTGGGTCATGTGCTTATTATTGATGTAAAACTTAGTAGTCATTAGTAACTACAAAATTGTATTTAGCTAAAAAGAAGCTTAGCATGAAAAATAATGACACAAAAGTAGTTAAACCAAGCATGGATGATTGCGATCTCAATCAGCCATCTAAAGCAAACAAATATAAAATACACCAGAACATTTCATATTTCTTGGGAAAATAAAGACAAAAGTTAACTTGGTTTATTATAATTTCACTTCACGCGTGTTCACCTTTAAATCAGGTTTATTTTTGCCATTGTGCTTGAACGGTGCAATGTTCAAGTAAAAAACCTTGAGTGTACAGAAGTTTTTCTTTATTCGACAGTTCCATTGCCTTGATATTTAATTATCTTATTGTGTGCTTACAATATGGTTGCTGCTTTTATTTTTCTGCAAACATTTCTGGTATTTATTGGGTCGTGCGCTTATTGATATATAGCTTTACCAAAATTATTGTACAAATTTTAAGGGGCGAAAACAATTTGAAAAATCAAGCAATATTCTAGAAAAACATATTACTATGAAATAAAAAGAAGAGTGTATTGTAAGAGAGTCGCGAGACCTGTAAAAATACGCCCGTTGCAGCGATTGTACCTGCATTATCAGCGAATATTAAATAAAAATAATTCGATCCAACATAGCGAGATTTGACATAAGAAAAACATGGGGAATGAGTATGCAAGTTTGCTGCAACAGGTATGTCACAACTGAACTAGAAGAACCCATATACCGAATTTTATCGAGATATGTTTAAAAATAAGGAAGATATCGATTTTTTTATTTCCCATAAGGATAATATGGGGAATGAGTATGCAAGTTTGCTGCCATAAAAATTGAAATATTGGGGATTTTAGACTGATATACATCATATCTCATCTAGATGAAGTCACAAACCAAGTTTTATTAACATATGTTGAGAAATAAGCGATATATAGAAATTTACTTTTTTTCCCAAAAGGTTAACATTGGGACAACGTACTGCGTTTACCACTTTCAATATCTCGTTAAGCAATAAACATAGAACAATGATTCAATATACTAATTTTTTTCGGGCTCAATTCAATGGTGCTAATAAAAAGAAAAAGTGGATTATTATTATTTTTTGTGTAAAAAACTCGAAAAAACCATTTTGTGGAGTTTTCCCCCTTTACCCCCCCCCCCTTCCGATAAGACCGGATTGGTTTACAAACTCGTCCGATTGATTACCAATTACATGTTTGTACCAAAGTACATTATGATCGGACCAGACTTACAGCCGCTATCGTGTTAACAGACATATTTAAGTATACAGAATTCGTGTCGGATACTATAGGTTATTGTTCCTGGATGCTTAGTAAGCTCATAAATAAAAAGAATGTTTTTTTTTATATGCGTAAGTGACTGTCTGTCTGCTTGCATGTGTTTAAAATAAAATAATTTGATTTTCAAGTATTTTTAAAATAGAGATTTACAACTCGGTTTGTGGGTTCTAATTATTAAAGTACATAAGTGGTCTTTTATTCAAACTATCTACTTTTCAAATTTCAAAATGGCGGCAAGTTAAAATGTTTACACTAAAATTGTCTTGGAAACAGATTATTTAAAAAAAATGTAACAAGAACAACTGTTTTTTTTCTAAATTGTAAACTACATAACTATAGATAAATACCTTGCACTCCAATCGGTTGATAAATAACAAAATTATTCCCACTTGTGTGATTAATTACAACTCCGGGGGAAGTTTTTGCAGTGAGCTGTTAATTGTTTATGTGCTTATTATTTGATTGTAAGCTGTTAGCTGTATTTATTTATGGGTATACTAAAAATTCCACTTATATTCATTGATAATTAGAACCCATATTCAGAGTTTCAAAGCTGTATCTTAAACATTCTTGAAATAACAAATCATTTTACTATACACATACAGACAGACAGAAAGCCACTTACGCATATTAAAAAATATATATATTTATGAGCTTACTAAGCATCCAGGAACAATACCTCAAGTATCCGACACGAATTCTGAAACACCCTGTTTATCGACGAGTATAGTGAAAGCATACTCTCTAAAACGGATTTCTGGCGGCACCACTTTATCCTGAAAATCCAACTTTTCCCCCCTCATTTCAATTGTAAATGGCAAATCATGAACGATACATTTTTGAACAATATTTTATCCTAAGTTTTATTTACTGTAGTTTTATTTTGGAGTTTTCAGCTGATGAAAGCTTTTTTTGGCAAATTTTTAACAGTACAATCACAATAATCAGTCAGTTATATCAGTAATGTTTGGTTTATTAATTTTAAAATACAATTTTAATATGCTTTACTTACATGCATCACTTTACTTAATATTGTCAGTCAATTTTTATTTTTGTAGCCTGTAGAGTTTTTTATTCTACTTTGGGATAAAGAAATATCAAGTTGTCACTCAACAGATTTCAGGGACCTAAATCAGCTGACAAACAATTGCATCAGATATTAAATAAACAGTACCAGAAATCTGTTGAGTGATAACTTGGCGTTTCCTTATTACAAATCAGAACAAAAAGACAAGCTACAAAAAAAACTGTTTTATAATATTAAATGAAGTGAAGCATGTAAGTAAAGTGTTTTAAAATTAATCAACCAAGTGTTGCTAACACAAGGGACTGATTATTGTGATTGAACTGTTAAAAATTACCCAAAAAAAACAGTTTTTACCCATTTTCACCGGTAGTAATAGTTGTAATTAATCACACAAATGGGAATACCTTTATTATTCATCAACCGATTGGAGTGAAAGTTATCCCTAATTATGTAGAATAACATTTAGAAAAAAAATGTTCTTGTTAATTTTTTTAACAATTTGTTTCTAAGAGAATTTGAGTTTGAAAATTTAAACTTGCCTTCATTTTGAATTTTGAAAAGTAGAAACTTTGAAAAAAATCTACACATGTAAATTGATAATTAAAACCCATATACCAAGTTTCAAAGATCTATCTTAAACATACTTTAATTAAAAATTATTTGATTTTAAACACAGGCAGACAGGCACTTAAGCATATTAAAAAAAAGTTTATTAGTTATGAGCTTACTAAGCATCCAGGAACAATATCCTTAGGTATCCAACACGAATTCTGAAACACCCGTATATAATATAAAGGGTGGTCTTGACCTAGCGTTAAAATTTTTTTCGGTGATAGAACAACACAAAATGTGACTCAAATCCACAATTTTAAAAATTATATTCCACACACCCACCTTAAGAAAATTTTTTTAAACGTACATTTACTCGTAAAATTTATTTTTCTTACGTTATTTGATAAATTCCTCAAACTTTGAAACCACCATCGTATTCTACATTAAATTTAGATTAATTATTTAATAATACATTATTAAGAAACTAAATAAATGATTGGATAACAAACTGAAAGATGTTCTAACAAACAACATAGAAGAAATAACAATGTTTTATCCACGTATTCAAAATATAACTGGTACGGTATTGAATTCAATGAAGCACAAAATGAATTGTTACAAAACTCACTTAAGTATAATATCAACTTAGACAATAAAAATGAAACAATCGGAGTTGAATTAATAATTATAGATGCTGCTATAAAAACATTAAAAGAAAAGAACAAAAATCTCTGTAAACATGCTTTTATCCATGAACTTATAAAGACTAACTTAGAAGTAAGAAAATCAACAACGATTAATTCATCTAAAAGAGAAGTAATGCTTATTAATTCTATTAGTAACGAATTAAAAGAAAACAACTTGATGATTACAAAAGCTGACAAAGGAAATAACAGTAAAGGATTGTAAAGCTGACGACGATTACAATCCAAAAGTAATGTCCTTCATTGAAAATAATAATTTTGAGATACTTCAAAAAGACCCAACACAAGAATTTTCAAAAAGGACAAATACACTGAGAAAAAAGTCTAGTGGTAGACTACAGAAATAAAGAGGGAACCTCATTAAATCTTGTGCTTACCTTGCCGGATGCCATTCTTGAGGCTGCCACCAGCCTTGGCTAGTATAAGGACTCCAGCCACATCTTGTGTGCGCCACAAGCCAACTTTGGCTGTAATTGTGATGTCATAACTTAATGACGTCACTACTATATCCTTAATTCTTGAGGTAACAAGCATACTGGACTGGTGTGTGTTCCACTCTGACTAGTTATAGACTCAGTACTGTCTAGTGTCAGACCCCAGCCAGCCAGCAGCTACCTCTCTTTGCGTCTGGTGTCGTTCCAACCTGGATAGTTGCAGCCCCATTACTGTCTAGTGCCAGACCCCAGCAAGCTAGTAGCTACCTCTATTTGTGTCTGGTGTCGTTCTACCCTGGATAGTTGCAGCTCCAGTACTATCTAGTGCCAGACCCCAGCAAGCTAGTGGCCACCCCTCTTTGCGTCTGGTGTGCGTTCCACCCTTGATAGTTGTAGCCCCAGTACTGACTAGTTCCAGACCCCAGCTAGCTAGTGATCTCTTCTCGTGTTGTCAGCAGGTTGGTTCCATCGATTAAAATTGATTTAGCCCACAAATCGGCCACAGATGTAGGACTTAGAATCACACTCCCCCCTAATGCTCCGGTATCAACCTTTCTGTTTAAGCCAGTTTTGATTTTATTCTTAATCCAATGATTAATTTTGTTTCCTAAATGGCTGCTAGTTTTACTATATTTATACCAAAAGCGTCATAATTATGTTAATGAGTTACTGTTACGTTAAAAAAACTGGCTTGTTTTCTGGCATGATTACAGTTGGTAATCATGCTATAGCATGATTACCAAACTGATAAAGAAAGAATAAAAGTATAAACTTAAAATTATCAACCCCAAGACCCTCAAACTACGAGGTCAACCAAAAACCAACAAACTTTACCAGTAAATAACATAATCAGACCAGTTGTAAAATTTAAAAACAGCACCAACGTAAAATTTTTGTAAGTATCTCAACAATAAAATACAAGAAAAGGGACTAGGGAGAAGGGGGGAAAATACTACAGATAAGAAACATCTGTTTTCAAAAACATAATAATTAATTTAGAACTTTATATTAAGTTAGGTTTTTGTTTTGACTACAAAACAACCAACCAAAAATAACCAAGAGCCGAAACATGTCAATTTGAATTGAATAAATATTTAATTATGTACAAAAAAGGGTACTCTGTTAATAAAAAATGATAATCTCCCTTATTATAATAGTAGCCCTAACATTTGAATTTATTTTATACAACAAGTAATTTATTTTATATAAAAAATCAAACAAATTGAGTTTTTGGCTTGTGGGGGCCCCAAAACGAAAAGTTATCATGGTCTCGGGCTTAGGTCTTACTGTGAGTAACAGCTACTACTAAGGTAACAGCTTCTTCCCTAAAGGGGAAATTCCCCAAAAGGCAATAATACTGGTGGAGCGATGGAGCAAAGTACAGCGTTGAACGAAACAGGTCAAACTTGGGTATTTTTTAATTCATAGTGTTTTCGTTAGTTTATACTTATTTTAGAATATATATCTCAGTTTAGATTTGTCATTAATAATTAATAAAATTAAAGAGTAACAGGAAGGACATAAAGACAACCATATAATATAGATGTCAATAATACGGAAACTTATATATCCAATTATTGCGGCATGGAGCAATTATTAGCAGTTTGTTGTTGAATATAGATCAGAATATACTACCCATTTACGAATAATTAGGTATAAAACGGTTCCTAATACGTTGTGAAAGGCTTCCGTGGTCTTCGTACACATATGGAGAATCCTGGCCTTCGGGTGATGACCAAGATGGCGACGAGTTGGAGGTTGCCGACGTTTCGGACGCTATGCAGCAGTCCTCTTGAGTCCAAACCTAAGGCAGAGGGCCCGCTGGCTAGTGAATGAGTGTTAGGAATTCGCCTCGAAAATAGACTGACTGCTGCATCGCGTCCGAAACGTCGGCAACCTCCAACTCGTCGCCAACGTGGTCATCACCCGAAGACCAGGATTCTCCATATAAAACGGTTTCTTTGTAACTAAAAGCTGTAAACCCCATTATTTTGTTTCTTGAACGCTTACAATTATGGTTGGATTTTTAATTTTTTTCTTTACCTTGTAAAACAGCGTTTCCCAGTTTCCTTTAAAGAAAACAAAAGTGTTTGGCTTTTGTTAAACAAGCGAGTTTCTGCAGACACCACCCACGACTCCCTGAAGTATTTCAATGAAGACTTAAGTCTTCTGGTTGCTTTGTGTAAGTTTCCAGCTTTGTGGGTGCCTTCTTTTTTCGTTGAAATTTTCCTCACGATTTCTTAATAATATGACAATGCCAGATGTTGAACTGCAGTCTAACTTCATTGTTAGGCACAAGAGGTTGTAAGCTGTCGTTTCTTTATTCGCCACTTGACGCAATCAATTAAAAAAGATTACGTACCTCGAAACTGGCTTCAATTCAATTGTGAATCATCATTTAGATTGACTCGAGTTTCGGCATTAAAATGCCATTATCAAAATCCTCTACACAAGAACACATAAATCAGTGGTCGTCAAGAGTTACCGTCTGCAGTCTGGAACTCGTTGTCGAGCCGGCCGGTAATGTGTTGCGTGTGTGTTCTCATGTTATATGATTCATGTGATCTCGTGTAGAAGATTTTGATAATGGCATATTAATACCGAAACACGAGTCCATTTAAATGATTATTCACAATTGAATTGAAGACATTTTTGAGGTACGTAACATTTTTTAAAGTATGACACAGTAGATTTGTACGGTTGAAGGCAACGAGTTGAAGGGTAACAAGTTATCCAAGGACGTCGCCTTCTAGGTTAATGTGCATTCTACGGAAATGGGGATCCGGTAAGTCAGTCTCAGCCCTGTGGAAAACAATGCTGTGGAGAGGACTTTCCCTGGATAAACCGTCCTTCAGCCCAGCTGACCTTGAGAGTATATCCGATAAGGATACCCAAAAGGACAGACATAAAAAACACCCTTTCCAATTGGACAAGTTGGAAGATCCCATTACTTCCCTTATGATTCTGGTTTGATAGGGAATCCAATGAGAATCGCCGTTAGCAGAGACATGGCGGCACAAGGGGTTGAAGAAGCTGGTCAATCTATAGGTAGACAAGTTAATCAATACTATGCCCGCATATTAAATGCACTATGACATTGTTTGTGAATGAGCTGTTGTATGTGTGTGTGTGTGTGTGTGTGTGTGTGTGTGTGTGTGTGTGTGTGTGTGTGTGTGTGTGTGTGTGTGTGTGTGTGTGTGTGTGTGTGTGTGTGTGTATGTGTGTGTGTTATGTGTGTGTTGCAAAAGGAAAACATGAACATTGGACTAATATGTGGGAAGATATTAAACAGACTCGTTTTCACTCATAGGTTTTTTCACTTCAGTACACTGAGAGAAAAAGCCGTATGAATCGTACTTAAAGGGTGCTAAAACGAGGTCAGACTGCCATGGCATGGTGAAACACCATGCCGCTTATTTTCTATCATGGTATTTCCTACGTACTAACGGTGAAACAGACGTATTTACGTATGTAACGTACAGTAGCATGCTAATGTTAATTTACCATGCCTACTAGACTAAACATTTTTCTCAGTGTAAGAATTAATTTCATACTTTTAAACAGTCTCTGTTTTGCATGTAAGCAATTCTTCTAAAATAAAGTTCCACTAATTAAATTAAAAATATAGAATCCATCACTCTGTGCTCATTGTAAACTTGTGCAGTAGTTTAGATTAACTTGTAACAAAACTAGATAATGATCTAAATTTGTGTTCATTTAAAGTTTTCTCCCTTTTTCAATCAAAACATACTCTTGAAAATCAACATTATTAGACCCCACAATCTACTGCTCAGGGCTCAGCACAATGGTAAAATCTGAAAATGTCTTAATTGTGGCTAACACAATCCAAAATCTATAGCAGGAATGGCTTCAAGGTATGTTTGAGAACTACATATCTGAAAGATGATATCACTAAGCCCCATGTAGTCCAGGAATTTTAAGCATAAAAAACCGATCGACTTAACAAATCCTGACCAAGTTGAAACTTCGCACAGATGTTAAATAAACTTCCCTAATTAAAATCCCAACATTCCCTAGAAATCCCTACTGTTTTCCAGCCGCCATCTTGATAAAACCATTTCCGGTCTGTGTTTCTCTACATATTTGCTTAATCAACGCGAAACCCATAAGAGATACGAAAAAAAGTGCTTAGGGTTTTTTGTAGGGGGTAAAATGTCCAGTAAAATGAGTATAAATATGTACAGGAAATTAAAAGACAAACAGCTGATATTATTAATTTTTTAAATGTTGTATTTCTAATACCCCTGCCATAAGATACACATGTAGAATTTGATGTAAAATACATTTTATGGGGGCTCTTAGTGAGTAATAAATTATATTGATAGAATCCTGGTTAAAAATATAGTTATGTTAGTTGATTGTGAGGTGTTAACCTCAATAATCAAAATTGGTTTTCAATAAAGGCGTGGGTAACGGGTAACCCCACAAAAAAGGTATTTATTAAGAAATTTTATGAAATATCACCATAGGGAATCATTTTTGTGAGAATACCCACGCCTTGATTGTGAACCAATTTTGATGATTTAGGTGTCAAATAACTGAAAACTTTATCAGGATTCTATAAATATAATAAGTTATTAAGATCAAAAGGCTTCGCCCCCATGGGAATGTATTTTACATCAAATTTTTCTTATGGCAGGGGTGTTAGAAATACAACATTAAAAAATCAATAGTATCAACTGTTATTTTTTAAATTTATTGTATATTTTTATTCTCATGTTATTGGAACTTTTTCCCTCTACAAAAAAGCCCCATAAACTCTTTTTCGTATCGATTGAACAAATTTATGGAGAAACAAGGACCGGACATTGTTTTTTTAAGATAGCGGCTGGAGCACAACAGGGATTTCCTGGGAATTTTTGATTTTCAATTAGGGAGGTTTATTTAACATCTGTGCGAAGTTTCACTTGGTCAAGATTTGTTAGGTCGATTCCTCTAAAATGCTTAAACTAATGGCAGAGTGAACAGTGGGATTGATAAAAATCGTCCTAATGTATGTAAATCCTCCAAGACGTACTTATAGCAAGTTATTTGTAGTTCTTGCATAGTTATATTTTATATCTTCTTTAGTTTCTTACCCACAAAATTGTAACCACCAAAGAACACCATACATGAAAAATGACTAAAACTGTCCAGCACCGATATTAGGTTACTAGGATAGGTATTGGGTTATGAGCTAAAAAGGGGAAAATCTAACGATTTACTGCCAACAGAGGGGGGAGGGTCGTCACTCACCCCCATCCCCCCCCCTCTATCGATCACACAACCCTACGTCATCGGCCGGCGGAATGATGTCACAACCACGTCATACCCACGTGGGTCCTCAGATGTTGTTGAACCCCGGACCGGCACAGGTGAGTTCCTACAAGGATATTTTGGGATTCTCGATCAGGGGACGATCAATTATTCACTGCTCGGCGAACAGTCCACAGTGTGTGGTTAGGAGCTTTTATAATATGAACATTTTTCCCGCCCTTCACATCTCAGGTCACTAGCCTAGTCTGTACGTTACTGCGGACTAGGACCAGTGCAACACGACATTATCGCATGGCAGGATAGACGTTTGTAATTGGTGGAATTTGAACCTACAACCCTGAGACCGAAGTTCCGAGTCCAACTACTACACCAAACAACTCCCCAAAATTGTGAAAATTATAAATATTTTAGTTTCACGCTCAGTAACACACTATATTAATATCACAAGGTAATTTTAAAGGCACGGTAGTAATTCGGTTGTTTTTAATTCTGGGTTTAGCCTAAATAAATGGTTGATATTGTACTTTCTGCTTAACGAATTCATAGTTATATGCGTAGATATTGTACATATGCAACCTTTTAAGAAAATTAGTGTTTGTCAAATGGTCAGATAGTTTAATTTTAACACTTAACTATTCAAATTCTGTCTCGTTAACATCGCTTTGATTTTTCCTCCACTTAGTTTGAGGTCGCTATTAACTATTGTTGGATTGAACCATTGGACAAGATAGCCACTAGAAATTATTTTACTCAAGTTCAATGCATAACATCACTTCAAAGATTTAAGAGGACTTGATATTTATTTGACACTAAAAACTTAAGTAATGTTTTTCAACGACTATTCCGCTGTGAGCTAAATTAAACCTGAGGAAACAACTCTGTTTATTTTCCATTTTCTTTGGACTGAGCTAATACTTTATTTTAAAGAATTTATTTTTTGCTTTAGGTAAAACTGAATACTATATTATGGTGAATGTGTTTGATGGATGGGTGTGGAATGTTTGAGATAATACCGTTCAGCCTTTTTACTGAAAATACCAACTGATTAATTTTATCAGGATTATTGATTAATATCCTCATAGCTACTATCTAGTGTTAGTAGCTAACTTGTGCTATCTAGTGCTGCACTAAATAGTGGTGCTAGTGAAGCACTGATTAAAAACACATGAAAAATTTGAAATCATCTGTTGGTATTTGTATTTGTAAAATGTGTTATGACATTTACGCGAGTAAATGTTGTTTTGATATACTTTCAGAAAACACAAAATCGGCATGATGGAAGGGGTATCGACAGGGGCTCCGGTCATGGATTCAGACGGAACTCCGACAATGGGAGAGAAAACACCTGAGCCCAAAAAACCTCCTGCTGGGCGACCGCCCTTCAAACTCTGCTTTAAACTGGCCAAAGTTCGCGGCCGCTCCGACATATCGCCGTGTCATCCTCGCGGGTTCGGTAATTGATGGTATATACCCGGTAAATCGTAGTAGAGGCAGAGGGTCAGGTAGCAGCCACAGGGTAAACACCTCCCTCAAAACTGCCAAGTAGTTCAGCGAATCACATATTTTGAGCTATGCTTTTGAAAACCGCCCCGGAGTTTTTTAGACGGTATTAACAAGAATTAAAAGTTAAAAACCCTAATGATATTTTATGTAAAACTAGCAGATATACCCGCAGCTTCGCCCGCTAAAAGATTAGCTAATTTTAATTCAATTATATTATGCTCTGTGCAATTTTTAGGAATAATTAACAAATGGACTGATTTATTTGCGCAATGGACGTGCACTTACACCCTTAAGATGCAGCTGATAATTCCACTCTAGATGAAAATGAGAAAGTATAACGCTTCCTCTAAAAATGTTATCCTCATGATTAGCAAATGGTATGAATTAGCTTCCTCCCATTTCCAGAGAGATTGAGGATAACCCAGAATATAAGACAAATAAGACGCTAAGGATGGATTCTCGACATAAAATCAATCTGTAATTTAGCATGTTTTTGAAAATAAACCGAAAACTTTAAGAAAAAGCAGAAGGTAAATATCTTGGCGAAAAACCTATTGCCCCAAAAAGTTTCTCATTAAATTTTTTAATTTTATTTTTTCAGTAGATTGGTTCTCGTACCTTTTCTGTTCCCTGAAATTATTCTACAGGACTCCCATCCGTAGTTAGGGAAAACTAAAATGACCGCCATTTTGATTTAATTAAATACTCAATTTTAGCCGTCTGAGAAAGAATATTTTAAAAACCTTTCTTTATTTGGCATCTAAAGCCTATAAAGAATAAATGTGCTAGGTTTCATGGCCCAAAGTCTTTTTGTTTGTGAGAAAGTAAGCTTTGAAAGCTAAAAATGGCCACCTTATTGTATTTTATAATATACCATATTTAGGCCTTTAGAGACAAAATATTGCAAAATCCTTTCTTAGTACGCATCTAGAGCATGTAAAGAATATTTGTGCCGAGTTTCATGGCTCTAACCCTTATAGTTTTTGAGAAACTGTGATCAGTCAGTCAATGGTTTTTGGCTTTTATATACTGTGTGTCCCAAAAGTCCCGGAACGGTTTAATATCTTTTAAAGTAAGCCAGATATCAAAACAATATTTTGCATAGCCTGAAGGAATCGTCTTGTGAGCGCGAACCAGATATAGAGGCTGTGAACAGGGCCTACAGCATGGGACCCAGACAGAAATTCGACAGTCCCTTTTTGGAAAGCCACAGGTAACGTTTGGTAAAATATGAAATTGTCTACTGTTTCAAATGATATGTATAAATTGTATTTGAAGAAGTATTATGGTTGAATATGCAGTAAGATATTTAACCATAAAATATTTGTAAGAAAACAAGTATGGAGTTAGATGAAGAAAACGTTATAATAAAGAAAGTTATATGAGGAATAAGGTGGAAATAATTGAAATAAATTTAGTAATTACGTAAAGTCTTAAAAAATATAAAGTAAAAACAAACGTAACTATGCTTATTAAAGTTTTAAAGCTTCTACTTTCAACTAAAAGCCCTCAAAAATAACCTGAAGTGTAGATAAAGTGAGATGATCAACTCAGTACTATTGTAACTAGTGAATGTACTTGGGACATGATAGATTATCACCGTGGCTGTTTACAAAACATGGCGCAATCATTTTCCTTCTCTGTCAACGTTTCTTTAGAATATTTTGCTCTCAAAAGAGATATTGTTAAAAAAAACTATGGGGTCATTCAATAAACTTAAAAAAGCATTGTTCCTACTTCCACTCACTTATTTAAATGACTGGAGATTAGTGTTTTTTTTATTTTTTTTATTGTGATTGAGATTAGTGATTAGTAAATTTATTTTCATATTTATACTAGGAGTCAGACATAGAACATTTTTAGTAGAATCCTAGCTCATTTGTAAATTGAAAATAATCATCTTTGGCAGGCATCTTTGAATAATTTAAAGTAACCAGAGAAATAGTGATCAGTAATCTGGTTCACATCACATTTCTCATGACATCAAATTGTAACTCTTGATAAGATGATAAAAGTTAGCAGAGGGTTTCAATAAGATAGGAGATATAACTCAATTGCAAATTTAGGCTGATGCCACTACAATATAAAATTTATCATCTAAACATAGGCTAACTTTGCCAGGAACCAGCTGGTTTTTTGATGCAGCCGTAAACCAAAAACAATTTCCTTTCTGTGACTATAAAAAATTAGCATCAACCTTTACAATTAACATTCATTACTGATTTATTCTCCCAGTTTAACAAAATAAATTAATTTACCAATCCTCTCGAGGAATATATATTCAAAATATAGGAATTTGAGTTAATGCGCTTCATTGCAAAAAACTGTTTTTGTCTATTAGAGAAACTGTAAAATAGAAAAAATCTAGTCATTGTTATTACTGTATATTGTAAACATTTCACGTCCATTTAAAAAGTGCAAATTGAAACATAGTTTACTTTCCTTAATTTATGTGTTGTGTTATCTCCTCTCTGAAATTGGTCGGGGTCAGCAGAAGATGAAAGTAAGGATGTGTTATTCATTTGACAAAAGGGCCTGACCGCCCCTTCGTCAGCTGCGCGACCGAGTTGATTACACGTGTCGACTTTGGCCTGAGATTTACGTTCTTGCTGTCAAATCCCTTGTACGTTATTTCGTCCAAAATTTTTAAGTGCAAATTTATTGTGTAAGGAGGCTTAAAAATACAGTTAACATTTTTGGTAGTATTTCGCATTATTCCAGTTTTGGAAAAAATAAAATAAGTATAAACTACCATTATTTAAAGGTCTACTATTAATGTGATTTATTTTAAATTTAGTGCTGAAACTAGAAACTGCTAAGAATAAGAAATACGAGCAATGGTTTAACAATGATAAACTTTATTTAAGCGGTTTAAAGCTACGAATACATGTTTATTTTTTATAACACATTTTTATCAAAGCACTTGTTTATCTAATATTTTTACTCTGAATTTAATTTTAATTAGGAATATTTGTTCAATTTGAACCTAATTTACTCTCATCCACCTCTTGTACTTGATATTTCCCTATGCTTTAACACGTTATTAATCCTTGTAAAATGTTTATATTTTTATATATTTTAGCGAATTTCCCCTATAGGGAGGAAGCTATTACCATAGGTCTCATGGTAAGACCTGAGCCCCAGACCATGATAACTTTTCGTTTTGCGGCTCCAGAAGCAAAAAACACCATTCGTTCGAAGTTGTAGATAAATTTATACGGGGTGAGTCAGACTACCCGTCCACCTTTTGTAAAGGAAGATCGGATGAACATAGAAACGCCAAATAAAATTATTCCCCACTAATTTGCACATGCTGAATTCATATAAAATATTTTCATCGCGATTTATCTTCAGGTTAATCCAGAAATGAAGGACATGAGTTCGAATCTCCAAAAATTCTCATGTTAATCTACAGCAAATTTTATAACATTTTAAAGGTCTTGTTAAAAGAAACATTTTGATGGAAACAGAATGGTGGACACCATTTGCATGTCCATTGCAAACGGTCTATGGGTACCCTTTGTTATTATGTACTGCATAAATATCATGCACTTCATATGGAAAAAAGGAGTTTTTTGGCCATAACTAAACAATTATAAAAGATATAATACTTGTGTAAAATATAAAGTTGTGGTAATTTTGAAGGCATTTAAAATGATATGCTTTTTGGCATAGGTTGCTATTTGAATTTTTTTTCAGGGCTACCAACATTTTCAAAAATTATTTTTTTTCCGAAATTTGGATATTATCAAAAAGATTGTCATGTGACATATGGTTGTAAAGCTGAGTTACCAAAGATTATGGATTTCAAATCAGAACTTAAAATATTTAATGGTTTAGAAAATGCAGGGGTTTCCGTAAATATCGAAAATTTTCACAAAAGTGGCCCCCATTTTGAGGATTGAAATAATTTAGTTCTGTTTTTACTAAAATGTTTCTTTTGAAAATACCTTTAAAATGATATAAAATTTGCAATTGGTTCACATAAGAAAATTTCGAGATCCGAACTTATAACCTTCAATTCTGGAACACTCTGAAGATAAATCGCGATGAAAAAAATTCAATGAATTTTTCATATGCAAACTAGTGGGGAAAAAGCTTATTTGGCGTTCCTACGTTAAACCGTCCTCCCGTTACAATAGGTCTGACTCACCCTGTATATTCTTGTCTAGTTTCTTTGTTCATGAAGGTATTTGCTAGTATTTTCATTAACAACAACGTTTTGTTGGCTGCACATTAGAGTATATATTAAAACAATAAAATGTTTTAAATTAGTATATTTCAGTTATTTATGTATACATTTAAAACATTTTATTGTTTTGATATTCGCTCTAATGATGTGTAACCAACAATATGTGTGTGTCTGTTAGCAAGTTAGCCGCCATGAAAATGGCCCAATCTTTATGAAATTTGGTACAGACATGTAAAGTAGTAATCAATTCGAGTTCGTAATCCAGCCCGATCGGACCAAAGGGGGATAAACCCCCTCCCCAATGGGTTTTTTTGGGTTTTCACATACAAAAATTAAAATGATTCAAATTTGTTTAGCACCATTGAATTCAGCTTGGAAAAAACAAACAGTTTAGTAATTTGAATTGACGCTCTGTGTCCATTGGTTATCGAGATATTGAAAGTGGTATACACAGTACGTTGTCCCAATGTTAACCTTATGGAAAAAGTGAAATTCTATGTTTATTTCTCAACATATCTTAATAAAACTTAGTTTACGGATTCATATAGATGAGATCTAATGTATATTAGTCTAAAATATTCAATTTTTGTTGCAATTTTTGTTGCAGCAAACGTGCATACTCATTCCTCGTGTTATCCTTATGAGAAATAAAAAATCCTTATCTCCTTATTTCTTAACATACTTTGATGAAACCTATGGTATATGGCTTCTTCTGGTTGAAATTTACTAAATCTTGAATTAAAAACCACCCTGTTTTAACACACCTGTTGCAGCAAACTTGCATACTCATTCCTTATGTTATTTTTATGGACATTACAAAAACATGTTATATCTCCCTTTGTTGGGTTGAAATGTGCTTTTTTCTTTTGAAATTCCCTGAGTATGCAGGCCTGCTGCAACGGGGATATTTATTTATAGTTTAGTTTCCAGATTACTTTAGAGTTTTATTTTAAGTTACTTTTGGTGTAATGGAAAGGCTACGTCTACTTGATGAGGGGAAATAGTAGGGAATTGGCGCATTCCCAATTGTTTACAGCTTCCCTCAGTAAACATTGTTGGGTTTGCCAGTTACGACGTCACTTGTGAACTCTTAAGTTGTTTTGCATTTTAGTCGTATGGCAAGGGTTGACTGAATATTTACGATACAAAGTTTCTTCGAAATATTATCTCTTGAAAACGTTTGTAGATTTGTAAAAATGTTCTAATTGCACATTACAAGTATAAAGACGATTAAAAAACGTTCTGCCAGTCAGACTCTTAGATTTACTCCAAAAATACAAGGCTATAGACCTGATATTTGAAGTGAGCGCGGTCGTAAATGCTCAATAGGACATGGCTTACGACAAAATTGCCAAATTAATTTTTTTTTTTTTTTTTTTTAACAGAGGGCCAGGCTTTGAAGTAACCATGGTAATGCATCGCAGCTAGAATAGCTTATTGTGCACCCTCATTCACAGGTCCTCATTCTCCGTCAAACCCCAGGTCCTTGATGAACCATGAGATCTTTCTGACGATGGTTACCTGTTCTTCCCTTTGGTCTCCTGTCAAAAGACCAAGGGTTCCTGCACGCAGACCTTGTAGGGCTGGGCACATAAAGATCAAGTGGAAGGCTGTTTCCTCCTCCTCACCGCATTTCCTACATAGGAGGCTTTCAACTTGAATTCCCATCTTATGTAGATGTCCGCGGAATACCCAGTGGCCGCTAATGAAGCCAACCACTTTCCGCAAGGTCTTCCTATTCAGCCCAAGGGCATCTGCCGCTAGCGCACCGGTCGGTGCCTGCAGCAATCTCTTTGACTGTATGTTGCCTTCTGTTCTTTCCCAGCTCCTTCGATGTTCTCTGCCCATCCACTGGCGAACAGCTCTCCGTGCAGTATTATAAGCAATACCACACGCCGGCTCCGGACCAATGAGCGGGCTGTCAGCTCCTTTATTTGCCCACTTGTCAGCTCCCTCATTGCCAGCAATACCCTTATGCCCTGGAACCCAACTAAGGATAACCTTGTTGCTCTCTCCCAGTGTTTTCATGGCCTGATGACAGTCCCACACCGCCTTAGAGGTAAAGTCAAAACTGTCAAGTGCCATCAGCGCTGCTTTGCTGACCGAGTTCATGTATATGGTGTGGCCTGTCAGACCACGCTCCAAACACACTCTTGCACACTCAGACAGGGCAACAACTTCAGCCTGGAATACAGTAGCCATTTTCCCCAGGCTTACACAGAACTGCGCCTTGGGTCTGACCCCATATATTCCCGCCCCAGTACCTGATGGCTTTTTTGAGCCATCAGTATACCAAGTGATCCCTCTTTTCATGTACTCAGGTTCACCCTTTTCCCAGACAGCCCTGTCAAAAATATTGACATTGTATGGCTTTTCTAGATCAGTGATCTTCACCATCCTGTCAGGAATCATTTCCAAGGTGTCCACCTGTATAGTGTCCACAATCCTTGTATGCGCACTGGAGGTGTTATACTTCCAGTTGCCACTGCAATCCATTCTGTAGGCTGCCATCCTTGCCTCTCCTTTCACAATGATGTCGAGAGGCGGGAGGTTTAGCACCACTTCCAGAGTCGCAGTTGGAGTACCCCTCATGGCTCCTGTAATACTAAGGCATGCCACTCGCTGGATCTTTTGTAATCTCTTCACAGCGGTAGTTTGCATCACCTTAGTCCACCAAACTATCGAGCCATACACCAGCATCGGTCTTGCAACCCTAGTGTATAGCCAGTTAGTCATTCGCGGATTCAGACCCCACGTCTTCCCAACCGCCCGTCTCATCATCATGAGTGTGGTCTGAGAACGTTGCGTTACATGTGCCAAATGACTGTTCCAGGTGAGTTTGTCGTCCAACCTTACTCCTAGGTACTTGAACTCCCTCTCAACCTGGATCTGATTGCCGAAGAGAGTTGGTACCCTAGCGATATCAACCTTCCTCTTCCTCGTGAATGGTACCATCACAGTCTTCATTGGATTGACCCTCAGACCCTCCTGATTGCACCACCTTTCCACTATGAACAATGCCCTCTGCATGAGCTCCAGGCAAGTGTTCATAAACTTTCCTCTAATGAGGACAACAATGTCGTCAGCATACCCTTGAGCGTACATACCCTGCGTATTGAGCTCGGAGAGGAGATCGTCAACCACCAGGTTCCACAGATTCGGTGACAAAACGCCACCCTGTGGACACCCTCTTTGTGCCTTGACCTCTCTCACCGTCCCACACAGAGATGCTTGAGCTCTCCTGCTTTCGAGCATGTTGCCTACCCACCTCACAACAGTGCTTTCCACATTCCTTGATACCAGCTTTGATACAATAGAGCGAGTGCTAGTGTTATCAAAAGCTCCTTCTATATCAAGAAATGCCGCCACAGCTATTTCCTTATTCGAGATAGCATTTTCAATCTTGCAAACCAGCGCATGCAGGGCTGTTTCGCATGACTTTCCCTTCTGATAGGCATGTTGATTCGGGTGTAAAGGACGGCTTACAAGGACCCTATCCTTTATTCGCCTATCCACTAATTTCTCCATGGTCTTCAGAAGAAACGATGTAAGGCTAATAGGTCTAAAAGCCTTAGGTACAGCATAGGTATCCCTTCCAGGCTTCGGTATAAATACCACCCTTGAGGTCCTCCATGCTGTTGGTATCACTCCACTGGCTAAACTAGTCCTGAACAGACGTACCAAGTGGAGTATCAACTGGTCCCCGCCCTCCTGCAAGAACACAGGATGGATGCCATCGGTACCAGGAGCTTTAAATGGTTGAAATGCCCTCAGGGCCCATTTTATTCCCGTGAAGGTGATCACGGACTTTAATTAATTTGACATACCATTAATAAATTACAAAAGGGAATTTGTTCTCGAAAACCGAGAACTTGAAAGTCTTTTTTAATTTGTCAATCTGAAGTGCAATATCGGCACTATATTTTTTCATGTACCGAAAACATTTCCAGGTACGGCTGCTACCACAATGTGAGCTTCGTCGACAAAGACATACTCAATGATAAACACATTTCCAGGTACGGCTGGTACCACGATGTGAGCTTCGTCGACAAAGACATACTCAGTGATAAACATATTTACAGGTACGGCTGGTACCACGATGTGAGCTTCGTCGACAAAGACATACTCAAAGATAAACACATTTCCAGGTGCGGCTGGTACCACGATGTGAGCTTCGTCGACAAAGACATACTCAATGATAAACATATTTCCAGGTACGGCTGGTACCACGATGTGAGCTTCGTCGACAAAGACATACTCAGTGATAAACATATTTACAGGTACGGCTGGTACCACGATGTGAGCTTCGTCGACAAAGACATACTCAAAGATAAACACATTTCCAGGTGCGGCTGGTACCACGATGTGAGCTTCGTCGACAAAGACATACTCAATGATAAACATATTTACAGGTACGGCTGGTACCACGATGTGAGCTTCGTCGACAAAGACATACTCAAAGATAAACACATTTCCAGGTGCGGCTGGTACCACGATGTGAGCTTCGTCGACAAAGACATACTCAATGATAAACATATTTACAGGTACGGCTGGTACCACGATGTGAGCTTCGTCGACAAAGACATACTCAATGATAAACATATTTACAGGTACGGCTGGTACCATGATGTGAGCTTCGTCGACAAAGACATACTCAGTGATAAACACATTTCCAGGTACGGCTGGTACCACGATGTGAGCTTCGTCGACAAAGACATACTCAGTGATAAACATATTTACAGGTACGGCTGGTACCACGATGTGAGCTTCGTCGACAAAGACATACTCAGTGATAAACACATTTCCAGGTGCGGCTGGTACCACGATGTGAGCTTCGTCGACAAAGACATACTCAATGATAAACATATTTCCAGGTACGGCTGGTACCACGATGTGAGCTTCGTCGACAAAGACATACTCAGTGATAAACATATTTACAGGTACGGCTGGTACCACGATGTGAGCTTCGTCGACAAAGACATACTCAAAGATAAACACATTTCCAGGTGCGGCTGGTACCACGATGTGAGCTTCGTCGACAAAGACATACTCAATGATAAACATATTTACAGGTACGGCTGGTACCACGATGTGAGCTTCGTCGACAAAGACATACTCAAAGATAAACACATTTCCAGGTGCGGCTGGTACCACGATGTGAGCTTCGTCGACAAAGACATACTCAATGATAAACATATTTACAGGTACGGCTGGTACCACGATGTGAGCTTCGTCGACAAAGACATACTCAATGATAAACATATTTACAGGTACGGCTGGTACCATGATGTGAGCTTCGTCGACAAAGACATACTCAGTGATAAACACATTTCCAGGTACGGCTGGTACCACGATGTGAGCTTCGTCGACAAAGACATACTCAGTGATAAACATATTTACAGGTACGGCTGGTGCCACGATGTGAGCTTCGTCGACAAAGACATACTCAAAGATAAACACATTTCCAGGTACGGCTGGTACCACGATGTGAGCTTCGTCGACAAAGACATACTCAATGATAAACACATTTCCAGGTACGGCTGCTACCACAATGTGAGCTTCGTCGACAAAGACATACTCAAAGATAAACACATTTCCAGGTACGGCTGGTACCACGATGTGAGCTTCGTCGACAAAGACATACTCAAAGATAAACACATTTCCAGGTACGGCTGGTACCACGATGTGAGCTTCGTCGACAAAGACATACTCAAAGATAAACACATTTCCAGGTGCGGCTGGTACCACGATGTGAGCTTCGTCGACAAAGACATACTCAATGATAAACATATTTACAGGTACGGCTGGTACCACGATGTGAGCTTCGTCGACAAAGACATACTCAATGATAAACATATTTACAGGTACGGCTGGTACCACGATGTGAGCTTCGTCGACAAAGACATACTCAGTGATAAACATATTTACAGGTACGGCTGGTACCACGATGTGAGCTTCGTCGACAAAGACATACTCAATGATAAACATATTTACAGGTACGGCTGGTACCACGATGTGAGCTTCGTCGACAAAGACATACTCAGTGATAAACATATTTACAGGTACGGCTGGTACCACGATGTGAGCTTCGTCGACAAAGACATACTCAGTGATAAACATATTTACAGGTACGGCTGGTACCACGATGTGAGCTTCGTCGACAAAGACATACTCAATGATAAACATATTTACAGGTACGGCTGGTACCACGATGTGAGCTTCGTCGACAAAGACATACTCAGTGATAAACACATTTCCAGGTGCGGCTGGTACCACGATGTGAGCTTCGTCGACAAAGACATACTCAATGATAAACATATTTCCAGGTACGGCTGGTACCACGATGTGAGCTTCATCGACAAAGACATACTCAGTGATAAACACATTTCCAGGTACGGCTGGTACCACGATGTGAGCTTCGTCGACAAAGACATACTCAATGATAAACATATTTACAGGTACGGCTGGTACCACGATGTGAGCTTCGTCGACAAAGACATACTCAATGATAAACATATTTACAGGTACGGCTGGTACCACGATGTGAGCTTCGTCGACAAAGACATACTCAGTGATAAACATATTTACAGGTACGGCTGGTACCTCGATGTAGCTTCGTTGACAAAGACACTGTCAATGACAAACATCTTTCCAGGTACGGCTGGTACCACGATGTGAGCTTCGTCGACAAAGACATACTCAATGACAAGAGGATCAATTTCTTCAAGAGAAGCGGCCAAATGTTTAGAACAACGTACTACATTTCTAAAAAGTAACATTTTAGGCAACGAGCAGTAGTAAATAAAAATATAGGAACTGTATTGATGCAATCAACGTGAATGTCATTTGGAGTTAAACGTATATAGCCGTAACGACAGAGCACTGGATATTTACAATTAATGGATTCTTTACCAAGATTTAAAAAATGTCTGATTCTTATTTATGAGTGTGAAAGGTCAAAAATGTTTGCTGATTATCATTTGTCATGTGTTGAAAACAGTGTGAAGTGAGTGTGATCATCATGATAGTTTGTGTTCATATCAAATCAGAAAGAACTTAAAGTGTTCTTCGAGAGCTCAAAAGGAAACGAGTAAATGTAGAAAAATATAAATATGTGCAAACAACGCAGTTAAAAAGTAAAATAAAATATATTTCAGTTGAAAATATGTATTTCTACTTCACTTTCCTCAGAAAGGATGTTAAAATATGTTGATTTTAAGAGTTCTTTTAAAGAAAATTAAGGTAAAATATTGATTCTGTAAACTGAATCATCGTTAAAGTATATGTTTTCAAACAATTAAAATAGGATTTTTTTTTAAATATTTGTGCATATATGTAAATGGTAGGCGTAACGTTACTTCGTGAAATATATTCTTTATTGTCTTAATTTGACACCTGAACTAATGAAGTCTCATTAATACAGTAGTGCAATACAATCAATCAGTCGCTTTAAATTACATTTTAATTAAAATTGAAGTAAAGGGCATTATAAGTATAAGTAGGCCTACATTTTGTATTAGAGCATATTAATAGTATATTATTATGATTTTAAATCCAATACGTTATTTAGATGAGGCTATGAAAATAGCATGTAAGAAGGCTCTGACCATCTCATCAGAAACCCCAGAATGCACATCAGAATGCACGATTTAATAAGTGCTACTGTGAGAGATTTTAAGGAAGGTTTTCGTTGCAGATGACAATTAATTGAGAATGTTTTTCATTGTCAATCCATAATTCAAACTGAATTTCGGTAATAAGGGTTGACGAAGACAGTTAACAATGGTTTACAATTTGTAGAATGACAACTGCATGGTGTGTTTAGGGTAATCGTGTAGGCCCTACAAGATGCAATAGTGTGCAATTAACATGCCCGTTTGAAATAATTTATCAGTGATGGTGAGTTTATGGTAACATCAAGATAAAATGTGAAGATTCGCTATGAGTAATTAGTAAAAACAAATCGCATGCCGCTTTGGTACCTGGAATAAATTTTGTTATTTAGTAACAGCAAATGTTCAAATGAGCTATTTACTCTTATGTACCTGCGACTGAGGTGAAAGTAATTGTTCGATAAGAGCAAAACTCAACGCTAAAATACATCAAGAATATGTATTATGGATAGTCAGGGAAGTGGACGGCCGAGTCTATTTTAAATATGTTGCTATGGTTACATGAAATAATTGTATCAATTAACTGATCTGTTGCCAAAACAAAAAATACATTTAGGGTATGTATAATCTGGGAATGAGTCCGAGTTTTATTTGGTCCATGACCGTAAATTGTTATGATTACATGAAATAACTTTATCAAATGACTCAAAACCATTCACTGAATTAAATATTAACAAAAAAAAAATATTTCTCTGTTCAGGGTAAGATATAAAAGGAAGTGGATAACGCGATTTTCTGTTAGGTCAGCGTCAGGGGGTCGTCATAGTGCTGTCAAACGATCGATGAGCTTCTTGAACACCCAAACGTTCAGGGAATCCTCTTTGCAGTAACTGGAGACGGAGATACCAAAACTCCCACCAAAGAGGCCGTCATCTTGTTTTTAGAAAACAAAATTAATTTAAATCTCTTGCCCTACAAAGTGTGGCGCCTCAAAGTCTGAACGCCTCATGACGTCACAGGGTCACCTTGTTATCTTTGTTGTTGTAAACAAAATCCCTACACTAAAAGGACTGGGGAGTAACTCCTCAAATTTAACATCAACTGAGGATTTGCAGATCCAACCGGTTTTGGGTGCATTTCAGTATCCTTTAATTGTTAAGGAACGATTAAAATAATTAATCACTAAAGGGACCTATCACATTAGATCCACAATATACGAATAAGATTAGGAAATACCATTAATAGAGAGAAATAGAAGCTCTTAGTCTATTATTATTGAACAAGGATTAAGCACAAGTAAGAAGAATGTTCCAAGAAGTATAATAAGCTTAATAATACTTTGACTAACCTAAACCCCCGCTTGCTGCCAAATCTTTCGTAGCCCTTGGCATCAGATGGCAACTTTGGCATACATTTATATCATTAAAAACGTCAACGAAATTTGTTTGTTTTCGATTTCATGCGGGAATAAATATCAAAAGGGATCGAATAAAATAAAAAAACAGTGGTTTGAAAAGTGCAATTAAATCTAATATGCCGCATCAATACATGGTTCTGCAATACTTAAGCAATCTACACTACCCAATGTACACTATTCATAAATTGTAATAATATACATATTTATTTAATAATTGCGGAGTCAGTATATCCGACTCTGTACAAAAAAGGGGCGATCGAAATTATTAGATTTTCAACAAAACTTTCGTAATTATTGTATTAATACAATTACTTTAATTTATTTACTGCTACTCACCAGGTTTATGAGTAAAATTCTATAAAAGACGGAAGTTTTAATTTTAGGTTGATTAAAAAACATGACAGCATTTAATGGTTTGGCTCTTTACCAAATAAAATGCCCCAGTTGGTTTGGAGTAGAGGTCTTATTCTAGCAATTAACCTTGCAGCGGTACAACTCCCCCTTGAATATAGTTAATTAAAGAGCGAGAGGAAAAATAATGAATGGTGTTTTGTACAGCTTATAATACGTATCAAATGAGAATAATTACATCATCAACATTAAGAATAAACCACAACCACAAAAAGAGGTCATTCTTTTAGCTAGAATAACGTTATACCTATATGAAATTAGTTTTAATTTTTCGTTTTATTATTACTCCCATCTATTTAGGCAACGTTCGACAAACATTGCGAACAATTATCACAAATTCAGTGGTGGTTTTATATTCAGCTTTAAATTTCTGACAAAGTAATATGTTAAACATAGCCAAAAACAAGTAACAAAAAAACACAACAACGCCTGTTACGCCTGTTGTTACGCTTGTTGTTGTTAATACAAGTAGTAACAAAAAAATTAAGTTAGAAATGAAAAACTTTGAACCGCAACTTCCTAAGATTACGGTTTTCAATATTTAAAATTTAAATATTTATAACTCAGGCCTTTTTTAGGTAGCTTGAAATTCGTTCACCAGTTTATTTGGTTTTCAATGTAGATTAAGGATATGCTAATAACTCAGTTTCGAAAAAATTGAAGTTAAGGTCCCTTTTCCTCTGGCGGGTCAAAAATCAAGTTTTTCCTTCCCCAACCCTTCCTCTGTGGCCGTCCCCGCGCAGTCAGCGCAAACCGTCGTTGTGAACCGGGCCTCAGTGAATCTGACCGATGGATCGGGCAAAACTTCGCAAGCAAATTAGTCTCAATTTAACTCCTGTGATGCCGATGTTGAAGCACTTACATTAATTTTAACAGTGTTTTCCACACATCCTTTGATTTGGACATCTCAAGAACTTCAAACTGGCACGACAACGGCCATTTTGTAAGCTCTAACAAAATTGCCACTGTTTTTATTTTATAAACTACATCGTTCCTGAACCTATTTTGCAAACTATAAACAACAGTTTGTTGTGATATTGTATTGTAAATTTTACGTATTTTTTTGCCTTTGGCAAAATGTAAATTACAGAACATAGGAGTATAAAATGAACCAACCTCTAAAATATAAAAATGCTGACAAAAAATTCAAAAATGGTTATTTTCCAAATATAATGATTTAAAATTGTTACAGAAATAATTTAATCGCTGATTTGAAACAAACATACTAGCATTAAGCTGTAATTAGTTTTATACCGTATCACCGTATCTATTTTCTACTACCATATATATGATAACCTAACCTAACATAACCGCCGCAGCGCGCTGTATAAGGGTGGCCATCGGGTGTTGTCGCTAGCGGCGGTGACGCTTTACCTCGCCGACATCGCTGCCTTCTAGGAGGCAGAACATAAAGACCGCTCATAATAATTATGTCAAATTTGGACAGTGAATTAATTAAAGTATGTTCTCTCCAATTATGCAGTTATTTTTGGTATCCAGTAAAAAAACTCCCTAAAAATAGTGGCCTCCGTATAATACCAAAGTACCCGATTTTCATTTATCTTATGCATATGCATGATTTTATGTACAGTTCGCTCATTATATCTCCAGCTATGGTAGAGTCAGCTGGTCGAAAGGCGCGGGGGATGAGAAGGTACTTCTCTGAAAACATTGTTCTACAGCCCCGTTGTTTGTCAAACGTTGTGTTTACTAATATTATAAAATTAAAATATTAAATGATAAGGTTAGTAGCGAAGTAGCAATAGCCGGAGATATAATGCGCGAAATGTAGTATTTAATACTATAATGCAATTTGATTATTGTATCATATTTTATTTTACATATTGTATTGAGATTTTTTATTGATTTTTTAAAACGCTTTGCAATTATTGCACAGAACATTCAATAAAATGTACTATTCCTGAGTTTACAATTCAATGACAATATAAACTAAGGGAAGTCCGTGGTGAGAAAAGTAGTGAAGAACAATCGTCTGGCAATCAGAACAAGAGCTGTTGATCTATAATTGCCCAATTGACATCCGCGCCGGGGGCTTAATTGCCAAGGACTCGCCATCTTAAGTTCATCACTAGTAGTTTTCGAGATAAAATGTGATTCCTCATGGTGATTTTGTCATTTAACGATTTTTGATCATAGGTTGATTCCAATAAAATTGTAAGTCGTAAGAATCGTATCATTAGTCTATAAACTTTCGGACAATACTAAGACGTTTTATTTTATACTACTGAAAATGTGAAATAGTATTTGGTAAATAAAATTGATTACAGGGAGTGTCAGGACGGATGTAAATAACTTAAACAGGTGATTCCTGACATAAAGACAAGAAACAAATTTAAAAGGAATATAAATCTGGAAATAGTTTGTCATGGAGTTACAGCCCGAAATTCGATTTTTTCTATTTTTCTTTGAATTCATTATTGGAAAATAGCCTCTAGATTTCTTTGGCCTCTAGATTGAAAAATTAATTATTACAATACCAATTTTCATAGTCAGATATTAAATTAAATCTCAACAAGCCATAATTGCTATTTTTTTTTTTAATGTTGAGTGTGGCTAAAAAAATAAGTTTGGGAATGAAATTTAAACATGAAATTCAGGGTCAAAAAATATTTGGTTTTTGTCTGCCTGTTATACAATAACCTTTCAAGTAAATAGGCTACAGTATCACCGCATATTGAAGAATGTAGTTGAGAACACGGAAAATATTCATCTATGTAAACTTTTGGTCATCTATGTTTTTGGTCATGTATTACTTAGGATAAAAAGACAAATATTGTAACGATGTGGCACAAAATTTTGAAGTCGAACACAATAAAAAAAATTAAATGAGTAAAAAAGACAAACCCCTGTTTACCATATTAACTCCATTGTTTTAATTAGATTTTCCCCAAGTTATTTAGGCAAGACGTAAATAAAATCGCCAAATATCACAGTATAACGGAAACCTCTTCAAAATCACGTCTCAAAATGGTAGGCTATAGCTTTCCTCAACAGTTTTGTAAGAAAGTTATTCCACTGCATTCTTATCCAAAATTTCCGAGATATTGAGTTTGGATGACCTCCAATGATTTTTTGGGGTTTGTATGTTATTTTAAAAAAAAATAATTTTTGGTTGCCATCTTGATGGATCCGCCATATTGAATTCAAAGGAAGTTTTTTTGATGTAAAGGAATTATGTGAGCCATTATTACAGAATAGATTTTCATTCTGATTATCACGATGCTTCAATCTGTTTTCTGATATCTTGATTTGGTATCAAGGTAAACAAGTTGTTTTGTGTAAAAGACTTGCTAGTTGACAGTGTCTAATATTTTTGTTCTATTTTTGGGCATCACCCACCTTAAGGTTTTTTATGCGGCGTTGGTTCCAGCGACGACAGTAGTTGTTGTCCTCTTGTCAGTTTTTAACATTTTTTAACATAACACAACACAAATACGAATAGCGAACGCCACATATGTTCCCGACGTATCGAGAAACACAAATAAACGTTTCCCGTTATCGAGGGACTTGTCGAAGTTTCCGACCGACCCGAGCCGAGCGCCAAACCACGACTGGAGGACTCATCATTTATGGCCTGTGAAACAGGCATGCTGTCGTAAAATTTAATTCCAGCATTTTTTTGTTCTTAGGGTTTTCCAATGTTTTTATTCTATTTTGGAATAATTTTAAAACGTATTTTTGTACTGAACCTTTCTAGTTTATTTGGATTAATATACAGTGACTTAAATAACAAACAGTTTCCTTTTAGAAGAGGTTAAAGTTAAAGTTAAATGGAAGAGATTAAAAGATTTTAATTGGAGATTTTCAAGGGATGAATCAATAATTCATAATATTTGTTTCAAAGAAGCAAAATAGTATAAATAATATTTGCCTGGGTATTGTATTTATTCCATCGTACAAATGATGAGATCAGTACCTGCATAATTTGCATTTGTACCAATTAATCTCAGCTGTCTAAATTGCAATCTGAACTCGAGTAAAATAAAGGTTAATCTCTAAACAGAATTGCAGCAGCTACCACATGGGCCAGTGAAGTTTAACCGGCAGTTTATATCGGCTGGAGTTAGTCTAACCCTTTGGCATCACACCAAACAATGAAGAGTTTTAGGGCGTGTTTGATAGCGTTTTCTGGCATAGTGCAACATTGTGCTTCAAGTGCCTACTCTTAGCATTATTTACTCCAACCGTCACATTTGCCTTATATTCTTTCAAAATATGAAATGTTAAACTATTATTATACATATGTACTCAGTAATCTGATTAAAAGTGTTCAAATAATAATACGAAAAGCCTAATAAAATATATGTGTCCTGAAACAGCTTATTTAGGCTTAGAGTAAAGACAGAAAGATCTACATATTGAAATTTCAGTTTTACTTAACTATATAGATCATGTCTCTAGTTGTTATTTAAGTCCAGAATTTATAAACATGTTGTAGAAATATAGTTCCTAAACATAAAAGGTTTTATATAGGTTTAAAATCTATAATTTTGCTGTTGGATTAAAAAAATATTGCTGATTTCGATATGCAGCGTATGAAAGGTAGGGATGGTGAATAAGTTCTAACGCCTACGGGAGGGCATTTGAGCCTTCGAAGCGGTTATCGGGAAAACACTAATTTAACCTGTGGTTTTAAAACCTATGCTGCTGATTCGCTCCAAACCCAAAGTATCTTTGGGCGTAATTCATGGGTTTTCAAGCTTAATTCTCAATGGCGAGAATAAAAAAACCTCCCTAAAATTCAGAACGTTTAAAAGATTGACATTGGACTCTTCTGGTTTATTGGGTTATTCTCTATATGTGGGTTATTCTCTATTCTATAACTTCCCTCGATAATGAATATAGCCGAAACCAACAATATTCTAAATTCCCTCTTTCCCAACTCCTCATAAAAAACATTTGAAAATAATTTTAAATAATAATTGTTATGTAAAGTCAATTAGGTACGGTAAATTATAGAATTAATCTTGTATAGAAATTAAATTGATGTAAAGATAACTATCTAATAACAAATTATAACGTTAAGTAAAAATGGTCCTAGATTGGAGTGTGCTTGGGCGGGGGGCTAAATGATTTACTGCAACCGTTGCCACTATGCCTTCAGCCTTCTCATTCCGAAATCCGAGTAAAGTAACAGTGGAAAGAAGGGACATTTTCTGTT
The DNA here is from genome assembly GCA_035578135.1 of Flexamia atlantica. Lineage (NCBI taxonomy): Eukaryota > Metazoa > Arthropoda > Insecta > Hemiptera > Cicadellidae > Flexamia > Flexamia atlantica. Next base: position 31,667,692 of record JAQJVK010000010.1, read on the forward strand.
AATTCATTACCACAGCTTTTTTGGTTTCCGTTCATTCACTACCACTTGATAAATACTCTATTTCTATAAAATCTCTTCCCCAATCATTTTTACATCTACTGTGTTGTTCCTTATTCACTGGAAATCCGTTATCGTTTGCATTAAAATACCATCTCTTGTATGATATTTTGTTGATGTCTGCCCCCGCGATCTAACATTTTCTATATATTACAGTAAAATATATAATGGAAACAATTATATGATTATAGAAAAAAATTGTTTATAAGTAAATAGTAGTAATTTAGGTTTTTGTTAGGTTAGATTAGGTTAGGTTGGTTAAGAATCACGTTAAAATACAAGGATCACTGCACATCTATGACGACACCTCTCTTATCTAAACCTAGCCCTACCTAACCTAAGTACTACCTTTACTTTGTTTTCCAACAGTTATATACCTACCATTTCAAGTTAAACTGGAAGAAACAAGTTAAACAATACAAGAAATCGTAATTTTAATCCTTCTGTACATCATAATTTAAAGCTCTTTGAAAAAAACCAGATTACATAGGTTTCAAGCTACTTAAACAACTTCCACCCAACATAGCCCAGATTAATAATATTAAAAAGTTTAAACATGAGCTCAAAACATATCTTGTAAACCAATGTTTTTACCAGATTCCATCCTACCTAACCTAACTCTCACTCCTGCCTTGGTCACAACTAACCCTGCCCCCTCCTTGAATATCTCTGCCATGAGGAGAGGACAAACATCACAAAGATGTGCTCAATAGCCTAAGTTTGAAGAAGAAATAACAGACTGGTCCTATGCCTAGTGGTCAATCAGGACGACGTGGGACATGTATGTATGTATGTATGAAGAGGTACAAATGTTAGATCGTGGGAGGAGATATAAAAACATATGTTCACATAAACAAAATGTGTAAACTCTGCATTATGATTTAATTTTGATTATACAAATATTTTCCACTCAATCTAGGTAGTCTGATCTTCCTTGACATAACTAAACTGAAAATTGAGTTCTGGTAGTAAATAAACGGAATCTCAATAAAAAAGTAGTGGTAGTGAATTAACGGAAAAGGTCCGAAAGAAGATATGCAACGGGCAGTAGGCAATGTATATCTGTCTTTCCTTCCTATCATTCGCTAAAGGGGAATATGAAGCTTCAGTTGATGAATATTTTTTGCAGCATTATATAAAAAACACAGACACCAAAAAATTATAAATATACAAAACTTTACAACACCAACGGCCGCGGGGGCATGTAAACTATAACCAGACACTGTTACAAATTTGTTACAGTTATATAATCTGATCATTTATGCCGATGACAGAGTGTACTCTTCTCACAAAGAACCAAGACTTCAAAAAGTTGAAAATTGAATGCTTTATTCAAATTAATAAACTTGCTCACTATTTTTCTGACAACAAACATTCTCTTAATTCCAACAAAACCAATTACATCTTCTCCCAAACAAAACAGAGACAACATGTGAACTAAGATTACCCTCACCTAGCAGCTGGACCCACCCAGCTTGTTGGCTTGAGATCAACTAAATTCTTGGAGCGATCCTGGACGACAGCCTAGACTGAAATGAGCAAGTCAGCAGCTCAGCGTAAAGCTCTCGGCGGGCCTGTTCGTGCTGAACCACATCTCCAATTTTGGTAATTTAAGCCTTTAAGACTTGTGTATCACAGCTAAATAGAATCACATGTCAGTTACTCTATTATTCTCTGGGGCAGATCATCAAAACGCAACTTAGAAACCATATATTCAAACTGCAGAAAAGAGATATTAGGTATATTTTTAGGCTTAGAGCTAGAGATCACTGTTCTGATATTTTCAAACAACTTAACGTCTTGACTGTACCTTGCCCTTTTATTTATGAAGCAGATTTGAATGTCAAGAAAACCAATCAGTTAGCAAGTACTCATGTCCATAATTACAATACTAGAAATAGAAATAATAGAACTGCTGTCTCACATAATTTGTCAATGTTTGAGAAAAAACCTAATTTTATTGGGCCTAAACTTTTCCAAAAACTTCCGGTGAACATTAAATCTATTCAAACTTTCTCTAAGTTCAAAATGACCCTCAAGCATTATATTGTCTCACAGTGTTTTGACTCAATCGATGATTTGTTTCTACCACCTTACCTAGCCTATCCTACTTTTAACCTATATTTGCCCTTTTTATCTATAGGGGCTATTAGCCTATAAACATAGACTTATCTCATGCTGTGTAACCACGGTCAACGGGACGACGCCGAAGGTAAAAAGGTTAAGACAAGTAAAAAGTATGTGTATTTTGAAATGTTAGTTTTTAGTTTCTGCGTTATTTTTTTATTGAATGACGACTATTGAATGGATGACTTCATTCTTGTACAACTTGAAAAGTCATCAAGAATGTTGTTTCATAAGTAAGATTTTATAATACGCTATGAACCGAAGACATTCACAAAGGTATACAGCCTTTTCGTTCAATGTTATAAATTCGAGTGCATAACTTGTGAATTGATTACTTAAAGCCATTAAGCTTTTAATGCACGAGTTGGTTGAATTAATTAATTTTGGAATTCAAGTATTATAAGAGGTTTTAATGCTATTGATCGTGCTTGAATTATTAAATCCTTACACGGAAGTGAGATCGATAAAAAGTTCCGCTGAAAGGTAAGATTACTGCTTCAATCAGTAACGAGGATTTTCATATAATGGGAAACGGACTGTAAGCTTATTGGAATTTTGAAATATTCTAACATTAATATTACCGCCCTGCCTCCCCTTCTAAAATTTTCAATATAGTTTCAATATTAAACTAAAGTACTTTTTATCTGTTTTTATTTACATTATTATAAATCATTATAGCCTCATTGTCTTTCCGTTTCCAAAAATGCTTAGAAAAGTCGTGATAATATAATATGCTATGATAAATTACTTTCATATAGACTGATATTCGTGGTAATCGGTTTCAAAGTTATGATTGTTTATTTGGTTCAAAAAATGTTAAGGATATAATATTTGAAACAAGACAAACATATTTTATTTTAAATATGACTAAGGGCCTCCGGTGCTAGTTTTCCTTCTGTTTGAGTGTGTTCTTTCACATTAATTGATAATTTTTAAACCCTCTATCAACTTAAAACCTGGGATACTTTACTTAATTTAATTTACTAATAAGACCTCTGAATAAATAAATAATAAAAATACCTATTGAATTGGACGTTTTTCTAGTACACCAGCCTTTCAAAACAACTGCCGTTAGTACATTATTCATAACATTTGGAAACTAAACATTTTACAAAACATATTTAAAAAAAAGCTTAATCCTAATAATGTTTCATTAACATTTATTTTAGCTTACTTTTAAAAACGAGAGACGTCGTCGAGCAAGGAAAGCCGCTCGCAAAGGTAGTCGGGCTAGTTGTCATCAAAACCCCGTGTGTCATGCAGAAATGTCAACATCCTGTAAGCAGCTTCCATATGCAGCAGCTTGACCGGTTTCGCGGTATGAGATATGATCGGATCTTATCAAGCAAAAAACAAAGCGAACAGCATGGTTTTGGAGCTGTTTGATCCGACCAAAATTCTCCAAAGAAAGGTTTTGCCATGTGGTAAAACAGTGATAAAATCAGTGACTAAACAAGCTTAAATTTGGCGGCTTCATGCAGCATCCTCCCAAGCCTACACAGAAGTCTTAGCCTTCCCAGGGCGTCGCTGGGAGGAATGCGTGTTATGATCTGAGATGGAGAGGTTCTTCTCAAGCACCACACCAATTTTCTTGACCCTATATCACTTAACTTCAGGCTTTCACTGTCACGTGAGATTCTCTCTCCACTATTTTTTAAAGTCTGCACCAGGTCGAGTTGTGCATGGTGAAAAATAGTGCACTTATCAGAATTAAACTCAAGACTATTGGCAATGCACCATCCAGAAATGTTCTACAGATCAGCGTTGATTCCACTGAACACCTCCCTGACAAGCTCAGGGTCATAAAACACAATTAGCTTGGATTCATCAGCATACGAGTGAGCCGTACAGTGTTTTACAAAATTAGGAAATTCAGATGTATATAGAATAGGCCCCAAGGAACTACCCTGAGGAACATCTTGGCATTTGACAAAGGGTTCCGATGATTCTCTGCACAATATTGTAACCTGATGAAATCTATCTTTGAGGTATGATTTGACCCATTAGTGATTTTTTCGCAAAATCCAAAGAAATGCATTTTTGCAACCAACATATTATGTTCCATTAAAATTTATTTCAGCTTACTTTTAAAAGGTAAAATTCTTTCAAAAAGTCAAATGCCTTTGAAAAATCAAGAATTTCAATGGTACTGTATCTGCCTTTGTCCCTGTTGTCAGTCATATCACTGAATAAGTTTGATAAGCCAATGCATGTGCTATGCTTTTTCCTAAAACTTGACAGAAGGGTTTTGGGAGAAATTTGTGGCCATGTGCAGAATCGTTTATCTGATTGAATACCCCTTTCTCGAATCTTAAGTAGATGCTGTTGCTTTCGGTAGCGGTCGAACAATACTTTTGCTCCTTCTTTTAACGACTCATTTACCCAGAGGTACGCAATGGACTCAATAAAGAATAGTCTCACAGTTTTTCCATTGATATTTCATCACCACTTGCGCCCTTTGATTCAATTCTATTCCTGTCTGTTGACAGCCTCTTCAGTGATTGCATCTATATATTATACAACCGCATGTGTAACTGACTCACTCACTCATCTATACAAACTCTCAACGACTTCTCGATGAGCTAGATACTTGAAATTTGGCACGAATATTCCTTGGATGGTCAAACCCCAGGAAAAATTGTAAAAACAAAACATTTCCACCCCCAACCCTCCCAAAGGGGGTAAAACTTGGATAAAAAAAAGTACTTTTCGTTTCCGGGCTGTAGCGATTGAACTAGAGGTCCTATCGAAAAACGGACTGCATCACGGTCACGGATTTCAGACGATCTACAACTTTGGTCTTATGACTTTTTGACCTATCTCGTCTCCTTCACCCTTAGGTAGCAGTAGAACTTTTAATTTCCGAAGATTTTCCCCAGGTTTTCAGCTCCAGTTGATTAAATATTAAAAGTAAAGAGCTGAAATTTTGTATACAACATCTTTACAGCATTTATGTTACAAATCATGAATAATATAACTAATATGGAATATTAAAATGCATATAAAGTCAAATAAACCTTCAAAATTTGCCAAATGTCAGCGATTTTCTCCAGGTATTTCATTCCGGTTCAAACAACACTTTTCGATGAGATAGAAACTTGAAATTTGGCCCGAATATTCCTTGGAGGGTCAATATACAGGAAAAAGTATCAAAACTCACAATGTTTATTTCAATCCCCCCAAAAAAATTACAAATATCGCTAAAAAAGCTATTTTTAAAGCAAAGTTATTTTGAGCTCTAGTGGCTGAACGGATGGAAACTATCGAAAAACGGACTGCACGGAGTCCCACGGATTTTTACGATCTAAAACTTTGGTCCTTTGACTTTTTGCCCTATCTCGTCTCCTTCACCCTTAGACAGCTATAGAACTTTCAATTTTCTAAGGTTACCCCAACGTTTTTTAGCTCCAGTAGATTTATTATTATACGTAGAGGGTTGGAATTTGGTACAAATCATCTCTATAGCATGAATATTAAAAGTCGTAAATATTATAACTGTTATTGGTATTAAAACGCATATAAACTTAAAAAATCTTCGAAATTCCAGCGATTTTCTCGAGGTAATGTATTTCATATCACCTTGATATATTACCTAGAACCCTGATAATTTGCAATCAGTATATGTATGACTTGATTTTTTGCCCTATCTCGTCTCTTTCGCCCTCAGGTAGCTCTGACCCCTTTCAACCCCGAAACCGACCAATAAATGAAACAAATTCAGCATTTTTCATATGTTTGGCAATGTTATTTTTAAATAAATCAGTACTTTTGCCCCACCCCTTTGAGCCAACCAAGCTCTCAATTTTCATACAAATAACCCCCAAAGCCCAAAACCCTACCATCAATAACCCCCTAACGCTTGAACAAACCCGAAATAACTTGTGCTGAGAATTTGTAAAAAGTAAAATTAATTTTCACCTGTATTTTTTTATTAAATACGTTTACGTCAACCCAACAGCCCTTCCCCAACAAAAATATAGTCCCACCCACTCCATCATAAATCCCTTCACTGACTACTCCCCCCACCTACTGCCCCCCCACCAAACGGTAAATTTTTCCAGGATTTGTCGAGAGTTAATTCGTATTGTGACTGCTCATTACACACCTCCTTAATTTTTTCCTAATCTCCAAGTCTTACCAACACTCGCCTCTGAAAGCCCCACAATACGGCCTAAACGAGGGCCAACCTTCAGGACTTGTTGAGGAGCCCCCACAACCAAAACCCCCCAAAACCAACTGCGCCCCTAAACTACTAATGATATCTTGACCTGAATATTTATAAACTGTTTAGTTGATTTTATCTTGTAACTTTTATTTTTCCAAACCCCCCGACCACGACCGAATATACATGGTATGGTGACTTTGTATGTAAACAAATAAATCAATTTAACTACGTGACTTATCAATATTAAAATCCCTCTGTAAGGGACTCACAGTAGGGGGCCTGGGGGCGGAGCCCCCAGCGAGCCGAAGGCGAGTCAAATTTATACTCATCAATGTTAGCTTTTTTCTATTATCAGTTAAACATTTCAAAACATCCATGTTTGACGTTTGTTGTCAAACCACATTTCTGTAAAGTACTGTACCAGCATCAAAATCATGAACAATTTGAGATTCACTTCTAGTAGTATAAACGTATATCACATAGCTTCAAGCATGCACAAAGGGCTTTACTATTTTTCTCGATGATATTCTATCATTAATATATATTTTTTGGCTTGCCAAATCATGGCACGTAAAGTATTTTTCATGGGCTTGTACATTTCCCAAGTTCACTCACATTGTGTCTTCCAATATTTATTTCGAAGCTTGTTTTTCTTTTCGTTAGGGCTTTGATTTCATTATATCTCAATGAGGTACTATTCTTTGTCACTTTTTTGCATGCAGTTGGTGCGTGAGTATCATACACTTTTAATATATACGAAGTCGTGGCCTTTTTAATGCTACCGACCCTTTTTATTTACAGAATACTCTCCAAGTCCATGTTACATAAACATTTCACTGCTAATTAACATTTATTTAGAGAAATCTCTCTAACGAATATTTGTTGGTTCCAATTATTCTTTCTTTAAAATAAGATCGCAGTAAACTAACTTGTGGTCTGTGATCTGAGATACTAGAAGCAGCGATAATGAACACCGTTAATAATACATCTAGAGCCAGCTCTAGATCTCGACCGACTCGGCTATACAATAATTTATGTGGTCAAGGTTGCTGTCACATGCTGTCACTCTTGCCAATTCATTTATCAGTTGTTCTGTGTTGGTTTCTTGCAGAAATCGGTGTAAGTATTTTGATTTGTGACACGTTTTGGTCTTAATATCAAAGTTTGTGTCACCAATACAGATCACAGAGTTGACTCTGACTGCCAGATCAACAAACACAGAATGAAACAAAGAAGCGAGGCAAGTGTACCTGACATCGGGGGGAGTGTAAACAACGCAAAGACCACCGTTTAGTATGGAGTATAAGTTTTGTGGTAATTATTTTGAACTGGCGTATTTTAAATTTTCTTGAAAAAACTACAAATTAATAAACTACTAGTTTTATAAATGTCCTCGACGAAATACATTTAATTTAACAAGGATTATAATAAATTTTAACAAGGATCTTATTCAAACTTTTTGATGTTATACATGAAAAATACAAACATCTACCACATAAAATGTCCCAAATCTACATATTAATCGCACGATATTTAGATTTCTCAGAAAATTTAAGAGAAATCTTATTCCCAAATTCCGGATGGAGATTTCAAGTAATACAAGATATTGCAAAGAAAACGGTGGTCAGGATCGGCGTGATCTGCTACCTGGAGGCGACCACAGAGTAAGTACCAACAGAAGATTGTAGATACGAAATAGTAGATTGTATTTGACTTGTACTACAGATACGGTGACGAGGGACAAACCACCCTCACCCCCCACAGAAAGAGCCCTCTGGCCCTTAGCAGTTCTGCGTACCCCGATGTGCTCGGGGACTCTTCACGATAAGAACTTAAACCTACAATAGTGTGAGAGATCAAACCTACAATAGTGTGAGAGATCAAATCTATTAATGAGACGTGAAAACCAATTATTGATTAACACTTACTTTGCAGAAAACTTCAATATGTCAACATACATCAATATGTCAACCTAATTCTTATAACAACGATAGTGAAACTTTATTTCGCAATTTTCGCAAAAAGCGAAATATTTTTATTTACATATTTTATATTAGAAAACCTTGAACTGGAGTTTTCAGGTATAACACAAAGAGAATCACTCATTCGCTAGAACTGGGCTGGGGTGAATCGAGAGGCTGGGAACGTAGGTTTGCCCTGAACAGAAGAAATGGGAGCCAACAAAATCATCAGTCGTTTACTACTTAAACGACATATGAGTGTATAGTTTCAGTCAACAGTTTTTTTGTTAAAATTTAGAAAGATTGCACACACGAGAGAGAGAGAAAAAGAGAGACACTGAGTGGGGATACCTACCAAACATAACCTCAACTCACCTATGAACAAGTAGATCTAATTCAAATATGTTAAAATTCATTAAATTTTAAAGTAATATATTTCTTAAATTGCTCATTATACATATAATATTGCTAGGCAGGAACATCTTTGCGTGCGTTCTCCCGTCTTTCGCCATAGCTTACGGCGTAGGCGGTTCTCCGGCCATATGGGTGGCTCCTCAAGAACCCCCCCCCCCGGCAAAAAGTAGAAGATTCTCCTGTTTTCCGTATCAAGCTATTGAGCTTGGTATGCAATTTTGTTCTTGAATACACATGAAGCAGTAAATGAAACATAAATTGACTAATTTTATTATTGTTCTACATTTTTTAAGACTTGAGATTAATAACAGAAACGATATCTTACCTTACGTGTATGGGATTATTTACTTTTTATAAAAAAAGTTAAGCTTTTCAAAACATAGAAATTTACTAGATTACACCAATGAATTCATTTGAAAAATAACAATCAGGGAATACCACTGAAACTGCGGAGCTTGTGGCTGAACCGTGAGTTCGCTTTTAAGAACATTGATCTGACCGCCCGCCTTTGTATGTTTATACTACTTACCAGGGGTAGAAAATATTTTGTTAAAATAAGGACTTCTAGCAAGTGCTTCAGCAAAACAGGTAAGATATCAGTTGAACAACATTACCAGCCAAACGAATTTCTGGTTATTGCGTACAGGAAACATTCACCAGGACGATGTTTGATAGAAACCCGCTCCAAATCGACAAAGCGGCGTTTTGGGCCGTAAATGTTGCCGTTACTTGATTTCGCAGCAGAGGAAATCAACATCGACGTTAAATCAAGGCGTTTACGAGCAACTCATCGATGAACCATAAAAGGCCATTGACAAACGGGACTGAGGCAACGGGTTGTGCAGTTTAGCAGGAACAAGTCAAATTTCCAGTCTTTCAAAATTGTTAGGTTTTTAAATCCTTTAAGATTTTCTAAGTTCGAAAAAAACGAAATCGAACATGAACTCGGATGGGCACAGTTGTAACGTACTTAACGAGCCCTTCGACTGAATGCTCACTTAAAATGCCATGTATTAATTAATTTCTGGTTGATAAACCCCTCCAATCTACTCATAAAAATACTCCCAAGCGAGTTTCAAGGTTTGGGCAAATATGAAAATTTATAGAAAATGAATATATAACATATTTTATTGCCCCAAATGGATTCTTTATAACAGGCAATGAGGGTACTCTTTTATTTGAACCTCAATGCAACTTTTTTAGTTTTAAAATTCCACCATTTTGGGTGGGAAGATTGTATTTACCTCAGGTTTTCAAAGAAATGTTTTCTTTAACCCTAAAGTAGAGGCTACTCAGTGGAAGTTTCACTATCGATTCGGGACAAACCGCCAAAATTGAGTTTTCAGGGATAAAGACACATATTATGTTATTTTTAGAAAAGTGGTATTTGAAACTAAATTTCGTGAGTAATATGTCTTATGTAAATATGGATTTTTCATAATTGGTGTGAATGTAGTCATTAAAAAAAGCTCGCGGTTTGGCCCTACATTTAAGCAGCCAATGAGACAAATAGTGAAACTATACTCGATAAGAAAATTAATATTTTTCTTCTGATTGTTCCAGTCCTCCAGTTTTTCCTGTTTTTTTTTCGAAAATTTAAGGTTTAACTGGCGTTCTAGCGTTTGTTTTCAAACATTAGAATCTCATATGATGAAACATTTGATAGTGTAAAATTCTAAATTTAACATCTACCGGCCCAGAAATAGACAGTTAAAATAAAATATAATCATTCGACCATAAAAAAATACAAAACGAAAGGTACACAGGATGCTGGATAAAATTACTTTTGTATCTAAACAAGAATCTGCAAGGGTGGGTTTCATCATTATGTTTATTGAGGTAATTTGTTCCAGAAGAAAATACGAGAAGATCTTGAAACTGAGAATATAATAACACGCATTTGAAAAAAAGGTTTAGCGTAACTACAACGTTTGATCGAGATATAAACAAAAAAGGCGTGAAAAACAAAATCCCTAATTGAACCACTTATTCTTCGCTGAGACACAAGTGCGGCTGCCGAGAACCGTTTATTGAATTTGAATAAATCCCCCGCGGCTCCCAATCCCCGTGCGGTGACCGGCTCAGAGATTTCACCCAATCCCCGTGCGTTGCCCGGCTCCGAGATTTCACCCAATCCCCGTGCGGTGACCGGCTCAGAGATTTCACCCAATCCCCGTGCGGTGACCGGCTCAGAGACTTCACCCAATCTCCGTGCGGTGACCGGCTCAGAGACTTCACCCAATCTCCGTGCGGTGACCGGCTCAGAGATTTCACCCAATCCCCGTGCGGTGACCGGCTCAGAGACTTCACCCAATCTCCGTGCGGTGACCGGCTCCGAGATTTCACCCAATCCCCGTGCGGTGACCGGCTCAGAGATTTCACCCAATCTCCGTGCGGTGACCGGCTCAGAGACTTCACCCAATCCCCGTGCGGTGACCAGCTCAGAGATTTCACCCAATCTCCGTGCGGTGACCGGCTCAGAGATTTCACCCAATCCCCGTGCGGTGACCGGCTCAGAGACTTCACCCAATCTCCGTGCGGTGACCGGCTCAGAGACTTCACCCAATCTCCGTGCGGTGACCGGCTCCGAGATTTCACCCATCCAATTCAAACCGACGAGCTTGCTTGACGAATACTATTCAATATGTACATGAATCCCACCGACAAGACGTATTACGATATTGAACTATTTTCTTTACGATTGTCCCGATTGTCAGCAACGGTCTTGTTACTGTTTTTATTCGACACGCTGCTCACTCAAAATTTACGAAATATTAATTAAAACCTGTTGACGAATGAATCAACTGGAGTGAGACTTTAAATTATTTCTAAACGAGTAGGAGCTCGGTATCCCTGAATGCATTTAGAAGCAATTACCTTGTATAGAGCGTCAAGAGGCAATTGAGTGTGATGACACGCTAGCTGCAATCTCCGCTGTTGTTTATACACAAAAAATATATTGCAAAATATATATTTACGTTTATAATGTACGTGTCAGTTCAAGATTAAATTATGGTATGTGTTTCTGTGGAGGAACCTAACTGGCTACATTATCACCAATAGTAACTTTACAGAAGGCAATTGTTATAATTTCGGTAAAGAAAAAAAATTGAACGTTTTTAGCCATTATGTATTTCACTTAAAATTTTTCCTCTAAAGCATTTATATATTTTTAAGGGTTTAAAGACATTTTATGTACAAAATTAAAGCTACCCATCTTATGTTTTGAAAAGTCAGTATAATCTTAGGAATTTTAATCTTGCACCAGTTCCTAGGCCAAAGCTTTCTTTTTATAGACATTTTTATAAATTTAATGCCCTAAGGATACATTACACATTTACACTACAACAGTCAACATGTCTTGACTCAGTTGTCAAGTATATAAGGTGTTTGAAAGAATGGTTGTTTAAATATGAAAATATACAAGTTCTGTTTCAAATTGTAGGTTAATATATCTCTCTTTACTGATATCCTTCTTATGTATTAGTTTGCTGTGACTGCAATTTTGGTTCTTCAGTTGTGAGTGTGATATTACTCACTTATTCATGTATATAATCATTGTTTTCAATCAATGATTAAAATAGCAACTTACTATTTTCAAACAAATGTCCATTTTTTGCATTTTAAAGTATTTGTATAAGTAAAGTACACTCTGTAAGTAAAGTATACTTTGTAAGTTTATTCAATTCTTCAGCCTTTGAAATGATGACAAGTGATAGAGACCCCAAAACTGGCTATGCCTAGGGGGTCTTGAGATTTATCTGGGTATTATAAGTATCTGTATAACGTATCAATGTATTTAATTTTATGGATAAATAAAAGTTTATTCATTCGTTCATTCATTCAACACGCTGGCCCCAACGATTCCAGGACGTGTCCTTATGTTTTTTTCGGTCAGTGGGACAAAATTTAAGATTATGTTTGAATTTATGATTACAAAGCTTAAAAAGTTTAAAAAAAATCACATGGTAAAAGGTGTTGGAACCAATAATGTCAGCTCGTCGGTCTTCTGTTGGCAATGTTGCATTGTAAGTTACATTTTAAAGTCTAAAGCTCTAAGTAACGGCAGTGAATCAGCAGAAATGTACAAATAACATTAAAACAAACTTGCGATGATCTGCAGAATTTGCTAAGTTTTCCTAAATCGGTTTTAATAGGTTTTGAAATTGATCAGTTTTTCTGGGACACGGTGTATTATTAAATAAACTAAAATTATTCATTCGAATCACTCGCTAAATTTATTTTATCATTTTATCACTCGCACGTCGAGTATTTGTTGAATGCAATCAACTCCAATAAAATGAGAGTTTAATCTATAAATGCTTTATAAAGGATAAGAATTATCAAATAACAAACTGAAATATTTAATAATGTTTCATTCAAGCTTTTATAATTATAATATTGACACATGCCAAAGCTTAAAATATGTTGAGAGGTAATAAAGAATGAATTCATCTCATTATTTTCATAATCCTTTCCATTTAAGTGAGTCAGGTGAAACATTACAAAACTGTTTTATGTCTTGCGTTGTTTAACTTATTATCACTGTAAAAAATAATGAAATTGTAAGACCTCGTGATAACGTAAAAAATATAAACATTCACGTAGAATGGTTGTTTACTATAAAATTAAATTTTATGGAACGTAATTTGTATATTATAAATTATCACGAGATCAGTTCTGAAGTGGAAACTCCTATAATATCAAATCGGTATCCGAACGACTCGATTAACCACGTAATAAATTCATTGCTTGTTAGAATTCATAAAAATTTCTAACAGCGTAAAAAATCGTAATCTAAATCTAAGTTTAAATGGAAACTTACTTTATCATTCCAATTTTTAATACTATTACCTATTTGTAGGGGAAACCTCTGTAGATGCTATCTGTCAAACACTTATTTTCATAAAACTGTTCATAAAAATTATTTTTCTGAAATATTTGGAAAAAAACGTAAATTAAATTTAACTAAGCATACTTTAAAAATATTTCTTTTTTTAATCATAACAAATGTCTGTTTGATTTAAAATATGAAAAAACCTTTAATGAAAGTGCAGATTAAAAAGCGATATGTTTTATTAACGTCGTGTGCCAACTGAAACTACCCAATATAGATTAAAAGCTCTAAAATTAATGGATGGCAGGTGTCAAACTCAAAACTTGACGATTAGTGAGGCGATTGCTCATGGAAGTTTGAAAACCACTCCCCTCTGAATGGTAATATTCTCATGCTAAAGTTCTGAAAATTGATTAAATTTGAATTTCTCATAAATACAGAACGTAGTTAACCGATAGCAGATGCTAAAGGAATCCTTTACTGAGATAGCTTTAAGGCACTAATACATTTGCTCGAATAAACTGTTGAATTGTAATTTTGACAGAGATAAAATCCTTTTAATGTAAAAATGTATGTTCTCGTTGACATATTTTACATTGAGTACTCTTAAATTTAGTATTTTACATTGAGTATTATTACAGCTGACTCCTTCACTGAGTATTTTACAATTTTACACACCACTTCATTGGGTTTTAACTTATCATATTTTTATAGGTTTTTAACCATAACTATTCATGCAACAGATTTAGACTTAAAAAAAGATTAAAATAATAATAAATGCTAATAACTAACTAAAATCAATGATGAGCGCCGCACGTGTCCCGGAACTCTCTACAAATATTTCTGGGCGTTGTTCCTTGACTATAGACAAATCAAAATATCATATTCAAAATTTTGAAAGCTCTCGTGCACCCGCCATTTTGTGTTTTCCACAAAAGAATGTTTAATTCAAGAACGGCTATTAACGAAATGAATCTTGGAATAGACTTACAGCTTTGTCATCTGGAGAGCGAATTACTTAATAATAATTTATATTTACCATGTATATTTTCAAAATGGTGGCTGCTTAAAATTTCTAAAGGCAAATATCTCATATTTATTTTGATATTTTAGTTTGAAATTTTTATGTAGCCGCCATTTTGAAAATATACATGGTAAAAAATGTTATTTTTCAGTTATTCGCTCTTCAAGGATATTTATTGGTATTATTTTGAAAAATACAAAACTAAACTATTTAAGTACCTTGAATGAGAGTTTCAATCAAGGGTTTAACTCAGAATATTAAAGTATAATAGGTCTGCCAGTAAAATAATTTAAAATAAGCTTTAATTTATTCATCAGTTAAAAAAAATTATACCGAACTCTTACAAAAGCACCATCAACAGAACCTTCGATTTCAAAACTAAATTCCTCCCAATGAATCATATTATGTGCCTTGCTGAGCACGATACAAAACAGTTATGTAGTAACTGCGCGAACTGACCTGAGTCAGGGAGTCGGGTATTCCTGAACTGCGCCAACTACTCCAGGTAGCCACCAGATACGTTCCTTAACTACGCGAAGTGGCAGCCCTCTTTGACTGTAGAATTCTTAGAGGTGAGCATTTAAGAATTTGTCAAAGCCCAAGTCATCTGCAGAAAGTGCATTCATTACGGATTCTATGTTCTAATATAAAAAGGGAGAAAGTGCTTAACAGGTAATTTTTGAACTGATGTAACGCATTAGTTTGTAATGAAAATAAATAAATTAGTACATAACACATTAATGAAAATAAAATGCACCTTTTTGGGGATCAGGAAAATATCATGGATTCAAGAAGGCGACCAAAGAGCATGTAATTCAATCGCATATACATGAAAAATAACATAGCAATATGGACTTTTTATAAAGTACTGTCGTAGTTTTTCATAATAAATTACTCTGAACGGAAAAAATAAGTAAACCGTATTTTCAAATTAAATCCCGTGACTCGGGATTAAGTCCCGTTAATGTCAAATAAATAACACAACACAATTACCATTTTTATTTTAACCCTCTAAAAAAATTACAAAAAATCGCTAAAAAGCAATGTTACGAATCACCAATAATATATCATTTTCGTTTTTCTCAATTTGTCTGAATAAAGTTTGTTATGTGACTTAATGTAGTTGATATTAAGTTGAATAAAGGCCTAAATTTCCCAATTCGTTCATTTCTGTGACATCAAACATGCATACTCATTTCTCTCGTTATTGTTGTGGAAAAAACTGTAATATGTTTATTTCTAAGTTTAGTTGGATATCATTTAATTATTGAATAGCACTCTTTTGAATCTTACTAATTCAAAAGGGGAAACAGGAAATATCCAACACTAGCCTGATCAGACCATCGGATGATGGGGTTAGGAGGGGATGGATTAACCCCTAAAAATGGGGTTTTTGGATTTTTAACATAGAAAAATAAAAATTATCAAATTCTGGGTTGGAGTAAAAATTTGGTACTGTGAGTCATTGTTCTTTGTCCATTGATTGCCGAAAAGGGATTATGGTAAATACAGCACTTTTTTGTCTCAATTTTAACCTTTTGAAAATAAATAAAATTCTATATATCGCTTATTTCTCAACATATTGGAATAAAACTTAGTACACGTCTTCATCTAGCTGTTACCAACTGGAATAATGAAAAAACTTTAATTTTTACATTTACATGTCAGCGAACCTGCATACTCGATTCCAATATTATTCTTATAGAGAAAATTGGTTTTGACATTTTACTTTAATCATATTTATCTTTTATAAATAGGTTTTTGTAAGTATCTTAATATTACTTAATGAATAATTTCGTTAATAATACCGCCCATCATACTTTTAATCAAACAACTTTTAAATAAACTTATTTTAGTTCTCGCTTGAATAAATAATTATGAATTTCCTAGTATAGTTCTAAATTTTTAAATATTTACACTGATTCCAGATATACAAAACCAACTGCCCCCCCAAACGATAAACTTTGCTAGGATTTTTAAAGAGTTAATTCATATTGTGACTTTTCAATACACACCTTCATTTTTTCCTAATCTTCATGTCTTACCAACTCTCGCCCTTTAAAAGCAAATTAGCCCCCCACAACCATAAATCCCCCCAAAACCAACTGCGCCCCTAAACTACTAATGACATCTTGACCTAATTATTTGTATACTGTTTAATTAATTTCGTCTCTTGTAACTTTTAATATCCAAACCCCCCTGACCACGACTGAGATACCTGGTATGGTGACTTTTTACGTAAACAAATAATAGTACATATGTCATTACAAGGACCTAAAGTGACGCTTGTCGTACAAGGTCAAGTTTTACAACCGAGGCTGTAAGCCGAGTTTGAAAAAAGACCGAGTAACGAAAAGCAGCTTTAGGTCCGTGTGATGAACTATATTTTTCGTTATATTGCTCAATACAATACGTAAACTACTTAAGAAAACCAAAATGTTACAGCTTGTTTACCTTTAAAGATGCCTTCAAAAGATGCCACCGTCTTGTTCTTGCTATTAGAAGCAATCAGCTGATTGTTTCATTTGTGTTAGGGTAGACTGACAACAATGAACAAATATCGACGCGACGTATCGAACGCATGTAATAATCGATTGGTGAAATGAGCGAGTTTCACAAATTGATTAAACTGACAACAATGAATGTTTCGACAACAACGATGAATGTTTCGATTACTTGTAATCGAATGAATATTGTTCGATTATTACGAAGTACTCGGCACTTTTTGACTTTTATAGTCCTAGGACTATAAAGAGTCAGCTGGTATCGAGTACATCAGCTTTTAATTCCTAGGAATAAAAAGAGTGTATTTAGGTCCGGAAAACATGCATTAAAAACATCTGTTTTTGAAGCAGTATAACGAAAATTAATTTTGTTATTTGACTTTTTAATATTAAAATCCCTCTCCAACGGACTCACAGTAGGGGGCCTGGGGCGAGCCGAAGGCGAGTATATATATTGTGTGCAATGAGTTTCAAGCGTCGCGCGTCTTGTTCATGCTATAGTCGTAATAGAAAGTCATTTATAGTTGTTTCAATGTCTTGAATGTCTACAACAATCGTTTTTCAAATACACTTTTATAAATAACTGTCGTCACTGTCAGGACGCAGGGGCAAAAATTGTTCCTTTTTCCCAATCCCGTAGCAACTCCTTGGCCGGATGCGCGGGGCGATCTCAGCATTTCTGATCTGGTGAGGCGAACCTTCCAATCCTCTTTAATGACCAGGACAGTTCAATCGTTTCAAAAGTATATAAAATATTGGGGCTGTTTCATTGTCCCCATATTGAATCCAACCACAATTATATCTATTTTATTATAATACTTATTGGGCAACGCCTTGCAAGGTAACCTCATCAGGTAAAAATATTAAATATTTCCATTGATTCAATTCCTCAGACATTCAACAAATTTTTTTATTTTCACTGTTTGAGTACTACCTGTTGAATTAATTTACGTCCATGAAGATTTTCCTTGCCGATTTTTAATATCACGACGGTAAACTTTAATGCTAGAGACATTGTCTGTTACATATTAAAAGTTTTCATTTTGTGGTGTAATTGAATCTAGCTCTACATTTTTGTTACAGTTATATATTTTTGGAAATAACGATGTATTTTCATTTCATTTCAGTATTGCCGAAACCCCACGTTTTGTTTTCAACGCCTGCCAGACAAGCGCGCCAATTTCCTTCGTCGTGTATAAGCCGCAGTTCGTTAAGCCGAAACATCGCAAGCTATTTGCTTTTTACATGAGGATTTTCCTCAGCTCATTCAAAAGAATAATTAAATTTTTGTATTGCGATTGTTTTCTGGTGTGTACGCATTATAGTCTATAAAACTATATTCAATAAAACTATAGTCTATAAAACTAGTAACAGTATTATTAAGTCAACCTAACTAGTAATTTAAAATTAAATACATATTAATGTTTCAGAACTTGTGATTAGCACTAGTCCGAGCCTAAGAACCGGATGCACCTAGTGATTCGGCTGCAGATTAAAAAACGCATTTGGGAGCTCAGGATTATAGTCTAGAGTCTAAGTGGGGCAGGGGTATTGAGCCTAAATGTTTCTGGTTTGGAAGACCTGATAAACATAGGTTTATCTGTCCCCGGCATATTGCACAGCTAATCTTTATGTAAGGGCAAAGCATTAATGCAGGTTCAGTAATTCCATATAATTGTAAAAAAATTGAATTGTATTTGCGTTACACGTAAGTAGGAATGTAATGTAGGTGTACGTGAAATGTGCAATTAAAAAGAAACTATTTGTACGAAATACTGCATTCAATCAACTTTATTTATTAAGCCCAATATAATATGATACTCCCCTCTCTATTTTGGTAGCATGTAAAATCATCTCATCACATCTTCCCTTCTTTGAAAAATGGAAAAGAATAATCTCGAAGGCTTCCTACAAAATGGGCACTTTGAATATGGTAATCTTCACTTTTACTTAAACTCTTCTTAATGTTCATTTCCCAAGAACTATTACTTCTTCTTGCCTCGTCTTCAAACATTGAATTTCTTGACACATTCAGATTTACGATGGCAACGCTTGAAATCTCCTTTCTGTTGATTCGTAGGTAGCCGTTTACTTAAAGATTCCTGTTAATTAATTAAGATGAAATCAGAACGCTCATGTTTTGTTAAACATTTTTGTCATTGAATATTCCTGTATATTTAGCTTTCGTACAAACAGCAAAATGACCCCTAATCACACACAATCTGCAATTCAAATTAAGGCCTAAGGCAGGTCAGTATTTCATGTGACCTCTTTCAAAAACATCTCCACTATGTATGCAATAATCAAAGTTAAATTATTGTTAATTGAACTGGTTTTTGCATTGTTCTTTTAAAACTTTCGTGGATTTATAGTATTGTAAGTGTCGGGACCTAACTTAGAAATGTTGATGATTTTTACAAAATTGCCAACGAATTGATATAAAACTGTCTTTGTTTACTACTGATCCACTTAGTCTAGCTTTTTGTACTGCAGTTTCCAAAGTTAAGTTTGAATCTAATTGTAAAACTTCTGAAAGTTTCTTATCAGCAAAAGACCTACAACAGTCCTATACCTAATTAGTTCATCTATTATGTCTTATAATCCCGTAGACCAGCTAGTAATACTAATGCTTTGATAAAACAATCAAAAGTTGCCTGTTCATAAATTATATTCCGTTTCGGAACGAAATGCCATTAGTTTAGTCGTAGCTAAATTATACCAGGGACGGAAATTACAGGCATTATAATTCGGAGGGGGGGGGGGTTAAGGTCTTCAGCTGTTAATCAGAGAGGACCCACAATATAGTTTATGTAAGTTCAGACTGAGGACAAATACTGTTAGACAATTAAAAAATCTAGGTACAGCCTTATTTATACGTACGTTACTGCATGCCGTTTAAGTAAAATGAAACAATGAACTTTCATATGTACGTACTGTAGCTGAGCAGTGACGTCACCCGGCCGTGATGTCATTGATGTATACGTAAGTCTTTCAGACTCATAAATAACTAACGGAGTTAAATCATGAGATTCTCTTTGCTGAAGTTAAACACTTCATTTACTCAGACTTCTTGAACGAATGTAACTTAGCAATGCAACGTGTGTATTTTCCTTGGTCACAGTTTCATTTTCCCGCCAGTTTGTCAAATGTCAGTATATAACACTTCAGTGTAGGTAACTAAGATTCTTGAGAATAGGGGTCTTGAAAGATTACCGGCGAGCCATATGTGTTCCAAGTAGGTGTTATAAGAAACAAACTTATTTGAATGAATAGTTATTCTTATCATCCCTTCCTCATAGTATTATTGAATTTTATATTATGTATGAAACAGACGTCTAACAATTATATTGAATTTCAAATTCGCTGAGTATGCAGGTCTGCTGCAACGGGAGTATATTTTAATTAGTTTTTAGTGAATGTAAGTAAAACCTAATCTGTGACTAGTTTTTTTAATTACCTTTATTTTACAATGTCGCCGAACATAAAATCAACGGTAGCGTATTTTGTATTATCTTAAAATCAATTTGAACATTGCATCCCGGAAGTAGAAGTGTTATCTCCCGAGCGTTGCATGTCGGGCTGGCTTCCCCTAACGCCGCGCCGACTCCCGTTATCACTATACGTTGTTGGTTGTTTGAAATTGTTTTTGCAATCCAGAAAATAAAGTATTCTACTGTACCTTCATTAAATGGTCGTATATGGATCTCCCCCTTGTGTCACATTTTAAAGCATAAAATCACTTGTAAGTGCGATAGAACTATGCTGTTTGTTCCAAATTATTTTTCTGGATGTAATCTAAATATCTAAAGCCATGTTTAGCCATGTTAGCAGTGTTAACATGTTTATACTAAAACTGAACAAATGATAAATAGTGAAAAAATATACTCACAAAAAGTAATTATTCATAGCAACGTAAACGGAAAATTTAAATAGTATAGAAAGCAGGAGAATGTGAAATGTAAACAATTTAGCACTGCGGAGATGTAACACAAACATTATTGAACTGCAGAAATTCATTTTAAACAAAGTTAAAAGCATTGTTTTTAATCTTTCAATGAATCAATTTATTAACGGTCTAAAATTAAAAAAAAATTGGTGGGTGCTGGGTAAATACAAAATTTGATATACGTTTAGTTTAGGAATAGTACGGCGAAAGTGAAATATAAAAATGGCAGCATTGTGAAAGTAAAACTGTTCATTCCGGCATTTAGAAAGATTTAACATCACGGACGTAATATGTTCGATGCAACACTGTAAAAGCAAAAGATCTAAAAATATATATGTAGAATGTAGCACTTCTCAAGCTAAATACATAGAATACAGCTCTAATTAAGTAAAAATATGAAGAAGGCAGCCTTTCGAAAGCAAAACACGAAGGATAAAGCATTGCGTAGCGACAAAGGGACGGCTGACCGAGAATACATGTGTAAGCCGTCCTCTCGGGGAGATGTAGAAATGAAGGGATATACCGGGCTTTCAGAGAGACAGCGAACAATGGATGGAATCTTAACTGATTGTTTTCCGGCGCTCTCTCAGTAAGTACACATCAGTTTCATTTCTTGTTAGAACAAATGTATTACTTAGTTGAATTTGTATTTTAAATTACAATTGATTGCAAAATTATTGAGTTATTGTGATGTGCTTATAGGGAAAACTACTTATATGTAAGCATTATAAATAAATAAATATGTCACACACATACAAATATATATATATATATTGTAAGTACGTGACGAAAACGTAATCATTACGTGTATGTATATATATACAGACACATTCATGTAAGTACAGACATATAAAGTGGTAATCAATCGGACGAGTTCGAAAACCAGCTCGATCGGACCACCGAAAGGGGGGTTAAAGGGGGATAAACCCCCTCAAAAATGGGTTATTGGAGTTTTTTACAAAGTAAAATGAAATTTAGCGAATTTTTGTTGGCACTATTGAATTCAGCTCAAAAAACAAACAATTTACTATTTTGAATCGCTGCTCTATGTCCATTGGTTACCGGGATATTGAAAGTGGTAAACACAGTACGTTGTCCCAATGTTAACCTTATGGGAAATACGTAAAATTCTATATCTCGGTTATTTCTCAACATATCTTGATAAAACTTGATAAATGGCTTCTTTAGTTCAGATCTACTAAATATTGAATTATAACCACCCAGTTTTAATATACCTGTAGCAGCAAACCTGCATACTCATTCCCCATGTTTATGGAGCTTACAAAAACATGTCAAATCTCGCTACGTTGGATTGAAATATGCTGTTTTGCATTTGAAATTCGCTGAGTATGCAGGTATAATGCAATTGGGGTATTAGATTATTATGTCATTTGAAAGCTATTGAATATAGATAACCACGTGCAATTGTTACAAGGAGAAAACAAAACGAACAGGGTCTTCTTAATTTGCATTTGAAATATATAAACTGAACCTTATATAGAAATATAAGCTTTTAAACTTTGAAAACGCTCTCCTGAAAAATTTAGTTTTTAGACCCTGATCGTTATTTCTGTGTACCCTTCATTTGGGAAGTTAACGATTTTGCTTAAAACTCGTTGTACGTTTTACATAAGATTAAAAACGTAAATTTTGATTAGTCAAAGTCGAAAATTTAAGGACAACGGGTATTCGGTTTTTAAATTGAATAATTTTGTTCTAAAATGTATTTAAATAATTATCGAAATATTTTTAAATTGTTTTCATAAGTAATAGTAGAAATAATAAAAAATGAATTGCTTTTTTAAAAAACTAAAACAGGTTTTAAAATTTTTAAATAAAATATACTATTTTATAAATAACTAGGTGTTAAAAGTGCCCTTGATTAAATTATAGCGTAGAGAAAAATATTTGCCAGTGTACGTAAACATAATCCTGTCAGAGTAGAACACCCACGGATCAAAATCAAAGTAAACAGTTCCGTACTCAAATATCGTGTTTTGTGCCCGCTATTTAAGGGCGCCTATCAAATTGACAGCGAATTCTTATTTATTTATTTATTCGAGGAATTCAAAAGATAATCAAACGTATAAATTTCATAGTACGATGAGTGACGTCTTTACAAACTTCAAAGATCGTGAAGCAATAATAAGATCACCAACTTCATATTTGAAATAACTTACCTCATTTCAAAATGACGGATCCAAGATGGCGGCCAAAGAATTTACCTATGTGAAAGTTAAGTGTAAATAGATAAACAATGACTGGTGGTGGTTATTCGTCACTATCTTAGCATTATTTTGTGGTTATGGGTCTATTTTATCAATTCGTAATGTTTAAATTGGTTGAAAATAAACCAACTAAAAGTTCTATATCGAAATATTAAACCTATCGAACCTATCGAAATATTAAAAAACGTATTGCAGCATTATAATCAGTGAAAAAACTAGTTTGAAATGATGGGTCTCGACACCACTTTTACATTTGAAAAAATATTTTGGATCCAATATGGCGGACCCAAGATGGCGGCCAAAATTAGGTCCACCCTCAAAATGAAGCATTAACTACCCAATAATGTTTAGGGGTGGTGTAGAATTTATATATGAACAAATATAGGAAAAAGTTAGTGGGGGGGAACTATTATGGGACACCCGGTATATATATATATATATATATATATACATTTATATATATATATATTTTTTTAAATAATAATAAGTAAATAACTGATTATCCTTTCATTTTGCATCGATTTATTCGATCAACTAGTTTCGACACTTAGGTCATTTTCAAGATCTGAAATAAAATAAACTATAGTAATCTTATTTTTATTTTTTTTATTTCATGAAAGTTTATTTTATTTTATTTTTAGTTTATTTTATTTCAGATCTTAAAAATGACCTAAGTGTCGAAACTAGTTGATCAAGTAAATCGATGCTAAATGAAAGGATACTCAGTTATTTATTTATTATTATTAATTATATTAGTAGTCCTAACATGTGAACAAAATCATACAATATATATATTTATTTATGAAAATGAACGAATGGTTTTTTTGGCATCTGGGGACCTCAAAACAAAAAGTTATAATTGACTTGGGCTTAAGTCTTACCATGAGACCAACGGTAACAGCTTCTTCCCTATATACGGGAAATTCGCTAAAACTTGCAAATCACAATTTTCAGAATATATTATGAAACATGAGCGAAAAATAACATTACTAATTCATAAAACGCTGAAAACGTAGGGGAAATATAAATTACAACATACGGTAATGTTTCTTACTAAAAATAATAAAATTGAATGGAGCATTAATTTAATATCCAGTATCGTGCCTGGGCAATGAGCTGCACTGATGGTACTTGATGATTCATTGAATGATATTCATTCGGCAGTCTATATTTATTTAAGCTCGTTGACTCAAAGAACTTGACTGTCGAAACGCTGATCAGCTGACTTACTCTTGCATAATCAGCTGATTCATCCCATTGGATTTTCATAGGGTGTCAAATTTAGGCTTTCATGAGCTTCATAACATATATCTCGAGATTGGAAAGTTTAACGTGAGGTGGGTGATAACAAATCTTTGTAACACTCAAGTTACCTTTTTTCCTCGCAGAACAGTAGAACCTCGAATCAGTTAACGTCCTCTGTGATTTACTACATATAATGTATAGTTCAGGTTTACTTGAAATTCTTGGCCTAGATAATCTGTATGATGGATATTATATATATATATATATATATATATATATATATATATATATTACAAAACAAATTCACTAATGCATTAGAACAAACCCTTAATAATTGAAAACCGTTTATCAATTTTTCTCAAGAGAGTTTATTTTAGCGTAGTGTATTTTGTACAGTTTTCGGGAAAAGTCTCTCAGAAATCAGTTTCATTTTTGTGTAACTTTGTTGTCAACTGGTCATTATGTAAAAATATGCAGCTCAAATGACATGTAAGTCTGATTATGGTGCTAACTAACCGAACCCACGTGTTTTTACTTTATTATACAACATAAAGACCCTCACCACATTAAAGCTGCGTACTCAGAAAATATTCTAACGCAGTTTTTCTCAAATATATTGATCAAAATTGGAGAAGTAACATTTATTTCTTACGAGATTTTCTAATATCATTCTTAGTAAACATTTAACTACTAAAACATATTTTGCGTATGGTAAATTAGGGTTGTGAGCAGAAAGTTACCATCGTATCTTTGCATGTTTAACTTCAGCAAGATCTGACTTTTTTACTAAAGTTTTTGTGCAAGTCCCAGCCTGGTTCCTACCCCGCAGTTAGCGTTAAGTAGTTAGTATTTTCTTACTCTTAGAGTAAACTCTATAAGACCACGTTAACATGGAGGGCAGAAACAAAATAAAGGGCGACTCTCCTTGGGTTTCTTTTATACAATACCAAATTCCACTCACAAATGTTAATAAAATATAAAATATAAATATTGTTTAATTTATATACCTTAAGACGACCGACGTAACGTTAACATTGGTTTTGGTGGTTTATAAAACAGAAGAAATGTTTTTGATTCCATGTCTCCCTGCTCACCTGTACGTAATGCCTAGAAACCACACAAGGAAATCGATTTTGAACACGTTTTGCGAACTGCATATTCGAGGTTTAAAACATGCATTTACTTACATGCATTTACTCGCAAAGATTAGGAAGTTATTTTTGAGGAAGGGTTTTTTTTGAAATTTTAATTATGTAGTTAACTGCCCAACGATCCACAAGCACCTCTGATGAAAGTTAAAAAGTTGCAATCGCTTCAAAAGATGTCTAGCTTTTAAACGATAATGAGTCGTTTAAAACATTCATATGACTCTTCCTGGGTAATCCAGGGATGGAAATTATGGGCTCAACAATCTTAAACACTATATCGGTTTTACTGAAATGAATGAACCATGAATTAATTAAATGTAATTAGATCTACTATTAACAGTGAGAGAATAAACACTCAACTGAATAGTTAATGCATTTCTCTCTTTATTATCCTACAAATAACAGTTCCAGAGAAAACTACATTGTCTCGACAATGCAGCATGCTGTCTAATGTTTTGTGGGTGACGAATAAATTACATTTTATCTTTATTAATGGCGTTTGGTTTAAATTAACATCGGACAATAGAGGTTCCTCGGAATATGTTATTAGCTATCTCTGGGAAAGGAGACTAATTTCATAACAACTCTATGTAGCAAATTTGTCTAAAATGCTTTTAATATTGCATTTGGAATTTTAAAATGGTTTGATGTTATACTGACTTTATATTCTTAATTTATTCATCCCTTAAATCATGCTAAAAAAGAATAACTTTTAAGGTTATGACACAGCAAACATAAGAATAACTTTATGGATTAGTCAAATTCAATCGAAAAAATATCATTCATAATAAACAACATCGTTGTAAGTTTTGCTTGAATTTTAAAGCCAATAACTGTTCGTAGAGTGAAAGACGCCAGCCATTAAAACTGCTGTTTTTTTAACAGTTTTTATTGTAGTAAAACTTCACAATTCCCTATTCTACTCCACTCTATATACTCTCTTATCGTAATAAAATATATTATATAATAAGTTTTAATACATTTAATTCAAACATTTGATATACGGTAACAAATAACGAAATGCCTCTCTTTTGAAATGGTTTGATTTAAAGTGTTCGTTTGCGAAACTTACATTGTTAAAATCAAATGTTTGTGGGTTATATCATTATTATTTAACCTAAAAAAATTACTTAATTTACTATTGAAGACATCACTGATTTCTATAAAAATATTTCTGGAACTTTCCAGGTAATGCGGAAAAGTTCTACTACTAAGAAATGCAGTAAATGGTTTATATGCGGTTGAACGCGTATATAGGCAAAAAATATATAGTGTATTTGTGTTATAGTTTTCAATTGAAATTTCTAGCTCTCCTATTTTACTTGAAGGAATTATACATTCGTCTCATTAAAATTTACACAAAAAACCAAGAATTGTTAACAAATAACTTTACAAAAAATTTCACCAATATTGTTTTTAAACTTAATTACGTCAGCATGGATACATACATTTGCATCAACACATTTACTTCAAGGCGAAAAAAAGTGTCCTACCGTGTATTTACCTCAACATTGTGTCTAAAACACATTTTTTTGTAGTCTATAATATATACATACTCTTCATGCGTAAAAATATGGATCCTTCCTTTTGTATTTATCTTTTGAGGGCTTGAAAAACTCCTCCATCACGGCTTTGCCCTATATAAAATGAAGTCTTCTCAAGTTTTACAGTAAGCTAAGGAAAGTTTATTTTATAATCAGCTGTTCATTATGACACGTGTTCACAAAAGTGATGCACAGACTGCCAGACCTCACCACCGTAGAACTATCCACTTCGATCGAATATGTTCTAGTATTTTCTAAAATATCGAATTAATTTAACTTTACGTTTAAATTTCATTCTACCTCGAAAATCGCTAACATAATCCGAAATTGAAATGATGAAAACTTTAAAAAAACAATCTTACATATCTATATCGGTGGACTGATGTTTCAAGTGACTCCTAAACTCGAATATTTAATTTTCTTTTTATCCTACAGGGAGAATATTTAATTCAGAAAACGTTATCAGAAAACGGATCAAAATTAAAATTATTACACCCAATTAGATTAAAACGAGAGTTTGATTTTGGTGTCGATATTGAAAAAGGCGGCCTCGGGAGGAGACTACCTGTCTGGTTGGCCTGGACGTCGTCCTCCTCGGGGTCCTCGTAGTCCTCCACTGGGTAGTCCTGCGCCCTCGACTCCGACGACAGGAACACGAGAGTCATCGCCAGGAGGCTAGCTGGCCGCATTACTACATGGACATTCCCGTCACACTGCGGGGTGCACGGGCGCCGAGCGATGATAGCGGCAGACACCGCCCGCACCTCCCCCTGCCAACTTGACGGCCAGGAAATCCCTTCCTGGGGAATAATTCGCCGATTTGACCCAGTGAACTTCATTTTACTCGCGCACAACTTATTGTGATTGAGTAGATAAAAACTTCTAAAAAAATATTACTTTGAAGCTCAATAAAATGTTTGTGTACATACTGTAGGACCTTACTCATTCGATCCGCGATAATTTGAAAACCTCTATAATAAGTATACTAGTCTTTTACTAGTAATTATACTAGTCTTACAATACAAAATACTAGTATAGTATTTGTCTGTTCCTTAAAAATCCTAATATTCGAAAAATAACCCACCGACAATTATTCAAAACGTTTTTCGAAACGTTACTTCATACATTCAAAGTCCTAAATTTCTACAGGTCGAATTTATTACATCACCGTAATAATTTTGAGTAAATTTTTGTGCACCTTTGAATTTTGAATTAAGCACAAAATCAAAACCTGTTGAAACTTAAACTCGTGCAACCCTGTCCGCTGAATCCATTGGCAAGTTTTCTTTGCAACGTTGGACGTGCTTGTGAACAAACAAACCTTCATAATTCGTATTTCATTCGCCATAACCTCTATAATTCAAACCCTCGATATTTAAAAACTTCCTATACTTCGAAATAAATTGGTTTACCGTAAATTTTCGAATAATTGCATGGCAGTTTTCTATAGTCAAAGGCTTACCAAAAGACGCAACTTGTATTTCTTAAGGAACCCATTGCCCTTTGTGCGTATCCAACTAATGAAATATTTGATTTTACATAAAAAAGATTGTGTCGAATAATCTAAAGTCTATGGCCACGGCTCCTCCGAAATTAACAGTTATGTTTACTAAAAGTTATAATTCGGTTTTTTTAACAGCTGTGGATCACTAGGTGTGTACGGTTTAGACTAGTCCAACCCACAGTAAATAAAATATCCCCCATGACGTCCTTCACGTGAGAGATTGACCCAGGTCACAGACGATCGCTGACGTAGCTCATCCACTCTCAGCCTCACCGCAACAAATAATAACATTAGACTGTAAAGCTTAGAGGGTGCTTTAGCGTGCTGCGCAGTATTATAGTCTTCTTCATGGTGTGATTTGGAGTTCTGAAAGACATACATTATATCACTAAAATGAAAACGATGTACTGCATTTTTTATTTTACTTAAAGTCCCCATGTCTTATTTTCCGAATTGATGCCTAATTCAATTTCTGCAACATCTAGGCTGTACAGGCTTTGCGATTTCTGTAATGTAGTGAATGGACGTCGACCAAAATATTGATTTCCTGATCACAAAGATGAGCCACTCACTGTTTCATAATGTTGTGGATTAATAATCCGATATGGCCACTCTCTTCGTTACAATCTTCGTTGACTCCGTTGCTGCGTAGTCTCCTTATGACCCCATCAACCACAGACATCGCGAGCGTGTTTGGCGTTGATACATCTTGCCTTGGGTTGTATGAAGTGAAGGTTGTATGTAGTGAGCAAATTTTGGAAAAGCCAAAACGGCACGCTGAACTCCGGCGGATGTGGGAGTTCACCCCACGGAAATCTTGGAAAAATTAGGAACAATTTGGTGGGCTATTTTTAGCCACTTTAGGAGTATATATGCAAAATTCCTATTGATCTTAGCCATTTAATTCTTTACTTAACTGTCTTAAAACCTGCAGTTGTAGATAAATTTGAACTTCCCTACGAATTTGTACAACTGTGCTTTTGATATATTACAAAAAAATCAAATTAAACGATCAATTTAAAATCAGTTTAAATGAAAAATTGTACAAAATCAATTTACAAAAGAACCAAAAAAATTCTTTAGGAGTTATTGAAAATAAAAAGTAACTTTTCAGTTCATTTTTTGTACAAATAACGAGAAAACGGGTCAGTTAAATTTGGGCCGAGAAAATTTGTGGAGACAACGGGACACGTCACAAAAAAATAGTACTATCCCGTTCAAAACGTAACGTCTGGTCATCTTATATATAGTACTATCCCATCGATGATCAAGTTAAAGGCTCTGTTTGTTAGTTATTGTAAGTAGTTTCCTGGTTTTCTGTGAGCATAACAGTTGTGATCATTTTCATTAACATTAATTATTGATTAATAACAATGGATTTGTGGTAATAGTTAATTAATTTGATAATGGAAATTTCTGTATGTTAAAATTGGCGCATACACACACACACACACACACACACACACACACACACACACACACACACAAACTAAATATATATATAAATATAAATATAAATATATATATAAATATAAATATATATATTATATATATATATATATATATATATATATATATATATATAATATATATATATAAATAATAAATATAAATAAAACATTTATTGAATGATTTACAGACTACAAACCAACAGCATACATTTAAGGAGTAATTAAGTGTAAGAGAGGGGGTCTTAGTTAAAAAGTAAACCGCGAGTTTCATTAAATTAGACAACAAACCAGAAGGAACTAATAATTTATATATTTCCCATACCCAATCGAAAGGGGTAGTTGCCCCCATTACTGCTAGCCTAGAATGTTAAGTCTTGGTTTGATGAACCGGAAGTCGACATGATGAGTTTGGACGTGAGCTACTTCCTACTTCCGGTTTGTTTGCAGACGTGATGTGCATGAACACGATTCGGCCCGTCATCTAATCTCACGCATGTCTCCTCCCTTGACATGCAATCTCCATTTTGGTATTTGTATTTATGTTATTTAACTAAATCGATCGTTAGTATTTCTCCTTGTTGGATTCTTACTGACCAAAAGAACCGTTTATTATTTGTTAAAATAAAATAAAAAATAATACATATTAAAGTAGATAATAATTCAACTGCAACCAATAATTATTCTTCATTACTTTAAGGCAAGAAATATTTGAATGCTCACATCTTGTTGGTGAAATTCACAAATCAGCTTTACCTGAACAGGGCCGGAACTATAGATTTGTCAGAGCAGAGGCGAAGCCGAATTTGCCGACCCCCGTTCCCAATATTTACAATATATATATACATTTCAGTGGATAGTGAAATTACGCAAGTTAAATAATCCACAATTTAAAACTTAAATGTAAAAGAAACTTTTAAGAAAACTAATTACTTTTTATGCTGACTAATCAGACCCGAAATTCATTCGATGCTTTTCACGAATATAAAAATTTGGAGAAAATGCATTAGGCCTAAGCCTACATAAATTTGAAGTTTTATTTCTCTTTTATTTTTCATTAACGTAAAACCCGATTTTGAGAATGATTTTTTCGTTTTAAATGACATTATTTTCGTAGGTAAGGTACAATTGTCAAACCTAAGTTATTTTGGGCTTCTCTCACCTTAGTATATTTGCTGCAAAGCAGTATGTCTAATTGTTGTTGAAATGGTGGAACTTCGACGCCGTCAATTCTTCTTGAAAACACTTACTCACAAAAAAACATATATACACGCACACACATAACAGTCTCTCGCTACCCGATATTTCGCAGAACCAATCTTAACGTCCCACGTCTTCAGGGGAGATTTTCCCTAATTTTTTAAGCTTCCCGGTCGAGCACACGCTGCGAGCGCCTGACGACAACTCGTCAGCTGTTTGAGTTGTGCTGATGCCAATCCCAAATTCATTCTTGGGAACGCAGGTTCGATTCCCATACCCAATTTCAGTTTCACCCACATTGCTGCCCCTGTAGCTAAAGCCAATGGCCTCGTACAGGCTGACATGGGGCGCGATGACGTGTTCGAACGCCTTGTCCTGCAGCACTTTGTTCGCGTGCCATCTATCTTCCGCTTTCTTAAGTTTACTATACCATAAATCGTGCTCTTTAGTCGCTTCGTCTGGAGGATTAACTCCTTTGTCCCCTCTAGCTAACCGTTCTTGCAGTTTAGTTCTGGGTCCTAGGAAGTTCATCCCGGGTGAGTGTAGTTCAAAGGGCAATTTGTTAATGATGTCGCTTGATATTCCAGATCCCTCTCACTTTCTCTGGCAACGCTGACAGACATCGCGCCAAGCACATCGGACCGTCCGGGATGTCAATTAGTTGTTAGAGAACGCTATGGATAAATTGAACAACAACTTCCAATATACCTATGACGTTCTCTTCACCTGCCATTTTTAGTTTACCGATCAATAATTTCGTATAATCTTTAGGTAGCACAAGCATGCATCGCATATTTGCATAACATTCCCCGTCAACGCTAAACTCGACTGCAGCAATGTTACAAAACGGAACATAGTCCTGAATGTCCAGCCCGCCGCGAGTCGCGCCCGTGCCGTGGGCCTGCAGTTCCAGCCCGCCGCGAGTCGCGCCCGTGCCGTGGGCCTGCAGTTCCAGCCCGCCGCGAGTCGCGCCCGTGCCGTGGTCCTGCAGTTCCAGCCCGCCGCGAGTCGCGCCCGTGCCGTGGGCCTGCAGTTCCAGCCCTCAGCAGCGATCGTATTCAAACGGAATTTTACTGAATTTCGTTCTTGTGCTGTTTTAACAGGTAATTTTCCATATTTTCTAGAATTGAATTGAGGATATCCTTTGATGGGACTTTAGTCTAATGCTAATGAAATATTTGTCGAGGGTTGATTTACGAACAAAAATCTTATCAAGCTCATTAAAAGGGATTTCAGAAATCTGCCTTTTTCAACTCTGGGGAACACAGTGTTCCCCCAGTACCCAAAACTTGACTGAGATCGGCAGGTTTTACTTAATAATGTTAAGGGCCGTTTGTACCATTCTAGATTAAGCTATTTTTCCTTAATCTTCAGTTTAAACTAAAAGTTAATTACGCGGATACAGTTTAAACCAAATAATAACAATGAATTGAATCAGCTGATTTCACTTTTAAATAAACTTAATCTAGATTATCTTAAACCTGGTTTAAACTAAAATGGTGCAAATGGCCCTAAGAAGTAAAGTGGCCTTGAAGTTGTACAGTACGATTTCCGTTTAGAAATAGGATAGTCATCGACAATTTAAGACAGGAATGTACCAAGGGCCAAGGGACGTGAGATGTCAACGTTAAAGATTTCCACTGAGGGAGGTGGCCAGAAGGCGTTTGGTTTAGCCCCAATATTTTGGTCGACGTCCATTCACTACATTACAGAAATCGCAAAGCCTGTATACAGCCTAGATGTTGCAGAAATTGAACAAAGCTTCAATCCGGAAAATAAGACATGCGGACTTTTTAGTAAAATAAAAATACGGTACATAATTTTCATTTTAGTGATATAAGTTATGTCTTTCAGAACGCCAAATCACACCAAGAAGACGACTATAATACTGCGCAGCACACTAAAGCACCCTCTAAGCTTTACAGTCTAATGTTATTATTTGTTGCGGTGAGGCTGAGAGTGGATGAACTACGTCAGCGATCGTCGGTGACCTGGGTACTCAATCTCTCACGTGAAGGACGTCATTTACTCTGGGTTGGACTAGTCCAAACCGTACACACCTATTGATCCACAGCTGTTAAAAAATCCGAATTATAACTTTTAGTAAACATAAACATAACTGTTAGTGTCGGAGAAGCCGTGGCCGTAGACTTTAGATTAATTATTCGACATAAACTTTTTAATGTAATCAAATATTTCATTGATGGGTACGCACAAAGGGCAAGGGGTTCCTTAAGAAATACAAAGCTAAAATACAAGTCGCTTCTTTTGGTTAAGCCTGTGACAAGAGAAAACTGCAATCCGGTTACTCGAAAATTTACGGTAAACCGAACTTATTATTTCGAACCATATTATTTGTTGCGGACCTTATTATTTGTTTCCTTTTCGAAGTTTCGAAATTAGGAAATTCGCTAAAAACATCAATTTTAAAATAAATTCAACACATTTTACTATCAAATGTAAAATCATATTTAAACCAATATTTTCCAGCAATAAACCACCCAAAAATAATCACGAATAAAAAATAATAAAAAATAAGCTGAATTAAACAATTGAAAAATGTTTATAATGTAATTTTTTTCTGTACGAAAAAATTCAAACGACATTGACTGATCCACAGGAAGCATGGGTTCGTTTCCCGTGGAACATCTGGAATATATTGGAAACCATCCAGGGCTGCAACAGGGGGTCTGTTTGGTAGTCTGCCAAAGAAGCCTTATAGAAAGAATAATAATTCTTTTGCAACATTAAGACATTTCACTGCATAAACTAATTTAGAAGCAGTTTTCGTATTAATATTGAAGTATCATAACTGATATTAGAATTGATTTGAAACCTTACCAAAAACATAAAGGAATAAAAATTTATATACTTTAATTATCATTATGAAGCCCATACCTTCATATCACTAATGATTTCATACAGTTCGATTAATTAAGCCCTACCATCATGAGACCATGCCACTTCTTACTTCCTAAAACTTATATACAGCTGTCGTCTAGATCAACCCTGTCCAATATGGATGGATACTTATAAAAATATATTTGCAGATTGCTAGCAAAAAAAATAACAAAAATTGTTAAAATCAATCAAATTTTTTTTAGGCTGGCGGCGGTCTTTTTTATCTTACCTTTGCCCCACCTATACATAGTCTATTGACATTGACTATGAATGTAAAAGTAGCCCATTCCAATTTCAATGTATATATAACGTATACATTGGAATGTATACAACTATTTTTCTAGAGACCGTTGTATTTAACCACGGTATCCTAGTATCCAATATTAAGAATTCGTTAACAAGAGTGAATGATTTATTTAATTTGTGGCCAAATAATCTCTTGGTTGCATTGCCGCTGTTTGAAATTCTCTTGATTGTTTCGCCGCGATCATCTCTCGGCCAGTTTGTGACTACTAAAGCTTCATTATCGCCTTCTTTTTATCTCGGTCGTTTCGTAGTCGAGAGTCGGGCGGTTGTATCTTGGCCGTCGAATCTCTGTAAATCCTTCGCAGGGTTTCTACCAGTCGGCAATTCGAGCACACCCCGTTGGAGTAGACCTGCACACTCAGCGAGTTTCAAATGCTTGAATAAAAAATGTACACGTCATAAAAAACGAACGACGAATGGTGTTCTTGGTGTCTGGGGTCCCATAAAAAAAAGTTATGATGGTCCCGGGCTTAGGTCTTACCATGAGCCCTACGGTAATAGCTTCTTCCCTATAGAATAAATTCGCTAAAAGTCGGGAAAAATAATGAATTTTAACATTTGGTCGGTAATTTTGATGCTTGAGTTAAAACGAAACTGAATGAAGCCGTTTTCACCGTTGGTATTGTCATTGCGACCGGCAAAAGATCACTCGCTCGTTTTGCGTCCAGCAGATCTCTCGGTAGCATCGCAGCCGAAAAACCTCGGAAATCCTTGTCGCATTATGGCCATCAAGCATGTCTCCCCGTGGCCCTCATATCTCTCGGACGTATTTTGGCCAGAAAATCGCACGTTCGTCCCGCAGTCGAAAAATTAATCGCTCGTTTTGTGACCAGTAAATTGCCTGCTTGTATCGCCGCCGGCAGATCTCTTGGTGGCATTGTGTCCGACAAGTCTCTCG
Source organism: Flexamia atlantica (assembly GCA_035578135.1). NCBI lineage: Eukaryota > Metazoa > Arthropoda > Insecta > Hemiptera > Cicadellidae > Flexamia > Flexamia atlantica. Next base: position 31,703,149 of record JAQJVK010000010.1, read on the forward strand.
CTCTTTTCGCGGCCGACGTATATATCGACCATGTCATGGTGGAAAAATCTGTCTTTTTACAGCGGTTGGCACGCAAGGATCTCGGACATTTCGAGGCCGACAAATACTTCGATTATTTGCAGTCGACGAATCTTCGTTGTGTTACAAAACACATCTTTAGGATTTGTAACGATCGGCAAATTCGCATGGTCACTTCGCGGCAATAAAATCTTGGCCTAACGGTTGTATCGTAGCCGGTAATCTCGGCTGTATCATAGAGGACATACTCATTAAATCTCTTGGCGGTACCGCAGCCGCGGAACCTCTCAGCTGTAAAACTGTCGGACTCTTCGCAGCCGCCATTTCGCATTTATTTTTAACAAAACTCATAACGCCCTTCCCGCGCCTCCTTTATTTTACCGTTTTAATTTCGGGGGGACCCGGGCCCCCTGGGCCCCCCATATATACGCCACTGATACTATGTATAGGGGGAGAAAGTAATACTAATTAACTTTTGTCTTTATTATTCGATTTGTCTGCATTTCCGGTATGTTGTTAACAACAACAGACAAAACTATTAGACAATAGATAATACACAATGCGTATATTATTCCTATTTACCCTTCGATTATTACTGTATATGTTAAATTATAAATAATCGATTGAAAATCAACTTTGCTCTTTATTGTCCAATCCGCTTAATATTTGAATATGTAGTTGTCCTGGGTTAGCATATTTGTAAAACCCATTTATTATTCATATCTACCCTTCTTATTTTGCATTATAAAATTACAAATGTAGGCTTTATTACAAATTATCAACTTAGCTCTTTATTGTTTTATCTGTCTATAATTTTAATATGTCATTAACCTTAGCAAGTATACGTGTAAATGATATGTATTAATCCTGTTTACTAATAGCCAAAAATATTAACTTTACTGCTTAACTTTACTGATACTGGGGGCCCGAACAAATCTGTTACGCCACTGGCAACATGTAGTGATTTACTATTATTAGCACTTTGGTCAATACTGTCTGGATGTAGTCTTTATCCGTTGTCAACCTAAGCATGTGCATATGTAAATGGCTTAGAAAACTATTGTCTTTATTGTTCGATTTATCTGCGGCAGTCATAAGCATATACTTTAAAAGAGGCTGCTTGAGATTTTGGATCACAAATAATTGTTCTTCGATTTGTTTCCCATTAAGTTTCAAGGTGGGCAAAAATTTTCCTAGGCATTTTAAGTAGTTTTGACCAGCTCATTTGATATTTCCCTTATACTGAACCAATTTGAATTTGGAAAAGCTTTTCTGTCACAGTGTTTCTGGTATACATTAAACATCAGCACCAGTATATCTATTTTAAATACAGTGGGAACACCTTCAACATTCAAACATACACTGTAATATGGAGCAATTGATAGATTTTGTACTGAAAACTCAACAGTACTTAGACAAGCTGCACTCCAGAGAGCTTTTTGTATTCTTTATTTTTTTATTACAGAAACGTTCAAAATGACCAATGACGTTACACTAATGGCATCGTATTTTAAATTCTGGACAACTTTCTTTTGCATGGTAATTAGCATCTCTACATCGAAAACATTTAAAACTAGTTTTATTCGGTCTTGATTTTGCTTTATGTTTTATAGCAACAGCTTCAAGACTATTTAAACTTCTCGTTTCCTGTCTTCACTGCCTCCCATAGCTTATTTTTCCTAATGGCTGAGCTTAATGATGAACTGCGGTCCATTTGCAACGTCTCAGAAAGTTGATTGTCTCTAATACCAACGACAATATGATCAGGCAACATTTCATCCTTCAAAGAACTGCTAACTATTAATTTATGCAATGAAGTTAGGTAATTTTCAAGACATTCATTTTCCAATTGATTTCTTTTGTTAAACCTAGGTCGTTCATAAATTATGTTAACGGACTTAGCAAAATAATTATTAAATCTTCCTACAACTTCTTCATATGTAACATATCTATAGCAAAATGAGCAAATTATACATCCTCTCCCATTGATAACAATAAAGCACTAACCTGAGTTTCATGAGGCTCTTAGTTCAATAGGGATGTCACACAATACCTTTCAAACTTTATGATCCATGAGATCCAGTCTGTGTCATTTTGCGCACAAAACTTCTCGAATGGCGGCAGAATGTATCTGCGGAAAAGCTGTGTTTCCCCTCTTTTATTAAAATCATCTTCTAGATGCCGACTCGTCAACATCATAACTTTGCACTCCTTTGATTTTTTCCTTTTTTGTAAGAAGACATGGTTCAACCTAACACTATGTACTATTATAATAAAACTAAAAATAAAACCAGTTATAGCATAGAAAAGAGAACTTAATTTTTATTTAAACCAAAACAGAATCAAAAATAAAAACAAGTTAGAACATCTGATTTAACAAACATGTGATGTAACAAATATAGAGACCACAGCACAGCCATGACAACAGAATGAGCAGAGAGTACTGACAGAAGTAGTCCGCCCCCCCCCCTATAGCTGAAGCCCAATTCTTACTGGGTAAGGTATATTCTGTACCCCGTAAGCTCAATGTATTCTATCTGATAGCTTTTCTTTTCGCTCCCTCCATCAAGGGTCTACTCCAGCTACTTCCCTGAATATTGTACAGGAGAATATTTACCTTCAGGCCAATAGCTGCAGGGGGACCAAATAAGCCCTTAGGTAAAACATTGAAATAAATAATTAAAAAATCGAGCACATTCAAATTTCTATGCAGACATACAAATATTTTTGTTGCAGTTCAATAAATGCAGATGCTGATAGTTGATTAGAGGCTTTGGCTTGGAGTGAAAAAGGAGGATGATTTTCAGCTTGTAACTATCAAGGTTTTGAGGCTATGTTAATCGCTACAAAGTAATCAACTTGTGCTGACAATCATGTATCTGTTGTGTTTTATTCATCCGTACCGATGTAGGAAAAATGTTGTGTATTTCAGGAATTAAGTACATTGCCTCCCTCGTGAGAATTGTGTTCATTGTGAAAATTGTGTATATCGTGTGCACTGTGTTCCTCAGCAAGCTCGGTGCCAACATTTTTCACTTGTGAAATAATGTTGAACTTCTCTCTTTCAACACACATATAACTATTTATCTGGAGACTAAATAATCACCAAAGGAAAATTCAAAATTCAAACACAACGGTTAATAAAATATAATCCTTTATTGAAGGAGAATAAATGGTGAAGTGATCAAGGAGGGGGGATTGCCTCCAAGGTGAGCTGAACATCCCCCTCCCCCTCCCCCTCCCCTGTCACCGTCCCTGCCTCTGTCGGCAGTGGGGTCGCTGGGGACCCTCCAGCAATCAAGCTCGAGAGACGTTTGTTCTCCGCTTCCAGAAGAGAAACTTTCTTCTCATAACTGGCTCGTAGGTCCGTAAATAATTGCAGTTGTGACTGGTACTCGGTCTTCAAATTTTCATTCAACCTGTATCAAAAACAAGAATACATCAGTGTTTTCACCAAAATGAAATAAAAATGTTAGTGGACTGAAACTTTTCAGTATGAGTGGAAGGGAAAAAGGTAATATGCATGAGGAGAGCGGTGGTTCGTTATCAATATAATAGGACATTTATAAGTTTGTTTCAAAATTTCTGAAATTATGAATTTCAGATTTTAGTTGAAATTTGAAATCTCAATATGGTGTAAAAGGCTCTTAAGGAGAGGAACTTTTCAGGATACACAAAGTAAATTTACAGTCCCACACAAAATAATAATTGACACATTTACCTTTAGTTTTAAATAACTACCTATATGCACAAAAATCCATACCATGTGTCCCTAAAGTCCCACCCCCCTGTTATTTATTTTTTTTATTAATAGAGATAAAGGTACAACATTCAGGGAATATTTATATGATCAAAAAAGGAAGTTTTTGGTGTATGTAAATTTTTCCCCTCTCCCCCCCACAAGGGATAGTTTGGGGGTAAGTCGAAATATTTAAAATTAAGCCCGTATCGAGTTATACATAATTTTAAAGTCATAATCAAAGAAAAAGAATGGCACACACTAGAGTTCTCTACATCAATCCTATCAAAAGTTATGGCAGTTCAAAGTTTTAATTTTTTTCAAAATAAAATAAAAGACTTATTTATATAAATAAGTGAGGAAAGTATACTCATTCGTACGAAAAAAGTGAAAAAGTACCTTTATTGAATATGATTTAACTGCTCCAAGTCACAGGCAGTTTCCAATCGCAGGTTAAATCCTGCCCGAGGTGACGGGGCAAGGGAGCGACGGCCCTGCTTGACCTCATTTGCGAGGCGCTCACTACGAGATAACAGCTCTGTTAGTTTGCTCCCGGCCGCAACACTTTCCAAATTGTAATAAAGCTTATTCTGTACTTCTAAGAGAAGCACTAAGGGTAGTTAGTGTGTTAATAATTGATTTTAGGAAAAACAGGTAATTTTTTACCCGAGAAATGGTTCGATCAGATGAAGATAAGGTAGAGATGATTTTGTTCTATGGTGAGGCAAGGAGAAATTTACACGAGGCAGAACGTTTATTTAACAATGAATATCCAGATAGGCCAACCAACAGGGCATACATTCGTCGTTCGGTTAACAAATTTTTAACCACACTGAGTATCAAAGATGCCCCAAGATTGAGCCACCCTTCTGTCAGGACAGAAGCTATGTAAGTTGACATTTTAGACAATTTTGCAGCAAACACACATAAGTCTCTTCGTTCAACTGCAAAAGAATTATGAATTTCAAAAAATTCTGTTCATCGCATATTAAAAGAACATAAATATCATCCTTATGAAGTTCAACTTCACCAGGAACTAAATGAGGACAATCGTGACCAAAGAATTCAATTTTGTGAGACCATGTTGCAAAAGATTGAGGAAAATGTTAATTTAATTTCTCAGCTATGCTTTAGTGACGAAGCTTCATTTTCTTTACATCGGACAGTTAATCGTCACAACTGCCATTACTGGGCAGATGTAAATCCACACTAGATGGTTGAAGCCCACACGCAACAGCCACAAAGAATTAATGTATGGGCCGGGATTTTAGGGGACTCTGTTGTAGGATTTTTTTTTATTGATGACAGTTTAGATGGTGATAAATACTTAGAATTATTACGAAATGAAATTATCCCAGCTGTAAATGAGATAGCTCTAGAAGGTGATTACGAACCTGTTTTTCAACAGGATGGTGCACCACCTCATTTTGATGTACGAGTAAGAGAGTTTTTACATGAGGAGTTTCCCGAAAGGTGGAAAGGTCGGCGAGGTTTTGTAGAATGGCCGGATTGTTCACCAGACCTTACCGCTCCCGATTTTTTATTTTGGGGCTTTATTAAAAGCAAAATTTATGACATAAAACCCTCTAATCTCGATGAATTAAAGGCGGTGACACACTATCACACATTTCGTCATACAAGACATCACACCACACAATACACCGCGCAGGGAGATAAAATTTTTGCTCCACACATTTCCCCGAACAAGACATCAGATCACACATCGGATCACACAAACCTCTGAGCGCAGTAAAAGGGAGTTTATAGAGGGATAGAGAACGAGACCGAGAGAGAGGGAGGGAATGTGTATGGTGATTGGTCTGTTGCTTACCAGTAGTAATGAGTGATCGACTGTAGCTTTGCTTTTGTGCTTCAGTTGTTGTGTGACAGTAATGGATGTTCAAGTGGCGGCAGCTGGGTACATTTATGTTTGTACACCTGGCCACGAAAGACTAAGACAACTTCAAAATATCGACGATGGTAGGAGACGAGGTTGTTTACAGGATGGGCAGACCACAGTTCCTTGGTGTCTGACTTCAAGTTTCAGGCACCAGTATAAAAATTTTATAAGGATGGCGCCTGTCGATTTTGAGTTTTTGTTGACATTGATTGGAGGGAAAATCGGCAAAAAAGACACGCTTTTAAGGAATATCTACAGTTCTATTAAAGTTATAAAGTTTAATGTTATGGACTTTAATTATTCAAGGAATCACTGGCTTTCATTTGTAAATATATCAAGCGGGAAAAGGTTTATAAAAACTCGAACACTTCTTCAGAAGCAGAGTATTACAGTGGTGGTAACGATTGACTAATATTTATAATTAAGTACTCAAAACTTGTAAAATAAACTTTTAACTTAAATCCAACTAATCCATAAATTACACCACACAAACTCTCAGCATAAAATTCTGCTATTTCACTAGCAATAATTGCTTATTCAATTAATTAGGGGTATTGTAAAATGTAATGACAACGCGTGCGGGGCAGCGCTCGCGACGGCGTACGGAGCGACGTTCAGGGCAAAATAGACCCTGACACACTATCACACATCATACAAGACTTTTCTTTAATCTTTCGCCAAAAAACCGCCTCCAGAGCGCTCGCAACGATGTGTGGTGTAATATCTTGTGTGCTGCACGGACCCCTGACACACTATCACACATGCTCCCTTTTGTCCTGTGTGATGTGTGGTGTGATGTAAATGATGAAATGAATGTAAATGATGAATGTTTGTATGATGAAATGTGTGATAGTGTGTCACCGTCTTAAAAGTGGGGATTGAACAAGCAAGCCAGCTAGATACACCAGAAATATTGGCAAATGTTAGGCCGGCATTTGGGTCCCGACTTTACTTCTGCCTGGAAGTGAATGGTGGACATTTTGAGCAGCTAATCTAAATTTAATCGTGGTATTTTTCTCTTTCACACAAATAATCATTATTTCTTCATTATTTACTGAGCAAGGATTTTTGTTTTTCAAAAAATTAAAACTTTGAACTACCATAACTTTTGATAGGATTGACGTGGAGACCTCTAGTTGGCTCCATTCTTTTTCTTTCATTGTGACCATTAAAATGATGTATAACTCGATTGGGGTTCACATTTAAATATTTCGACTTACCCCCAAACTACCCCTTTTGGGGGGGAGGGGGAAAAAATTTACATACACCAAAAACTTCCTTTTTTGATGATATATAAACATTCCCTGAATATTATACTTTTATCTCTATTAATAAAAAAACAGGGGGTGGGACTTTTGGGACACACGGTATTTTAGTTAATAAATGCTTATTTCCAACATGTTGAAGAAGAGAAGAGCGTTTTTGCCAAAATATCAGAACACGCGAGTAAGATGATTTTACTTATTAGTAAGAAATCTTGTCAAATACAATAACTGTATTTGATAATGTCAAACTATTAATGAGCTAGTTGAACTGCTGGGCTTACTTGACTGCCTCACTCATTCGGTTGATCATATTGTTGTGTCTCTCTCGCTCACAGTTGATTTTTTCCTCCATGCTCTTGATGTCAACATGGAGATGCTCAACCTCCATGTTCCTTATGCTCAAAAGATCCTTGGTAATAGCTACAACATCCTTTAAAGAGTTTGTCTGCAACACCAAAAAGTCAATTAAGGGCCTTCACTAAATTACGTAACTCATCTGGAAGGTAGGGTTTGGCAGCATTACAGGGGAGGGTAAGGCAACCGACACCACTGATGCTCTTAAAGAAGCCGTAAGATACACTAAAATGACCTTGCTATCAATCCAACGAAAACCGTTCATCTGAACTTAAGCCACAGACAAGAACAACTCCTCAGAATTAGAATCAGGATCAGAATCCGCTGATCTAAATCTCAGAGACAATTGTCAAGAAGCCTTCAAAACTCTGGGGATAGTGACTGTTGCGGGGCTCTATATTCTGTCAGTAATTCAATTTGCTGATGGAGAAAAATTCCTAAGAGCTGAAGAAATACATTCTTATAAAACAAGACAGGCTAACACCTACTAGCTGCCAAACCATCAAACAACTCAGTCAGAGAAAAAGCCTTCCTACATTGGCCGAAGACTGTGCAATGCCCTACCAAAAAATATGACGACACTAACTGATGAAGACTAAAGAGGGCACTTCAAAAGTGGTTGCTTAACAAGTCATATTACACCCTTAAGGAATTTTTTGAAGAACAAAAAACTAGCTATATGAAAACAAAAATGAACAATGAACTTTTAATCAAACAATATTGTATGATTACTTTTCTTAAAGATCATGTAAACAAAGAAATATGACTAATGACTAAAGGTGTTTAACAGAGCGTTATAAATTTCAACAAATAAAATATGAAATTAAAAAATAATTATACTTTTCCTTTACATAAGGTTTTTTTAATAAAAAGCTTTTTAAGTTAATATTATATCCGCCACCCACAAAAAAGCAACTCTGAACAATGTCTCCATCACAAACACAAATATGCCAATAGGGGAGGGGGGTTGATAGCACATAAAGTTTGAGGGGGGTTGATAGCATGTAATGCTTGAGGGGAGGGAGGGTTGTGTCACCGTAAGAGGGTCTAAAAAGGCCAATTTAAGTATATTACAAAATTTAGGGACGGCCCCGATCCGAATACAGTCAAAAGAAAAAATCAAGAATCAAGAGCGACTTTGTGAAACCACAACTTTAAACGGAAGTAAAGAAGAAACTACGAAGTATTCAGCATTTAATTTCACTGGAATGAGGACATAGCAAATCGCAAACAGATTCAGGAAGTATGGAGTTTCTATGGCATTCAAGACACCACGATTGGAAAAATTGTACACCCAAGAACTGAAGAATGCTACAAATTCTATACAGATAGAATATTCAAAATTAGTTGCAATAACTGTGCTAAATTTTATATAGGCCAAACAGTTAATTTTATAAAAAGGTTCAAGAACAATATACAGTACACCTCGGATTATCCGGACCCCATATTATCCGGATCCCGGATTATCCGGACCGGTCCAACCGAGAAATTAAAAAATTAAAATAACGGCAAAAACATGATTTTAGCGAGTTTTGGGGAAATGCGCCTTCTGAAAGTAAAACGCAAATGCAATACATTACTGTGCAGGCATTTGGAATCACAATAATTGAAGGAACCACATTGCACAAAACAGTCAATTACAGCATTTTCGTGAACGTAGTTTTCTGGATTGCCAGCTGGGGCGCTAGCAGTAATCAACAAAGGTGTAGGCTACAGCAATTTTGCGAGTTTGTTTATTGCTGTCATTTTTGATATGTTACGATATTTCTTAAGAAGAGTTACTGTAATAAATTTTGAGTTACTTTAAGTTTCGTCATGATTATTTCAAGTCATTCAAGTTTGAGTTATTTTGAGTCATGATTATTTATTTAATATTAATAAATAAATATTTCAATCTGGCGTTTTCTTCAGACCTAAACCGCGATGAATAAGTACGGAAAACGTTAACATTATATTCGTGTGATTAATAATCAAGTTTAGTTATTCAATGTTTCAAAATTAAACCTCCGTAAAATTTGAAAGATTAACATGTTGTACAGTCTTGATACGCCGTTTGCAACATCAGCTTAGCAGGGGGTAAGGTATGCGATCGCAATTTAGGCAATATTGTAATGACCTCGGATTATCCGGATTTTTTGTTATCCGGATCGGTGTTCCGCCACATTAATCCGGATAATCTGAGGTGTACTGTATCAGCCTGGAAAAACAATAATCCGGAAAGAACTGATATCGCCAAACACCTGTTAGAAGATGAAAGTAGCATAGGAAATATAGAAGAAAATCTCAAGATAACAAAATGTTGTAAAAAGGGAAATGTAAAGAACACACGGGAAGAATTGTATATATTTAAAGAAAAATGTAAGGATAGAGTCAAATTGATTAACGAGCAAATGAACTTTATCTGGTGGTATGTTCAAGAACCTGTTTCCGATGGAACTTCTGGCAGCCAATAGGATAAAAGGACAGACGCCATGATGTATCTGCCAGTCCCTCATTGGGCCTGATGATGAGTGGTGGGACCAATCGAAACTGATCGCCAATTTCCACCATTTGTGTATATTCACCGTCTTGTATGTAAATACAGTATAAGGTTTGATAAATTTTTAATTGTTGTAAATATTTTTTATTTAGATCCAGTTTTTATGCAAAATTAAGAGGGTAATTTAATTCTTTTTTACTATGTCTGAAGGTCAAAAGTAGCTCCATGAGACCTTCAGTCATTTCAGTGTGACTAAAAACACAACAACTACATTCAGTGACGGATCTAAACTTACTGTCCCCCGGAACAAAAAAGGAGTCCGGCCCCCCCCCTGGCAACAAACACAAAATAAATTATCTCGTATATCATGGTATGGTTTTAATTTATGGTTCTTATGATTTTTTACAACCGATGTTCTCAGGATACGATACAGCCTAACCCAAGAGGCAAATTTCAACCGTCAAGTTGGCAAATTTGCCAACCGTTGTAAAACCAAAGCAAGGTGTCTACCAGATTTCACAAATGAATCTTCCGACTTTTTTTCTAATTTTCCCCGACTGTTTCAAAACAATGCCCGACCAGTGAAATCGGCTATGTTGCCTCCTTAAACCAATTTTTGAGCCCAATCTATGTAAATTAAAATACAATCTTATTTGACGGCCGCAACACGACCAAGAGATTTTGCGGGTGCGATATGACCCAATATATTTAACAGCCGCAATGAGACCTAGAGATTTGCTGGTCACAGAAACACTGAGCGATTTTTTCTGCCCGCAAAAAGACCGAGAGATTTGCCTGTCGTGGTTTTTATACGACATACTACCGTGATTTGACACCCGCGATGCGACCACGAAAGGTGTAACCGGCCGGCCCTGAAAAAGGGCAAGCGGTAGTTGCAATGCGACAGATATTTGCCGGCTGTTGTCTAAATAATATATTTTTCGGCCGCAATGTGGCCATGCAATAAATGACGACCTCGAAATTGCGAAATACTTGTCGGCAGTAAATCAACAAAGAAATATGCCTGCCAGCAACGACTGATTATCATCTGATCAAGATATGGCCATTAGATGTGACAGCCGCGAAAAAAGCGAAAGACTTGTCGTCCATAATGAAACCAAGAGATCTGCCGGCCACTAAACAAGCAGGCGATTTTCCGACGAAGAAATGCTTTTTCAGCCGCGGGACGAGTGAGCGGTTTTCTTGCTATCAAACAACGAGAAATGTAACGGTCACGAAAACAGAGACAGGCTTGACGGCCGCGATGGGATAGAGATTTTCCGGCAGTGATGATTCTGAGGGATTTGTCGGCCGCGAAACGAAAAATTTGACTTTAAATTTTTTTTTACTTAACCGGAGCCAGCCAGTTGGGGCGTTGCTGGGGCCCCCTACAGACCGGCGCCCCCGCTGCCCCCCCCTGGATCCATCACTGACTACATTGAATTTGTAATGATCATTTAGTAACAGTTTACAACCATATCACTGTGAGTTTTTTATAAGCTTAAATTTTGATAGGAAATACATTCAACTGATTGAAATCTGCTGTAAGGCGAAGCCAATATTTGCAATCTCCTGTGAGGCGAAGCCAATACCTGACGCCGCTATCACTATGATAACTAGGCTTATCGGCTGCATCGGACTCCACACTGCATGCACCCACTTAATGTACTCTCCTGTAGGGATGACAGTCCAGGAGCCCTGGATGAAAAATATAAGCTTTTAACAAAATCTTTCTATACATGGGAACATATGTCCACCATTCTGCCTACCACAAGACAATCATGCGCATGATTTATTAAAATTTGATTTTCTCTTGTTTTTGATGTTATTTTTTAAATTTGGGGGGGGGGCGTAATACATATGTTATGTTTGATGTCATAGTGAAAGGGTGAAATGTCAGTACAGACAAAAACAACTCTTACCACACCTGAATCATCAATGCATTGTTCTGCTTCTCTAAGTTGGTGCACAAACTTATTTTCTCCTTCAGAAGTTCAATAACCTAGAAAAATAAAACAACTGTTTTAATTAGTTTAGTCATTGTTATTGAAGCATATTTTTTGTTGACTTTTCACACTCAGTAATAAGTATTGCAAAAGTAAACTGAAGCAGTGGCGTAGATAGGCTTTGGGCAAGGGGGGGGGGATATAACCGGGGGGTTTGGGGGCACCCCCACAGAAAAATTTTGAAAATTTTAACTCTAAAACTAGCTTTTTATGCAATCTAGAGGCATAGTGGAACTCATATTATACGGAATAATTGATGCAGACACGTGGTCGCTACGCGCATACCGGAAGCGGGCATTGGCTCGTTCTCCAAAAGAATGAGCTGAACACAGGAGGAGTGGTTTGTGGTTTGATGTCATAATGATCTTACATTTCCTTTATTCTTTTTTGTATGTATACGTTTTTACTTCATCCTCATAATTTTGATAAGTTGCTTTAACGTAGTTTTGGTGCTATTATTAAAAATACCATCTGTCATTTATTTTAATTAGGCTTGAAGAAATTACTTTTTATTTCATTTTATAATAAAATCACTAGATAACAAATGAATACAGGAATCTGAATCAGTCCACTTCACTCCATTCTCTGCTAGCACTGATCACTGAAATATTGTTTCAGTATAGTTACAACATATAAATCTCATAGTTTTTTCACGTCACTAGTATCACCTTCACTCTCACTTTTTCGTTTTGGAGCGAAAAACCCCGTCAGTTTGCACTGTTTCGACATCATAACATATTGTAGTCATGTCGCGTCGCGTCGCTGCGAATCACGCAAGGTCACAGAACCAACTGACCGAGTTATAAACGCATCCTACTTATACTTATACTTATACTTAGTATACGTCAAAGTGAGATCAGATGCGTTAGTTCCGGTGTTGGCCGTTAGAGGGAATATAGGTAGTGGGTGAATCTAGTATTTTTATTGGCTACTCTTCAGTTCCAATGAGAAATAATGTAGGCCTGTATAGCCTACAGGTTCACTCATTTTGATAAATATAAATAATTGTTCAAAATAACGTTTTTCTGGTATATAGGACTAAAAAGATTCAGGACAGAATGAACAACATTATAATTTTTCTGTAAGATGTAATATTATAGGCGGCGAATTTTAATCTAATACCAACTCAGCTGTGAATGGCACGTTTTCAGTTGCGTTCTCAGACTGATATATCGTCTGTCTTTCATAACAGGGTACAGTATTTGCAAATCGGGGACCATCAGTGACTAAGGAACAGAAAATGCGAAATTTTGCTTTGATTCTGTTACAGTAACAGTTCACTTTCAGTTACGCATTCGCCGCTACCACTAATATTCCAAAATACTGTACTGTATTTTTAAGCCTCTTGTCACCGATCCTGCCGCGTTCGATTGGCGCGCAAACAAATAATAACAATAATAACTTTATTTATATTTTTTTACAAAGATTTTTTATTTCTTATTGCGGTAAAAGAATTACTGTACTTCCTAGTTAAAAGTGGTAGCCTAACTTTAATTTTTTTGAGTATAATTATTTTTTTTTACATACTGTTGGGCCAAGGGGGGGATATATCCCCCTTATCCCCCCCCCCAATACCTACGCCACTGAACTGAAGAATTTGTTAAATTTAAAAAAGAGTACTACGCCACTCACTCTACACTATTGTGCAGGTGTAAAGAATTTATTTTTGGTGACAACAAAGCTCATTCAAGAGTAACCTTGCCGTCAGTTATGTTTATCTTTACGTTTGGAATCCCCAGACAGCTGACTTCATCAATTTAAGTAATGCAACTGGTTCATTGAAGTAAAGTGTTGTAATGAACAAATTATGTGAATTAAAATATTCTTACTATGCTTTTTTGTCACATATTGTCGGCCAAGCTCTAATACCACGATTTTAAAACTATATTACTAATAGTTTATTAATATATTATAACATAACACAGGGTGTTTTTTTAACACAACCCATTTTTAAGATTGAACAATGCACATATAATTATGAAAATGAGAACTGTTTTGTTAATATTTACATTTTATACAACCTATTATTCAAGTTTGATCACGTTTAGTTTACATTATGTGTTCAAACAATCCGCCATTGGCATTTGTATAAAGTTGTGCTCTCTCCATCAAATTCCCAAACATGTGTTGCAAGGTACCTCTTTGAATTTCTTGCATTAAATTTGTTATGTTTGTTTGGAGGTGCTGAATATCCTGTGAATTGTTTTCATAGGCCTTACTTTTTATGTATCCCCAAAGAGAATAATATAGTGGCATTATCCGGGGAACTTAGGGGTTAACAATCTTTCACTGATAAAATAAAGTTTTGGGTTGCGTTTTATAAAAAACACCCTGTATGAATAAATTCAGTAAATAAAAATAAAGTAAATAATGCCTTTATTTACAGCACCCTTCAAAGTTACAACTATGCTTTTCAAGATAACTGGCATCTACTTAAACTAGGCAATGTCACAAAAATTTAAACTTAAATGAAACTAAAAAAGACATTTCTTTAATTTTACTTTTAAAGCAAGGGAAGCTGCTGCCTTTGATGGTCTGAGGCAGGGCATTATACAGCAGGCCCAAAAAAGGAGAAAGCTTTTCTACCAAGCTCAAACCTTATCCGTAGGAACTGCAAAAGGCAGTCCTGCCTGATACTTCGATAGCTCACCTTGCTGCAACTCCAACTTCCTTCCCAGGTAAAGTGGTTTACCAAATAAGATGATCTTATGAACAAGCAGGGCAGTCTGGACTTTGAAACACTCAATGATGGTTTGAATTTTTGCCTTTCCCTTAAATTCACTGACATAATCAATTTTTTTTAGATTATAGTACAGTGCAATTAGCCCTTTTAGTGCCGGAAAAAAATTTAATGTAGGTGCAAGAAGTGCCGGACATTTTTTCATTGTTACCTGCAAGAAGTGCCAGGCCTTTTTTAGCAAAAATGTAAGGGTTTGGGAAAAAATTCACTAAAAAGTTATTTATTAACATTTTTTATTAAATCTTTTTTTTATTTGTTTCTAATTACTTCTATTATTTATAAATGACAAGAAGAAAGACAAATTTCAAGTTTCTGGTAAAAATAAATGTTAATAAATTTAAAAAAAAATTTTGCATCATATTCATTTTTTATGTTTACACTAAAAAAACATATTTACGTTTTACTCTGATGCAATTTATATTAGTTTTATGTGAAACTACGTTAAAAAACAAGTAAAAACCATGTATAAAACATCAATTTACTGTAATAGGTTATGAATTAACAAAATAAAACGATAACCTTGCAACAATGCAGAGTTGAACAACGTCACTAAGCAACCTACTTAAAACAGTATTCGTATTCCATATTTACACTAGAAACATCATTTAACATTTAAAAAGATCCACAATAACAAAATATAAACTATATTTCAATTATAACCCTATAGGTAAAACAAAAACATAGCCTAAAAATTACACAATCGAAGTTGCATCACCGCCATATGAAATGCATGGTTATTTGTCTGCCAACAGCTGTTTGCATTTCAGTATGTCATTCCAGCTAACCATAAAGACAGTTCAGGAGAAAAGTCATATGAAACGAAAGATTTGATTATAGAAAGGCATTTGGCACGAATTCCAGCCAGTAAAAACGAAAAAATATATTTTATAAGTATAAAAATGTAAACATCTCGCTACGAGATCCTGGCATACTATGCAGTTAGAGACAGGATCTCGCTAAGAGATCCCGGCACTAGCGGTAGTTAGTGTGCGCGTCTCGCTACGAGATCCTGGCACTAAAAGGGTTAGACTTTTTGGTCACCCTCCAAAAACACAGAAGGAAACCATTTGGAACATGTAGGGGACACTCCTGAAGCTTCAAAACCAAAAGTCCCAAAAAATCCCGTGACGGGTTTTCCGCCATTTTGAGAGAAAGGCGGCCATTTTGAATTTGTGTAGTGCATTTACATTTTGGACAATAATTAACGTATTTTTTAACTTACAGACCTGGGAATGGTGTTATTTTATTCAAAATTAAATTCTGTACATTTTAAATACAATTATGTACACGTTATTCCACAATATTAACACAATATATCACATTAAAATAATTTTTTTAGATTTTTTGTCACATTTTAATATAAATCACGATATATTTTTTCTACATTTACTGTAGGAAAATATTATTTGAAGTAAGGTTGTAGAGCGAAAAATTCTCTATAAAGTTCATATATAACAATGGTTGTTAGGTGTAACAGTCATGAAGAAATTTAACATTCATCGTATGTGAACGAAACTGCATTTTTCATTCTTTGTACAGTAATAATAGCTCCAAGGCTAACCTTACCTTACCCTTCAAAATAACCATGAAAAAATGTTTGGATCATGTAGGGGACACTCCTCAAGCTTCAAAACAAAAAGTCCCAAAAAATCCCGTGACGGGTTTCCGCCATTTTGAGGAAAATGCAGCCATTTTGAATTTGTGTAATACATTTACATTTTGGACAATGCTAAACGTATTTTTTAACCTACAGACCTGGGAATGGTGTTGTTTTATTCGACATTAAATTCTGTACAATTTAAATACAATTATGAACACGTTATTCCACTATATTAACACTATATATCACATCAAAATAATTTTTTTTAGTTTTTTTGTCACATTTTAAAATAAATCACGATACATTTGTCTACATTTACTGTAGGAAATTAATATTTGAAGTAAGGTTGTAGAGCGAAAAATTCTCTATGAAATTCATGTATAACAATGGTTTTTAGGTGTAACAGTCATGAAGAAATTTAACATTCATCGTATGTGAACGAAACTGCATTTTTAATTCTTTGTCCAGTAATAATAGCTCCAAGGCTAACCTTACCTTACCATTCAAAATAACAGTGAAAAAATGTTTGGAACGTGTAGGGGACACTCCTCAAGCTTCAAGAAAAAGTCCCGAAAAATCTCGTGACGGGTTTTCCGCCACTTTGAGAAAAAGGTAGCCATTTTCAATTTATGTAGTACATTTATATTTTGAAAAATTCTAAACGTATTTTTTTACTTACACACCTGGGAATGGTGTCACATTATTCGGAATTTAATTCTGTACATTTTTAATGTAATAATATATTCATTATTCCACGATAACAATACCATATATGACATTAAAATAATTTTTTTTAATTTTTCGTCATTTTAAAAAATGAACGATAATATATATATATTTTTTTACATTTACTACAGGAAAGTTTAATTTCAATTATTCGCCACTTTTAAAAATGGATTACGATATATTTTTTTACATTTCCTATAGGAAATTTTAATTTCAACTAAAGTTTAAATGAAAGAAATTCTCTGCAGAAGTCATATATAACAGTTGTTGTTAGGTGTAACAGAGATGAAGAAATTTAACATTTATCTTTGGTGATCAAAAGATCATTCTTCAATAGCACCTAAACTTACCTTTGTACCTTATTACCATTGTACCCAGGCTAAACTTACCTTACCCTTCAAAATAACAGTGAAAATATGTTTAGGACTTGCGCAGGACACTTTCCATGCCTTAAAATAAATCCCGTGCCGGGATTTCCGCCATTAAAAAAACACCTTTGCCATATTGGATCCTTGTAAACTTCTAGTAAAACTGTTATTTAGGAGAAGGGATAGGCCCAGAGTATTAGCTATGATTGAAATTTATAACGGAATAAATTTTACACAAGTAAAATTAAGTTTTTTATGGTCATCTAATGGTATAAGGCTTGGTTTACAAACTTTAAAGTGAAATTTAAAGTGAAAAACATATAACTTGTTAGGACAAATCAAGTACCCTGTCGTAAATTTTCCTCTAATTTAAACCACTAACAATTGATGCTAAATAACCTTTACTGTTTAGAAATCGCAATTCGCAATTATATTCTGAACAAAATGTACTACGGATCGATATTAATTTAATTTTGAGCTCGTCATATGCTAGTAAATTTTAAGGACTAGTCTGATAATGTAATAATA
The DNA here is from genome assembly GCA_035578135.1 of Flexamia atlantica. Lineage (NCBI taxonomy): Eukaryota > Metazoa > Arthropoda > Insecta > Hemiptera > Cicadellidae > Flexamia > Flexamia atlantica. The sequence goes on from JAQJVK010000010.1 coordinate 31,720,872, forward strand.
ATTTTCTGATGTAAATTATTTGATAAGGAAAACATAATAAAATTGTGGTTCGGATCCCACGTTAAAATGTAGGTCCTTTAATTGCCATTGGCTGTTAACAATCCTGCCAAAGGAAAATGTCGGCCTTAAGTCAATAAGTACCTGGTGGACCGAGCCTTGCTCGGTGTTATTTCATGTTTACCGGTTCATCCAGTTACTATAAAATATTTCAATGTCATAAAATTTATAAATAGAAACCTTTTTTATTGCTCCATGGTCTCTTCATCCCACTTGCTGTATTTTCCCTTAATGGCTGTAGATTCCAAACAGCTGTTATGATTACTTCATTTGTTTACACTTTTTTGTTTATTTTCGTTGCTATCACGGCAACCCATAAGGCCAATGTTAAAATTTTACAACTTTAAAATTCGATTTATTACGTTATTAGATTTTCTCTGGCCAAGTAATCTGCATAAAAGACGTTTTTGAGTCATAAATTACTAATTTCCAGACTTTGAAGGAAATCCTCGGAGCCGTTTTTGAGATCGTTGTGCAAGCAAGCAAGCATACATACAAGATAACACTACTCGTATAAGAGTATAGGATTCTGCGCTCGCTAGTCAGTAACAAGGCTACAAGATCGCGCCACAATAATCCTGCACTCACCCTTTACTCATATTCCGGTTAAAATACGCAACCACTGCGGGCCTGGTCGGTAAGACCGGGACGGTCTTAAGAGGTGTTAACGGTATTTTCAGTTTGCTGTTAGCAGGATAGACTTAGGACTTCTTTTTTTATATCATCTCCAAAATCATAAGTAAGTGCTAATGTGTATTTACAAATTAGTAGAACAATGATTAAAAATAGTATTTTAATTTTTTCTTTATTTAATTTTTGGAATCCGAAAATATTTTGCAGGTTGTTATAGTTGGTGATACCCTTACATTAATTAGGATAAATACATTTGCTAGTTATTGTTAGTAATTTTTCCATGACCATTGCAAGCGGGATGTTACAAGTGGAAAATACTACGTTGTCTAGTGTAAGCTTGATGTGCAATAGGCAATAAAAATGTGTCCAGCATATATCTTAAAATTTTATAGTTTAAGTTCTTACTTGGCTTATATTTTCTTTAAAATTACCAATTTTTTCCATGTCTGTAAACTTCCTCAAACAATTCTGTTCGGAAAGCATCATACCATTAGATGATTTTACCTAAAAATGTCTGGATCTTTTAGGTAAAAACTATGTATCAAACATGATAAAATTTCAGATTTGGAAAGATCTTTCTATACTTAAATTATATCAAAAATATAAGTACTGTATGATAGATTTTTCAAGAAATTATTACTAATATTCGGGGTTCTACAACGTTTTGTGAGCTCGCCTACACCTTTAATTTTTTCTAACTTTTATGACAGGGGTATCAAATTACTGTAAATTTTTTCAATATTTTCTGAGTGTTGTTCATTTTACTTTAGGTGAAAAAGCGTTGCCCCACTGGGCAAATATGTTACACATAAATTTAAATGTAATTCTCATAGAAGGAATATTTGCATAAATAATGATAAAATTAGTGCTTATCTTGTAAATGGTTCGACCAAACTAGACATGTTATATACGTTTCTTTCAGAAACTTTAATTTTCCTACTGAATAGGGAGCACTGACAGTTGATAATTTTCAAGATATTTAGCAAAAAACAAAAAATTGTACCTTCAGACCCCCCTCCCTCCCTCCGCCCAAGGGCTAAGGACGAGGACTTTGGATATTTTCACCTCCTAACTAGTCCAAACAAAGCTGCTAAGTCAAAAATTGTGTTCCGAAAATTTCCGTCTATACCTTTTCGTTGCCTGGACTAAAATTAAAGCTTTCATGTAGGCAATTTTTTTAATAATTTTATAATAATAATAATAATTTGATTAAAAATTTGTATTCGGTGAAAGTTAAGTACTAATAAATGTTACATATTTAAGAATATGCCAAATTTATAAGAGTGTACTTGATTTTTCGGAAAAAACTATAACTTTTTTCACTTTATCGCATTTAAACTATGTTTTTTACCATTAAATTACCATAAAAATATAATTTTCTAGTAGAAAATTAATTTTCGAACAAGACGAAATCAAATTTAATACTCTGGGACATTTAGTTTTGACTTTATTGTAGTTCTACTAGAAGCTTAGACAAATCCAATAACCGACGCAACACCGCCGCTCGCGTTTATACTTCAATTTTCTTTCGACCCCAGAGTAGCTTTAGAGAACCAATTAATAATGAACAGTAGTAAATTCTGTTCAAAATGTCATTGCAATATTTTTAATCGTTAAGTACTAATAAATGTTACACATTTAAAAATATGCAAAATTTAAAGAGTGTACTTGATTTTTCGGAAAAAACTATAATTTTTTTCACTTTATCGCGTTTAAACTATGTTTTTTACCATTAAATTACCATAAAAACTATAATTTTCTAGTAGGAAATTAATTTTCGAACAAGACGAAATCAAATTCAATACTCTGGGACATTTAGTTTTGACTTTATTGTAGTTCTACTAGAAGCTTACACAAATCCAATAACCGACGCAACACCGGACGCTCGCGTTTAAACTTCATTTTTCTTTTGTCCCCGGAGTAGCTTTAGAGAACTAATTGAAAACTGTACAGTAGTAAATTTTGTTCAGAATTTTATTGTGATATTTTTAATCGGTTAAAGTTAAGTATTTATAAATATCATACATTTACAAATGCGGCAAATTTATAAGAGTGTACTTGATTTTTCGGGAAAAACTATAACTTTTTTCACTTTATCGCGTCTAAACCATGCTTTATACCATTACATTACCACAAAAACTATACTTTTCTTGAAGCAAATTTATTTTCGAACAAGATGAAATCAAATTCAATACTTGGGCTCATCTGGTTTTGTCTTGATTGAAGTTTTACTAGAAGCTTACCAAAATCCAATATGGCGGATGTTTTTTTCAAGATGGCGGAAAACCCGTCACGGGATTTTTTGGGACTTTTGTTCCCAAAGCAAGGGAGGTGTCCTGCACATATTCCAAGCAAATTTCTTCTGTGTTTTTGAAGGGTGACCTAAGGCCTGTTTTTGAGCTAAATGCACTGAACTATTAAAGAGAAATCTCAATGAGCTATTTCTAAGTCTGGTCAGAAGAGTAATGTTTTGATCGGATAGGCTATTTCCAAATACAGTTATGGCATATAAAATTGACAGAAATCACTTTTTCAGACATTATAGCCGAATGCAGATGGGGACAATTGTGGCCGCCAGGTATAGGTAATAGTAATATTGACAGGTAGGTGGCCAACACATGAGGACATTAATGGCCTCCAATACTTACAGCCAGTACAAGCAGCAAGAAAGAAATTGACGGAGAAAGACAATGTAGACGGGGACAATAGTGGCTTCCAATAGTAGGAAAAAGAAACTATTTCTGGCTGCTTCCCCGTTTCAGCACTCTACTGGCAGCAAGTAGCAAAAATGACGTGGCCAATACTGGTAGCCCCAAGATCAAATGACTCTTTTACTTGCATGTCAGTTGCCAATAAAAAAACATGTTTGCTTTTCAGGACGACCAGTAACTAGGTGGCCAGGACTGGACGTTTTCAGGGGGTTTATCCCTGCACACGGGGTGAGTAGGCGGCAAGCAGGAACTGGCGGCCGAAAATGGCTAGGTCTACTGGCGCATACTATTGTCCCCATCTGCAAGGAGCTAAAAAACAACGAGAAAAGAAAATAAGTACCCTTCCAAGAAGACCCTGAAGCTTGACATTATGAACCCGCAGCTCTTGCTCGGACTTGTTTGCAGAATCAAAACTCAATGCTTCAACGATCGCAGGGGTGAGTTGGGAGAGGTCCTCCCCTGGTGCGTTCTGTGGCACCGTTGCTGCCCCTGCCAAGGTGGTCGGGGGAGTAGTCTTCTGTTCTGGCTCTACTGTAACATCTACCTTTGCAGGATTGTTGGCATTCTAGAAAAAAAGAAATTATCTTACAGGTTCGATACAACTTTAAAGCTGGATTAGGAAAATGTGGTCTATAAAATTCTATGCAGCTGTGGTGAAAATTACTACGGCTAGACTTCGAGGCCAGCCAAGGTGAGAATTGTAGATCATAAAAAATTGTTATAAAAAGCTGTTGCAAAAAATTTAATCTTGGTTGAAACACATCTTAACAACTCAACACACAGTTGACCGGTCATCAGCTGGAATTATATTTAAAGAAAAAAAATGGCCATGGATCATGGATGGAACGTATCATCTTAGAGGCTACGTGTATGTCTGTTGACAGAAACTGTATATCGCAGCCCAGTGCCTCAATCCACAAGATGTTTATGCTTGTAGTGCATAAAGAAATTAAGGGGAGAATAAAGAAGGTAAGAGCAGTTTATCCTCTTCCTCCTCCCCCCACTGCCCCAACGCATCACCCGACCGGTCAGTCGCGGTGCGTCATTCCGAGCAGCTACGCAGTCAAACATCTGTACTGCAAAAATCCTGAGGAAGGGGATTGTTTTTATTGAATCCATGAAGCGTAGATGATAAGAACTGTGCGAGGGCCCAAATGAGTTTTATGTTCGTGTCGTTTGTGACTTGTTGTAACTGTGTTTGTGTCATCTCTGGACTTCGGAGCCTGCACATAGTAATCGATCAACTGATGGGAGAAACCCCATTATAAAAAAATAGTGAGTATTACTCTCGCTGTCTACAGACAAATCAATGAAATATAAACATTTCAATGTTTTGGTTGCCTTACTTGGCACTGGTCTACTCTCTGTCAAACCTTACTTGAGCAGCTATTGAGTAAGGGAGAAAACTTACCCTTCATCATGAAAACACCATGAATATTTGGTTTTGTTGTACCCAGCACCTGTTGCTCCCTCCATTCAAACACATAATTTTACTGTAATATCGAAATTTCTCTCAACTAACAACTTAGATCTTCATGCTACCCTTCAAAGTTTCTGGTCGAATGAAGAACCGCCTCAGACTTTAAAAGTTTCTCCCTCAGACATAAAGTCTGAAAAAAATTTCTTGAGCTCACACTCACGTGACAACACAGGCAGATTTGCCCTTTAAGGAGTCCCCTGAAAATTGGGTCAATCAGTACCATTTGCAAAACGTATATTTAATTCACTTGAGAATAATTTGCTGCACAACCTAAGTTCAAGGAGAAATATGTTGAATTCATGCGAGATTATGAGACTTCTGGTCACATGGAAATCTGTGAATCCATTCCATTGAGTGCTTAGACGAATCTCACTTCTTCCTGCCCCATCATGGTGTTTTTAAACGAAACAAATTAAGAGTGGTTTTAACAGTTCTGTCCCTACTTCTACTGGCATTTCGCTTAACAGTGTACAGTATCAAGGCCCTAAGCTGCATAACGATATCACCGATATTATTTTTTGCTTTCGACAACATAAATTTGTCTTCACTTGTGACATAAAGCAAATGTTTACAAAAGATATTAATTCATGAGGACGATAGGAAATTTCAATTTATTTATTGGAGAGATGAGCCATCTCATCCATTGAAGGTGTATCAGCTAGTCACAATCACATATGGCATGAGTTCAAAGCCCCTATCCAGCTAATCGTGTAATTCAACAGCTAATAACTGATGAAGGTGAAAACCACCCGCAAGCAGCCAAAGCTATACAAGATCAAATATATGTCGATGACACTCCTTTATACAGTGACATTTTGAGTGAAGTAACTTACAGGAAGATGTTATTAAGCTGCTACTCAAAGGAGGATTCCAGCTACGGAAATGGTCTTCTAATAACGCAAACTTCTTGAAAATGAACCACCTGACCATCGAGAAACCCCTCTCATGCTTCGAAGCACTGATCAACCATGTTACAGTGTCCTTGGTCTAAATGGACCTCAGTCTGTTGAATTTTTCTACGCTATATGCAAACCCTCAGGAGTATATACAAAGAGAACACTTCTTTCTGTCATTGCTAAGATCTGCAATCCCTTGGGGATACTTTCGTCACTAGTATTTTGAACTGAGGCATTAATGCAGCATTTATTGTTTAGGATTAGACTGGGACACACTACTTCCTGACATACTCTCTGAAAAATGGTCACAATTTATTTATGAGCTTTCGGGAGATGATAACCTGAAAATACCACGGTACCTCTCCCTGTTAACGCCCTAAACATTCAATTACTTGATTTTTCAGACGCTTGTGAAACAGGTTATGTGTCTTATGTATTTTTACGGCTGGAAGATGCAGATCACAATGTTACCTCTCATTTATTGATTGAAAAATCAAAGTTTGCTCCATTAAAACGTGTTACAGTACCTAGATTAAAATTAAGTGGTGCTCACTTACTTGCCAAGTTGCTTCCCTACAGCACTAATCAGTTTAATAAACACTACCATATTACAGCTATCAATGCATGGTCCGATTCTATAATTGCCCTGTTGTGGATTCACAACCCCTGTTACAGATTAAAGCTATATGTTGCCAATCGTGTTGCACATACCTACTTGTATATGGAAGCTTCCCTCATCTGAAAGCCTTGCAGATTGCGCCTCTCTGTCAGAAGGTGTCCTGGAGTTAATGTTTCAAGGTCTGATGGATCTGCAGAAAGTGGAGTTATGGGCCTTGAATTTAACATTGACTCAACACGAGCAATGAGAGTAAGAAATTCTTCATAAGAAAGGATTTTTTCTCCATTAACTCTCTTCAAGTGATGTTTGGCACTTATAATTGCTTGCTCCCATAAGCCTCCTTAGTGTGGAGCTCTAGTTGGTATGAAATGGAACGCTATTTTATTGTTTTGCGCAAACTTCTGAGTTTCAGGTTTCATCATTAGCACTTGAAAGCAATCTTCTTTATTTCTGTTAAACCGGATCCGTTCAAGGGGGCCGGTATGTCATGTACATATTTATTTCTATTTATATTTATTTCATATTAATTTTAATGCACTCAAATGACATAAAACCATATTCAGAACAATCTCCATTTATATATCATTTCAAATAAATCAATGTTTCCCTCATAGAGTGCCTCAGTATCTTCATATCCTATAAATCCTATAATTTTCAAATCAAGCTCTCTGATTGTTCACTGACATATCACATGACCACATTCTATCTTATATACACATTCTTGGCCTGTTCCTGTTAAAATGAGGATATAGAATGCCTTTCTCTGCTCCAAATGATTTCAATAACGTTTCTCAACCGCTATTTCAATATAAATCGTATCCTATGTAATGAAGAATTACAACAAGTCAAAACTTTAATAGTGTTAGTGGTGAAAAGTACATTAATTAAGTTTATTTAAGAATTTTCTGGAAACATCAGAGGGGGGCTCCAACCTACACTTCAGTTTCTTCAATTTATTAAAAACTTTTACCAAAAACTCCAGTCCACTAAACTCAAGATACTATTATTATCAAACAACACAAATTGCTATTTTTCTTGAGATGTTTTTAACTTTTTCTGCATCTATTAAGTGTCTAAGTCCTTTCAATTACTTTGAAAATTTGTTTTAGAGTTTTAAACTAAATACTTAATTATTATGCTTTAAAATGTAAATAATATAACTCACCTCAGGTTTTTCTGGTTCACTGACAGCCTCTGGAACAGCTTTCCCTTGATTGTCACCCATTGTGAACTGAAAAAAAATTGGAAACACTTTTTTAGGAAGAAAAATAATATAGAAGCAGTTTGGCTTGCAATTACATTCACAATTCTAGTAATATCACTTGGCTTTTGGCCTTGCTGATTGAACTGTGTTTATTCCAAACAACCGTTTTAAATTAATTTCCATACCATCGTTAAATATTATGGAGGAGTACTAATCTTTAAAGGCGTCAAGGGCTCTTCTCTTAAGTCTGAACCTTGTAAATTTTGTTTCCTGCAAAACTTGATGCCAAGCTTTTTCCAACGACACCCAAATTATGAAAATCAGTTCAGTCTTGATCACAAAATACAAACCCTTGTGTATCAAATAAGTAAATATTGAGAAGTTCAAGATGGTAGATTTACAATTTGCAGTTTTTTGCAAATTTCCACTATAGGGTAGAAGCTGTTACCGTAGGTCTCATGGTAAGATTTAAGCCCGAGACCATATCAACTTAACTTTTTGTTTTGAGGTCCCCAGATGCCAAAAACACCCATTTGTTCATTTTCATACATGTATATGTCTTTAAGCACGATAACTTGCGTAAAAATGATCCGATCTGAATTAAATTTGAAACAGGCACATATAGTAGTAATTATTCAGACCAGTTTGGAAATCAGCCCGATCCGACCATCGGAAGGGGGGTAAGGGGGGATGAACCCCTCCAAAAATGGGTTTTGGGATTTTTAACATAGAAAATTAAAATTTATGAAACTGGTTTAGACCATTGAATTCAGCTTGAAAAAACAAATAATCTAATTGCTCTTTATCCACTAGTTACCGAGATATCGCTCGTGGTAAACGCAGTATGTTGTTCCAATGTTAATCTTACGGGAAACAAATAAAATTCTATATCTCACTTATTTCTCAACATATCTCACAAAAACTTGGTATATGGCTTCAACTAGTTTCCATACTTTGATATGGAACTAACTTTGATATGTACTAGGTTATTGGAAAAAATCTCTCAATTTCACATTTCCTTAGCAGCAAACCTGCATTCTCATTTCCCATGTTATTCGTTGTGCGCTCAATTTAAGATTATAGTTGATTTTACCTGATTTAAAGCTCTGTCAAAATGATTAATTCAAGCATTTGAAATTCGCTAGGTATGCAGGTCTGCTGCAATGAGGGTATTTTTTTATTTTGAGGTAAGAGCTATCAAATTGAAAATAAATATTACAATTTATTAGTTTACTTTATGAAGATTGTCTTACAAGTAACAAACTTAATTCAACAACTATTACTTGTCCCAACACTAAAAGTACAACTGTAATTGGCACCTATTACACTGGGTTGTTGAGTGGCTCCCCTGAGTCACCTTGGCTTGTTGCTGGACATGTATTCAAATGGGATATTTTACACTCAGGCAACTTGGATGCACCGCAGATAAGCTGCCCCTGCTTAATTCAATGCACTAAAACAAGCCAGATGTTTCAGCACAACCTAGTGTAATAGGCATTTATTTTGGTCAACTTGCATTTGATTCTCTTTTAATTTTTATGGTAAAATTTTTAGTATGGTCGAATATTTTTTTCCATTTTTAGGTTCAAGTTTTATTTATTGATTTTCATTGTACTGTATGATTACAAAAACTTGGTCACCCAAACAGAGTAATTTTCACGTTTCAGTCTGAAGATGTAATTTTATTTTGGTACTCAAATTCCACTGACAGGAGGGGATTAATTAATTAGTTACCGTATATAATTTTCAAATGTTATGAATTATGTGATGGTCAAAAGAATCTTAAGGTATAATTTTGTTTAATAAAGAAAAGTAACATAACTTTTTAAACTTATACTATTTAGAGCATGATCCTTTTAGTTAAGACGATCAAAAGAAACACGAACATCTGCTTACCTCTCTCAAGAAGAAGTGGGATGTGATGACACAGCAAAACAAAAACAAGAATTCTAAACTTGCTGGATGACCTAAAAGCTGTTAGACATTAAAAACTTGTCAGCTTTGATTTTATAAAAAATAAAGGAGTAAAAATTTACGTACTGATTAAATTTTGAAAGAAAAGATGACACAAATAAAAATCACATGGGAAGATGTCTCATGTTTGACAGTTTAGAGTTGGAAGATTTTGAGTGTTTAATTGGCTAATCTGTTTGGCACTGATTTACTAGTCCAAGTAACACACGGCGTCACAGAAATACTCCCGAAGAGAAGCTGGGTGGGGGATGTCTGCTAAATTTAGCACAAAGTGCCTTCTGCTAGAAATAGGATACTTTCTGTCAACAGTTGAAAAATTAAATCTTTGTTTGAGGCAAAACTGTTGTATTTAGTTAAACACACCTACAGGCTAATGTATTTAAAATATATAAATTTAGTTTTAACAAAAATTAAGCCCATCCCATCTATAAAAATATTCCACTCTTACCAGTCACAAAGTTTATTCGATCATATATTGACTTTAATTATAAACTCTGCATAACAACTACTTGATCATTGTATTTTTTTCAAACTTCCCTCTCCCCCATAAAATATTTGACCCACAACAGGTAATTCATTATAGCACCTTCCCTCCTCCTGGAAACCCTCGCTCACATTTGCAGTATTACAAGCAAAATGGAACTTACTGATTGAATTCATGAAAAGATTCTTATTGTGTCTATAATCAGTCTAATACATATTTATAACGTTTCTATTAACTTTTCAAAGAAACAAAAATATGTTTTAAACTTTTATTGGACTTCTAAGTATATAATATTTTGGAAACAGAAATAAGTCTATTCTAGTATTTGTCCAAAGATTTAGACTTTTTTTGAAATAAAGGTCAACCAGATTATTGATCCACTTGGAGGGTTAGGGAATTAAAATCAATGATATTCTCTCAAAACTCACATATTTGTGGATAAATTATCTTTAAACGCATACTTCAAAATATCTTTCAAAATATCTTTGAGACATTCAAAATTGCCATCAACTTGTAAAATATTTTTAACATTGTAAGTATACACTCTGCACTAACAATTAAGTTGCATATAGAAATAGTTGTTCAATCCAACTCTACATTTATCAAAATAAAAATGATTTTTCATCATACTGACAGAAACATCTGTTGTTCAGTTCCTTTTTGTTGGCCCGAAAGTTACCCATTGCCGGCCTAGGCCAGATAAACTCTTATCTGGCCTAGGCCGGAAAGAACGGAAGTAAACAATCAGCTGATATGCAACAAACCGACGTTTAATGCTTGTTTATTGGTGTTTTTTTGGTTTCTTTTTAGAGGATTGTAGTGGCAGCACTGCATCCGTAGCAAATGTTTTTCTGTTTGTTATAGGTTAGGTTTTAAGTTTTGAGAAACGTATGTTTATGGAATGACACCGTTATGATTGAAGGTATGTTTTTTTCTGCATAGTATGATGAAAAATATCGTACGTTACACGGCCGGGAAGTTTTGCCGTACTCGCATGAAAATCCCGTACTGGATTTTGATCGCGCGAGAACTATCATGCTCATCCGGCAAAACAGTACTTCCCGGCCTAGTAACGTAATATACTACTATTCTTTCACTAACCTGTTGCAGAAAGATTTCTATCAGTACTGGGTTTGGGATTTTCCACATCACTAAATACTGGCTTGCATTCTTACCCTCATAAAGAAACTGTTACACTTCTTTAACTGATCTTTAATTTTGGACTACAGATGCTGGGATGTTGTTTATACCATTGCTATGTTGCAATTGATGCCAAAAGGTGTATTTATTGTATTTTAGATATAGTTTGGCACTGAGCTCAATAGAGAACTCTTCATTGAAGAAATCTAGGTCTTCAAGCTATACCAAATCAAATTCAATTGTAATTCATCCCAATTATTGTATCAATGACAACTCACAACTTTATTTTATCAGTGACTCTTGACAACTCATGAGCAGGACTTGACAATTCACTGGCATTCATCTGGTCCAATGGTCTAAACTTAATAATTTTACTTATTTTCATGATCTTTTCTTAATCCTTAATAAAAACTCTTTACTTACTTCTGAAGGGAGGTCCTCATTAACCACGTTGTGGCATGAGACCAGACAAAGTTCTCCTGGGAGGGAAGTTGGATAAGGATATTTTTATCCTAAAAAAACTCAGAATTAAAAGATTGTATTGTAAACCCAGATACAGTAGTCTGGTATTTTATAGTCATGCTAGTTATTGGTATTTTATTCCCCGATCACAATTTATTGTTATGCGTAGTATAATTTGCAAACTTGGTATTTTACACTTTTAGGTTTTGAGGCTCTTATTCGGAAAGAAATGCGTTCAATAATTATAAATTTTATAAATTCTATTTTTAACGCTACATATTAGTAAATACTTAACAAAATAAATGTTTCTAAACTTAAATAAATTGTTAGTTATATCTTTAAAATGTAAATCACAAACAAATCTCAAGTTTCAATTACCAACTTTTTTGTTTACTGTGTGTAAAAAACCATTACACATATTGATTAATTTATCCTTGAAAAGCAATTCCGCGTCTCAAATCCTGAATTATTTTATGAATGGAATCGATGGCTGAACTAATTTGCAGCTGTCCATTGAGGCGTTATTACGCATGGTTTTTGTTTTTGCTCTTTGCGGTATTTGCAAAGTTAAATCCGCTGTTTTCCGCTTTCGATAAACACACGCTTATGCCTGTACTGTGGGTGATTGCACTGAATAGTAAATAGTTCAATAACATTGTACAATGCAATTTTTAATTTTTTCCTCCGTGCATACTCTTTTTAATGTGAAAAAATTCCCCCTTAATTTCTTTTGATGGCGCCCTGAGCGCCAAATCCTCCCCATTCTGGGCACCTCTGAATCTCACTAATGGCTTAGAGGCTGGATAGAATCGTATACACTACTTCATCTACAACCAACAATATACAACCAACATTTCCTCTGGGGGATAAACCAAACTCATCGCTTTCACTCATGAAGAAAATACCCCCGTTGCAGCAGACCTGCATACTCAGCGAATTTCAAGTGCAAAACAACATATTTCAATCCAACATAGCGAGATTTGACATGTTTTTGTAAGCTCCATAAGAATAACATGGGGAATGAGTATGCAGGTTTGCTGCTACAGGTATGTTTAAACTGGTTGGTTTTAATTCAATAATTAGTAGATCTGAACTAGAAGAAGCCATTTACCAAGTTTTATCAAGATATGTTGAGAAATAAGCGAAATATAGAATTTTACTTATTTCCCATAAGGTTAACATTGAGACAACGTACTGTGTTTACCACTTTCAATATCTCGGTAACCAATGGACATAGAGCAGTGATTCAAATTACAAAATTGTTTGTTTTTCTGAGCTGAATTCAATGGTGCCAACAAAAATTTGATTAATTTTATTTTTCTATGTAAAAAACTCAAAAAAACCCATTTTTGGGGGGGTTTATCCCCCTTTACCCCCCCTTCCGGTGGTCCGATCGGGCTGGTTTTCGAACTCATCCGAATAATTACTACTTTACACGCCTATGCCAAATTTCATTCCGATCGGACCATTTTTGTGAGCGCTATCGTGCTTACAGACACATATATATATATATAGATATATATATATATAGATATATATATATATACAAATTTGAACGAATGGTGTTTTTGGTATCTGGGGGCAACAAAACGAAAAGTTACGATGGTCCCGCGCTTAGGTCTTACCATGAGACCTACGGTAATAGCTTCTTCCCTATAGGGGAAATTCGCTAAAATAAACTCACATTTACGTTATGTAGGCATAGTAGACACATAAACTAAAACATGAATTGTAGGAGAATTGGAATCAGCTGATATGCAAATTGCGTTAATTCCTATCATGGGCGGATTTGGGTCATAATCTTTGAGGGTGCCAGCCAACTCACCTAACGTATAATCCTATTTGAAAATGCAATCTATTTCATTTAACAACCACCAATTTACATTTTATATTCGTGCTATATATAAGTGATTTGAATTATGAAAAGTGAAAGCCATTTCTTACATTACCTACCATGAAAACGAGTAGGAAAGGCTTACAATTATTAGTAATTGATAGAAAATAATTTTGAGAAACTATAATATGTAATTTCTACTTTAAAACAGATTATATTGAAGCCTGTTTGAACAGTTTTAAAATCGTTGATTGAAACAGAAATGACAACTTTGACACGAGTTCAAAGTAAAATTTAACAAGTAAAATTTTTGAAACTTAAGACTGGGGTGAAAACCAAATAAACATAACCAAAAACCAAAAAAAACTGGAACTAAACTATAACAGAAATTATAATTTAAGCTAGAAAATATTTTTTCTGCTATATCCCACCAAAAATCAGGGGGTGCCCGCAGAAATCCGCCCATGACTCCATCATGACATTACTTTGGTCAAATGCCAGTTCTTCATGGTCACGAACCTGTATCATAAAGTTACTTATTGCATCAAGTTTGTATTTAGCTTAATAATGTACCTATTTATGTCACTTATCTTTTTTGGTGCTTCTTGCAAGTCTTAAATAAAATATTTATAAGTTTGTTTGAGTTATTAACACTCATCTAGTTCAGTAAAATATTTATAGACCTTGTGCTATCAAATACACATAATTTTGTAATAAAATGTAACATTAATTATTACAAATTATCAAATTCTCTCATTTTATTTTACATAAATTATGATTGTTATATTCACTACAAACAGTAATAACAAATTGTTTTTTGTAGAGTCTCAAACAAAGAATATCCATATACTATTTATATATATCCTATCAATTTATAATAATTAATATTTGTTATTTTTCACTTGTTAAAAGTTGTCTCTGAAAAATTTTCTTTTAAATATCAATTTTCACTTTGATCTTTGGTGTTACACTTTTTGTCACTCATTTACAAGGAGCCAAGACAGGATGTCACTCTTTCCCAACGATGAGTTACCAGAATATTCCAGAAAGTTCCAAGCATCGAACAAAGTAGACTAAGAAAATTGGACAAGCCCTCATCATTCTTCTGATTTTTTAGATCTCAGACGATTTGTAGAAAAAAATAAAACTGGAAAAAAACATATTTATTTGTTTGGGTGAAATTTACAGATAAATAGAGTAAAAACAGACAAAGATCAGAGCAATATTATGTCAGAGAACAGTGTGGCACTTCTAGCAAGTGTCAACCTCACACACTGAAAGCAACTCATCTATGAACTTTTCCTCTTATCACAGAAGCATAAAAATGCCAATGTGCGAGATGAATCATTTTCATTGTATCAAAATTCTAATACTATTCCTAAAATTCCACTATTCTTTGTTTCTTTTTTTTTAAAAAAAAGAGGGTGGCAGCCTCTTTTTACCTTGCATTTGCCCCCCCCCCCACATGGGCCTCAAGCCTGTGCGTGGAAGTTATCAAGCAAACCCAAGGAGTGAGCCGGTACAGTGCAAGGATGAACAGTACTGCTAAACGTATACGGCATCATCGGGACTCAATCCTGCGACGCTGCCGCCACAGAACCGGGGCCGAGTGCGCTACCAACTGCGCCACCGACTCACTTGTTCTAAAAGACTCGTTTGTTTTTATCGGGAACCAAAAAAGTCTGAGAAAAATCTTTCATTAAATTATCGATCAATCTGCATATGAAATAAAAGAGGTTTAAAAGACAAATAAAATTTTGCAAACTCAGAATTTAGAGTCAAAAGTAACGGCCTCTTAAAATTTAATTTCCAAGACTCTATAAAGAGATGACGCTAGTAGACACTACAAAAAATTTAACTTATCTGATCCACATCACGAGATGTGGCATACGTTGGCATGATGTTCCTCTTACAGCAAACAACCCAACATGCGGATGATGTATAACATTAAATGCCATGCTGCTCTCTGTGTGTTTGCACCAACCTGAACTAATTAAAAAATCTTACTTCAACTAATCAAAGGTTGAAACTCTAAGAACACTCAGAGTGCACAGTCAGCAAGTTCATTTTACATTACAATATATAACTACTCAATTTCATTACACTTCTATTTAAATATTCTTTAAAAGGATAGGATGGGAGATGGTCACTGGTTTGCCCCATGATAAAGAGTTTGAAAAATGAATCATAGAATCCAAAAACAATATAAAACACAGTTTTTATAAGAAAAATCAAAGTTTTAACATGGGTACAACTGTCAAATTGACAAAGTCACTTTCCCTAGTATAGTTATCACTAATTAGTTTTAATGGAGATACATTTTTAATTTCCATGAGACTATCGTGGGTCATAACTCATAGGAGATTCAGATGGGGGGGTTTGCAATTTCCAGGGGTCCTGAGGCAGAGCAGTAGCCACGAGAAATTTTTGGGGGGTTTGGGCTCCGCGGTTACAGGAAGAGAATAAAAATAACTTTCTAACCTTTCATTTTAATGCAATTTCAACATTTTCGGAGGGGCCGGGGTTTGAAACTGCAAATTTAGGTTTTTTGGCAATTTAGAAGAATAACAACATCAGTGGATCCCCAGATACCCCCTTATCAATCGATTTAATTTGGATCAATCATTGTTTTTGCCACTATTTAACTATTACTTTGGTCACAATTAAGTGCAAAATCATTTATTTTGGGGATATTGATAGTGTTTTTGTTTTGTTTACCTGCATCAAAAACTTTATTTAGAGCTGGTGAATAAAAGGCTATATAAAACAAAATTATGAGCCTTTTAAATTTTAAAATGATACCAAACAAATTAGACACACATGTTATAAGATAATGAAGTTTACATTTGTTATTTGTTATGAATAAAATAAAATGATTGGAATACTTAAATTAACTAAGAACACATTTGCTATTGGTCAGAAAAAGAGTTTAATTTCTGCTGCACGTATGTATAGGCTATTAGGAACTGCTTGCCAGAACATTTTGCAGCTTCAGCGCTGCAAAAAAATTGTCTTGTTTTAGTTTGAAATGTTTTGTCGTTTTATTAGGGGTGTGCGAGTTCTCGAATATCGAGTTTACACTACTCGACTCGACTAGAAGTTCCTAAAAATACTGGAAGTTTGAGCCTAGTAGTTACTCCCGCCGTTTACCTAAAATTGCGTGACTGGTTTTGTGGTAGTTTTGCACACCCATCTTTGACTGGCAATGGTAAAAAATCCATTATTTGAATTTCATTAAAGTTTTATAAGTTATTGTCATCATTAAATTTATACCACTTTATTCCTTTCTTGCATTTGAAGTTATATCTTGTTCCTTCTCTTCGTTAGTATAGGAAAACATATCAGTATGTAAGCTGATATTTTAAGCAATCATTGAGGTTTAGGCTTCAGGAAGGCATATATTTAGGCAGATGACCTGAGTTAAGGTTATTTTATTTGAAAACATGGATAAGTCAAATAAAGTTTAAGAGATTTCAAGTAAAAAGTTGTCTAAATTTAGTTGATATCCTTTGACATACTTGCTCTTAACTCAGGAACTGTCAAAACAACCCAACATGCTTAGGTTAGGTTGTATTACAGTTTAAATTGTTTTTGAATTAATTCAATTTTTTTACATGATGATTACAATTCAGTAGGTGGAAAATGACTATCTTGTTACTATAAAAACTTGACTCAAAAAAAGCTCGAAACTCAAGCGAGTATTTCTAAACTCGACTCGACTCGACTTCAGAAATCACTACTTGCACACCCCTAGTTTTAATGTCCGGAGGATATCAGGCAGCAACCTGGATTCAGACCATGTTCCGCCCATTGGGGACCACTGCCCTAATCCATGTAATTTAATTATAATCGCTTTCAAGGGTTCTTTTCTAGAATGTACCTGCATTATTAAATTTTTTGTACTGCCTCAAAATTCTTTTTTTCAGTCATTACACCAGAACCTCGCTGATCCATCAACTATGGGGCCAGGTTTCAGTACTGTTTTGATTTTATTGTTAGGTTGATGTTTGATTGATGATGGCACAATTTGGAAAATTTCCTGGCCTGAATATTTTGGTGTTTTATCAAAAGCTTTCAGGTTATGTTAAATGGAAAATTGTGTTTATGTCTAGCTGTCTAATTTTATAGCTATGGGCAGTGTTTGTATATTGTGGTGTGTGCAGCTGATGTAAATGGACACTTCGTAAATATGGATACTTGGAACCGTTTACTGTCAGTATTATTGACCAAATATGGATTCTAACAATTCTAACTGATCTGTCTGAAATTTAACAGTTAAAACATAGGAAGGTTTGGTGTTATTTCCAAACCTAAACTTAATTAATGCCTACAATATTAATATATAAATTATAATCTCCTGTAAAACGTAAGTACTGTAGTTTCATAGAATGCACCGTATGGCTCATTGTTAAGAATTTTCTTTCTGGATTTGGTTTATCTTTTGTTTTCCAAATTGATAGCTACATAAGGAAAACTTGCAAAAATACTAACTTTTAATCCACTAAATGGCGTTTGAAGGTGAATACGTTTAAAAACACAAGTTAGAGGCTGTTTATCATTAATAATTGTCTTTGACATTCAAAATTTGGCACAAAACAAGTTTTCGGCATCACCACCTATCACTATAGTGGTCATACACTAAATAACAAACAAATTTTTCACACAAAAAAGTGTATAAACAAGGGCAAGCTCGCTAATCCCCATGCAACTACAGTGGAGTGGCAGGAAATCTTAGGCACCAGGCGCGGCGTTGCCAGTTCTCCCTCGCCGTGGCCTTCGTTAGAGGCGGCTATGAGTCAACATGATGTTTTATCTTTTGCGCTGTCTGCTATTTAAGTTCTTACATTACGCTGTTTATGTTTCATGTTTAGTTGGGATAACAATTATTTTCTTTTTATTCAAAGTTTATTGAGTCCCGAATGACATTAACACATTCGCGGAAGCATGGGAGTGATCGCCCTTCACGCAACCCTAATGCCATCCTGGTGGATGCGATCGCTCCCAAGCTGCATTGCGTTACTATATGACTTTAAGCCAGGATTGGAGCTAGAAACCTGAAACTTCACACAGCACTGCAGTATATTGTACTCTGTGACCACACAGGTTTCCACTGGAAAGTGCTGCTGCCATGGTAAGCTGGATGATTTTAGTCCAGCCTAAGTCAGTGCCTAGGCGGAGCACGTGTGTGACTGTTATTATTGCTTTATCACTGTTTTGGTGATTTTTGTGTTTGTTGCTCTCCTGACATATTGGCCCCGGAGGGTCCGGTCCAGGCCCGGTAACAGGATTTTCGGGCCCCTGTGCAATCTACAACGCTGGGCCCTAAGACTTGGCAACCTTTTTTTATTACTTGTTTCGTGTGTTTTTGGGCCCCCTTTGTGCCGTTTCGGGCCCTTTTTGGGTGCTTCCAGGCTTTCTACAAGCCCGGGCCCCTATGCATTTGTCCCCCCTCCCCCCCCCTGTTGCCGGCCCTGATCCAGACTTCATTTTAGTCAATCATTTAATTATAGTAAGATAAGAGTCTTAAGTGAGTGTGGGTGCGATCGTATCCACAAAAATTTATGTTTTCTTGTATGTTCTAAAAAAAGTTAAAATTAACATCCTAATATTTCACTATTAGTGTGTTTGAGTAAAAAAAAGTCAATAAATAGACATATACTTTGAATAAAAACAGTAGCATTTATTATTCAACCTAACATGAGTGCAGTCCGAATGCCAGGTGCGGGTGGGTGCGATCGCTCCCAGGGAAGTAGGCGTCAATTTTCACACCTCAAGACGTGATGAAAGTAGTCAAAAGCCCTATCAGTGACATAATTACTTGCAAAGGTAAGATTTTAATGCCTGTACAAACTTTCAGGATGGCAGTGAAGTACTAAAAAAACCGTGCCGCTGCGAACCTGTTAGTTCCTGGATTAAAAAAAATAATGATTTATATATTTTTATGTGGTTTTTCCCCCTTTTTGAAAACAGACCTTACAACCATCCAAGAAAGTACCTAAGGCGACTGAAACATTAACTAGGTGTGTGAGGGGTTTAAGTACTTTGTCACTGCAATTCTTCAAAACTTGAATGCTCAGACCATCCAATCCTGATGAGATTTTAGGCTTCATTTTCCTAAAAAAAATTTCTTAAATTCTTATTAATTTGACTATTAAAATTCAATTCATTGTTGGGCTCTATGTCTGAGGCTCTAAGTGCTGAGAGTCCTGTCTGATCAATACTACTATGAATCTCCTCGGCTACATTGGCAAACTAGGTATTGAATGATTCACTGATCTGGTTCGGGTTGGTTATGTCGATGTTGCCATCTCTTAAGGCTATATTTTTGGTGTTGTTTCTTGCTCAAACCACTCCATTCATTTATAATATTCCATGCTCCATTTTGCTTTGTTATTGGCATTAATTATTCTGTGATTGTACTATTCTGCTTTGGCGGTTCTTATGCTATCAGTAAAATTTAGATATGAGGGTTGTTCATATCTAAGCTTATTCATTTCCAACAGATAAGCAATAGAAACAAACAGTTTAAGAGCAAAATTTAAAAAATTTGATTGATCATCTCTGAGACTCCGGGCCAACGCATGGTTTGTTGGCGCCCAGTGATGTTGGAAGTCCCTCCAGCACACAATAAGCAACGCTAGTTATACAAAGCTGCCTAGCAGGTTGAGTTGCTGAATGTGTTTTTAAGGTGCTGCTATGCATACACATAGTTCATGTCCATATTTGGCGATTTTGGAAGGAGGTACTTTACATATTCTTGCATTCGCACAGGGCGCGGAGTCCTCATTTGCATTCGCAAAGGCATGGCATAGTCGCGGAAGTTGTTCATCATCAGCCGAATAGCCGATTGAATGTTGGTAGAGGCTATACGTTCACATCTACGTTCGATTGAGTATGCTCCTCAATTCCTGCCGTGATGTGACCTGTCACGGCGATACATGACGTGTATGTATAGCCGGTTCCATTTGATTAAACAGAAAGATTTGGAGAAAATTATTATGAAATTTGAAAATAAATTATCTTGTGGTTGGGACGAAGTGCCAATCACAGTAATCAAGTACTCCTGCAAGCAGCTCATCAAGCCACTCCTCCATGTAATAAACTCGTCTTTGATAACCGGAATTTTTCCTGAAAAGCTAAAAATCTCAAAAGTTAAACCGTATTTTAAAAATGGAAATCAAAAAGAATTAGCAAACTAAAGGCCCATCTCCTTAATATCTTCATTTGCTAAAATCTATGAGAGGGTTATGAGTCTGCAGCGGAAATATGGAGTTGGAGGAGCTGCGCTTAACACCCTGTCCAGCTACCTGGCAAACCGGAAGCAGGTTGTCTCATTGAACGGAGCTTCCTCTTGCGTTAAAGATGTCTCCCATGGAATGCCGCAGGGCTCGGTGTTGGGACCGATCCTCTTCAGTTTGACCTTTGGCTTAACGGATCCACCTTATTATTTGCAGATGACACCACCCTGATAACCAGAGGGAGAGACAAAGGTCAAGTACAAGCGGATGCTGATCATCTCCTGGAGCTGGCCAAGGACTGGTTCATCTCCAACCGATTTAAGATCAATTCAGATAAAACCCAGTCTCTGCTATGCACCCTCAGACTCGGAAGTGAGAGAGATGAAGCCGTAAAACTTCTTGGTTTTTGGCTTGACCCTAGGTTAAGCTGGAACACACATATAGATAAGGTATGTACTAAATTATCTAGAGTACTTTTCCTACTAAGAAAACTTTGAACAGTCATCACGAAGCCTTATCTTGTAGCTGTCTACCATGCTCTGTTCCACAGCCATCTAACCTACGGAATCACAATGTGGGGACATGCGACTGCGACACAGGACATTCTGCTTCTTCAGAAGAAAGCTGTGAGAATCATTACATCTTCGGCATACAATGAGCACTGCCGGCCTCTCTTTATAGAGTTAGGCATTCTCACTGTCCACAGCCAGTATGTCCTGAGCAGCCTGTCAGTCCTAAAAAAAACTCAGTCAGTCGCAAAAGAAAACCTTCAGGCTTTTGATTTGAGGGAAAAGCAGCACTGCTACGGTACCCAAAAGGCAAAAGACCTTGACATGCCGCGGTGTAGACTGAGCAGCACTCTCAAGAGCTACCCTCGCTCAGCTATTAAACTTTTCAACACCCTTCCCAAGAGAGTGAGGGATCTTGACATCCCCAGATTCAAATCGGTGCTGCATGACAGCTTAGTAAAACGACCCTTGTACTCGATGGAGGAACTTGGTGAAGGCCCCCTAATACCTAGTTGAGGAAGTGTTCTCTTTTAAATCGCCACAGCCAGTAGTTGTAGTAGTTGTAGGATGTAAATATTAGTTTGTAGTTTTTGTGTTCAGTAATAAATTAACGCAATCTATCCGACAATGTCGGTCAAGGATGAAGCATACAAGTATCAAGTATCAAGTATCAGCTCACTAATTATCTTGAGGAGAACAAAGTATTTGATACTGAACAGTTTGGTTTTGGACAGGGAAAGTCAGTAGTATCTGCAGGCATTAATTTTATTGAGTCAGTAATAAATTCATTGGACAGAAAAGAATTGGTAGTAGGCATTTTCATGGATATGACTAAAGCTTTTGATAGCGTTTCACATAGCACATTATTAGAAAAACTCTCAAGCATTGGGGTTCGTGATATAGGGCTAAATTGGTTCAAACCATACTTAATTGGCAGACAGCAATATGTAGATGTAAATTATATCAATGATTTTAATTGCCTGACCTCAGCAGTGTCAAACCTGAACATAATTAAATACGGTGTACCCCAGGGTTCAATTTTAGGACCTTTATTGTTTTTAGTGTACTTGACAGGACTGCCAAAATGTGTTGATTCTCCAAATAAAGTTTGTATTTATGCTGACGATCTAAATTTAAAAATCGCAGGAAAATCAGTAGCTGAAATAGAGATAACTTTGTTCATCAACTTATCTAAAACTTCACAATACTTGCAAAATATTAATTTACTTCCTAATCCTGTAAAAACTAAGTTCATTCAATTCTCAATTTCTAAAAACTGTGTTATTCAAGATTACAACATTTTTATGGATGAAAACTTATTGGAAGAGATGGATTCTAAAACATTTCTGGGGCTAACCATAGATAACCAATTAAATTGGAATGAACATGTCAATAATGTTCTTTTAAAGGTCTCTTCCGGATTATATGCACTCAGACAAATGGTAAAATTAACTAATTTAACAACTTTAAAACAAGTTTATTTTGCTTTTGTAGAATCTCATATATCTTTTGGGTTATGTCTCTATGGAGCAACATCGGCAAATAATTTAAAGCAAATCCTTATTCTCCAAAAAAAAAGCTATAAGGATAATTTTAAAACTTGGCTATTTGGACTCTGTAAAGGAACATTTTCGATCTTTGGGGTTTGTTCACGGTTTGTATATTTATCAACTCATACTTTATGTAAAGAATAATTTGGATCAAATACCCATATTAGGAACACATCACAATTATAACACTAGAAATACCAACCAACTGGCTTATGATTGTCACCGATTGGAAATATTCGCTAAAAAACCTATATATGCCAGAATAAAATATTTTAACTATTTACCATTGGCAATTAAAGACATATACAATGTTAATATTTTCAAAAAAGACTTAAGAAATTTATAATTGAAAAAGCTATCTACACTTTGGAGGAATATTTTTACAATGAATAAGTTTTTAATTTAGTTTCTTTCCCATAAAAATGTTTAAGGTTTTTTATAAGTTTCAAAAAAATTACTCTTGAAACAATATGTTTTTTATATTTAGGGATCTAGTATTTTATTTGCTAAGTGTAAATATGTATATATTTTGTGTATCATGTGTGACTCCATTCTTGTACACTTGTACTTAATGAATAAAGATGTTTGAAATGAAAAATGAAATGAAAGCATGAACCTCAAAAATGGACAGGACGTGACGTGACGTGTATGTAAGCCTAACTTTTAATAACCAATAAGACACATAATCGGATTGAATTATCAACAATGTTATTACCACTTGCAATAAATACCATGGCTGTTCAAAAGCTGCCCATTTTCCATAAACCATCCTATGTAAGATAATGTGACCGCTACTGTAAAATTTAAACTGTAAATTATTTTTACGAATTTGTTAATAAAAGGTAAGAAATAAGAAGAGTATTTTTACAAATAAAACATATTATTTCTTAAATTATGTACAACACCTTTAGATATATGCTCCATTTAACAAGCCTATATGAAACCATATGGTAAGTTCGGTTTTGTCGTCATACAAGCTCGTAATGCACACTAAAGCAGCTCTATACAGGAAAAGAAAGAGCTAACTTTCGATATAGCATTATCGTGAATGCAACACATATCTAAGGAAGAATTCTATCACTTTTTACTAGTCGATCAGTTTCCAAGGCAATTATGATTTGTAATAATTATTATTTGTCTAAAGTGACAGAACCATACAAAGCGTGCTGCAGGTTTTATTTGGGAACCCAAGTAGTCCGTATTTACAATGGTTTCAAGTACATTATTTTTACTTATTAATGAAAGACTACAAAACATAATGTAATTATAAATAAATTATGTCGCAATATTTTGAATTATGTCAGAAAATTTTTAACTCCTAAGTCCATATTCTACTATATTAATTATAATTTGGTGAAGGGCCTAACTGTGTGGGGTCTTCTAACGAGGGAGGGGCGGGCTGGAACTGGTCTGCTTGTATTCTTGTCATCAAGATGCCGATGCCTTCTATCAGAGCGAGAAGCACACCGCCGATGACTGCACTTCCCGCCATCGCGGGAACTCCGTTTCTCGCTGCCAGAATACCTCCTGTCGCTGCCCCGCTGATGATGGAATTCCATGGGTCTTCCTTCTTTCTCAAGTGGACGAGTGTACAGTCAATGGTCGAGAACATGCCACCCCAAACAGCAAAGTTTCCAGCAATTATTGGCGATCGTTGTGTCACGGAAGCTACACTACCCTGAAAAAAGTTATTAAATTTAAATATTGAATCGGCAGATATAGAAGCTTTACAAATGTTTTTTGGCAAAAGTATCTAAATAAAACAAACCACTCAATTTGTTTGTTTGATTTGTTATTCAGAATTGTAATGTGTTGATTAAATATGATTTCAAGTTTGATCGGTGGCGGCCCAAAGGCTGTGCGACCCGTGCGTCCGCATGTGGCGCCAGGGATTTGACAGTTTTGGGGGGAGGGGCTGCGTGGCTAGCAGAAACGATCGCAGGAAGCAATTCTGAAGATTGAAAACCGAAAACCCAGAACTGCTGCTGAATGTACATTTGGAAGAAATGTACAACCATAATACACTAGATCGAATATATAAAAATAATAACCTATCATAAAATGTTTGACACAGTTTGATTAAATAGGAAAGACTAAAAGGTTTGCTTTTATACATTTTTAGGACTTAGAATCACCAAAGTTTTTTCATTATATTATTGGCAGCAAAGCGGACAACGGAAGTTGCTTGATTAAAGTAAGGAAGACAACAAATACCAAATTTAGTTTTGAAATTATTCTGTTCTCAATTCTTTCACATATATATCACGGGACAGTTAGTTGTTGGTTAGTTGAAGGAACGCTTGGCTAGATGGAATAAGTGCCCTCCTAAAGAACAGGACTCCCTCAGTGTGTTTTTTTACAGAGTTAACATAAAAAAGATCCTTTTGAATGACAGTCAAAAGGTTTTTTTAAAAAAGCCGTCAGTGAATGCAATTTTTAAAAAGTGCTTAAAATCAGAAAAATGAAATAGTTATGGTTAGTCAGGATTATTATTAAAATGAGCAAAAGTAATTAAACCAGGCCTACTGCTGTTGAAATAGATGTCCTCTGAACTTACAGAATATGTGCCCTCCTAAAGAACAGGACACCCCCAGTATGTTTTTTTTTACAGAGTTAACAAAAAAAATAGTCAAAAGGTTTTTTAAAATAGCCGTCAGAGAATGCAATTTTTAAAAAGTGCTTAAAATCACAAAAATAAAATAGTTACGGTTAGTCAGGATTATTATTTTAAAATTAATTAAATTAATTAAACCAGGTCTACTGTTGTTGAAATGGATGTCCTCTGAACTAACCGTTCTTAGGTCTATCCCATTACTAGCCATTAGGGCCATTAGCCATGGAGAAGGGCTTTGTCTCATCTTTGATCTCAACTGCAGACCAATGATCCAGCCCCATCTCAGCCCGTCACGCGACATAGCTATGGGAAGACCTGAGCAGCTCTGATATTAAAATTCATGTTTTCATGCTGTTTTTAAACATAAACTACTCCTTTATTTACAAACCAATTTTTTAATATTAGGAGGTCAAAACACTGGTCAAAATTTAAAACTGAGCAATATGGCTTTTATTTTCTTTTTAAGAGAGAAATGAGAGATATACTTACAATTACCTGACTTAAATAAACTATTTACACGAGAATCACACAGTTTTCCTCTTAGTTTGTATCTGACAGAGGGAACACCTTGTGCGCAGGTCGAGTGAGGGGGCCTTTTGCAGTCTTTAAATGTACCACACGCACAATATTGTCTGCTCCAGGAGATACACCAATGATGCGGGCTAGTGGCCGGGTAAGTGGAGTTAAAGAAGGCTGGTGCACCAGAACAAGATCACCGATCTTTAGATTTTCCACCTGGGAATTCTATTTCCACCTCTGCTGGAGCGTTTGGGGATATTCCAAATGTCATAGCTTCCACAGATGTTGGTGAAAAGCCTGAAGAACTAGCCAATGTTTTGGGCGGTTGGAGGGAGTTAACTCGGCTCTGGTTGGTTGTCTTTACTCTGGCTCTGACGGCCGTTATGGGGCCTCCTACCAAGAAATGTCCAGGAGTCAAGGCAGTTAGGTCTGAGGGGTTGTTTGCAAGTGGGATCAAAGGCCTAGAATTCATCATGGCTTTGTCCTGAGTAGTCAAAGTAAATTCTGTCAATGTGAGCGCATGCTCGCATATCACTTCATTGTAAGTGAGTTTTTATG
Source organism: Flexamia atlantica (assembly GCA_035578135.1). Classification (NCBI taxonomy): domain Eukaryota; kingdom Metazoa; phylum Arthropoda; class Insecta; order Hemiptera; family Cicadellidae; genus Flexamia; species Flexamia atlantica. The sequence goes on from JAQJVK010000010.1 coordinate 31,747,354, forward strand.
CTTTCAATGGCACTCTCCCACAGTCCTCCTTGATGGGGAGCAGCAGGAGGGTTAGTTAAAATGAAATGTCATGCCTTGTTGGGCATATACATTTTGGAATTAAGTTTTTTCTGAGGTTTGAATCAATTTACGCAATGCATTATCAGCTCCAACAAAATTAGTGGCACATTCACTAATAATATCAGAGCAAAGACCATGTCTACTCAGAAAACGAGTGAGGGCGGCTATGAAGGCATCTGTGGACAAATCTGTCACGACCTCTATGTGAACAGCTTTGGTCGCAAAGCAAACAAACACACATATGTAAACTTTGGTGTGTCGTACTGCATGGTGGTTATGAATTTTCACAGTGAACGGATCATTGCAGTCAACATAAGTCTTGAGAAATGCTCTTGAAGGAGTTACTCGAGCACTGGAGAAGTTCCCATGAGAGGAATTTTATCTGTTCTTAGAGCACGTGAGACATCTGTGTATACGAGATCGAATACACAATACTGTACATAAATAACAAACAATACTGTTGTCTTCATAAAACAATACTGTACATAAATTAGAGAGAAGTATACTAATTAGAGGAATGAGAAATAAGCCCAGCAACAAAAATAAGAAGGGCCGAGAAATTTAGAAATGGCGTAAGTTAACGCCTCTAATAATAGTGCGAGAGGCCACAACCAAAACTCAACCGTTGACTGACTTTAACAGCAGAAGACGCTACCCCGGACAATCTCGGAAAATTTGATTGACAAATAACAGATCGATATTCTGGCGGGTTTTTCACTGACCAATGGAAAACAAGCGTCAATCTCACCTCTCTGTCCGAAGGTTTATTTTTAAATTCAAATTATAAAGTAGGTGTTCATTACTAACATATGAAATAATTTACTTTATAAAATGAATATTGAACAAATGTTTTGCTTTGGTCTAAAGTATTTATCAAAGCAATCAATAACTTAACACATTGAGTGCCACCACTATGGCAATGAAACCTACCCAGGGGCCAAACCTAAAAAAGTGCAATAATACATTCCTTTCATTATATAAGTTACTGCAGATAATTTTAAAGTTGACCATTACTTAGTTTTTGTGATGTTTTATGACGTCATAATGAAGCGGTGCGTTTGCACCGGTTGGCCCCTATGCTAGTCTGGTATAGGATATAGGCCTATTCCTCCTACTATATAAAATTGTGTATTGGTGAAATCTAATAAAAACTCAAAAAAGTAGATCATAATTAGTTTTTATGACGTTTTATGACGTCACAATACAGCGGTGCACGAAAGAGATGCTGGAAAACGACCAGCTCTCAATCATAACAAATACAGCAGAGTGCCATGTGCCCAATTTTGTAAACGCTGTGTTCACGAAAGGGATGCTGGAAAAAACCCGCTCTATATCATAACAAATACAGTAGAGCCCCATGCGGCCAATTTTGTAAACGCTGTGTTCACAAATGGGATGGTGGAAAAAGACTAGCTCTCAAACACAGCAGCGTGCATTGCGGCCGATTTTGTAAACGCTGTGTTCACGAATGGGACATTGGAAAAAGAGACCAAGGTCACCCAAATAACTATTAGAACCCTACCAAGTGGCCAATACCGAAAATAGTGTTTTTATAAGAGGCCTCGTCGTCATGGAAGCTATGTTCAACAATGTGTATTAGCGGTGCACCTGCACCGCTCGGCCCCCGGTTAGAGATTCGGTGTGGTGCAAACGCACCGCTTGGCACTCAACGTGTTAATCATTCTTGGAAATTTCATCTAATTCAAAATTGTTAAATGTGTCTAAAAAAGAATCTCCTAATGAACAATGAAGCAAAGCTGCTTTTGGTTTCCTGATTTCTTTAATTTTTCGAATGCTTCTAGGTATAAGTTGAACTTGAGTTTAAATTTATTCAACTTTTGGACAACATTAGTATCTAGGGTAAAACTAGTTGGAGCTTTTATATCCATTATTTATAATCTTATCTACTCACAACATTTTTTACCGCTGCCACCAATAATATATTTGACTTTATCTATGAGATTTTATTTACAGTAAATTAAAAAGAAAATCTATCTACACAACATAACCTTAATATTTAATCTAAACAAAATCATTTGCCAATAATTCACAACTCACTCATAAGATAAATATCTGATGGTTTGTACCGACCCAATCTGGGGCACGCTTTGAAGTGAGGGTCACAATAACAATTATAATCCAGCCTATTATAGTTTTGAGGATTGTAGAAAATTTATGTTTTAAATTATATAACATGGGCTTTATGAGTTGCCACGCTAGTTAGGGAAAAACAAAAATGATTAAAACAGATGCAGTGACATATTTAACTGGAGCAATAAATAAAAACTAAACCCAAATATTTTCTTGTTGGATTTCAATCAGTGGGCGATCCCTAATTTTTATACATTTACTCTTTCTTTAAGTTTATTCATCTTTACTATTTGTAACTGCTAGGCCAATACTTGCCATACTATTTATTAAATTATTATTTTAAAAAAAGGGGGAATCAAAGTTTAAATTAATATTATTAACTCAACTGATCTTAAAAACTTTGAAAACCAAAAAATGTGATTGGTGCTTTATAATAATAAGGTTTAAGTCCAGATTCATGAGCTATATTTCAATATTTTATTTTGAATTTTAATTAGAAAGGTGTGCCCAAACTGAAAAAAGTTATTATTGAAATAACAAAACTAACTAAGATGTTCATAGCCAAGTACTATTTAACTACTACGAGCTGTAATGGGAAATATACATCTTTCAAGACATGAAGGGGAATAATATTTTTTTAATATAGAAGAGTGTTTATGTTTAATGGGGGCTTGAAAATAGATATTGATTTTGGAAAGTTATGATGCTTTTAAAGGATTTCCTTTTAATTAAATGTTTATCCATTCTGGTTAATTTTCTTATGTTTTGTTTAATAATAATATTTTTTCATTATATAACAGTGTATTTTATACACCTTGATTTTGGAAAGAAGGTGATCGGCGGAGCGACCTCACGGCAGTAAAAACATTCTATTTAAAAACGCTATAGAAATGTATGTAAAAAACAGATTAAAACATTTGCAGTAATCTTTATTCCAATGAACATTTGATTGTGTGTTTACCTCAAGTTTCAAATAGTTTCTAGGATACTCCGTTTAGTTTATGTTGCGAATTATATTTATAAAAACACAATTTACGAATAAATCGCGCACCACTGACAGAGTTTAATATTCTTGTTTTTATATTAACTAGTAATGGTAGTGTTCAGTTACATGTAATGAATTCTTTTAGGTTAGTATTGAAAAGTGAAATAATTCCAAGCATATGCTGGAAAAATGAAATGGGATAACCTAATAATAGGAGAGTTAACAGTATGCTAGAAATAAATTAATAACATCATTAATGTTAATCACGCACATATAAAATTTTGATATAGTGCTATAAAGGAACTAGACTAAGGTTCCTGAACAGGAAATTTTTCCCCAATGCTTTCTAGCAGAGATATTCTAAATCAAACAGGGAATAGAATTTTTTAATTTGTAAATTGTGTTTTTATAAATACAACTCGCAACATAAACTATGAAATGAAATGAAATGAAAAATTGTTTATTTATACAGGCAAAGTTAGGGCCTCTTGGCCCTTTCTTACACTTAACCTGATATAATAGAGTACAATAACTATAAGGAGTATGCTAGAATTTATTTAAAACTTGGCAGGGGAGGTTATTGACAGGGCCGGCGACGGGGGGGGGGCAAATGCATAGTGGCCTGGGCTCGCAGGGGGCCCGGAAACAGCCAAAAAGGGCCCAAAACGGCTGAAAAGGGGCCCGAAAATCCTGTCGCCGGGCCTGGTTATTGAAGGTTAACCTCGAAAACGCCGCATGTTAACAACTGGGTGCAAAGAAAAGGTTCGGTTGCAAGAATTAAGAACTGGTCAATTTGTATTTTGTGTTTCATTTGTAATGTATGTTTGTGAACTGTTTTACAAGACCAGCTGACTAATCCTCAACCAATTATGTGAGTAATACCCACAAAAATATAGAAACAATATAATCAAAGAAACCTCACCAAAAAAATACCATGTCATTCAGTAATTTATTTACTCTTTTTTCAATAGAGCAAGTGTTTAAAAAACTGACATGATAAATTGGTCAGTTAAAAAAAACTTACCTAGGACCATAACTTTTTATCTTGGGTCATAAGACCCCGCAGTTTAAATAGCTAATAAAGACAGCAAATCTGCCAGAGACAGGCAAATAGCAGATAAGAATCAAAATCAAGTGTTTGATCTGAGTTTGACTTCATGAACGTATTTGCTAAACCGCAGAAAGTCAAGGATCAAGAAGCTTGTTTCCAATCTTTAGACATATTATTTACAGAAAATACAGATATAAACATGGAAATTATTCTCCACTAGCCTACGTAAATAATCGTCTCCGTGTGAGGAAATGTGTCTCAGTCAATGTCACTTTTTATTACTTGCAAAAATAACCTGAAATCTAAGAATAACAATTTAACTGTATGTCAGTATTATTTTTAACCAAGCAAAATTCCTATATAACTAAAAATGCAGGTCCAAAAATTAATATTTTCAAGAGAGGTTTGAAAACATATTTATTAAACTTTTTAATATCACAGAAGACTCCTTAGAATCTGGATGTATAGGAACGAGAACCTCATTTGTACTAACTAAAGTTTCACACCATCCAGTGATAAAACAAAAATAACAAGCATTTTTAACCAACACGGTTATCCACTTAACTTAGGTAATAATATGTTTATACTCATGCACAGCCAAACAAATTTAAAGAGATTGATTATCTGTATTTTTTGCCCAGGTATCAACAGACCATTAATATGTTCCATGTTTAGCCTATTAATGCCGTGTTAAACCTTCCATAACCAAAAATTAATTTCACAAATTAGTTCAGACCATAGAGTCCTAACCATCCAAATCCAGATAAGGGGGAGTACACCCATAACTGCATGACATACAGGGCTACATAAACTAAAAGTTTGCATTGAAACCCCTTAATTCAGAATAAAAGGACTTTCAGACATTGTTTGATTACAAGATTTTAACAAAAAATAGGTTGGCCACAGACAGATTTTCCAACCCCTTAGGCTTCAGATACGATACGTATGGCGGGTGACAAGCAGAGTGAATGGTACCATTAGGATTTCAGGTAACGTCAGCTGGTAATTGCAAAGGCAGTGGCTATGGTTGTCCCTAGCATAGAGCGCAATTCAGTGGTGTCGCTCAAAGCCACATTCGCCATTTGATCAGTTTGGGAATTTGTTTTCGTGCGGCTTGTGTTGATGGAAAAGCGGCCCTTTCATTTCGTCAGGTTGGTAATATGAGAGGGAGTAATTAGTAATTTAGTAATGAAATACTATTCTTTGATCGGGACTTTAAAACATTTTGAATCTTGACCAAGAAGTCAGGTACTGCCTACCGCTTTCCGTCTGCCACTTGTATCGTACCCGAGGCCCTAGAATGGTGAGAACTCTCTTAGAATTGTGAGAACTCTCTTAGAATTATGAGGACTCTCTTAGAATTGGGAGAACTCTAAAAGTCTAAAGCTTTTTTACATATTTTATCATTAATAAAATTAAACATAAAACTAACTCTAGGGTAAAAAAATACAGCAATAATAATGCCAAGAATATTTGTCATTATCAGCTGTAAGTACCTCCATTTCCTATTAGGACTTGTTACCATATAATCATTTTACTAACTACATAAATGAAGATATCTGCCCTGTTTTGGAATTTGGAGACAACCCTGTTTTTATTTTTTACGTAAAAAGAAAATCTATTGTCATTCCCAATTTAAATAAATATAAAGAGGTTGTTAGGGAATTTCGGTATGAGCCCAAATTTTTTTATAAATTAATAAAAATTATTAAAAAATCTTTTGTCAAGTAGATTGTTGTTGAACAAACCATGTGTTTATGTTTCTCTTCCAAATGTTTTGTCATAGGTTATAACAAACTGACTAAAACCGATTAGTAGATTTTATTACTTTTTAAGCGTGAAGTGGTGTTGTCTAAATGAGTAGGTGTCAGAACAGAGTTCATAAGACAGAATAGTGAAACAATCTTTTTTATAGTCCACTTCTAATCCCATTTATACAGACTAGAAATCGCCCCCTGGTTGAAATTCAACCACGAAATATTTGGGTTTTGTTTTTGCTCATTGATTCATTGCTACAATAAAATGTGCTTGCAGTTGTTTAAATTTTGTTGTATTCCGAAACCAACATGACAACTCATATAGTCCATGTTATTTTGTTTTAATAATTTTGAATTCATTTCTTTTAATTCTCAAAAACGATAGTAAATTATAATAGGATTGCGCAAATTTACAGAAAAGTACTTTTCCAACAGTGTGCTTAGAATTCTTGCTACGTAGCACACAGTTAGAGAAAAAGGGATTGTAAAAATCATGCTTGCCTATTAATATAAATAACTAATAACATAACAACAATAAATATTTTTAAAATTTACATTCATGTTTGAGATCCATTAAAATAATAGACTTTATAAAAAATACCAATAAAAGTAAAGAACACATGATTATTATTTAGAATAATATTCGACACTTTCTAACAAATCAACTTGATTGTAGTGCAAACTATTAGTTTTCTGTTGTGTAATTTTCCCCCTGAAATAATCTACATAGATCTAATTAGTTGTTTACTCCTAATCCCACAAAGGTTTTTTTCCAGTTATCGTTTACTTGCTACTCTTAATTCATTTGGAATTTATTTTAGGTAGTGTATCTACAGATTATTGCACTTAATACCTCCAATTCACCATGAGTTTAATTTAAAACTAAAGGCCAACAACTCCCTTCAGACTATGACACGATGCCGGGAGTGGAAGTAAAAGAGGAAAAGGATTTATTTTTATATTGTAAACATTCATGCCGAAATATTGTCTAGAATCATTATGATTTTATATGTAGTAGAAGTACTCTTTTTCAAGTGTTGTCTTTTCAGAATTTCTATAGCCTAAATCCTCTTTAAAAAAAATCGAAAATATTAAAGACTAACAAAAAATTCAATAAGAAGCAGAGGGGACTAAACTTGTAGAAAAATGGTCTAAGCCAAATGAGAATAAGAGCAGAATGGACTAACCTAAGCTTTAAAACAGTCTAATCCACATGGTTATCAAAGGTAAAACGGACTACTCATTTTTGGTAGCCATTTTAGATACAAAAATAAAAATAAATGATTAACTTATTTAAAAATAAAATGTTAAGGGTTTTATATATCATACAGTGGAACTATCATTCAAAAGTGCAATTCCTGTAATGAGATATATGACTGTAACTTTACGTCTTAATATCTCAAAAATGACTTTTTAGGGTTAGTCCACTTTGCCTGTTCGTGGCCTCAAATACCCAAGAGTAATAATTCAGGTGTATAACCAGATATTTTACCAGATATTTTACATCACTAAACCTGATCTAGCGAATCCCCACAGTGCAAGGTGAAGCAGTATCCTCCATTTAATACCTAAGTCCAGATCTTGATAATAAAATGAGACATTTTAACCCTAATTACACACATAAAAAATGCCCCTGGTATTCACATAAACAAATGTGTTTTTGACGAAGGGAGGTATGGAGAGGGGTTATGTACCTCCTGGTACCTTTGATTATAGTTCCGGTACGTACCTCAATTTCTACAAATCAAGCCCTGCCTAAGACCATGTATAGTTACCTGAAACCGTTTGGCTAAACCACTGGGTGCATTTCTAAATCCTTTGATAGCTTGAAATATTCCTCCCCCAATAAGACCCATGGTGAACGCTCCGCCACAGTCATCGACTATTCGCCATGGACAGGGTTCTCTTGTGTATTCTTCCATTTTTATTTTATTTTATATCCTGTAAAAAAATCAATTTATATTTAGTGATGTTGGCCAGGTAAATACCCAGCGGGTGCCTTGGTAAATATAAAATGTGTATTTACCTCAAGCCCAGGTAAATACCGCAACCAAAAAATGGATATTTTTTATGATTTCTATTAAATGTCTTTTCGCGATTCTCATCATACTGTAAGAATGTTAAAATTAGGCCTAGGCCTATGATAAAAAGTGTTTCCAAGTTTTTTATGTTTAACTAGTAGGGAATTATGTTTACCTAACTGATAATTATGTTTAACTAAATGTTTATTTTGTACAAATTCAGAGTATATACTGACATGGCATTGTTTTATGGGGAGCAAGTTCTCACTGTATCTGAATTTGGAATTCGCCTATTGACAGCAAAGTGCACCTATGCTCTTTTGATAATGAAAATTTTTATCTGGCCAAAAGTCAATGCGGCAATTAGAAGTCCAGCCAATAAGTTATCAGTTTATCTAAAGTAGGTAGGGCCTAAATTAAAACAAAGAAAACCAAGACTTTGTTAGATATGTCACAATAACAATTGATACATCGATCACACACAATCATTGCATCAATTACAATCAGATGGTTAGTCGCTTTTCACTGCCCAACAAACCCCGATTCCCGCCAAGCCCCAGTTTGTTGAGGTTAGGTAGATGTGGGACGTGAAGAAAACTGCAGCCACAGTTTCAGCCCATAAAATATTGAGTCATAACTGCTTCAGCCAATCAGATACGAGATGCAGTTGTGTCATCATTAGGGAGACTTGGAAGGAATGCTTTCTGATGGGCTGGCCTCTCCATGCACCTTGTTAGTATTGATGTTCTAGATATTGTGGGCCTACCCACATCAAATCAAGCCTTGTTGGCCAAGTGACTGTTCTTATAATATGTCACATGAATATTGTTCAAGTCTTCTATGTAGTCCGTAAGTGATTAATTAGTGAATTATATAACCAAAAACATATATCTGTAATTTCGTCATTACATTTGAATAACCTAACCTTAAAACTTAATGACAAAAATATGCTATTTAATTGTTCATTAATAAAACTAAGCACGTTATTCAAATGATGGAATTTTTACTTACGTCCTAGAAGATAAATTTAAATTGTTACTATTTTCAAATATTAATTTGGATCACAAATATTTGATATCACATCACAACATGGATCATGGATTACGGACTTAAGGAGCAAAGAAGAATAGGAGGAATGGATTTTCCATTCTTTTTCTTTTCTTTTGTTTTTTGTTATTTTCAAGGAGGTTAGAGTTTTTACTGGAGGTACCACGACAATGCAATATGCAATGCGGTTGTTCAGGTAAAACCGATCCCTTTATCTATGGTAAAACGTAAATATTATAAAGAGTGTTTTTTTAACGCAGCCCAAAATTTTATTTTATCGGTAAAAGGATTAAACCCCTCAAGATCCCAAAATTTGACCTTACTAGATTATTTTCATTGGATACACATAAAAAGTAAGGCCTACGAAAACAACCCATAGGATATTAAGCAGCTGAACATAAACATAACTAATTCGATACAAGAAATTGAAAGAGGTACTTTGCAAAACGTGTTCAAGTATTTGATGAAGAAAGCACAGGCACAACCTTGTATAAATATCCATAGCGGATTGTCTGGACACTTAACGTTTACACTAAGCTTAAAGTAAGCTGAATATGGTCAAACTGAAATAGTAGGTTGTATATAATGCAAAAATTAACAAAAAATATTTATTTCAGCTGTATATGTGCATTATTCAATCTTAAACTTGGGTTGCGTTAAAAAATCACCCTGTACAATTAGTCGGTTTATGTTAAATTAACAGTGTTTTTTTACCTCAAAATACAATTTTCAATACGGTTTCCATTTTTCTGCATGTTAATCCAAAACCTCAAAATATATAATTAAAACAAAGAAATAATAGGAGAAATTCGGAAAATTCGCTACAGTAAAACCTTGATAAGAATACACTCGATAACACAAAAACCTTGATAAAAAGTCCACTTTTCAGGTCTCCTTGATACTGTTATGCCACTTAATGTCTTGTTAACACGAACCTCAATAAGAAGACTCCCTTGATAACGAGACTCTTTCCAGAATCCCCTTGAGAGTCTTCTTATCAAGGTTCAACTGTATAAGAAATAACAAGAAATCATCGGTTTGGTTGAATTGCTTGGTGTTAAGGAACACTCCCAACCACTGGATTGCAAACAGATGATTTACTCGTTTAAACAAATGAGGGGTGTGGACCCAAGGTCGATATTCAATGACCCATATTAGTAGCCCTCTGGGTGTGGACGCTGCTTTCTTCTTTGTCTTAAGTACGCGCACTTTCTATGGAATGCGAACTTGATCTTCGGTTGTTTCTAAAAAATATTGATATGGGAATATAGTGGCTTCAAAAGGTCTTTAATAAAAAAACATTTATTATACTGTATTTTTGCTTTTTTATCGACTGCACTGCAAATAAAACCGACATTAGTACCTAGTTTTATTCCACAAATAAGCTGAGATAGAATTCGAGAATGCACGCATTTGCTTCGCGCCACGAATCGATTCTTTTAAAAAAAGAATCATGATTCATTTTTTGATTCGCTCGATGAGTCGTTCAAATTGAACCATTCGCGAATCGCCCATCAGGGGGGCGGGGCCATAGAAGACAGGGGCTGGCTCACGGGAGCGAGAGAAGTGTCCACGCTACCTCCCCTACTTCCCCTCTCCATGACGTCACCTTGCGTACACTATGGCCCCGCGGCAGGACGGCCCGCTGTTTCGTTACATCTCGCTCGTTTACACGCTCGTGGACTCTTATAAAATTTTTGTTTTCGTCGAACATTATATATTTGTATTCTGCATAATTTGACGCACCTAATGGTGTAAAAATCCGTTAGGTAAGACTTGCAAATGATTAAAAAAAACTTTAAGTATTTTAATCTTTGTGACACGTAAAAGTTAGTCGGCTACTACTTTTTTTTATTTTTAGGTAAGGAAAGTTTCGTCTGCACGAAAGTTGTAGGTAATCAAATGAACTTCCAACTTTGTATTTAACGTTTTTTTTCTAATTGGTCTAGTTTTTTCAGAAAAACAGGATTAATAGTGCGGCAAAGTTCAAACTCGAGTGCGCGGCTCGTCGTTTCGCAAGTTAACGCTATACTTCAGGATTAACTTGTCCACATAATAACAAAAAAGTGTAATTGTTGTCAATTACAAATACATTTTGTGTCTTATATATCAGGGAAATATAAATGATTATAATTTCAGTCGAGCCTAAAAGACCTAAGAATTAATAACTTACTTTGTCTATCTTGTATTTATGTAGATCTGCTTTATTTTTTTCAATAACACTGATCTGTATAGAATTGCATGAGAAGTGCGTTTAATCATAGGTGTCTCAAACAATGGAAATAGCTAGAATTTATTAGGTATAATTAAGGGTATTATTCACTGGTGGGTGGCAACACTGAAAGGCGCGAAATCAGCGCGGAAAGTTTTCCAATTCCACGGAAGTGGTGCTTTAAGTTCATCTTCACTTTTCTGCAAAGGTGCGTGTACATCCAAAGTTTTGCGCTGTTTTGTGTTTAATTTACTGATATACATGTAGGCTACAATGAGTGTTTCCTCTGTCACGGTATGTAAGAATTATTCTCGAAAAACTACTGGTGTTACTTACCACTCATTTCCGACGGATCCCGCGATTCGTGCAACGTGGGTTGTTAAGTGTAAGCGGGCGGATCCTGTAAATCCGAAAACTGCTAGAATCTGTAGTGATCACTTCTCCCCTTCTGTCTACGAAGATGATTTAAAGAACAGACTTCATGGATTACCGCAGAAGAAGATTTTGAAGAAGGACGCTGTGCCATCTGTTTATACTATACAAGAATGCATGGGTAAACAAAATAAAATATTAAACCTTGAAAGTGAACTGCGCACTTTAAAATCTGAATTACAGTCAGCTAAAAAGAAAATCAATGCAAATGCTAAAAAACTTAAGAGACATCTACAAAGTAAGGTTACACTGAAAACTTGTCTTACTAAGCAGAGAAAAGAATTATTAAAAAGAAGTAAATCTAATACCATCTGTCACACTTTTTTTGAAAACGCCAAAACATTGATTACTCCAAACCAAAATAAAGCGATCTCTAGCAAAAAGAAGATTATAAAATGGAGTGCAGATGACATTTCTAGGGCAATAATATTAAGAGCACTTAGCCAAAAGGCTTACGAATTTATTAGGCAAAAAATGCACTTCCCTCTTCCTATATATTCCTATATAAATAAGATACCAGAGGTATACGTATCAGCCAAAACAGTGTATATTAGTCGTCAAATTGTGATTAAGCAATGAAACGGCGCGCCGCGCATTCGACTTTGAACATTGCCGCTCTGTTAAAGCTGCCGATATGAAAAAACTAGACCAGATAGCGAAAAAAGTTAAAACAATGTTTGTAGTTCATTTCATCTCCTACAAATTTCGTGCCAAAAAAATAAAAATAACCAAAAAATAAAAAAGTACTGGCCGACTAACTTTTTCATGTAACAAAAAATATTCTTATTAGAGTTTGTATTTTTTTTTATTATTCGCTAGTCATACCCGGATGAGTTTTGCACCATTAAATTTGTCAATTTATGTAGATTACAAATATTTAAGGTTTTACCAAAAAATATTGTTGTAGAAGAGATAAGGGTGTGTAAACTAGCGAGATAAAACGTAGCAGCGGACTGCCCTACAGTGTCCGCACCGTGACGTCACAGAGGGGGGAAGTAGGGGGGGCAGCTCGGACGGCGGCGGTGTCGGATACATCAAACGATGAGCCGGCCCCTGTCTTCTATGGCCCCGCCCCGCCCCTGTTTCTAAACGATATTGGTGAATTAATAAAATTGACTTTGTATTTTTAGCGAATTTCCCCTATAGGGAATAAGCTATTACCGTAGGTCTCATGGTAAGACCTAAGCCCGAGACCATGATAACTTTTCGTTTTGGGGCCACCAGAAGCAAAACACACCATTCGTTCGAATTTATATATATGTGTTAGCACGATAGCGGCCGTAAAAATGGTCCAATCTTAATGAAAATTGGCACAGACGTGTAAAGTGGTAATCACTCGGACGAGTTCGTGAACCAGCCCGATCGGACCACCGGAAGGGGGGGTAAAGGGGGATAAACCCCCCAAAAAAGGGTTTTTTGAGTTTTTTACATAGAAAAATAAATTTATCGAATTTTCGTTGGCACCATTTAATTCAGCTCAAAAAAAAGAAACAATTTAGTATCTTGAATCACTGCTCTATGTCCATTGGTTACCGAGATATTGAAAGTGGTAAACACAGAACGTTGTCCCAATGTTAGCCTTATGGGAAATAAGTTAAATTCTATATCTCGCTTATTTCTCAACATATCCCGATGAAATTTGGTAAGTAACTTCTTATAGATAAGATCTACTAAATTATGAATTAAAACCGCCCAGTTTTAGTATACCTGTAGCAGCAAACCTGCATACTCATTCCCCATGTTATTCTTATAGGGCTTACCAAAACATGTTAAATCTCGCTATGTTGGATTGAAATATGTTGTTTTGCATTTGAAATTCGCTGAGTATGCAGGTCTGCTGCAACGGGGGTATATTGTTTAGTCTAATATTAAGATTCCGTTCCAAAATCCTAAGGATACAATGGACAATGTAGATGAATCGTATTTAGTGATTAGTGTTAGTAGCTATAGTACGTGTGGTTAGCGTAAAAACCATAGAGTAATAATAATGAAGTTCTTAAAGAGTTGGCACTCCCATGTAAACTCGGTGGTAAGGGAACAGTAGCGCTGTCTGATAAAAGTGCTACCACCCGGTCTGACAATTAAATGGAGCCAAGTGGTAAGCTTATTTGAGCGGGTTAGTTCGAAGCACTTTAGTTAGATGTCGTTGTAAAAACATGGGTTTCTTCTTCTTCACTGAATCAGCCAATCAAAACCATGATAGCGATCTGCTAACTTCCTATTCCGTTTCCCCTGATTTTCTGTCACGACGCGACCCGACGTGTACACAACCAAAACGAGTTGGAATTAATTTGAGTGTGGGAAAATACCTAAAGTACGTTTGCCACTAATGTAAGTTGTTTCGCGAATTACTGTACTGCGTGATTCATTTGTGCTTAAAGCTATTGATAGAAAATAAATACGTAGATGTTTACATAAAAGCACTTAATAAAAATTAACTAAATTAATTTTTATTAAGTGCTTTTATGTATACATCTACGTATTTATTTTCTATCAATCGCTTTAAGCACAATGTGAATCACTCAGTACAGTGTGGTATTTCGCGAAACAACTTGCACTAGCGGCAAACGTACTTAATCAATTTAATCTAAACAAATCGGTAAAGTCGTTAAAATTGAAAGTCTAGCAAACAAAACAAGAAAACGAAAATATAAACAAAGCATACGACGACGATCGATATGTCGCATCGACGACGATCGATATATCGCATTGACGACCATCGATATATCACATCAATCTTTTTAGTTCGTAGCACCTTTATCAGACAGCGCTACTGTTCCCTTACCATCGAGTTAAAATGGGAGTGCCAACTCTTTACGAAGTTCATTATTACTCTATGGTGCTACGAACTAAAAAGATCGATGCGATATATCGATGGTCGTCGATGCGATATATCGATTGTCGTCGATGTGACATATCGATCGTCGTCGTCTGCTTTGTTTATATTTTCGTTTTCTTGTTTTGTTTGCTAGACTTTCAATTTTAATGACTTTATCGGTAAAGTCATTAAAATTGAAAGTTTTAATCTTTGTTAAATTTTAATCTTTAAACATTTAATCTTTAAATCTTTAATCTTTAAAGTTTTAATCTTTTAATCTTTAAACATTTAATCTTTGTTTAGATTAAATTGATTAAGTATGTTTGCCGCTAGTGCAAGTTGTTTCGCGAAATACCGTACTGTACTGAGTGATTCATATTGTGCTTAAAGCTATTGATAGAAAATAAATACGTAGATGTTTATATAAAAGCACTTAATAAAAATTAACTAAATTAATTTAAGTAAACATCTACGTATTTATTTTCTATCAATAGCTTTAAACACAAATGAATCACGCAGTACAGTATTTCGCGAAACAACTTGCACTAGTGGCAAACGTACTTTTGGTATTTTCCCACACTCAAATTAATTTCAACTCGTTTTGGTTGTGTACACGTCGCGTCGTGACAGAAAATCAGGGGAAACGGAACTGGAAGTTAGCAGATCGTTATCGTGGTTTTGATTGGCTGATTCAGTGAAGAAGAAGAAATACATGTTTTTACAACGACATCTAACTAAAGTGCTTTGAACTAACCCGCTCCATTAAGCTTACCACTTGGCTCCATTTAAGTGTCAGACTGGTGTAAAAACCTTGCACTTTTTGATACAGCTTAGTCACTTGGTATGTGTATAGAAGATACCAGTAGAAGTATTTTTGTCCGAAGATCCAACCTTGAATTCGTATAGAACACCCCCATATCAGCCATTAATGATGGCCGCCATTACATTCATAAATTGCTCTATAACTCTAGTAATTGTATTCCGATCTTGATAAACCTTTTTTTGTTTGAAAGATAATTGTAAAATAAAACTTTTTTGTCTCATAACACTTTTTTCTAAAGTTCATAGTTTTCGTTGTATATTTTAAAAACGAAATTTTCCATTTAATTCCATGGGAAAGTCCAATTTCTCAATAAAATGCGTTTTCAGGGGCTCAACAAGGCTATGGCTAAATTTAGAATATTCTCTAGGTTGAAAATTTATACGCACAGAAATTTTATTCCAATCGGTCAACTATTGGGGTAGCTGATTTGTACCCCCCGGATTTGTACCCCCCACAAAAAAACGCTACGTAATTTTGACGTCACAGGAGGCGGGGCCTAAATCGCTCGAGAAACAGCCCGCGACTGGAAATGTACCCCCCAATACATTATTAAATCATCAACACCTAAATGGTTTACAATTAAATTATTTCCCTTAAGTCTGACCCCGGAATTGTACCCCCCGGATTTGTACCCCCCGTGGTCATATTCTTAAGTCCGATCCCGGATTTGTACCCCCCGGATTTGTACCCCCCCTCGCCAAATCTTCAAGTACTTATCCCGGATTTGTACTCCCCGGATTTGTACCCCCCGTCTCCAAATCTTCAAGTACTACCCCGGATTTGTACCCCCCGGATTTGCACCCCCCGGATTTGCACCCCGATTGAGTTAGGACGAAATGACCGGCTTAAAAACCTCCTCCGTGAAACTTTACATATTTATACCAAGTTTCATGGCAAACAGTCCAACGGAATACGAGACCATAAACGTGAAACATATATAATCAAACTAACACATTTTTTATGAATTTAGATATTCAAAACAATATTTTATCCAATACTTTCATCACGTATTATTGACAGATTATCTAGCCTACTTAATGAAGAATAAGACTACACAATATAATAGTAATAAGACATATTCGTAGAATAATATTAGGCAATAATTTAACGAACAGCCGTTGATTTACGAGAACTAATTAAAAAAGTCAACATCAACAACAACGAATATTGACCCGGTATATTTCCATGGTCGGTCAAACTGAATTTGAGCACAGGGGGTACAAATCCGGGGTAGGACTTGAAGATTTGGTGACGGGGGGTACAAATCCGGGGGGTACATTTCCGGCGACCCCAACTATTATCAGAATAATGACCTCAAAAAGACATACGCACAGGCCATTTTCAAAGTTAGCCTAGTTTGTTCGGTATTTTATGGAGTAAAAAAACTATTATTGAGGTGAAACATGAATAAATACCCCCGTTGCAGCAGACCTGCATACTCAGCGAATTTCAAGTGCAAAACAACATATTTCGATCCAACATAGCGAGATTTGACATGTTTTTGTAAGCTCCATAAGAATAACATGGGGAATGAGTATGGAGGTTTGCTGCTACAGGTATATTAAAACTGGGTGGTTTTAATTCAATATTTAGTAGATCTGAACTAGAAGAAGCCATTTACCAAGTTTTATAAAGATATGTTGAGAAATAAGCGAGATATAGAATTTTACCTATTTCCCATAAGGTTAACATTGGGACAACGTACTGTGTTTACCACTTTCAATATCTCGGCAACCAATGGACATAGAGCCATGATTCAAAATACTAAATTGTTTGTTTTTTTGGGCTGAATTCAATGGTGCCAATAAAAATTTGAAAAATTTTATTTTTCTATGTAAAAATCTCAAAAAACCCATTTTTGGGGGGTTTACCCCCCTTTACCCCCCCTTCCGGTGGTCCGATCGGGCTGGTTTACGAACTCGTCCGAATAATTACTACTTTACACGTCTATGCCAAATTTCATTCCGATTGGACCATTTTTGCGCAAGTTATCGTGCTTAAAGACACATATATATATAGATATATATATAGATATATATATAGATATATAGATATATAGATATATAGATATATATATATATATTTATGAAAGTGAACGAATGGTGTTTTTGGCATCTGAGGACCTCAAAAAGAAAAGTTATGATGGTTTTAGGCTTAGGTCTTACCATGAGACCTACGGTAACAGCTTCTTCCCTATAGGGGAAATTCGCTAAAACGAAGAAAAATAACTAAACGACCGAGAAAAATCAATCATAATAATATAATTCTAGGTTTTCATCCATTTTGAAGGTCCAAAAGAAGTTTTTGGTCGCTCCATGTTAAGCATAGGGCAAAAGGACAGGCTCTGACTTTTTTCGTGATAAATACTTTATCCGTCGATAGAGATGTCATCAAAATCCTTATTTTGAAGTATCTTTCCCGAAAACGTTTCCTAAAATTAAATCAAATGCCAACAAACGTATAAAATTTCCAGAAGAACTTTTGCAATTGAAAGAACATTGCCTTTTATTTTATAAGAAAACAAGACACTTAAATTCGGACCACTTTCTCAAACAGTATTACTTGCGGCTGAAATATCAATGGAGAAGAGCGATAAGAGAGTTTAAAGCAAAATCGATACTTGAGACAATTGAAGAGTCAGACAGTAAAACTAAGGGAATTTGGAAAGTTATAAATGACAATAGACTAACATGAAGAGAGAAATGGAAAGAATATGTCTTAATAATAGTATAGGTGACTTAGTTACTAAGCCTGAAGAGGTTTGTGAGAAATTTAATAAATATTTCATAGATATTGGAAATATCAATAGCCCGCGACCAAAAAGGAAGGCTTCTGGTAACTCAAGCGTCAGGTCATCTTCGTTCTTCCTTAGCCCTGTTACAGACGAGGAATAAAAGGCATTATAACCAACCTCAAAAATAAAAATTCTGCTGGAGTTGACGAAATATCTCCAAAACTTCTCAAGAGTATTTCTGAATTCATTGTAGCACCATTATGTCACATACTGAATTGTTCATTCAATGAGGGCACATTTCCATCCAAACTAAAGTTGGCCATCATAAGACCCATCTTGAAATCCGGCGATAAAATGTGTTGTAACAACTACAGGCCAATAAGTCTTGTCTCGTCCTTCTCCAAAGTGTTTGAACAGGCTGTATTGATAAGATTATGGAGCTTTCTTGAAACCCATGAAATATTGTATGAAAGCCAGCATGGATTTGTAAAGAACAAATCCACAACAAGTGCTATACTTAGCCTTATAAATAAAGTTGTAGAGGACCTTGATTCAAGACAGAATACTATGGGCATGTTCTTTGACTTTACAAAGGCATTTGATATGGTCAACCATTCGCTACATTTGAGCAAATTGAACGATATAGGTATTAGAGAGGTTGCTCACAGTTGGTTCCCCTCATATTTGGAAGGTCGTAGGCAGTTAGTCACAATACCGGCTGTTTATGCTACTGGTTACCTGAAGAATCATTTCTCTACAGAGGCATCAGTGAGTAAAGGTGTGCCCCAGGGGTCCGTCCTGGGACCAATCCTCTTCCTCCTATTCATTAATGACCTACCTTCCAATGTACAGATGGCAAATGTATGCTTATTTGCCCACGACACTTCCCTTACCATTTCTAGTCCTAACTGTAATATCCTAGAACAGATCGCGTTTGTTGAATCAAACCGTCTACTCCAATGGTGTGACGAGAATCTCCTATCCTTAAACGCCCAGAAAACACAATTACTGCAATTTCATATCTCAGAACGTCATTTTCAGGAAACCCACAGCTGCCTTAAATGTTCTTCTTGATGAAACCACTATCAGTCCCTCTCAAACAGTAAAGTTCCTTGGAATATTTTTGGACAGAAACCTCACATTTCATAAGCATATTGAACATGTTATCAAAAAGGTATCTGTCGGTATTTTCATGTTTCGGATGCTTAGTCGAACAGTTTTCAACCGAGGTTCTTCTGTCAGCATATTATGGGCTCATTTATCCTTACCTGCCTTATGCTGTTCCCGTTTGGGGTTGCGAAAATCAACGGACCCAGTTTTTATTCAGACTGCAGAAAAAGCATTACGAATTGTGTTTTTTCACTGCCAAAACGCCAGTCTTGCAGAGAAACATTCAGGTCTTTCAGAATTTTAACATTTCCGTCCATATATATCTTGGAAACTTTGTCCTTCACAAAGAAGAATATTACATCATTTATTACTTCTGCTAGTCATGATTATCCACTCCGGAACGCTTCAAATCTTGCCATTCCCCGCCACTCAACTTCTTTTTTCCAAAAACACTTCAAATACAACGCAGTCAAAATGTTCAATAGCCTTCCTCCTCCACTGCAGGCTGAACATGACTTCGGGAAATTTAGAAATAAGTTAAAATCCTTCTTGCTAGAAATGGTCCTTTACAGCGTCCGTGATTACTGACTGGTAGTCTTTGAATGTTGCCTTGACCTGTAAATATTTATTCATGATTTTTAAATGTAACAGTTGCTGATTCATGATAAAAAAAGATTTTTTAGTTAATAAGAAATATTGTATGATTTGACTTGGCTAATGCAATTTATTGTTAAACTGGCTAAATAAATGACTTATGACTAATGAATAAAGATTCATGAACATATTTAACATAAGCATTTGAACGATATAACATAAAAATATTAGTTAAATATTCGCTAAACAGAATTTATACGTGTTTTAAAATGAATTTTAGTGGTAAAATTAAGCCTCGCTGTTAGCGCCCCCTGTGGAATTCTGCGTAAGCATGCGGCTGGTACTAACCACACGTATTTGAGTGAACTACGCCGAATCCCTTCAATTAAAAAAGCATAATAATTATGAAAATAATTTTTGAAGTCTTGAAAATGTTTAACAAAAATATCGTAAAGATACAAAACAAAAATATCTAAAATAACAATTATTTTTAGCAGTTTAATTGAAGAGATTTGGTGAAGTGCTCGCGAACACGCATAGAGTCAACGCTAGGCTCGCTTGCGCCAAGTTCCAAAAGAGGGCGCCAGCAACAAGGCTCAATTTTACCTCTAAAATTCATTTTAAAACACGTATGAATTCTGTTCGGCGATTATTTATCTAAGATTTTTTATGTTATATCGTTCAAATGTTTATGTTAAATATGTTCATGAATTTTTATTATGATAAAAGTCTGAGCCTGTTCTTTTTCCCTATGCTTAATATGGGGCGACCAAAAACTTCTTTTGGACCTTCAAAATGGAAGAAAACCTAGAATTATACTATTATGATAGATTTTTCTGGGGTTTTTAGTTATTTTTCTTCATTTGCATTCAGATTTCACATCAATAATAGTTTTTTACCCCATAAAATACCGAAAAACTAGGCTAACTCGGAAAATGGCATGTGCGTATATCTTTTTGAGGCCATTATTCTGATAATAGTTGACCGATTGGAATAAAATTTCTGTGCGTATAAGTTTTCAACCTAGAGAATATTCTAAATTTAGCCATAGCCTTGTTGAGCCCCTGAAAACGCATTTTATTGAGAAATTAGACCTTCCCATGGAATTAAATGGAAAATTTCGTTTTTCAAATATACAATGAAAACTTTTAACTTTAGAAAAAAGTGTTAACTACAACAAGTTTTATTTTACAATTATCTTTCAAACAAAAAAACGTTTATCAAGATCGGAATACAACTACCGGAGTTATAGAGCAATTAATTTATGAATATAATGGCGGCCATCTTTAATGGCTGATATGGGGGTGTTCTACACGAATTCAAGGTTGGATCATAGAGTAATAATGAACTTCGTAAAGAGTTGGCACTTCCATGTTAACTAGGTGGTAAGGGAACAGCAGCGCTATCTGATAAAAGTGCTTCGAACTAAAAAGATCGATGCGATATATCGATCGTCGTCGATGCGACATATCGATCGTCGTCGTCTGCTTTGTTTATATTTTCGTTTTCTTGTTTTGTTTGCTTTTAATGACTTTACCGATTTGTTTAGATTAAGTTCGTTTGCCGCTAGTGCAAGTTGTTTTGCGAAATACTGTACTGAGTGATTCTTATTGTGCTTAAAGCGATTGATAGAAAATAAATTCGTAGATGTTTACATAAAAGCACTTTATAAAAATTATCTTAGTTAATTTTTACTAAGTGCTTTTATGTAAAAATCTACGTATTTATTTTCCATCAATAGCTTTAAGTACAATATGAATCACGCAGTACAGTATTTCGCGAAACAACTTACACTAGAACAACTTTCTGCAAACGTACTTTAGGTATTTTCCCACACTCAAATTAATTCCAACTCGTTATGGTTGTGTACACGTCGTGTCGTGACAGAAAATCAGGGAAAACGGAATAGGAAGTTAGCAGATCGTTATCGTGGTTTTGATTGGCTGATTCAGTGAAGAAGAAGAAGAAAACCATGTTTTTACAACGACATCTAACTAAAGTGCTTCGAACTAACCCGCTCCAATAAACTTACCACTTGGCTCCATTTAAGTGTTAGACCGGTGGTTGGATCTTCGGACAAAAATACTTCTACTGGTATCTTCTATACACATACCAAGTTGCTAAGCTGTATCAAAGAGTGCAAGGTTTTGGTGAAAATTTACGCTAACCACACATACTACTAGTATTCGTGAAACACATTATTTAGAAACACCTCCCAGGGGGGCTGTTTCTAAACGCGTTTCACAATGACTAGCTACTAATCACTAATTACTAGTAAAAATCTTCTCCATTGTATCTTTACGGTTTTGAAACGGAATCATATTATTATAAAATACAGAGTCAATTTTATTGATTCACCGACATCATTTAGAAACAGACCCCGTAATACTAAGATTCCATTTCAAAACCGTATAGATTCAATATAGATGGTTTGTAACTAGTGATTAGTGACTAGCAGCTAGTAATTGTGAAACTCGTTTCGAAACAGCCCCCAGCCCATCACTAGAATTATCACTCTATCACTCACTGTTCACTACATCACTAGTATAGTTGGAGAAGAGGGGAGATAAATGCTAAAGCAATGTTTTGTTTAGGGGGTTAGACCAATAACAATTATTAGTTCCCTGCATCCATTATTTATTCCAAAATTATGAGTAGTAAACAAAATTGTTCTGATATCAGGGCAGAACTGGCCGATCTGGTCAAGAGAAAAGCAGAAATTGCTGTGAGTACCTAGCCTGTTCATTGCAATTTTGATTAGGATAGCCTATGAGGAACTTAAAACTAATTGTTAGTATGGATCTGCATTATAGGAATGACATCAGTTTTCTCTGAATAAGGGACTGATCTGATGTTAGGATAGTAGGCTAACTTAAGAATGCTATTTCAATTAAGGCCATGTCGCAGGCTTACCATATGCCTTGGCTTTCTGATTAAAATTATTTTCTGTCCCACACCTAGGCTACTAAATGTCAACAAGGCCTAACTTGGGGGTTTGTTGGGCGGGGAAACCGACTAACTATCCAATTGCGATATAACGATTGCGATCGACGTAGGCTACCCTATCGATCATGCATATGAGAGAAGTCTTGGACTTCTTAGCCATGCTACAGTCACAGCAAGTAAACATTTTAGAATAGGCTCATTAAATATCAATATAGCATATCAAAAACTGGCCTGACTTTTAGTTGCCGCGATTACTTTTGGCCAGACTAAAATTTTCCTTATCTAAAGAACTCGGCGTCACTCCTTCGTCGACCGACATAACTTCCAATTTTGCGGGATAAATGTGTTTGTGTCATAGGTACAACAAAATGTGATTTTGGTCATAGGCCTAGTGATATTTTGACCAAAATCACAAAACCAGCTCACTCACTTAACTTACTTAGAATATTGTCAGTTAACTTACTTTAGAATATTGTCAATTGATAAACTACTATCGATTAGGCCTACTATCTACTCTCGAATCAATTCAGTGCAATTGCGTCATCAACCTTTGTTTCACTAATTATTATTGTATTAATTTTTTGTGTGAAGGAAATATGTTTTAAAACAATTAATTAACTTACTTGTGTTTTCCCCTCCCAACACCCCAAAATCCCCCCTTATCCCCTAGATATATTAAGTAAAGTGTTACGTGATGAGCTTGGTGTGTTGAAACATACTAACATCGAAACAAAAAAAGTTTGAGTGTATTGTTATGTTAAAATAAATTTAATATAACATAATATTATATAATTATCTTTACTATAATATATCATAAAAATAGTGCTGTAAAATTGTGGCTTTAGTGTGATTAATAACTTACTGAAGTAGGTACAACTTTTTTCCATGTCTAACCTAAATTATTTCCTCAACCTTCTTACTTACATCTAATTTTGTTGTTTTAGGAAACTTTGGCAAACTTAGAAAGACAAATCTATGCTTTTGAAGGTAGTTACCTTGAAGACACTCAACTTTATGGGAACATAATAAGAGGATGGGACCGTTACTTGACATCCAATAAGAATACTAACAGTAAAACTGACAAGAGAAATCGAAAATTCAAAGAAGCCGAAAGATTATTTTCAAAATCATCAATCACTTCAAATGCTGTAAGTGTTTTTACTTCATTAAAAAAAAAACTTGTTAACATGATTTTAACTGACAACAAAACAATATTGAAAACAAACACTATGCGGCGATTTGACAATTCGAAGAAAATTTAAACAAACACCATGTGTAATAATGTTTTAACACATTCACTGCTGAAATTAAGGGTATTAGGTCCCCTATGTGCTAAAAAGTTTTTTTGCGTAATCACTTACCTTTTAGTGTATACAGACTGGAAATGATGCCCTTTTTCTCCAAAAAGGTTGATTTCGTCATTTTTCGGTAATCTAATTTCCGGTCCGCAAATGTGCGGGATGAGCACACAGCGATGTGATCACACACTCAATATGCTGCAAATAAGTTGGCGAAGCAGAAAAAAAATGAGAGACTAATGATTATTGATTTAGTTTATAAAAATGAAAATGTAACAAATTATTTACACATATTTACAACCCCTCCCAACCACCCCAGTGTTTTAGTTTACTTGTTGTGCCAAGCGTCAAAACATTGAATAATGCACAGTCCGGGGTCCCCGGGGCAAGCTTTACAGTAAAAGGTAGTGTCTCTCCTTTTTCCACGGCTACTGCACATTTTACCCATTTTCCTTTTCGTTTTGTTCTTTTTGTTCCTTTCCGTGATCTTGGATGGTGTGTGACTTGGGTTACGGGGCAGAGGTCTTGGTGGAGCAGGTACATCTGGTAGCATCTTGTCAATTACGCTTATTTAGTCTAAAGTCGTAAAACGGCATTTTGTTACGCTTGTTTTCCATTTTGATACCATTGAACTAATGATATGCATTTAGCAACAGCATTTGGATCACGTGAACAGAAATCTTTTTATACTACCGAAGTGTCTTGCGATCGCAGGGATAATAGCTTAGCATCTGGTCCCCCCTGTCCACTCCTTTCATGAAGGCGTTGTACTTTATGATTGGCAGGGGTTTCACACGATCGTTGCCCTTCCGGTTAGTGAACGACACCATTTCATTTTCGTGTTCTGTAGATATGTACGTAACAACACGCTTATCTTTCCATCTTCGGAGTACCGTGCCACAGTCTCCCCTTTCCCAAGTTTTGCGTTCTTCACTTCTAGCGGAATGTGTTTCCTGTCGACTCTGAGGGTGCAAGTGCAATAAGTACCTAATGATAACAGTTTAGCTGCAAGGGTAAAACTATTATAAAAGTTGTCCATATACAACGAATGTCCATTCTTATCAATGCTTCTCATGAGATGTAGCACTACTTTTGTAGCATGGCCCTTCCCTCCAATGTCGTCATCATTCTTCCCTGCATATAAACAAAATTTATACATCAAGCCATGGACTTCAGAGAGTGTTTACAATTTCACACCGTATTTATGTCTCTTCCCCTTTATGTACTGACGAAATTGTAATCGGCCTCTCCACAAAACCATACATTCATCCAGGGAAAGATTTTTCTCTTGGTAATACACGGAACTCATCTTGGAGTTGAAGTAGTCGATTACTTTTCTTATTTTGGCTAATCGATCATTTGCTGGCCTAGTGTTGTCACAAAAATGTGAGCAGCGAAAAATAAGCAAAAAAACGGTCTCTACCCATGTATCACGAGAAACAAGTAGGCCTAAGGCCTAATAATTTGCCAGTTTTCCAGTAGTCCTGTAGCCGGTTGGTACAGAGTGTACCCGTGTACAAAAGTAAGGCGATAAATATCTTCATTTCATCACGGTTATGTCTTTCCACCTGTGAATCCTAGAGCCAGGTGTCGTTGATGGGCCGCAAAAAACTTCAAGCGCATACCTATTGGTCATAGCAACTATGTCATCTAGGAACAAGTCATCTAGCAGCATACGAAAATAACTTAGTGGTTGCCCGTCCGCTGGTCTAGGATACAGCAAACCGCTTTGCTTTACAAATGTAATAGGCCTCAAACCTGCTGTATTTATTGACCATACCGGAGGTTCTGTATCGTAGTTGGGGTCTTCATCTTCGGAAGCAGTCTCGTAGTTGACTGGTTCATCTTCACTTTCATATCGAACACCATCCACATCACGTTGGTCCTCTAAGTCCATGTCCTCATCACTTTGATAACTCGGGCCCGGAAGATCCATCGTTTACCACAAAACACGATATAAACACTTATAACATCAAAACAAATAATCACGTGCACATAACCTCACTTCGGAACTGCCAAAACAACCGGCATTCTGAAAATAGAACGATGTATCGCACATGTGATTGATGGTCCAGTAGGTGGCGCTCACCTACCGCACAAGTGCGGGATCAGCATTAAATGTGTTAAATGTGACTTATAAAAGATTTTTTGATGAGATGATTAGTATTATATGTTTGGCAAACTTGGTGACTCCTACCGTACTCTAATTTTTTTCTTTTCATCTCCCAATAAAAAAACAAATTTTAGCTCCATATCGCAAACAGTTTTCTCTTACTATCACATAAATTTACGTTTCTCTTATTTCCGAGCCCCAACTCAAACTTGCATAGATCTACTTGAAAAAAATTAATTGTAGGCCTATCTCTAGCATTTTTTATTAAATTATAATGAAAATTTCCAATCATGTACCTATTTAAACCATGCAGATTTTAGAAAAAATAAATCATTAGGCCCTAGCCTATTATATGTCTGTATCTTCAACATAAACAATTTTTTTGTGACTTTCTTGTGTGACGATAGTGTTTTATGAAATTAATTAACTTAATAAGGCCTACATCTAGGAAGCACAATGGTAATCGAATAAACTTTCTTTAAAATGTAGGCTCTTTAGTCATTAATAGGTGGGTTTTGGCGCATACATTTATGGGGTATTTATTTGTTTGTGAATAACCTAGAGTGAAGATAAGTATCTTTACTTACCAAAAATAATTCATTCAATTAATCAAAGGAGGAATCAGAAATGTGTGGAGACAGGTAGACAACATTACGTAACATCCTTTACGACACTTGGAGGAAAAACTTATTTCACAGAAAATACAAATTCACGTTCAAGTTCACATCTTTTAAAAGTTATTTGTCAAATCCACTCATTTTTAGTCTCTATTGCTTTAATTGAATGTATAAATTTGTAGGCTTTGCCTTTGCAATCCTAGGCCTATATATGAGAATCACATTACACATATACACCTCGTGTCGAGGAACATGGTGAAGCTCGAGTATTTACAAGTAAAAGTGGTAAGAACCGGAATGTTATGTGTTGAGGGATAACTAATATATAATTCAATCGATAATTTGATGAATTTTTATTAAATTTATCAATTTATTCTCCTTCTAAACAAAAATTCCGGTTTCAACCGCATTTGTTCGAAAATCTTGACTTCACAGTGTTCCTCATGAGGAATAAGGGATTCCTACAATCCCATATGATGACTGTCGATGAGTTGTACTGTCGCACAGAGTGACTGAAGGTGTTAAAATTGACCATATAACTATGGGGTTGATGCGTAAACAATCACCACATAGGCGCGGCCAGGGGCGCGGCAACGTCAAGTTACACAGGTACCGGGCATGCGCAGCGGGCTCGGAGCGGTGAGGTGGTAAGCGGTGTACAGGAGGGGAAGGAGTCGAGAGAGCGGTGTCGGGCTCCCTCCACCGCCCCTACGATTGGTGTCGTTCGACACTAGCGCTACCTGGATCGTGGCGTCGCCGAGACGGCGGTTCAGCCGCAGCACTTTTAAAGGCTCAGTGAGCCATCTGTGTATTCGTTTATCTGTGGTATAAATCTGTGCCAATGCCACAGCTTACAAGGATATTTGTCTGTTGGGCCTCTCTGAAATTTTAACCTTTTTAATGCTGATGGTTAATATAGCAATGAATGTGAATACAGGAGTACATAGATCTCAGGGTGAGAGTATATTTCTGAGGTTTGCATATATATTTCAGAAAACTTAAAAAATATAAATTCTTCAAATTTAAATTTTGTTCACAGGCAGTGAGTGGGCTAGTGGAGTCTTCTGAAAGAGGTAATGGAAAAATTATTAGCTATTTAAGTTTAGAGACTCACTATTTCATGACACCAAGTACAGGGTGTTTTTTTTTAATGCAACCCATTTTTAAGATTGATTAATGCACATATAATGATGAAATGAGTATTGTTTTGTTAATATTTACATATTATACAACCTATTATTTAAGTTTGATCACATTTAGCTTTATGTGTTCAATTAATCTGCCATTGACATTTAAACAAAGTTGTGTTCTCTCAATCAAATTCCTGAACACGTTTTGCAAAGTACCTATTTGAATTGCTTATATTAAATTTGTTATGTTTGTTTCGAGATGCTGAATATCCTGTGAATTGTTTTCGTAGGCCTTACTTTTTATGTATCACCAAAGAAAATAATTGAGTAGTCCTTCAGTGATGAAGTAATGTTTTGGTTTGCATTAAAAAAAACCTTTATAACCAACAGTTACGACTAAAACACAGAAACAGGTGACCAAAACAAACAATAACAACCAACTGTACTTTAACAACAAACAAATATGCATTCCATTATTAATCAAAATAAAACCAAAAATAATAAAGCTGAAAACAGACAGCAATCATGGCGATTTCGGTGAAACAAAAACTTTGAACAGATGTTTACTTTCTTACTTAGAGTAGACCTAAAACCATTTAAAACCTAACTTTGGAGTTAAGCTAAGCTTGTTGTTTCTATAAATACTAAATTTAATCCAGTTTGGTATACCTGGAGCATATTCAGAGCGTTTATCCGATCATCTGTATCCTCATGAGTTAACCCTATCACGAGACAGTCTTGTGAAAAGTCACCAAGGGGTTAAATAGTATAGATTTGATTGAAATATTGTTTACTGTATGGTAATTTATGAATTTTAGTTTTCAATTGTTGATGGTAGGAGAGGACAACAGCGAGAGTGATGGCTACAGCGGCAGTGAAGATAACCAGTTTCTGTCTGGGAAGAACAACTTAATCTACAATAACGACAGTTCCGCAGTTAATGCTAGCTTCGGCTCGAGTGCAGAGAGGCTTTCTACTTCTGGGAAAGAGGTTTGAACATACCACCACTTAACAAATCCTGAAGTATGAAGGGCATAGCTTTAGCTATTTAATCTGACCCCAAATTGGAGGAAAATATTTTTAAGTGATTATTATTTTATTTTAATGAGTTTGGCTTTGGCATGTTTTAATCTAATCTAAAAAAAACTATACAGCTGCATGTGTAACTCATTGACTGACAGACTGACTGACTCACTGAGGTATACAAATTCTATTCAACTTCTTGATGAGCTAGAAACTTGAAATTTAGTACGAATATTCCTTAAGTGGCCAAACCCCAGGAAAAAGTCTTAAAACAAATACTTTTGTCACCCCCCTGGCCTGGCGTTATCAGAGGTCAATTGCCGCTTTACCCGTTTGAACCCCTTGAAAAAGCTTTTTAAATTTAAACTTGAAAAGAAATTTTAAATTTCACTCGCGTTTTTTAAAATTTTTTCTTATTAATTTTCTAATTAAGAGTCCCATTTTTTTATTTTTTCCTCATCCCCTGGCCCCACCAACCCTTTTCCCCTTCATACAACTACCCCCCCCCCCCCCCCCCCGCCACCAAATACCCCCTCAACACTGCCAAAAATCTCTTGTTCTGAGGTCTTGTAAAATTAAATTATATTAGTCCTGTGGATCTTCAATATCCAACCCTCCCCTGGGAGTCCCTTTTCAATATTTACCCCCTGCTTTGGGGTGAAATCCCACAAGGGAGCCTTGGCCCCCCCCCAAATGTTCAAATGTATTCTTCAAATGTTTGGTAATGTTCTTAAAATGTTTGTATCTGTCATTTCTAAACAGATACTTTGCCTTACCCCCTGGCCCCATTAATCTCTTTATCTTAAAATAATTAACCTCCTCACAATCAAAACCACCCCCACCATCAACTTCCTCACCCCAAACACCATCAAAGATACCTTGAGCTAGGAATCTGAACCTAAATAGGGGTAGGAGTGAACTCGACTTTCGAGTAAATACTCGAGTAGTTACAACTTCTCGGAAAAATGAGTTGAGTATAATAATCCCCGCCGTTTACCCGGCGATCGAATTTATGTGTGATTTACATAAGTGCAATCGAATTTAAGGGTCAAATTGCGAGTTTCACAAAGCTACATCTGCCTTTTATCTGCAATTGACAGATAGTTTGTCGCGGCCGTTCGCTAGTTTCATAAAGCTACATTTATCTTTCATTTGTGACCGGCAAATACGCGTGTTCGTTTTTCGCAGCTGATAACGAGTTTCGCAAAGTTTCATTTGATTTGAAATCGGCAAATGCACACAACTGTTTTTCATGGTCGACCGTGACTTTCGCAAGGCTATATCTGCTGATTACCGGCGATCGGCTAATACGCGAGATCGTATTTCGCGGCGGATTGCAAGTTTCGAAAAGCTACATCTGTCGTTTATCTGTGACTGACAGACATGCGCAATCGTTTTTCACAGCCGTCTGCAAGTTTTTCATAGCAGTAACCCCAACTTTATTTCATTAACTCATAGAAGAATGGGTTTTGACAGTTAACTAGAAATACCATCTCTCATAATCTGGAAATTGGAAACTTGCTATTTAGCTCTGACCTTGCACTTATACAACTTCAGTCAAATTAGTATTCATAGTTCATATTTTAAATGATTCACACCTTCATTTCTGTCTCATTTGATTTGTAAAAAAATGGACTTCATTGGATTACATATGACACTTTAAATTTTGTAATTTTTGTATTGGGGGATATCTTATTGCAATTGGATCGCATCTTTGTCACTCGGTGCTCGTCCGACTGGATGTCAAAAAACAATAGATTAGCAGTCAGGCAAGGGGTTGGGGTGGTTTTAGAAGTAAACAAATAACTCTTATTTTGTTTTTAATTCTTTCTTCCATAATTTCTTGGCTAAGGTTCAATTATAATTATTGTTCAGAGGAAATTAAACGTTTTATTGATAGTTATAATAATAATGATAATTCAATCTCATAACTGTTTAACTTTTACACCTCTGCATGTTCTACACAAATTTACTTTGCGATCGTGATTGATTTTAGAGAGAACGTCGAGAGAGTGTGTGTGTGCGTGCGTTTGGATGTGTCTGTGTGCGTCTACTGCAATGCATGTGTGAGCGACTGGGCCAAGTTTCAGTTTAACTTTCTAAAACATAACACTCTCAAGAGTTGGAATTCATTATTGGCAACTTTCGCAACTCGATAGTCGAGTTATTGTCTTAATACTTAACTCGACCAGTGGCGGATCCAGAGGGGGGGCGAGGGGGGCGATCGCCCCCCCCTCAGGTCCCGATTTTGTTTTACGTTTTAATAGTTGGGGCCTGAAATGGGATTCACTTACACAAAAATGCATAGGGCTTGCACTTATTCAGATTAATGTATTAGAGTTATTTCTTAATATTCAATCCAACCATCCCATTTCAACATTGTCTAATTGAGGTTATATATTTTAACTAAATAACTGTCTGCATTCCTACTAAATTGTGGAGTTAAACGTGGTAGTGCGCGGAGGGGTAATATCGTTCTGGCATCGTGCTCTACCTTTAATCGGCAATTTGACGAAACACAACGCAGTTGTTTTGTGTACGGTTCGGTTCGGTTCTGTTATTTTAGCGATAAGAAACCGAGAAATATTAAAAATAATCGATTTAGCAGTCTATGTCTATTTTTCATACGAAAAGGATCAAGTCGCTTGAATGGGAAATAACATGGCGGGCGACTGCAGGCTCCATTTCCCAAATGTGCAAGCCCGCACTGACAGAGTCGTCAGGGGCATTACAAAACTAGTCTCTCCTGACATCTATCAGCGGATAAGTGAACTACTTCAAGTTTTTCGTTGTAGAAGAATATTGTCTACGTCCGAAAATCACCGTCTTGATAGTGTATTTCTCTTTTATTCCTCGGTATTCTGCCTTCCGAGTTAATTGAGGTCCCTTTTCTAACTTCTCACTTTTTTTGTTTTTTAAACAATGAAATTGTAAGTGTATCACGTATCTTTTTGTTCAGTTTTAAAGATCTAGTTTTCAGCTTTATTTTGATACCTAATTCATTTCTTAAATACTAGACTAAAAATAAGTATTCTGTGAACGTTTGAAGTTCCGGGCTCTTATTACTAAAATTACCTGGTGGACCGAGCCTTGCTCGGCGCTATTTCATGTTTACCAGTTCATCTAGTTACTATAAAATATTTCAATGTCATAAAATTGATAAATAGAAACCTTTTTTATTGCTCCATGGACTCTTCATCCCATTTGCTGTTTTTTTCCTTGATGGCTGTAGATTCCAAACAGCTGTTATGATTACTTCATTTGTTTACACTTTCCCTGTTTATTTTCGTTGCTATCACGGCAACCCATAAGGCCAATGTTAAATTTTTACAACTTTAAAATTCGATTTATTACGTTATTAGATTTTCTCTGGCCAAGTAATCTGCGTAAAAGACGTTTTTGAATCATAAATTACTTATTTCCAGACTTTGAAGGAAATCCTCGGAGCCGTTTTTGAGATAAATGTGCAAGCAAGCATACAAGCAAGCAAGCACGATAACATTACTCATATAAGAGTATAGGATACCCGTTTTAACTAGTTAAAATTAAAATGCCAACAACTCAAAGGCAAAAAATTATAGCACTATAAATTATATGTCAAATTGTTTGTAATTTAATGCTGAATTTCAGGATGTTAATAACTCAAAACCGGAAAATTTCGACTTGATGTCCCTTTTCACTTTCCGCATCACTTACAATGAACCTCACTAACCCCCGCGATCGCGATGAACCAAAACGTTTCTAATACTGTAGGCTGAAGAAAATAACGTACTGTATTATGATTAACTAAACTCTAAATTAAGTGCCTTAAATGCTTAAAAACCCATATCATTTAAGTCTAAATTTTAAAATTTTCCCGGGGGAGGACCCCCGGACCCCTTTTGTCTGGAGGGTATTCCATACCCCCCAGGCCCCCCGGAATGCGCCCCCCCCTGAACAACTTCCTAGATCCGCCCCTGAACTCGACTCAATTCAAATTCAAAAACCAATACTCGCCCACCCCTACCAATTGCTGTTCTATTTTTTTATTGCTGTAATCTATTACTTTTGGAAATAAACTATTCACTCATTCATTTATATGCATCTTAAGCATATAGATTTTTACACTAATGTAACATCTGTGCAAACATCAGATATTTCTCTTGTTTTTTCACTTTCATTTCGCTTGGATTGTATGAAAAGCATGATGTTCGAGCCAGACGATGCAATGCATTGATATTTTGTACGATAAATGTATTTCTTTTTTATATTGATAATATTCATTTACTGTTAAGCAACAAAAATTGTAACCCCTTGTATATGTAATGTTGAGAAATAATGCTTCTTGATGCAAAGTAGGAAGTTGTAGTGTTTAAACTCAAAGAGGCCAATTTTTTCAACTCAAGTTTACCAATTTCTCTCAAAGAGTTATTGTTAGCCTTAACTTGAGATATAGTATGTCCCTTACATTGGCGGCTTGTGAGTTTAAACAGTGGGAGGACTCATCACTCATAAGCATTAACTTAAATTGTAAGATGGTCCAATGGCGGCCGCTCTGCCGTAAGAGTATACGCACGATTTCTTTGATTCGATGATACTTCATTTGAAAATTACTGAACCGCCCAGCAGTGCCGCCTTAATGCACATGGAGCGTATTGTGTTGATTTTATAAATTACCTAAACTGAATGTCTAAATATGTAGAGCCGAATATAACAACTTTAAGTTATACATATTTTTCCTTTTCTGCAACTCTTAACACTAACAAAATAAATTTATCTTAAAAGTACTCAGAAACAAAATACGGTACAGAAACAAATTGGTGGCCCTAATTCCTTTAATTGAATTCTTTATTCATAACTTACCTCTCAGTCTGCGTTCTGAGCAATTATTCCACTTACTGAGTTCATTGTTCATAGTTTAAAAAACAAAAATCACGTCATAAAATAACTTAAGATCGAAACTGAAATGACACTTTACTATCATGACACGACACAGCACGAAAACATAAGCAACCGACACACTACACTTGACTTTATAGTTTTGTTTACATACTGTGGCGCTCACCCGCTCTTGCGGTGACAGTAACTACACTCAGATGGACGGAGTCCCTGTGTGTTCATTGGGTTGCCATTACAGCCAAATGCTGTCCTGTGATTGGCTGGTTAGCCCCATAAGAAATACGCTGGGTTTTGGACTCGAATGCTCTGAGTCGCTTCGCACTAACTATCTCAAAAACATTTTCCTCGCTGCTACTGCCCATCGTCAAAAGACTTTTCCAGCTACTGTAATACTAACCAACGAATTTACGGCGACCGTGAATTGAATTATTTTAAAACAACAATAATGTATATATTTAAGTCTTTATTTTTATTTTTTGAATGGAAGGACTCCGTCCGGGAGTCCTTATGGGGCAGCCGCCATTGGTCCCTTATCAACAGAAAAAAAATCACAAGGCTGATTAATTTGATTAGTTGTGTTTATATGAACTTAAAGAGCAAGTAAATACCTTTCCAATCCATTGAGCAAAATTTTAAATGCTTAATTTAATTATTATTAATTATTCTTTGCCCTCCTTAGTTATTATTTCCCCCCCCCCCCCCCCCAAGTATTAACATGGCAATCCCTTAGTTTTTAATTAAAAATGGTTAATTCTCATCTATATTGTTTTTAAATCTTGTTTAGGTGAGGAGTCGGGTCTCGATTGCCAAGAAGACAACTGCCAATAAGAAAGCAAGGCACCGTTAGATTTATGAATGGTAGGTTGCTCAGAGGTGGTTTTTTTTACCCTAACTTTTACTGATTTTGGTTGTTTGACTACTCTATTGGCGGTAAATTTTTATTTTTCGAATAAAACGTTTCTAACCTTTAGCGCTTTAGATTTATTCACTAAGAGCTTTAGGTTTATTTGAACAGAGGCACAAGATAGTTTTAGAGTAATTTTAGAAACCTAATTTTTGTCTACTATTGGATTGAAATGGAAATTTATTTGTAGCCCATTTTCAATCCAGTCTGACCTGAGTTTTCGTTAACAAAAAATCTGAGTGTTACCTCCTAACAAAACTCAATATTAAAAATACTGAGTTTATAATTTGATTTTGTGTGTATTATGATTATGGCCTCTAGTTGTAAATTTTTGGAGCAAAATATAGGTTTCTTTCATAAAATCCAATAAATTTAAAAGCTTAAGGGCTTTGACCAAATTTGTAGACAACCCTTCCATTAAACTACCTTTTGATCTCACAAGCAATGTAGTAACTTTGCAAATAAGTTGATGCAGAATTGTTTTTAGGGGATTTCTTTAAACATTGTGACCTAACAAGGAAAAAACAAATATAAAAAAGATGAAATGAATAAAATAAAATTTAGGTTTGATGATGGTATTTTTGTACAAAGTCTGCTTTATGTCAAAATCAAATACATTGAGGTTGTCCTTACAAACTTTGATTTTACACTCGGTCTGAATGATAAATTTATGATTCATCAAAATGGAAACATGGGATCAGAAATCAGGTTTTGGCATTACATAAAGTAGAGTATTATTTATGACTGAACATAGAATGGTTGTTTTAGTAAAGAGGTAGGCTCGGAACAGTTCAGTACGATTGACTTGGCAAAAAAAAAACTTACATCAGCCCGTGACAGGAAACAGGTGATGACTTCTCCAATGTAAGCTCCAAAAACTTTAAAGCCCAAGCCAATATTTGTTCCCCAAACTGCATTTCTGGGCATTGATCATTGATCCAAGTATTGGGTAATCAAATTGCCTCTATTCATTCTCTGAAGTGGTTAATTTATATAGACAACCTAGTAAATCTTTGCTTATTTCAGTTCATTTATGTTCTCAGAAGGAATGTTGAATAAGTCTAGGAAGCTTGCCATTAGAAGTATGGCATACCATAGATAGAACTCGCCTGAATTTAATTTCAAGGATACTGGCCTGTTTGTTTACTTAACCAAAGATATCTTTTATGTTTTACTTTTACAGGAGGCTCTCGTAAATCTGTATTGCAAAAATCTGGACACCTGAAAATCCAAACTAATGTTTGGAAATATTAGCTTTTTTTTAAAACACATCTTTATTGAGTATTTTAGTGATTGACCCCTCGATCGACGTGAGATTGTATGAAAAGCGTGATGTTCAAGCCAGACGATGCAGTGTGTTGATATTTTACGTGATGATTTTTTTATTTACATTGACAATATTCATTTACTGCGAAGCGACAATATTTATCTATTGTAACGTATTGGAATAGGCTTACAACGCCTTGGAGTTGTTTTTCAACTTAATTGTGGTCCCATATTGCATTGTGTGCATCACAGTACTATAAGGTGATGTTTCAGTGTGTTAATAGTTATTTGAGTGTTGAGTGAGTAAAGTTGTCTCATGAGTGAAACACAGTTGGCTCCATAAGCTTACTGAGAGCGACAATTTTTTTGAGGAAGACAATGTGCTTTACTCTCGAAATACGTCATTTTCCCCTCAACTTCAATAATAAATATCCTGACCATAAACCTTTATTTTATTAACTTAGCAATGAAAAGTATCCATTTTGTTTCATTCTGCTATTAGCCCCTGCATCTGGGTAGCTGCAACCATGCAGACATCAGTGATCAGCTGATTGTTGCAACGTTCTTATATGCTTAATTCTTAGTGTCCTCACAACTGATTGTTGTTAATGTTATTCTCATTTGATTATTCCTGCCACTAAATCAGCTGTTAGCGCCTGCATTCGTTGAGCTGCAGCACATTTGAATGTGTGCGTGGAAATTTGAAAGTGCTCTAATTTTTAAATTACTGTATTGATTTCAATGTTATTCTTATGGTTTACTTTGTCTCCCGCTGGGAGACACAATAATTACTTTACTTGCGCTGGGAGACAATTATTTTACTCTCTCATTATAAAGAGTAAAAAACGTCCAAACATAGCAGGTGGGAAAAAAGTGTTTATTTCGCTGTACATAATTGGCAGCTAAGCCAACTTATAGCTAACTTTGGAAAATCGGAATTTTTAGAAATCCGCATTGTCTGTCTGCCACATTAGTTCGGATTTTCGAGAGTCTACTGTAAAGCCTGTTTTGATTTGGCAAGGGTGTCCTGTTTACTTTAAAAAAGGGGTCTCTTAAAGTAAATTTTATCGATAGAGAAGGAAAGTGGAGGGAGAGGCTTGTGGGCGTTAGCCCAACATTAGGAGACTGTCAGGAAGTTTAGGAGGTCGATAGGGCTGTATTAAACTCAAAAACAAAATGGACGCCTCCTACCGCCGCTGTTGACGACTATGCTGAGTGGGAATTACTTTGTCATTCTCTTTATTTGGTGAAAAAAAATTAAACCTGCGTATATTCATTGACAATTAATTACATTAAACCTTAATGAGAACAATCATGAGCAACGGTGTAGTACGAAAACCTTTATTACAGAACCCTTTTTGATTAAAGAAGATCGTACTAATGTCCATGTGGAAGAGAAAAGTGACTCTGAAATTTTCTCTAAAATTGCAGAAACCTTGTCAGAGATCAGAAGTGAATTTTTTATTTTTTTAACTTTGGGCAACATTATCGTCGGCTACTACAGACAGCTGACCACTCTTCTCTCCAACATGGACAATAGTACGATCTTCTTTAATCGAATAATGCCATTTTCATACGGCACTGTCACTCATTATTGTTTTCCACTCAATATCTGATGGATTAAAGAAGGTTTCATTTTTTCACAAGGAGAAAGTGAACAGCAATGTATTTCTTATTCAGCATGATTGTAATGCGCAGCCGGGGGCACTGCAGCTTGAGGCAGCCATTTTTTTTATCGAGGTATAGGGCTTCATACACCAGCTTACCCTGTGGACCCTCACCATATTTTGACATGACTCCTAATGAGTCTATTCACCCTATGCCTAAGTCAAAACGCCTCTACCCGTACCTCATCCCTCTGTATCCATAACACACCTGGTACTTGTAGGATCCATTCCAAA
Organism: Flexamia atlantica; assembly: GCA_035578135.1. Taxonomy (NCBI): domain Eukaryota; kingdom Metazoa; phylum Arthropoda; class Insecta; order Hemiptera; family Cicadellidae; genus Flexamia; species Flexamia atlantica. Next base: position 31,785,165 of record JAQJVK010000010.1, read on the forward strand.
ATTTAAATTTCTTAAGTAAATCTGCTTGTAAAAATCATCATTCCTTTCTTAGTATTCAAAAAGTCTCATACAATACACAGGGCTTGTAAAAGGTTATTTTTTTAATTTTTTTGTTATTTTTTTTGCTCTTGGTTATATTTTGTTATTTTTTTTTGGAATTCGGTTATTTTGTTATTTTTTTTGGAATTTTGGTTATTTTTTTATTTTTTTCAACCTCAAGAACTGCTACAAGCCCTGTTTACAGTATTCATCTGTCAAACGATCTCGTAGCAGCATCACAGCAGACGAATCTCATCATCCTAAAATGCGTGAAAACTAAGTCTCGTTGCGTGAAAACCAAGTCTCGCCGTCAAATCTAGGCAGATTTGTGATTAATCTGTCGAGATTTTCTTTTTTACCAAGGTTAAAAATGTATTATCCCCAATATAACGCCAGTTTTCTAATTTTTAGCAGCATTTTTTGTGTACAAAAGGTTATTTTTTGGTTATTTTTTTCTTATTTGAGTTCTTTTTTTATTTTTTTCAACCTCAAGAACTGTTACAAGCCCTGAATACAGTTTGCTCATGAATTCTTCATATTTATGTGTAATCTCAATCTTACTTTTTAACCCTTCAATCATTAATATTTCACTATCAATAATTTCAAAATTTATTGAGCCCTTCTTAAAAGTAGTTAACTGCAATCACAATAACTTACATTTAACTTATTAATTAATTGTTGAAATTTTTATTTTATAATCTGCCACATTGAAAACACTTTTTTTATAGGTGCTGGAAGAAGAAATTCAATGGAAACAAATAAGTGAGGAACAAATCAGCTGTACTGGTTTTATTGTTCTAGTCAGTAATATTAAATGTTTACATTTTAAAATGTAACATATATTTTTAATACATCTATTCTAGAGTAATATAAATCAAATTGTAATTATTAACAAAAAGTGTATTTATCTTAGCTTTATTAGTAGTATTGCTTTAGCCAAAAATGTAAGTTGTTCAAAACAGCTTTTAGAGGAATTGTTTTTAAATGCAAACAAAATACCTAGTAATGAACAAGTTGATGCTTGAGGGACAGAGGATGCTTGATGTTTGTACTGTACAGGTTGACTTTGAATTTAAGAGGTAATGTTCCAAATCACATCAACTACATTTGAATTTTTAAAGCCTAAGTATATAAAATTTTCAAAATTTAGCGTCTACATTATATACAAAAATATTTTGAATTATTGGTACATCATCTTAGAATATATGAGGTTTTTTGGAGTTTCAGATAAAGAATACTAATTTAAGAGGATTATCGAATCAGTGAGATTCTACTGTCTTTTTGTTCACACAACGTTTCACAAATGAATACTCAAGCCACTTAGAAATTAATTTTATTAGACTTAACCGATTCCTTGAATACTAATTGATAAGGAAATCACAAAAAACTTTGATCAAAAACTGAAACAATGTTTTACTGTTTGCATTACAAATTAATACATGGATGATATGTTTTGGTTTAGTTCATAACAGCTGATTCTTACAAGAAACTTCTATAGTAGAATTAATATGATTATGAAGCGCGAGAGGGAGGGAAATTTCACTTATCTTTAGCCAGCGACAGGCAAGACCCTCACGTAAATAAACGAAAACCAACACCAACCAGTATGGTTTGTAAGGCCCTGCCAGTTATGTCATTGGCTGGAGTGTTTTGGTTTTTTTGTCACGATGTAGTTTCCCATTGCATCAGTCAGTTGGTTTGTTGATGTTGTAATCTTGTTCTAAAAGTTTATTGATTGCCCGGTATGTAGTGACAGTGAGACTAATGAACTTTCGGAGATTTCTGAATTCCTCGCGTGCTTCTGTCTGCCTTCGGGGGGTTGGCCTGTTGTTGGCAAATGATAAGTAAATGAATTACCCCCCTCTACTGCTTCATAGTTGTATTAATTCAAGTATAGTTGAATCACTTGATCATCTGTTATTATTTCTTCCCTTACCCTTGAAATCTGGCTCAATCCACATTTCTTTGTAAACACCAAAGCTTCACCATGTCCCTCAATACTTCTAAATGTGACAGTCGTAAATTAAATAGTGTATGGTACTCATTAATATCTGTTTTCTATATAAAAGAAGAAATTTATTATTCTTTAAAAGTTTTTAGAATTTAAGAAATTTTAACATTTATTTATGGTTTTTGCAGTTTTTATGGCACTCTTCATCATGAAATCACCTACCAAAATTTAGCACCTGAGTCCAAAGGAAGTAAATTTTCTCAATTCCTTATTCTCTAACTCTGATGGATTTCAAGATTTTTTGTATCCCTTTCTTGATGTTAGCAGTAGTCAATGCTCGGTACCACCTTCTCTTTACTAAAGTACCATTATTGATAACTGATGGTCAGATGTCAGTACCAGTAGTACTGGAACCTAGTATAGTGGTAAACGGTGGGAGTAGCAAGGTGTAAAAGGTGATTGCATGTAATCTGAGGAAACTAAGGCTTAAATCAGTTTTGGAAAGCCATACAGTATGGAAACTTGCCCATCATCCAACTCCTCAGATAAGGGCGAGGAAATATGTGACAAAAAGATTTTCCAGAGATGCGATACAACTGAGAAATTTGTCAGACACAGTCCAGCTGCTGTTTGATCGAGAGATTACATGGCCAAAACTATGGAAACATTTTTCAGGCATAATATATGATCTAAAATAACAAAAAGAGGGTTGAACGTAAGAGAGGATGAGGCAAAAAACACATCACTTGCATGTTGACTGAGTTAAACAACATTGCAGCACCACCTAGTGGATTTTACTAAATATTGATGTTTCCTATACAAGTTAGTTTAAGTCCCCCATCATATTAAAACTCTGTAGTTTTTAACACCTGTATATGAAACACTGCTGGTGCCCATGCCATGTGCATTTATTTTCTGTGGATCCAAAAGAGCTAAGTTATAGAGATGATGAACCTTAAAAGAGTGTTCAAATTAAAATCGTATTTAAGTATTTATTCATCATATGTACATGCCCCACAGTAACTAATGTATGATTTTATGGGATACTAGCAGATATACCCGCAGCTTTGCCCGCTGCGGGCGAACATAACTTAATTCAACATAACATAATTCGTGCGGGGCATAACATAATTAAATTATATTATGCCTTGTGCAATTTTTAGGAATAATTAACAAATGGACTGATTTATTTGGGTCATGTGCGTGCAATTAAACCCTTAAGATGCAGCTGATAATTCCACTCTAGATGAAAATGAGAAAGTGTAACGCTTCCTCTAAACATATTCCCCTCATGATTAGCAAATGATATAAATTAACTTCCTCCAATTTCCCAATACAGAGAATGAGGACAACCCGGAATATAAAACAAAGAAGACACTAAGGATGGATTTTCGACTTGACATCAATCTGAATTTAGCACGTTATTGAAAATAAACCGAAAACTGTAAGAAAAAGTAGGAGGTAAATATCTTGGCCAAATACTTATTTCCCCAAAAAGTTTCTCATTAAATTTTTAAACTTTATTCTCTCAGTAGATTAGTTATCGTACCTTTTCTGTTCCCTGAAAATATTCTACAGGACTCCCATCCGTAGTTAGGAAAAACTAAAATGGCCGCCATTTTTAATTTTTTCAAATAATCTATTTTAGCCGTCTGAGAAAGAATATTTTTAAAACCTTTATTTTTTTGCATCTAAAGCCTATAAAGAATAATTGTGCCAAGTTTCATGGCCCAAAGTCGTGTGGTTTTTGAGAAATTAAGCTTTGAAAGCTAAAAGTGGCTGCCATATTGTATTTTATAATATACCATGTTTAGGCTTTCAGAGAAAATATTGCAAAATCCTTTCTTAGTACGCATCTAGAGCCTGTAAGGAATATTTGTGCCGAGTTTCATGGCTCTAAGCCTTATAGTTTTTGAGGAACTGTGATCAGTCAGTCAGTCAGTCAATGGGTTTTGGCTTTTATACTTATAGATGTGACTCAATTTAATGCATTTGCAAATAATGAATTCCATTCCAACAAAACCAGGGTTTTTAACCCTTGAACAAGCATTTCGCTGATAAAACGGCAGAGGGCGCTTGCGGAGTTTCACTGAATCGCACAAATTTAGCCGATTTTACATGTTTTATAGCAAAATATTGTATTTAAATGTTGACAAACCTCATTAGGAATCACAATTCATAGTTGATACAATTAATTGTTCAACGTAATAGGTGTAATATTTCAACTGAACATGGTAAGTAATTTTCTAGTTTAAAAGAGGCATCACTGTCTGTGTTATTAGAGAGGGCGCTCCGCAAACTTACACGGCATCACTAAATTGCAAATAACAAAGTACCAAGGGGGGTGGGGGTATAAATAGCTTTATGGGATTCCTGAAATGAGGCATGTGATGTACAGAGCCAGACACGACTGCTGACGCCCATTATGCCTGTTTATTTTGATTAAGAAAACATGTGCGGAGGAAAACTCCACATGCGCCCGCTCAAGGGTTAATAACACTTCTTAAACATTTTAAAACCTTCACTGCGTTACGAGTAACCGGTTAGTCGTGCCGGCCATTACCTAGAGTGCGGCGGCTGAAATTTACGAGCATTCCTCAGGTGCGTTTTGCGTTTCTTGGTTATTTGTAATGCGAATGCGATCGTTATACATTTTATATCCCCGAATTCATATTTTTTCAGAGAATAAAATTTTACTGTTAACTCTACACGAATAACCGGTTATTCGTGCCACACAGTGGTTATTTTTGTATCATTAAATTCAGTTTTTTGATGTTATTTTATAAAACGAAATATACACATTTTATACTTTTTTTCTTTTGTCTTTTAAATATTCTATTAGCATTCCCTGCATCATTTACTACTGAATTCGTCAATTTTTATAATCTGTACAATAAAATACGGTTCTTAGTTTTTCATGTTTTCTTCCTGGAATGACGTCTGAAACAAATCCTAAGCAGCAGAATGATAAATGAGGTCGTTTTAGTTTCTGTAATGGCAACTAGAGTGCTCTAGCTTCACCCCCAGCTGATATATCCCGTGGGAAATGTTGGCTTTGCCACGAGTAACCAGTTACCTCTGACGCACACCAACTCAAAAAATTCTCCAGGTTGCATTGCAATGAGAAAATATACTTCTTGTTTCTATTGGTAATACTTACCATTTGCTTGCTTATTATTCTCCAATTACTTTATACTGAAAGATAAATTATTATTGTATATAGTTATTGGATGTTGTATCTTGGAATTACAGTAAAACTGATTATTAAAGGAATGAGGTTCACCTTCCTGATATAAGGTTGATTAAGTACAAGCACAGTGAAGCTTTACTTTATATAGGAATAAATAATATAAACTAAACCATTTATCTTCTTGTTGCTAATATTTTAAGTATATAATATATTCTTATAATTGTTGAATGTGTTATGGTGTTAAGAAAAATGTGTTTGTGTTTGAAGAAAAATATATTTGTTTAACTGTTAGCTTTTTATCCTTCGATTATAAATTTTATTTTTTGTTAAATAAATATATCACTGACAAGTTTGTTTTGTATTTGACCTTTCTGGTATGTCATAGAAAATCATGAACTTAGGAATACCCCATTAATCGTTGAAACATCTCCAGGCTACCGTGACCAAAGTTTACCGTGAAGGTTTAAAATAAAATATTACTGCATCTAAGAGATGCGATTTTAAGGTAGCAGAAATAAACACATAATTTTATCAACAACTGAGGTTTATTAATATAAATAATTCAGTAATAAAGGTTTTATGATACATTACCATCAGTCTTATTACCATCAGTCTTATGTGTTACACATATATTATATGTTAATTTAAAAAAAAACATGTAGCCTACTTTTCATATCTGTTATTATATTAAAATTAAAACTAAGCGCAACAACAAGGAAGTAATACTTGCCGGCTAATATATTAAAAAAACCAGTAATAAATGTCAATCAGCAAAAATATGGTCAATGATACATTTAATAAATTGCAAATAATAAGTTATATTTTATTCTTAATTGATAAATATTAATAATTTTCAAGAAGTTATAGCCTGTTATTGGAATTCCGTTGTGCTCAAAATATTTCAATGGCATATTGAAATATATCAAAGGTTTAATCAATTAAAGCAATGCATTCAAAAATTAATAAATTATCAATTGGGGTATGAGACAAAATATTGATATAATTTGGGACAGAAATAGTACTGGGCAAAATTACATTTACAAAAAAAAACTAATAATTATTCTATAACAACAGGACATTTCTTATAACTTTATTCAAAAGCAATACTAAACGGAACAGTGGGGTGTATATAGATTATCTTTTGTGGTGGGGGCATCGCAAAAAAAGCACCCCACATATCAAGGAGGGGTGCTCGATCTCCCAAGAAAAATTTCATAATTTTTGAGGTACAGATCTGTTCAGCCTAGAAGTCCTGTGGGATGCGCATGCGCAGTGAAGATTTCCCCTACCGCGAGACTCAGTACAGTCAAATCCCGAAATAACTCATCTGTCAAAACATATGATTCTTTGTTTGCATCAATATTTGTAATGTTGTCATAGGCCATGTGGGATTTTAATTTGACTATACACAGCCGATGAAGGAAAAACAGTGGTGGGGGTATTCTCCATCTCTCTCGCACTTCCACCCCTACAAGACTTCCTGGCTGAATAGATCTGTAAATGGTTAGTTTCAGACTATTTTAGAAGTGCAATTTTAATTTGAAGCAAACTTCTAATCTGCCCATGTGTTGAAGTGTTTAAACGTTTATAGTACAAATTTTCAATTGAATATACTTCTAAACCTATCTATATTTAGACCAAAAGTTTGGAAGTTTGGAGCAAAATGGTGAGTTACACATTTTAGCCGATTTAATTAGTTTTTAACCTCATTTGGGCATTGAAAAGTTTTGGAGCAGGCTAGAATAACCTGAGCCCAATCTAATACCAAATCCAACGTCCATCAAGTGCAACGAGAAAACTGAACAAATTACTGTACAAGATAAAAAAGCTGCATTGCATTGCCTCTTAAATCTAAAATCTTCATAATTCTTTCTCGTATGTTTACTTGGCGTCATTTTTTCAAATGAGATTAAAGTAAAATTAAATCAACTGCCAGTACGAAGAGAAAATACAGAAAACACTGGGGGTAAATGTAGAATATTCTATATAGTAAGAATTAATCTGTCCTATAGCACATGGTGGGGTGAAGAGGGGATGCTCCCATTCCCAGATTATTAACCAATCATAACTCTTAGTTTTAAATATGCCCAAATAAGGGAAGTGACTCATCGCAGCAAAATCTAGCATGATATTTGTTTTGCATTAGTGATGCGCAGTTCGATTCTTTTTGGTGAATCGAATCATTTGAATCACTCAGTTCCAAAGAATCGAAAATTGAATTGATTCTTTTGATTCATTTGACTCACTATCCACTGCTTACCAAATAACGTAGACTTCAACCGGTTTTTTGAAATATAAAGTGGTTTTTAAATGTTTAATTACAATTAATTTTATGGTAAATCAAAACTATTTCTAACCTAAAATTGATTGGTTTAGATGCTTTTTTAAACATTAAACCATATTGCTAGGTATAAAGTCAATGATTAAATTTTTTCCTGTCTCCTTTCTTAACATTCTCTACCTGTAACGTTCTTCTCCTCTCTACCTCCCTAACCACCCCCTCACCCTTTTTCCCCTTCCTCCCCCCCTTCGTTCCGCGCCCTGACTAATTCGTTTACTTTTGTAATCTGTATCCAATTACGTCTTTATTATTATTAAGTTATTAAGAACGTAAGGATGGCAATTGTAATTTTTATGTGTTTTTTCTCTCCAAACACATCAATGCAATGCTCATTCCTTTGCCCTTCACGTAATTAGACTCAAAACTCAATAATAATTGACTGACGTGCAAAATTATGAACAAAACTGGCGCGTCGTCTGGTGCATGTTTTTTTGCAACCGATTCGTGCCACGAATCGATTCTTTTGAAAAAATAATCATGATTCATTTCATTCACTCGGCAAGTCGTTCAAATTGAACGATTCGTTCGCGAATCGCACATCACTATTTTGCATGTTCAGGCAAATATCTGGCTTATTTCTGTTTACTCTACCTTTCCTTGGAAGCTAATTTACATAAATTTTTGTTTTGAATTCTGTATGAATTAAGAAAAATTAAATATGGTAAATTTCTCCTCTCCAAAAGTTGTACCAAGTTTAAATTCAAACCCCGTGTGCTACTCAATTTACACACTGACTGATTAGTCCACCAAGTCCAATAAAAAAAGTCCAAACGTCCATCTTCTCTTTTTAAAATTTATATAACAAACTTTTAACACTTAAATCTGTAAATAACACCTAATTGCTCTTTTATCACAAAAAACACACACACAAATTATTTTCTTTCTTCCATGCTGCCTGAGTTGACGACCTTGGGATTGCTGTACCCCTTAGATAACCATGTTGTGGCTCATCAGCTGGCTGCATACCTTCCCTCTGATCAGTTGATGATGTTGCAGGGGGGATAATTTGAAGCGTTTATCAATGTTGTGTTTGCACTTATTTTATATTATTTTATGTTTTACCCAAAGTATTAACTTCCCACATTTAGTTAATTACAGGGCCGGAACTAAAGGGGGGCAGAGGAGGTACCTGCCCTGGGTAGCAGATTCTAGGGGTCGGCAAAAAATGAAGAAAAATAGTTGAAAATGCATTAATTATTAATGAACTTTGAAAATTGTACATGAAAATCGGAGAAACACTCAGTCTCATAGTTTCAGATCCTAATTCTTTTTTACTCTAAAAATTAAGGTTTCATTATTTGTGAAGGTTTCATTATTTTCATTATCAAAAGAGACCACTTTTTTCATTTAATAGCATTTGTTCATGATTCATTTAAGTTTTTAAGTTGCCAGAGGTGAAATTGAAACTCCAAAAGTGTTGGATGCCAGGTTTCAAGAATGTGTTGAATTCAAAAATTTGACAAGCTGCCAATTTGGATTGAAACATGCTAGAGACCCCCAACCTCTACCATTCGCCTATTTTTTTTTTAATGTTCTTTAATATGAGTGGTCACTGAAAAGGGGTTTGAAAATCATTTGAAAATTTTGAGTTGCCCCCAAAATCTCCTATTTCTGGGGGACACTCAAAATTTTTGGTAAACGTCAAAAAATAATTTGGGACAAGTTAGTATCATTCCCCTAAGGTTAATTGTTTGTCCCAAAAAAAAATATAAATAAATAAATAAAAATAAAATTAAATAAAGAGAGGGAACGGACTTTTTTTACACACTGTATTATAACCAGTTCAAATCGATTTTAAAGTTCAACCATATACATTTTAAGAATTTTTCCTGAGGGCTTAAAGACAACATGTTCTTGATGTGTTTAATATGAAATTAATTTAAATTAATATTTTAGTAACCTTGTTAAGTCCTATCATAATTTGTTTTACTGTTTAAAAAAACCAAGTGTAATTTAACGAGGATTGATGGAAGACCCAATTTATTAGATGTGTTAATCAGCTTTGTATCAATGTGTTAAAAGATATATCCATGAGTAAATGTGCAGTGGGGGATTGTCAGAATAGTGGTTTGGGGCTAATAAAATATTAACCCGTTTCTGATCCCAGTTGTAAAAAACTACTCTTTATCTTAAGTAAACTTAGTAAATGGATACATCTATTTGATTTGCTAATCCCTAGGCCCAATAATTTTATACACAATTGTCACTGGCGAGGTCCTCCATGGAAAGTTTTTTGCTCCAATTCAAGTTATTTTCTTAATTTAAAGTTTAAATGGCAAGTAAGCCATTCACTTATTGTGAAGATTTATTCTAAGTAGGCCTAATTCAAAAATATAATTCTCTAACGCAAATTTGTATTTTTCTTAGTAGCTTCTGTTGCATCCAGAGATGTTTATTCCTCTATCCAGGGATTTTGGCTAGAGTCCACAGCATTTAATAGCCTCCAGCCACATTCACTGGTTGACAGGATTATATTCAGTTGATACCATACTAACTACGAGTATAATAAGAGTTAGTAGCTACTAATTTACGATTTATTTTGGTCATTAACTGATTTTTTCTTTAAAACTTGTGTATTGTTTAGTAAATTATTTCCATGGTAAGTTTATCCATGGAGTGGGAGCAAATAAGATCAGTCTTTATAAAGTCATTAATTCTCCGAGTATCAATAGAACCCCTAAATATTTACCAGCAATCATTTTAAGAGGCAAATTTATTTTGCTGCAGATTTATCAACTATTTTAAACGCTTTGTTTACCAATTGGCTTTTTGCAAAGTCATTTAATGGTTTGTAAAGAGCAAATTCATTTGTGCTATCTATCATACGTCTTTTGGCATTTGTAGGGTTTTATTTATTCTATAATACACAAAATTAATTTGAAATTACAGTAATTAATTTGTCTCTAATTTTATTTGTGTCAAATAAAATATTGATAGTTTTATATCCTATTTTATTCATTTATTTAAAAAACAATCAAAAAACATTTCAGAGAAAGTGGCAATAAAATTAAAAGACAAATGCTTTAACTATATCTAAAATTATTAATCATGTACGATAATAATAGGCCTATATGTGCAATCACTACAAAAAAAAATAAAAAATAATATTCAATTGCTCAAAAACAAATTGCATTATCGGTAAAATAACTGGAAAACAAATTAAACGACAGTGAATCATGATGCAAAATATTTTATCCAAGCATATCATGTAACGTTGAGATAACATAAAAAAACATGCAAACGGTAACCTATCGAAGAAAATTAGGAATCAACAAACCTACAGAAGAGGTAACGAATTTTTCCTTGAAGGAACTTGCTTGAGCAAAATCAACTAGTACAGAATCACAAAACATTAATTTTTACAATGACTATCTGAAATATAATGGAACCCAATAGATTATTTTGCTGCACATAACATAATTGAATTGTAAATATCTTTATTGTTCATTATACTCACTTTTACATTACACACAATATCAGTACATTTTTACACTGATATTACAATAATTGTCTTTAAGTTAATTAATAAAATACAGTATTTGACATTTGAGACATGTTTATTGTCAGCCAACACAAAACTGAATGAATTACATAATAAAAACAATAACAAAGTTAAATCATATGCAGGAACAAAACACCTGATTGTATACTTTACTGTCATCTCCCCTTCACAAATCAAGACGGTTTGGAATCCTCCTGAATCTCGGGCTACGCCTTAAGGTTGATGAGGGATTCGGATTCAAATCATCAGAGTGGATGACTGATTTGAAACAGAAGATTTATCCTTTCTAAGGAACCATCCATTTCTTCTGTATTTTCGTCCGTCTTCTGTTTCAATTATGTAGGAACGTGGTTCTGGGCCTGGGCCAACTCTGATTACTTTACCTGAGAGCCAATATCTAGGTCGTAGCCTGAAGAAAATTTTGTCACCAGTTTTAAATTCCTCTGGATCTTTCTTTCTTCTGTCACAGAAAAATTTTTCTCGCCTTTTGATTTTTTTGATCTGGTTTGATACATTCTTCACCACACATGGAATGAGGAGTTGGTTTGTAGTTGGCATCAGAGTCTTTGTTCTTCGGCTCATTAGCCACTGAACTGGAGAGCCCAGATTTCCTCTTGGTGCATTGCTATGGTGGAGAAGCGCAAGATATATATCAGATTGCTCCTCTTGACATTTCATGATGAGATTCTTACCCTCTTGGACGTATCTTTCTGCTAAGCCATTAGACCTAGGAAAGGGAGGAGATGAAACTCTGTGCTACAACTTCCATTCTGAAGCAAATCGAGTAAACTCAACTGATGCAAAACAGGGCCCTCCATCAGTTCTCAGTTCATCTGAAATACATGAGTTGAGAAGTATTTCTTTAGTTTAGTGACAACAGAGACACTACTTTTGTTTCTTAACTGTTCACATTAAAAATATCCAGAGTATGAATCAGCGACAACCAAGAAATCTTTCCCTCCATATTCAAAAACATCAGCTCCAACGTACTGCCAGGGTCTATGTGGTACATTTCTTGAAGAATAATATCTTGAGGTTTGTCTCGCTGATACTTATTACACACTTTACATCTAGATATAAATTGTTCAAGATCTTTTTCCATGTTGATCCAATACACATAGTCTCGAGCAATTTCAATTGAACTTTGAATACTTTTGGGGGGCCGATGAATATTTTGCATTATTTCTGATTTCATTTCACTAGGGATAACTATACGGTTGCCCTTAAACAAGACGCCATCGTAACAGCTCAAATCCTCTCTAAAGGCAAAATACTTAGCCAATTCCAGTCTCAAAGCAGAATGATCATCAGGCCATCCATTTAATATAGTTTCCTTCAGTTTTGAGAGCTCGATGTCTTTGGCTGTAGCCGTTTTAATTCTTGACACTGCATCAGCAGTCATTGGAATAAGGATCTGTATATTAAAACTATGAGGTTCTTCATCTTGATTGTTATTGTAACAATCTCTGCTCAAAGTGTCAGCAAGATGAAGTTCACAACCCCGCTTGTATATTACCTTGGGCCTGTATGGCAAAATCTCCAAACACATTCGTTGAAGTCTTGGGACAAAGGTTTCTTGAAGATAGCTTCAAGAGGTTTATGATCTGACTCTATAGTTAATTCCTTGCATTCCCAAATATAATCGTGAATTTTTTTGCAAGCAGCCAGAATCGCAAATGTCTCATTTTCTAGTTGACTGTAGTTTTGCTGCGACTTTGTTAGTGCTTTGGAGTTATATGCTACAGGCTGTCCAGATTGCAACATAACAGCACCAACTGCATAACTGCTTGAATCAACCGAGAGTGTTTAGCAGAATTAGGATCATAATAGCGAAGCACAGGCGGTATTTTTAGTTTTTCTTTTAATTTGTTGAATGATTCTCGATGCTGTGTATCCCAAATCCAGGCAGCATCTTTCTCTGTTAGCGCTATGAGTGGCTGTGTATCGACTGAAACATCTGGTATGAACTTGGACAATATGTTACACAACTCAAAAACCTTTGAAGTTCTGCTAAGCACATGGGTTCCTTCCTCCTTGAAATTGCAACTACTTTATCGGGATCAACTTGTAATACTCGATCGGATACAATGTGACCAAGAAACTTCACAGACTCTTTAGCAAAAATACACTTATCTTTGTTTAGTGTCAGGCCTGCTTTACTCAAAGAAATATTTGACACATCAAGGCCATTTACCAAGGTAGCAAGGTGAATATTCTTTGAATCAAAATCGAACAATAACGCCTAGGTTATAAAACCTGTGTGGGAGCACTTGATCGAGTAAACATATTTTTAGTCTCGCAGTGAGAGAGAAATGCCTGGCCGGCTACCAGTACCACCTAATTCGAACTAAACACATAATCAAAAAACAATCAAACGAAGATGTTGTGGTCCGTGCGCCGATGACACATGAAAACGTGGTCCGTCGGGATGACGTAGTTGAAACGTGGTCCGTCGGGCTGCGACACCGCAAATAAGTGCAGCCCGACGGACCACGTTTCAACTACGTCATAATCAAAAAAGACAAGAAACAAATACGGGGTTTCATTTAAGAACCAAACAACTATGGAATTCGTAACAATTACAACAATTGATTTTGTTAGTTATTATTGGCTTAAAGATACAAATAAAAGAAAATAATTTAGGAACCAACAAAATCGAGTATATGTACTCATTTTAAAGATACCTCATTTGACTCTACAAAAACGATGTACTGAAAACAGTGATTAATAATAAAAATAAGTTCCTCTTACAAATAAGTTCCTCTCAAAATAAGTTCAGAAAAATAGGGCCCCTAGTATATAATGCCCGTTTAGGGATTCATTTTTAGAATGAAATACATTCTCGTAGGGTTATTACAAATGATGTTCATGATTTAAAGCATACATAAAATATAGTTTTATTAGTCATACAAAGTAATCAAATGGTTGAAATTTAAGAAAAACTCAAAAATTGTTGTCACAAGTGCTCAGAACTATATAAATGTTCGATATATATGCGAACCTCTTGTGACACAACAAATGTCAATCCTGTACTCAAGCTCTTGCCATACTTTGATCTGAGTGTCTTGATCGATTGTTTCAATGGCATTGATAATCCGTTGCTGGATATCAGGTATGCTCTCCGGTAGCGGTGGTTTTTACACCTTATCTTTGATGTATCCCCACAAGAAAAAAATCACATGGGGTGATGTCCGGAGATCTTGGAGGTCAGTTCAGGACTATCCGAGGTTCAGGAGAGCCTCATCATTCGGACCAGCGCGCCCGATCCACCTCTCAGGCAGCAAATTGTTCAGTTCAGCCCTATCCAAGTGGTAATGTGGAGGTGCACCATCCAATTGCAGAATAAAATAAAAATGGTTACCAGGAGGATCTTCATCAAACCTGGTCCTAAAGTGTCGTTGCACATCTAATAACTGATTGGTTAATGTAATCATCCAACACGCTAAAAGCTTTCCCGTCTTCAATTTCAGCCATTACACAACACTTTCAACAATTGACTTAACAAATAGCTGATACGCTCCCAAACCAATGTAAATAAAACATTTAGAGTTTTTCTCTCCAATGGTATCAACTGAAATAATCTTAAAACAAATATACCCAGCAATATTTATAATCAATATCATGAACATCATTTGTAATAACCCTGTATACAAAAAATAAATTTATGGTTTGAAGCAAAATAAATAGACGTGATTTGAAAAGAATAAATAAACAATAAACCTCACATAAATTTTAGTAAATAAATAAATAATGTTTTTATTTTCAAGCGTTCTTCAAAGTTTACACTCTGCTTTACAAGACAACTTACGTCAAATATACATATAATACAAAAGAACACTAAATAAACAGTAAAATAACAACTTAAAAAGATAGGTCTTTTATTTTTTTCTTAAATTGAATGTAGCTGCTGCCCTTGATGGTCGGAGGCAGCGCATTATACATGTCAGGCCCAAAAAATGAAAAAGGTTTTTTCCCCTTTTCCAATCTAACTCGCGGGAGCTGCAATTGGCAGTTCTGCCTGGTGCTTCGGAGGCTCACATCGCTTCGGTAAGCCAACTTCCTCCCCAGATAAACAGGCCTTCCTGACAGAAGAACCCTGTGAACAAGTTTTGCGGTTTGATTTTTCCAACATTGGACAATGCCCTGTACTTCAGCTCTTTCTCTGAAATCACTGATATGATCGAATTTTTTGACGTTGAATACAAATCTCAGTGAGGCATTTTGAAGCCTTGTGAGGAGTGTGATGTTTTCACGGGAGAGACTATTTCCAAAGACTGGGATTGCATAATTGATAGTTGGAAATATTGTGGAGCGGGTGATCTCTAGTTTAGCTGATTCAGGTAGGATGAATTTCAATCTGTACAAGGTTTTTAACTTGCAAGTAACAGTTCTACGAATGTGACTAACATGATGTGAAAAACTGAGGTTTGAGTCCAATAGAACTCCGAGAACTTTCAAAGAGCCACACTCAGGTAAGATCTTTCCATCCAAGACCACACCAATCCTTCCATTGCCTGAGCCCACGCCATCCCGTGAAACCATATGACCAAAGCGCATTAAGGAGCATTTCTGAGGATTTAGCTAAAGGACATGATCTTCAGACCATTCTTTGATTTTGCACAAGTCATAAGTGATTTTAGATACTGCTTCTGACTGCTGGGAGGGAGGGTATGAAAGAAGCAACTGTGTGTCATCGGCATAAGAGTGGAGAGAACAAAACCTTAGCTGGTCCCCAATGTCTGCCGTGTATATCACAAAAAGGATCGGTCCCAAGCAAGATCCCTGGGGCACTCCCGAAGTTCTGGGCAAAACAGAAGAACACATACCATCAACCTTAGTCATCTGACTTCTATCGTGAAGAAATGATGAAAACCATTTGATTGAAGAGTGATCAAACCCAAAAAACTTAAGCTTAGCTAATAACATTTTGAAATTTACAGAATCGAAAGCAGAAGAATAGTCAAGTGCAGTTAAGAGACTGCCAGAACCTTTGTCTCTCGCAATGTATAATTCGTCAACCAGATTGAGAAGTGCAGTAGTAGTACTATATCCTGCCCTAAAACCGGACTGTGTATCTGGAAGGATACCATTTGTCTCTAAAAAAGAAACCACCTGTTCCGAGACAACCTTCTCAATTATTTTTGACATCACAGGCAGGATGGAAATGGGGCGAAACTGAGAGACATCAGCAGAGTTAGCTGTTTTTGGGACTGGTATCACAACACTTCGCTTCCAACGTGATGGAAAATGGCCAGAAAGCAAAGATATATTAATCAAATGTGTTAAAGCTCCTAAACAGAACGAACTTAAGCTCCTGATCATAGTGATGGATATTCCATCAGTACCAAAGGCAGATGTGGTGATACCATTCATGAACTCTTTTATCTTGTTCTCTGAAACGGGACTGAAAGTGAAAGACTCCTTCGATTTCACAGATCGGTTTGTTTCGTAGAAGCCTAACCTATCAGGACTGATATCTAATCCACCTCCAAGTGAAGAAAAATACAGATTCAAATCATCTGGATGAATAGTACACTTCCTATCCGTGTTGGAGCCAATTACTCCACCACTGCGCAAGGTAGACCAGAACTTTTTGGAGTCCCTCACATTTAGGTTGGACTTGAAGAAGACCCTCTTTGCTCGCCGTATAGCTACGTTCAGCTGATTTCTGGCCCTACAGTATTCAGTGCGAATTGAAGGACTTTTAGAATTAAGGAACTTTTTAATCCCTCACGTACCACGCAATAGCGTTCCACACTTATTGTTATATCATTGTGAGGTGTGAAAAGTAACTAAAACACTTTTGGTGTTCCAGTGAAAGGAGGGTACTCCTCGTGAAACTTTAGTAAATTACAATCATAAGCTCACATTTTTGGGCTATCAACAGGCATAGCCTAAACTTACAGTGGAACTCCAAAAAATTCTGCAAGATTGAGACTGTTACGTGGCCAGATTCTCAAACATTCGGATTATCCAGGAACGATTCGGATTTTAGTCAAGAGCCATCATTGACTTAACAAAAAAGTAAGATTTTATTATTTTGCAAATTTACTCCCGTCAATTTAACCGTCATTAGAATAATTGGAGCGATTTTTTTACAGCCATTCCCGTCTTTCGCAAAATACAAACCTCTTTAATGCAGTTGGTAAATATGCGTACAGTAATTGTCTTTTAAAGCTGTTCGCCTCATTAGAAACATCATTGCCAGTCTGCCGCGATTGGCATAGGCTACTCGTAATTATTTTTACGGCCTTTTGCGTCATACGCAACTTCACACAGAAAGAACTTCATACGCAGGATCACACAGAAAGGAACGAATATCGGTTCTTTTCGCTGTAGTAACAATTCCGTCATCGTTTTCTGGCGATCGGTTAACAAGCACGGTTGTTTTTACTTTAGTTTATAAACAGGTTAGCAAACTTATGTTCGTTTATCTCTTTTATGGCTGGCCTAAAGACGTGAAATTGATTTCAAGAGGATGTACATTGCTTACAAATTATATGGTTATAAGTCGAGTTGAGAATTATACACTTGGTCAACCCCCGTTTCTACGCCACTGATGGGCGTTGAACACAGTGCATGCAGCCCCAAAATACTATCGATTGTCATTCACAACTAAAACCGTTAACATGAACAACGAACTGTTATATTAAACCGTAAACAGATTCTGGACACTTAACTACACTTACAGTACAATAACGTTAATATTCTGGCAAGTGGCGGTGATCGAGACACATAACTAAAAAGCGGGAGACTCCCACAATAGTTGATTCGCTATAGTTGATTCCCACAATAGTTGGTTCACAGCAAAGGCAGCCAACCCTGAGCAATATTAGCTTAAATAATTGTTCACTTTGAAGACAAGTATACCAACCGCTCATACTTGTCAAGAAATTCAATACCGTATACAGATGCAATGCCCTTAGTACAGTTTTATTTTACTTGCAATTGTCGTATAATTTTTTTACATTTAAGCTCGAATATGAGCAAGTGTTGTCTCTTAAGAAATTTCCATACATTATTAAAAATATTTATTTTTTAATGAAGTGTTCTATTTATAAATTCCTACCCTAATCAAAAATCCCCGCCAAATCGCAAATTCCTCTCCAAAATTGAATTTTTATAGCGTGGTTCGCGCTATCAAACCATTCTGTGTACACCCCTACTTACAATAATTTATTTTATTTACATTTTGATCAAATGTGACCAATGAATGTTTCATTTTATTGCCATTTAATCAGAGGTCCTGTCATAAAATGTTATTTATTATTCATTTTATAAAAGGCATATCATAACAGAAACTCTTCATAAGTCAATCTTCCGCATTCCGCATATACCTGCAAGAGAAAGTATTTTAATATCGTATCGTCACGATGAAATACAAAAATACGATAATGTTAAGGATAAAATGAAACAGCACCATCCGAATCGACCGAGTTCTCAAAACAGAGGATAAACAGTCTGCTAAAAAATAACGACCTCAATTCCTCCACCCAGCCGAGCAAACAGGACAGCGCTGGCAATCAACTACCAATGGCCAGGTTTTGAAACCGGTATTAAAATCAAAATCGGTGATCGGCAGCAAAAACCAACGAGTGAGCGGTGGATATTTACACTGCGGGTAAATGAGTCGTTCGGATAAGTGATGCGCGTTCGTCGCCTGTGACAGTGTGATAGCATCAGCCGGCGGGCTGCGAGGCGCTGGCAATTATTAGTATTTGACCGGCCGGGAGAGCGCGGCTGACAGCGGGTTGCCACGGCTACGCCACCGTCCCACCGGCCGGGAGAGCGCGGCTGACAGCGGGCTGCCACGGCCCCGCCACCGTCCCACCGGCCGGGAGAGCGCGGCTGGCAGCGGGCTGCCACGGCCCCGCCACCGTCCCACCGGCCGGGAGAGCGCGGCTGACAGCGGGTTGCCACGGCTACGCCACCGTCCCACCGGCCGGGAGAGCGCGGCTGACAGCGGGCTGCCACGGCCCCGCCACCGTCCCACCGGCCGGGAGAGCGCGGCTGACAGCGGGCTGCCACGGCCCCGCCACCGTCCCACCGGCCGGGAGAGCGCGGCTGACAGCGGGCTGCCACGGCCCCGCCACCGTCCCACCGGCCGGGAGAGCGCGGCTGACAGCGGGTTGCCACGGCTACGCCACCGTCCCACCGGCCGGGAGAGCGCGGCTGACAGCGGGCTGCCACGGCCCCGCCACCGTCCCACCGGCCGGGAGAGCGCGGCTGACAGCGGGCTGCCACGGCCCCGCCACCGTCCCACCGGCCGGGAGAGCGCGGCTGACAGCGGGTTGCCACGGCTACGCCACCGTCCCACCGGCCGGGAGAGCGCGGCTGACAGCGGGCTGCCACGGCCCCGCCACCGTTCCACCGGCCGGGAGAGCGCGCCTGACAGCGGGCTGCCACGGCCCCGCCACCGTCCCACCGGCCGGGAGAGCGCGGCTGACAGCGGGCTGCCACGGCCACGCCACCGTCCCACCGGCCGGGAGAGCGCGGCTGACAGCGGGCTGCCACGGCCACGCCACCGTCCCACCGGCCGGGAGAGCGCGGCTGACAGCGGGCTGCCACGGCCACGCCACCGTCCCACCGGCCGGGAGAGCGCGGCTGACAGCGGGCTGCCACGGCCACGCCACCGTCCCACCGGCCGGGAGAGCGCGGCTGACAGCGGGCTGCCACGGCCACGCCACCGTCCCACCGGCCGGGAGAGCGCGGCTGACAGCGGGCTGCCACGGCCACGCCACCGTCCCACCGGCCGGGAGAGCGCGGCTGACAGCGGGCTGCCACGGCCACGCCACCGTCCCACCGGCCGGGAGAGCGCGGCTGACAGCGGGCTGCCACGGCTACGCCACCGTCCCACCGGCCGGGAGAGCGCGGCTGACAGCGGGCTGCCACGGCCACGCCACCGTCCCACCGGCCGGGAGAGCGCGGCTGACAGCGGGCTGCCACGGCCCCGCCACCGTCCCACCGGCCGGGAGAGCGCGGCTGACAGCGGGCTGCCACGGCCACGCCACCGTCCCACCGGCCGGGAGAGCGCGGCTGACAGCGGGCTGCCACGGCCACGCCACCGTTCCACCGGCCGGGAGAGCGCGGCTGACAGCGGGCTGCCACGGCCACGCCACCGACCCGCCGGCCGGGAGCATGACCTCCAACAAACTCCGCACCTCACTGTCTCCGAGCCCAAATCCGAGCCGCAACCTCGAACTCAATTATTTGTCATCGGCATCTGGTTCAGGCAAAATTGTTAAATATGCCGATGATACGACTCCGCTGTAGTGCAAAATTTCGTTCAGAATTGGAAATAAAATAATTTTGACCTTAATTTAAATGCTCAAAAAGCAAATTTCATCAGACAAATGTCAACATTTTGTCTGGATTATATTTTTAAAATGGCCTACTATGGTCTTTATTGGCCACTTGTTTTATGGTATTGTACTTTGGGGAGGATGTGCTGAAGCGGACTTCCAAAGGTTGATCCGTCTTCAGAAAAGAGCCGTTAGAATAATGGCAAAACTGCTGCAGGTGAGAGAGTCAGTAGGCTGCCCTTCAGGTAGTTGTGACTTCTCACTTTAGCCTCAATGTCCCTAAAATGTGCTGCCCTGAAGCAGCATTTTTCTGCAGATTCAAATGTACCCTGATTCAGGGTCAAGATGTACAGTATTCAAAACTCGAGGCAGGGAACAGTTTAGGTTAGCTCAGAATAGACCTCGAGCGGCCATGAACCTACCCTCTCAAATGGGAGTTAGATTCCAAACTCTCTAAGGGCATAAGGCAAGAGGGAAATAAGAGGAAATTCAAGGCTCGCCTTAAAAATTACTTATTGAACCACACATTTTTTACACTGTGGGCGAGTTCCTTGGCGTTTAGTAGAGATGAGTGCTCTGCGTCTCTGTGGTTATGACTTGTTTTGTTTGTTCATTTACAGATACTGAAATAATATTTAATTTTTGAACGTTTATGTTTTTTTGTTTTATATAGGTGTAACATGATTGGACCACAAAGGACGGAAAGAACACAAAAGTTAGTTAGTTTGAGTTATTACTGGGTTTACCAGACGTCCTGGTTTCCCCCGGACAGTCCGGGTTTTGAGGGCTTTGTCCGATGTCCGGTCCGGGGCTGCTACTTATCCGGGATTTTCCTAATTAAAAAAAAAACTTTTTCTCGAGATTCACGCGAAATAATGCAAAATTTAAACTGGAGTCGTGACTAATTTACAGGCTTTACAGTTATCAGGATATCGTTGAGGTAAAATCTAGCATAAAAACTAAAGTTGCAACTTTGTGGGAGTGTGTCAACAAACCAACCCTCTACTATACTGACCTCTGTCGTCTGTCTAGAACAGTGAGAGTAGTGTTGTGATTTGGGTTAAGTTATTCTTGGGTTAGGTACATATGCAATAGAGATCCAAACCACAGCATAGTCAAATTGAGAAAACCCAGGTTAAGTTTACTCATCATTAATTCTTGCCTGATATTAACGTATAAGTTTGCATTGTACTCAATACTGTATAAGTTATAAGTACGTTATAAGTAGTGCATTTGTATAAGTAGGTCTCAATACTGTTTATAAACAGTTAGTTTCATTTAGTTTAGTTTAGTTTAGTTTCAACAGTTAGTGTCATTAGTTTTTATACATCATAGGTCCTATATTAACCTTGTTATTAATTATTTTGTGGCTTGGATCCTTATTGAGTAAAGAATTTTCCCGATACCCATATGCAATAACGATTTTGTGGGTTGGATAGTTATCGCAAAATTAGTCTTAGTTCTATTGACAGTAATCAAATCTGAAGGTCAACCCTTTTCCCAATATGATATGAGGTTACTCTAAACATGAATACACGTTTTATTATAAAATGCCTTTATTGTACCTGTATTTCTGTACAAAGTTTTATCCCTAACGATACTGACTTGCGTTTATTGAGTAAGGCAGGGAGGGCTGAGGGGGCTCCTGGGGGTGTTTGCACATTGAAAAGTTATACGGGACAAATTTAATTAAACTAAATTATTAATAATTTACCTTCGTCAGCTCAATTTTTATTCTTTGTTACGGCCGTTTCGGCATCATCGTGCCATCATCAGACGTTCCGCGAAACAGCTCAGGGGCTAGGAACATGGATTTCAATTAATTAAACTGTTTACAAACCTCAGAACGAGGTATCTTTGGTAGTGTTCAAGGGGATCATTGGTGGTCGTGGATTGTTGGTTGTGTGGGGAATTAATTATTTAAAGAGGCAGTGGAACCAGAGGGTTAGGGAAAAGTCAAAAATTGGGTCTCTCAATTAGAAATAAGACAAAAAACACAAATAATATTGAAAATTCAAGGAAAGTTCAACTTTTGAGGCCTATTTAGGAGTTGAAACAGGGTAAAGTTGGAGAATGACCTCCGATTAACTTCTAACCTTTGATAATCCCGGGCCAGGGGGTGAGGCAAAAGCATTTGTTCAAAAATAACATTGCCAGACATTTGAAAATGCTTCCTTATTGGTCGGATTTAGGGGTTGAAAGGGATTAGACTCCGGGTTAACGTGGGAGGTGACGCTGATCAATCCTCTCACAAAAATTGCGTCTCTCAATCACGTTATAAATTAAAAGAAATAAAGAAAACCAACAGGAAATTTGAAAATTCAATGAACGTTTAACTTTGGAGGATTTTTTAGGGGTTGAAATGGGATATAATAGGCAATTGACCTCTGATAAATTTGTATGGACAAACTATTTCCATGTAAAAAATTAAGTATTTCTAACAAGAAAATAAACTTAACAAAAAATAAAAACTACAAGGAAAACTTAAAATTTAACGAATTCACCATTTTAGGGTTTGAAATGGGGTAAAATTGGTGGATGACCTCCGATAAACCTGAAAAATCAAACTGACTATCTCTGTGTCAAAAAGTAGATTTGTCAGTAAAAAAATAAATTTGCCAAAAAATAAAAACCATGAGGAAAATTTGTAACTCACGAAAGTTCAACTTTAGAGGACTGCTTTAGTGGTTAAAATGGGGTATTCCACGGATCAACCTGAAGGTTCAAACCGGCTATCTCCATTTAAAAAATTACGTCTCTCAGCCAAAAAATAAATTTGCCGAAAAATAAAAAACCACGAGGAACATTACAGTTCAACGAAAGTGCAACTTTAATGGACGTTTTAGGGGCTGAAACGAGGTAATGCTGGCAAATGACCTCCGATAATCCTGAAGAGTCAAGCCAACTATCTCTGTGTCAAAAATAGACCTCTTAAACAAAAAAATATATAGAAACCAAAAAAGAAACTGAACATTTATAGTTTTTTTTTTAAATTTAGAGGCAATTTTGAGAGTGAAGGAGGTGTGATAGGGTAAAATCCATATCAACCAAAGTTGTAGGAAATTAAATTGTAAATACATGAGTGATCTCCGCTTTACGATACGACCCCTAGGTTAGCCAGTAAAGCCCAAAAACCTAAAGTACTTTTTTGAAATATAAGTTTTTTTTAGGGGGGTTGGGATGAAAAGTTTTTATTTTGAGTCTCTCTCTGAAGTTTGATACCCTAAGGAATATTCATGCCAAATTTCAGGTTTCTAGCTCATCGGGAAGTTGAACAGGATTTGTATACCTGAGTGAGTTTCACAAGCGGCAGCATAGTTATTTAGACTAAAAGCAATACAGATCCAAGCCACAAGTGGTGTGGGTTGGATCTTACTGTCTGGTTAGCTGATTTAGCAAGTGCTGGCAACTGGATCCAGGCAACTAGATCTTTATTGCTGAATCTGAAAGTGCTAAAACTGACATGTGGGTTGGTTCCAAGCAAGATTTTACTGCTTAAATCAGCTCATTTTGGTTGGAACATTTTTTCATAAGAAATGTCGATGTTTCTTTCAACCAGAGTTTGCCTACCTCAAAATTTTAAAATTTGAGGGTTGGATCCCTATTGCACATGTACGCTCAATTTTAGTTCATTGGCCGTATGTGGACGTGACGTGACGTGTATGTATAGCAGCACCTTTAAATTCGCAATATCAATATAGTGTAGTACTGACTATTACTATAATTTCCAACTTTATTATATATTAAAAATAAAGCAGCCATTCCAAGTCCCATATTGAACAGTCAAACAAGTATACAACTAGTTTATGTACTTTAAGAAATTAAATTGAATTAAGAGAATAAAATATTATTTAACTTGCATGCCGAGTATGTGTTATAAGCTTTGAAATGTTTGAAAACAATTAATTTTCTTATCCTTTTTTAGTTTTGTTTGTAAACCTAGGTTTTGACCTGATTAAGCACAAAAATATATTTACCTTGAATCTAACTAATAAAATAAAAATTAGTATTAAATAAAATAAAACTATAAAATTAGTTGTAATACCATATAAGAAAGAGGGAAGGGTTCTATTCCAGACCATAGTACTGCACTATACCATGCTATACCGTAAAAACCGTATAGTACTGTAATGGAAATTAAAAAATATATATAAGAGTAGTTTGAGTTTTGAAACAATGTAATAGTTCAATATATTAATTAAATTGAAAAAATATTCAAATGTTGAATTGTAATTAATAACCTACGTTCAAAGAAAATGTACGCTTCATAGAGAAACTAGAACTCTCTAATTTTTTTTGCTTTCATGGTAAATTCAGAAATATCAATTCAAATGTGCAATTTGACAAGTAAATTAAATCGGACATGATTTAGGCGAGTCATAAAATTCCGATTAATATTATTTTTTCCAAAAATTTGCCTTTCATTAAAGACCTATATCTTCAGTTGTTATCAAGCTATACAATGAAATTGAGTGTAACAACCTTCTCTGAAAGAACCCTCGCTGTAATCTGACTAATTAATTATTCTGAAACTAGATGAGTTTCAAGCTAACACGCTGTGGACTACCGACAAAAATTTACTTTTTTCCATGTCCCTAAATCCAAGTCCAAGTCCCAAGTGTCTAAATAAAGATCGATAGCTCCTGTATTATATATAGTAGAGATCGCCTACTGTTCGAAAGGTCGAAATTCAACCAGATAATATTTGAGTTCAGTTTTTACTCATTGCTTCAATAAAACATGCGACTCTTTTTGATACATTTCTTGTTATACTTATAATACTTTTCCTTGAAATGGCGACCTACAAGGTATTTTAAGCCAAGTATGAATGAGAGATGGGTGTAGAATGATTGGGGCACGATCTTATAGTCTTGTTAGTAAAGCCGACATATTCCTTAGACCGGACTGTCTTAGCCCAACAGCCAATAGCCACCTTAGCCCAACAGCCAATGGCAACCAGGGGATCTACAACCTACAGTTTTACGTGGGATCCAGACCACATTTCACCTACTTTACTTATGAACTGGTCTAGTTATGAGGATGGTCTTATGTATAAATGTTGTATTCACTTAGGGCGGACGTTAATACCCACTAAGGAATACCGCATTCACAAGCCATCGCTTATAATTATCCACAATTCGTGACCACCAAGTAGCTGGATTATAGGACACGCCACCGTCCCAGTTACTTCGTAACCAACATGACGTAAAGCCCATGTAAATGTTTTGTAATTTTAAATTCATTTTCTACAATTCTCAAAAACAATAATAAATTGTAATGGGATCGCGAACGTATACAATAAAATACAAATCTACAGTATCGGTGTGCTTGGATTAATCCTATAGTGCTTATAGGCTGAGAAAGATGGATCACCAAAATTATGCTTGCCTATTTATTGAAGCCATTTTATAAGTTTGGGTATGAGAATTCATGGTGAACTACTGGCTATCACCTGAGCCATAGTTTATTTAGCTCCGACGAATATGATACGAACGGCAGGCAAAAAAACAACCCGAACTTTTCAGTTCACTTAAATTGAAATAATGTATTTGACAGTATCATATATTGTTGATTTTTTTTAGGCACACTGGAATTTTAAATTCACAAACTGTCACATTTATTTTATAGTTTAAAATCCCTCCCCCAAATTTGTTTTGACACGCTCTCAGCACCATATCCCTATCTCTTCTGACATTTCGTTAACAAATTTAACTAGCCGTAAAACTTGTATGATTGGAATTTTGTTTCATATAAAATATAAAAATAAATCCTAACAAATCCCATAGTTTTGTTTCGAGTGAATTTTTAATGAAGAAGAGTTTAAGATGAAATTCAGTTTTCTTATACACTAATTAAAGGAGTGAAAAAAGAGATATTATAACTACTTATTACAACCAACGGTTTGTCATGCCAATTCTGTGCTTAGGTTTCAGGTAGAACCCCCGACCTCTACACCCCCTTCCCTCTCCACTCCGGAATTTCCACATACCGAAAAGCTAACCCCTCCCATCCTTTGAGTTCTGCAAATATTTATTACCTGTCAGTTGTTCATTGGTCGCATCTGCGGTAACACCATGAGTGTGCGAAAAGTAGCCGTGAAGTACGAGACACACCGTTGAGCGCTGAGTCACCGAAGATGGTTTTGTTTTTAGGTTGAAGAGATTATTGCAACGAGATGAAGGTCGGGTCGCTTTTATGTTATGTTTTTAGTTCCGATTGTAGAGGTTCGTGCCAGGCTCAATTTAATTCAACGTTTTACGAAAGTGTAGAGTGTGGTGTGCTTATCAAACAAGTTCATACAGTGGGCAATTGCCAGGATCCGAACTTCATGAAGGCAGCGAAAATCCGGGAACAAACGAACAAACACAACGAATCTTCAGATTTTCCAAGAAGAAATAAGCAAGTACGTTGATTGTCACAACATTAAAGTTAATCTTTGATTAAATTGTTTATGTTATGAAATGCTTGCAGATTTTAAGACTACATGTATAAATGATATTCAATAAACAAGATTTTAATTAATTAAGCTTCAGTGTAATTGAGTTCATTATTTTAAATTATTTAGGCCTACTAAGAGTAAATTTCGTCGGACCACTTGCTAATTTGTTTCCGGTAATAAGAAACTTCAATAAAGTAAAATCTGGCAAGTGAGGTTTGTCAAAAATGTTCTTATCAAATGTCTTGCAATAAGTTATCCTCAGTTACAACTGTACTTATACATTACGCAGAAGTAATTTAATTAAGTAGTGATTGATGTAGTATAAAGTTGTTGATCAAAAAATTTAAAGGCTAAAAACCTCATTTTCTTTGGTGAACGAAGTTAAATTAAGTATAATGAATGTAGACTTTAATAGTGAAAAATACTGGACGTTTTCCCGCATACCAAAATTAATGATTGTATTGTAAATAAATGATAAATCAAAGTACATTAATAATTTGTAATCATCGTACATAAATTTCAAAAGTTTTATCGAAATTTTATTTAAATATAAAAATTAAATAGAATAGATAGAATTATAAAGTAGAATTAGAATAAGATAGTTATTTTATTAAACCGGTAAAATAAAGTTTTGTCAAAAGGACGTTTACGGTAACAAATTTAACAAGATTTTCTAGCAGTGTTTTAATAATTTTCTAGTTATGTTTGAAAATAAAATTCAGACTTGCTGTAATAGTCTGGGGGGGTGGGAATGAAAAAAAATACCACAAGTTATAAAAAGGGTGTCGAAATACCATCTTTAACCTAAATTAATCTGTTACCTTCCTAATTTAAGTTGAATTTAAATAATAATGCGACATAGTGACTACTTTTCTTAAGTTAGTTTGAGCTTTTATTTTTAGGTATTTAGCTTAAGAGGGATAACATTTATTTACTTGCATGAGAAAGAAAAGTTGAACAATATTTATAGGATATTTTTTCAATGTGCTCAGACCGCCTGAGACTATCGTCCAACCTCACTCCTAAATAGTCTACAATGAGGATCTTTCAAGTACCTCGTCGTCCAAAACAACAGATGGGAACAGCAAGCCGGCCCTCTCCAAACTAATTTTCTCTAATGATATAGAAATGAACATTTACTCTGTTTTTTATTGATTTTCAAACTTCATTCAGAAAAATACAGATAAGCATTGTTGAGCAGATGGAAATTATATTTTCCTAGTCTGAAAATATTTTGGTTACCGTATGTGTCATCAAAGAGGTGTCATTAGCATATTTTCATCAGCACTCCGTAGTTCTTAATAAACCCGTAGTATTATTGAGCAATTGTATTATGAAGAATCAACTCCTACCACAAGGAGGTAGGATTGAGGCGGTAATATCTGTCAATAATGTAGTTTGGTTGACCTATTTTCTTTCGAAAGCTTACATAAACTAAGTAACTATTAATGTGAAGCATTTTTTGACTACTACAAAACCAGCAATGCATTTTTATAAGAACATTATTAACATATATTGAGAGACCCACAGAATTATGATCTTTATTGTCAGGAGTGCCCATCCCCCCCAAGGCTTATGGCGCGTCCCCCCCAAAAACAGTCAGCTACCCCCCTCCCCTGAACTAAAAAAATACAAACTAATCTCGAAAATTTTGCTGAAATGGAGGGAGTAGGTATTTACACTGAAGTGCTGCACTAGAATAATCTAATGTTGAACATCCGAAGAGCACCGGAGCCGGAGCCAGAATGGTATCTCGGTATCTGGTATCTTACCGAAGCCTATGTATTAAAAACTTAAGTTACAATAAGAAATTTCATATCTTAAGATAGCCTATTTACAATTACAAGGTGTTATTTAAATATGAATTACTTTTAAATGAACCTTTGCCTTTATTTGTACGAGCTGATCACGTCCCGCTTTCCTGGGAAAAAGTAAACAAATATTAGATTCTAAATAAAAACAAATTCAGCTCTTTTCTTTAATTTTGTGCTCCTACAGAAAATGTTATCAAAAAACTATTTTCCCCTAACTAATATAGCAAAGAATTCATTAGAACATATCTCTGGTTGTAAGTTGTTAATAGACTGGGAAAAGGGGAAAAGTCTGGTCTAGACTGGTCAAATCCGACGTCTGTTTGGCAATCTGTCGGGAAACCCCAATCCTGCCGCTGAAAATATTTGAAAACGTTATTACCCGATTTTTTCACTGCGTTTTGACGTACAAATTAAAGATTTCTATACTTAGCAAACATATTTTTGATTAGTAATCCAAGCTGCTTCAATAGTAAGTTTAAATTTGTTGAATATAAATTGATTTTTGACTAATAATTTGAATAATATCCGCATGATACAATCATACTACTTACTTACTACTACTTACTTTTTTGCAATACAACCAGTGTTTTGGATTCGGATGATAATTCAGGTTAAAAAAACGGGGAAATTACTTTGGTGCGGTGCTAAAGATGAACCTGGCCCTCATAGCTATTGTTCTGACAGCTTCCATTACATCCTAAAACTTTTACTTGGATTCATTATGATTTTTTGTACTGTATGTAGTTAGTGGCCGCTTCATAAATTACGTCATCTGAAAATAGGGGGGAGTGGTCCAGAATGGAAATACCGGTAGAATGATGTGCTTGGAGGTGGGGGGGAGGTTGACACATTTTCAAATTTTGATTAAAACTAATTTAGATAGGAGCATTTTAAACATTCTTAGTAAATTCATGAAATTAGGCCTAAAGTTGAATAGCTTATAAAATGGGACCTATGTACTCTATTTTTTCAATATATCCGTTAAAATGGTAATTTTAGCTTCAGGTTTTGACATAGCTTCAGTAAATGCAGATCAAATCAATATTTAATTATCAATATTTTTGGATTTTCAGGCAGCGTCAGTGTCCAGAACTACATTGTAAATGTAGTACTACAAAGTCCAAAAAGGTTCTTGTTTAAAGCGTTGATCACAAAATTAGAAAAAATGGGTTTAAAGCTTAATTTCATGGTTTTAACATCCCAATAACTATAATAGGGATTTCCCAGACTGGCATTATTTTAGGAGTTTGTACCTGTGACGTCATTTTTCAATGAGGGGGGGGGGGTCAAGCGGATTATGACGAAAGGATAATTTTAGGAAGGGGGGTCCAAAAATGGCCAAAAGCGATGACGTAATTTATGGACGGCCCCTAATATTGTCAGCGCTGACCGAGCGGATGCGTTCTGCCCAACGAGCACAGAATAAAGTGCTCGCTGGTTCTGCCACAGTACAAACTCATGGGTATCATACTACCGGTTTTTCTCAAACATTTTATGGCCCATTATTTAATATTTTTTTATTTCTACATAATTTTTATTCCCCCCCAAAAATTATAATCCCCCCAAAATCTTTGTCAATGGCGCAACTTGCGCCATCAATCCCCCCCGTGGGCGGCCCTGTTTATTGTATTAGCTATATTACATTATTATCTTTTCATGAAAGTAATAGACCAAACTTTTTAGCTCTTCCTAATTTCACGTCCCCGGCGCTCAAGTATAATTTCACTGCCGGCAGAAGGCAGAACGGTCCTTCCTTGACGGGCGCACCGGAATTGCGCACTAAAATTCAGGCAGTCACCGGAATAGCGCACTTGGTCGATACACAGCCCCTGGACACACACCAGTATTGCGCACTTATTCTTCCGAGAAATCTCTCGGTTAATTAAGCAAGGGTGAAAATTAATAACAACAAGTTCATCAACAAGCGTTAAACCTAAATAGTGGGTGTATTTTTATATCCAACTCATTATGTAAATTTAATAGGTCAATTTTATTTTGACTCAGTTTATTAATTTTGTTTATAAGAAAGGCTCTTCTCTCACACGTTTTCTTTCTGCTCTTGAGGGCATCGCAGTTGTTGAGCCGGACACAAGTGTCTGTCTTCATACATTTAAGGTTTTTGTTTAAAAATATGTATATATTTGGATGGGGCGAAGGCACTCCTTGTTGAATAGAGAGTGAAAACTACCACGGACAATCCTAAAAACTAACCACTCAACTAAATAGACTCGAGGCAGAAGGTACCGTGGGCTAACTGTGCTTATGGTTAGCCTCTTCAGTTAAAACTGAACAGTAAAGAATGCTCTCCCGCAAATTCCCGGTTACTGGTCAAAGGGGGTGGGTGGTATGGAAGGGTGCAAAGTACAAATTTTGGAAGTCCCAGATCGCTGCCACATACAAGAGTGACATTAGTCACACATTCCAGAGCTGAGGACTCGGGTACCTGCCGGACCAAGTGCGCAATTCCGGCGCATTAATATCGGACAGATCGCCGCTGAAGCGCTGATACGGTCGCCATACACATAACAGGGCTCGCCATATTCTTCTGTTATTATTCATTTGTTATTTCATGTTAAGCTCCGATAGTTAGTAAGTAACAGCTCATAGTACCGACCCATTAATTGACGAAATGCAAATCAGTTTTTTTAAATTTTTATTTTGCTTTTTTAATGCAGTTTCCATTCCGTACACCTAGTTTATATGATAGTTTATAATAAATTTTGTTTGCTTAGGTTTAGCACTTACATTAAATTAAGTAGTGTACAAGTGCCTGAATCATACAAGAAGACAACTTTAAAAACTGCTGGAGACAGTTCTCTTTCCCCGCGCACAGATCTGTAGTCTTTGCGGGGAAATAATTCCAATGACAACATAAATGTAAATTTTTATTGTACTTAATAGAGGAATAAATATTTTTTGAATTTGAATTTGAATTTGAATTGATGGAGAGCCCTTTTAGGGATTATAACTTGGTGCGCAATTCCGGTGCACCGTCCTTGATTAGCTATATAAACGTCCAAGAGATGGAAGGGGTTGAGGGGGCTGTTAGGGATAGTCCATATTCCTAACGGTTAGGGTATGTGGTATCGCGGTAAAAGTATCTAAAAGCTGGTAATTCTTTGACATAACCCCGATAAAAAACGTACAAAACTTGTATAAATACGAACAATCATTCTCACGTTCCAGGTGATCCAGTCGAATATATTTCCGAGGAAATAAACACGTTGTGGTGAGCGAGAAGCGGGGGCGTCTCGGCTGCTCAGTGCCGATAATAATGATCGATCACTGCGGGAAAAACTTTCCGACGACGCGACGCTAATAATGTTATGCTTACACCGACGCGAGGACCCGCGGCGCGCGGCGGGGCTGGCGGCAGCGGCAGTGCCGGCGCCGCGCCGCGAGCGCGACCACACGTCCGTGTTTGGTCAAAAACTATTTTTTCCTGTCACTGCATCGAAATAATCACATTGCCACACCTGTCAACTGTACGCAAAACTGTTCATTTCCGCTTTCATTTCATTCTCACTCGCAAAAGCGAGCGGGAATGGTCATTCTCGCTCGCTAAATCAGGGTTACTTATTAGGTTAAGGTGGCACACAAGAGAGATAACTATGAAGTCAAACGAGTCAAACAGTTTCTATTGGTCAGAATTCCATTATCACTCACCGTATTCTAAATTCTAGTTGCCTTGCTCTAAATCAGCTGATTTCACTGTCGGCGTTTCTACACACTAACTTCCGATTCGTTCCAATAAAATAAGCAAACATAACCTCAATGGACCTTTGTGTACAGTTTAGCTAATAAGTTAAATTGTTTAAATAATGGTGGTAGGAAAAATATTGTGTGTATTACGAGCGCAAATAGTCGTTGCCGCTCTCGAAATGTTTGGCCGCACTCAGCTAAAGCTTCGTGCGGCCATATACAATTCTCGAGCGGCAATGACGTACTTCGCGCTCTTAATACACAAATAGCTATTAAAATGTTCCCCCTGTATTTTTTTGTTATGTTGAAAAAATAACTGGGAATTTTTATAGTTTTTCAATGGAAACAGTGAGAGCTGCAGAGGCGCAAAGAGCAAAAAACAGGCAAAAAGTGCCGGAGCTGCAGAGGCGCAAAGTGCAAAAACAGGCAAAAAGTGTCGATGTTAGAAAAACTCCACAGCGAAAACCGATTGATCTACAGGACCTATAGTTTGGACATTTTTATGATTCGTTACTGTTTAGGACATAACGTTAAATAATATCTACATTTATTTTTTATGTTTTTGGAAATTATTTTTTCATCATACTGACACAGAAACATCTGTTTTTAGTTCCTTTTTGTTGGCACGAAAGTTACCCATTGCCGTCCCAAGCGGGCAAAAACTTTTTGTCGAAATAGGCCGAAAAAACGGAAGTAAACAATCAGCTGACTTGCAACAAACGGACGTTTAATACTTGTTTATTGGTTACTTTTTAGAAGAATGAAGTGGCAGCACTGGTAGCAATAGCCAATGTTTGTTCTGTTTGTTATAGGTTAGGTTTGAAGGTTTGAGAAACGTATTGGTTTGTGCAAGGACCAAACCACTAACGTAGTGTTTTGCACTACGTTATGATTGAAAATATGCTTTTTTCTGAGTGGTATGATGAAAAGTATCGTACGTTACACGGCCGGAAAGTTTTACCACACTGGCATGACAATCCCGCTTTCGCTTTCGCTCGCGCGGGAACTATCATGCTCGTCCGGCCAAACAGTACTTTCCGGCACAGTAAAGAAATATACTATTTCTGCTCCATTTGAAATGTTATAGCTTTAAAAACTGTACCGATTTTGAGCTCTATCAATATCATACAATGTCTTAAAAAATGACAACTTAATTTTTAAAACTTTTCCTTATGGAGGCGTTTTAAGAAAAGTCAAATCCACTAATAAAAAGAAATACATTTTTTCTAACCCTCGGCCTAACACCCTTAAACGAAATCTTTCCTCAAGGTCCAAAGAAACAAACTTTGTGGTTCACCGCGTTTTAGTAAGATTTATACTACGTTGCGTTTATGTGAGCAGTACAGCGCACTGGTGTCGTCAAACTTAAGTTTTCCTGCGACGGTTATCGTTTTCAGAACGACTGCGGCTCTTTAAGAGTCCATATTAAATTTTTGCGCAAGATTTCACGCCATATCATTTAGCCCCTCCAGTTCTCAAAATGAAATAAAGTTAAATTAGTCTTGAGAAACATACAGAGTTGCGTAGTTTATTGCTTTTGACTTTGACGAATTCAAACGCATTGTATCATTAGAATAGGTTAACCTCAACGTCCAACAGTTCAAATAGTAAATAAATCCACTACTTGTTTCGCCGCGATGACGGCATTATCAAGTGGTACAAAAACGTCCATCCGAGTCGGAGTCGTCAGGAAACAGTTAACATGCACAATACACATACACATTTAAAACGAGACGAATAAACTAACATTGCAGTACGCCTAATGTACCCGACCGCGGCACTGATAGGAAGCAGACTCTACATTGTATCAGCTGAATACATTAATATAATTGATTTATAAATAGCAATAAACTCTCAAATAATATCAGTATTTCAAACTTTGTCACGAGTTTCCCCAGATTGCTACAAAACAGTTATAATAAATATTTATTTAGTAATTAAATTAAATATAGTTTGTTTGGAGTAGCTTTAATAGCCGGACCTTTACTAAAAATGTAATAAAATTAATAGTTAAAAAATTTACCACTAAACAAATCCTAAAACTAACTTATAATCAACACGCAACTTATTAATTCAACTTATTTAATTTAACTTATAATTTACACGTAATAAACTTTATTACTTTATAAATAAAAATAAATAAATACATTTTATTACATATGAACGAAATCTCTTCCAGGTTATTTGCTTTTTTAATGATTACACAGAAAACCCCTATAATATGTTGATACCCCCGAAACAGCAAACTTTTGCAAATTTTAAGTGCGTGGAAACATGTACAGGGTGCTTTTTTAAACGCAACCATTTTTTAAGATTGAATAATGATCATATAAATATGAAATGAGTGTTGTTTTATTGATCTTTACATTTTATACAACCTATTACACTTTCAGCGCCCCAGGCGGGAGACAAAGTAAACCCATAAGAATGACAATAAAATTAGTAATTCAAGAATCTAACACCTTCGATACCCAGATATACAAATGTGTTGAAGCTCACCAGATTGCAACAGCCGATTTAATGGCAGGAATAATCACATAAGACAAATATTGACAACAATCAGTTGTCAAGAATTGCATCAATCAGCATTTCACATCATTTTTCGACGCCAACATTTTCCCTTGTGAGACAATGTTTTACTCTACTCACTCAACTAACAAATAACTGTTTTATCAACAACTCATCATACAACTGTTTAAATATATCAAAATAATCCGTACTTAACCCTATGTAAGATATTAGAAATTTTATAAAGATTTCTCTAACAGTCGTAACAATAATTTTCTCTAATGGACCTATATATTTGTAGCGTTTATGAACAAAGTCGTTAAACAATTAATTCAAAATGAACAAATCAAATATAAGATGGACCGATATAATTGTATAAAAATCAATAAAAATAATTAAAAAATTACTAACTCAAATTTTAATAACCAAACCAAACGACCAAACAAGGAATGAGTCACGTCGTTTGATTCGACCTAAACACTTCGAGATTTTGCAATAAAAAAATGTATATATAATGTGGGAACATGTTTTTTTTTAATACGCCACATTAAGGACAAAATCTGTAAAGAAAAAAGGAAACACGAGCATAGTAGATAATAAGAGCGTACTTTGTTTGATATAATCGTTTTCAAAACATCGTTCGAAACAAGGTAAAGTTGAAGCTTCTTTGTGACATTGCAACATTGTCAATAATCTTCAATGAGGTCAGTGAATCCAATTCGATCCATAAAATAGAATTAGCAATTTCGATAAAAAAATATTGTACTAGTTAAGTGTATTGCCTCACCCAGGTCGGTTTTATAATTGGTTTTGCGCTGAGAGAGGTCCAGCTGTATTTTTAGAGATATTGGACAGTGGTAATCCATCATAGGGCACGACCCTACGCTCTAGCTACATGTCCACTATATTGGATTTCACCCTTTCCTGGCCGGATTGCTACAGGATTGCCGTGTCACTCAGTCGACGTGTCACATCTGCTGTCCGGCGTCGGCGTCCGTGTCCGGGGAGAAATTGTCGTCTTACTGCAGACCAACTGCTGTACCTTTCCGTGTCCGTGTCCGGGGAGAAATTGTCATCTTATTGCAGACCTACTGCTGTACTTATCCGTGTCCGTGTCCGGGGAGAAATTGTCATCTTACTACAGACCAACTGCTGTACCTATCCGTGTCCGGGGAGAAATTGTCATCTTACTGCAGACCAACTGTAGTACCTATCCGTGTCCTTGTCCGGGGAGAAATTGTCATCTTACTACAGACCAACTGTAGAACCTATCCGTTTCCGTGTCCGGGGAGAAATTGTCATCTTACTGCAGACCAACTGCTGTACCTATCCGTGCCCGTGTCCGGGGAGAAGTTGTCATCTTACTGCAGACCAACTGCTGTACATATCCATGTCCGTGTCCGGGGAGA
This sequence comes from Flexamia atlantica, assembly GCA_035578135.1. NCBI lineage: Eukaryota > Metazoa > Arthropoda > Insecta > Hemiptera > Cicadellidae > Flexamia > Flexamia atlantica. The sequence goes on from JAQJVK010000010.1 coordinate 31,821,362, forward strand.
AATTGTCATCTTACTGCAGACCAACTGCTATACATATCCGTTTCCGTGTCCGGGGAGAAATTGTCGTCTTACTGCAGACCAACTACTGTACCTATCCGTGTCCGTGGACGGGGAGAAAATTGTCATCTTACTGCAGACCAACTGCTTTACCTATCCGTGTCCGTGTCCGGGGAGAAAATTGTCATCTTACTGCAGACCAACTGAAGTACCTATCCGTGTCCTTGTCCGGGGAGAAATTGTCATCTTACTACAGACCAACTGTAATACCTATCCGTGTCCGTGTCCGGGGAGAAATTGTCATCTTACTTCAGACCAACTGCTGTACCTACCCCTGTCCGTTTCCTGGGAGAAATTGTCATCTTACTGCAGACCAACTGCTGTACATATCCGTGTCCGTGTCCGGGGAGAAATTGTCATCTTACTGCAGACCAACTGCTGTACCTATCCGTGTCCGTGTCCGGGGAGAAATTGTCATCTTACTGCAGACCAACTGCTATATAAGACGCTATTGTAAGACGTATTCTATATATAACCAGTGCATACAGCGACACGTACCATATTTAAGAAATTATTTATAAATAATAAATTATATTTTTGAATTTGTCGATGACATCTTATACTTGCTTGTATAGAGGTATTCGACCTCTGGGTTAACCAGGTTCTTAAGAATCATCATGATAGATTGATTTATGAGATTTCTGTTTTTATCCTTAGTAAAGTCTTGAGTGCAGATACTGTTTCCAGTGATAAATTGGCTCGAATGTCCGTTGATTTGGTTGGTATTTATGTAGAATCGGTCCTGTGTCTTACATTATTTCTTGTGCAAATCTAAATCCAGGTGTAGCTTTCACTTGGTATTAAATGGTATGAGTATACCCAGTTTATAGAGTATAGTTAAATAAAAACCAAACATACCTCCTTTGGTCCATGGTCGTACAATTTTTTAATGATGTCCCAACTTCACATCCCAGGACTCTAGACCTAGCCCAGAACAGTTTAGCTTATGAATTTGGGCCCTGGGGCTGGTCATTGCATTATAACATAGCGAAACAGTAATTGGTAATTGGTGGGATTTGAACCCGGGCCCTCGAGAGCTGTCCCGCGTAACTAAATCGGTTGTTGTAACTGTTGAGCTTCAACACATTTGCATATCTGGGTATCGAAAGCGTTCGATTCTTGAATTACTAATTTTAATGTCATTATTATGGGTTTACTTTGTCTCCCACGGGGAGAAATATTATTATTTTACTCATTAATTACAAGGAGTAAAAAGCGTCTAAACATAGCAGGTGGAGGAAATAAAATTCCACATCTCCCTTATTATTTCTCAACGTATCTTAATGTACTGTATTTGCTATTTGGTAACTTCATATAATTAATATCTGTTATTTATTTGTCAACAATCTCTTATTTTTACTTCAATTGGCAGCAAACCTACGTACTCATTTCCCATGTTATCTTTATGGGTTATAAAAATGCTATATCTTCCTTATTTCTTAAGATGTTTTATAAAACTTTACCATCTGAACTTCTTCTAGTTCAGCTACAATGGATGTTGAATTGAATTAAAACCTCCCACTTGTTTACATACCTGTTGCAGCAAACCTGCATACTCATTCCCCAAGCTTATGCAGGTTATAGAGATTACACAAACGTTTTATCTCGCTTATGTTAGATTGAAATATATATTTCCACGCACTTAAAATTCACAAGGGTTTGCTGTTTCGGGGGTATCAACATATTTTGAGGGGTTTTCTTTGTAATCATTAACCAGGTTATTTGCTAAATAATCTGGAAGAGATTTTGTGCAAACGTAATAAGTTTTTTATTTGTTCTTATTTATAAATTTTCTTTATTACGAGTAAATTATAAGTTAAAATAAATAAGTTTTGATAAGTTGAGTGTTGATTACAAGTTGGTTTTAGGATTTGTTTAGTGGTAAAATTGAAAACTATAACTTTTATAACAATGTTTAGCAAAGGTCCGGCTATTAAAGCTGCTCCAAACAAACTATACTTAATTTCATTTAGCTTTGAATAAATTAGTTTATTTTAGTTTCATTGAAAGCTATTTTAGATATTCAATAGTACTTTGGGGCACATCTAGTAAAGAAAATTTGAAACGCATTTTAGTCATTAAAAAAAGCTATTAGAAATATTTGTGGGTTTAGGTCTCGAGATTCACTTTCTGAAAAATTTAAAGAATTGCAGATTTTAACCGATCCATCTTTGTATAATTTTGATTAATTCTGTACATTAAAGAACAAAAGTTGATTCAGGCTCATAATCATAATTGTAATACTAGAAATCACAGCATAAGTCCATCTGCTCATCACAGTTTAACACTTTTTGAAACCAAACCTTGTTATGCTGGCAGACAACTCTTCTCACAACTTCCTTCAAACATCAAAGAAATAGTCAATTTTAATAGCTTTAAGAATAAGTTAAAAGAATATCTTATAGACAAACGCTACTATGATCTGCCGCAACATCCATAATCTTCCATAATTTTTCATCCATTCTCACTTTATCCTTTTTCAATTTTCTTTTCCTAATACCACCACCTACCCTTTAAAAATGTTACCTGATTGACAACGTCTTTGAGGACTGATACAAGAAAGATTATTAGCAAGCACGAATATAAAACCTCAAGAGATATAAGATAACTGGTCTCTTGCCATATCTTGGTCAACGAGGTGGACACAGGAGGTAACAGGTAACAGGTATTTATTTATTTGTTCTCCACGGCAAAGCCATTTTACAATACAAAGCTACAGAATGAACAATAACAATTTGTATGAGATAATAAATAGTTTACAAACATGCAATTTAACTAACGAATATCACAAATGTAACAATAGTATGATACAGAAACAACTAACCGACTAGAATGATAATTATACGCATTTTTTCAGGCAACAGCTAAGCAAAATTGGAAAAATGTCAACATTAATATCCATAGATTATACAAAAATGCTCTTATAAACAAAGACAAAAATATAAATATCATGAAAAATATTGTTTAAACTGACAGTATTTCAAAACAATGGACCACGATCAAGGGTGTCAGGAAATTTGTTGAGACTTTGCGTATAAGTTAAAATATTATTAACAAAAACACTAACAATTACCAAATGTGCAAACAAAAACTACTACGGTTAACAACGCAAAGTGCAGGAAAAATAATATTGGCAAGTTGACAGTTCAAAAACAGTTGGGTGATTTAATCGAGATCTTGCTTATAAATCAACCGGGAAGTGAAGCTTGAAAAGGTGTACGAGAAAAAGCCAAGAGAATACTCGTTGCCAAGCCTCATAAGAAGAGTCAGACTTCTCAGACTGAATCTGTCAGAATCAGACTTCTCTGGCAGGAGAGTGTTGGGTAGTGCAGTCTCGAGAACACCTACTGATAGAATGTGATTAATTTCACATTCCGGTAATTTTATCATTCGACAATACTAATATAATACATAAAAATTGTGAATGTTCAAAAAGGTTTAGAAAAATAAAACCTGCGTTAATTAAGTAGCAAACATACTCTTAAAAGATAGACACCGGGATGAGAAGTATCGTTGATAGTGAATTTATTGCTATATTGTTAAAGATTGATTTTTTGAATTGATTTATTATTGATTGAATTATTAGCAAAGCTTTACATAAAAGTGTTCGACTCGCCCCAATGAAAATATTTTGATCACTCTTGATTGAAGTTGATCAGTGAGTCGGTGGCACAGTTGGTAGCGCACTCGGCCCTGGTTCTGTGGCGGCAGCGTCGCAGGATCGAGTCCCGATGATCCCGCATACTTTTAGCAGTACTGTTCATCCTTGTACTGTACCGGCTCACTCCTTGGGTTTGCTTGATAACTTCCACGCACAGGCCTGAGGCCCATGTGGGGGGGGGGGCAAATGCAAGGTAAAAAGAGGCCGTCACCCACTTTTTAAAAAACAGAAACAGAAACAGTACAGAAGTTGATCAAATTTGGCCAGGTTTGACCAAACCTGACCTCATTTGGTAAATCTGATCAAGAACCTTGAACAAACTTGATCAGGCCTTACTAAATAGTTCGAATGTCATCAAAGTCATTTGATAAGGCCTTTAATTTGATCAAGCAGCCTGATCAGGCCTGACGAAAATCGTAAACCTGATGACTACTGGAACAGACCAGATCTGGAACCAGATCAGACAACTGGAAGGAAGGGGGGTAAAGGGAAGAACTCCCCCAATGGATTTTTGAGTATTTTTATATACAAAAATAAATATAATTCATTTTTTACTAGCACCATTGAATTCAGCTAGAAAAGAACAAACAATTTGGTAACTTGAATCTTTGCTCCATGCCCATTGGTTACTGACATATTGAAAGTGGTAAACAAAGGACGTTGTCCCAATTTTAATCTTTGGGCAAATTATTAAAATTCTATATCTCGCTAATTTTTCAACATACCATGATAAAACTTGGTTTGTGGGTTCATCTAAATGAGATATAATGTATACTTGTGTAAAATACCCGATATTTCAATTTTCGTGGCAGCAAACCTGCATACTCATTCCCCACGTTAACCTTATGGGAAATAAAAAATTTATATCTTCCTTATTTCTTAACATATCTTGATAATACTCCCGTCACAGCACACCTGCATACAGTGTGATAAAGCCCTGCATAAAGCTCTACTCTTTGGCGATTTTAAAGCCAAGGCCGTGGAATGGGGCTCTCCCCGGACCGACACTCGAGTTCGTTACCTTCTCGAGTAGACTGCCCGGTCGGGCCTCTATACTCAACACGAGTGGCATTTCCACCTTCCGCCGTCTGGGGTGCAGAGAGAAAATTTCTGACATATCTCTTGCTTCTGAAGGGATTACCCAGCGGGTCTCCGACTAGCGTGACTGCGAGGATTATTCCTCTAGGAACCACCAGGGGATTATTTCTAACGTCCTTCCCGAGGGTGCGCGCGCACGCGCCGATTGATTGATTGATCGATCGATTGATTGGAGTTGGAGGCTGGGGAATAGACTCAAAAGGTCTCAGCACGTCAACCGGAGCCTATTGTGCCCCCCATTGGCTAAACTATGCTGCTAGATTGGCATCCCTATGACTGAGCCCTCAACGATGTTTAAGAGCTTTTTCCCAATGATAGCATCTGGTTCGTCACCTGGTTGTCGGAGGGCTCTTCTTACTTGTTACTTAGGCCCCCAGGCTTGTTGTTTGGCCCCCAGGTTGTTACTTGTTGTTACTTGTCTCCTAGCCCCCAGTCTCTCACAATCCAAAATGATGTGCCTTACAGTCCCGACAGAGCCTCCATAGATTCTACACTCTAGATCATCATGAGTGATACCAAGAGTGTAGAGATGTTTCCTGAAATGGCCATGTCCAGTGATCAAGGCCATTACCCGCCTGACCTGATTCCTGACCAGACTCATCAGCCAAATGGTAAACCGAGCAGAGGTTTGAGGAAGCAACTTTTTGTCTAGTGATTGACCAGGGTACGCGCCGAACCTGCTCCTCTGGCAAGACGCTGGAACATCAATCGTCTGAGCAAAGGCACATTCAAAAACACCATTAAACAACAAAGCATTGTGAATTTCACAAGCGCCGAAGATCTAGCCACATCAACGATGAGACTCATTGCGACCGCGTGTGAGCAATAGATGCACGGAGTTTCCGGCCGTCACAGGAAGAGGCCAGTTTACTTATGGAACCACAAACCATGACCACTGTCGTCGACACTGTTTCCAAGCCACCTAGTTCGGCCAGTCCGGGAATTCTGAGAGGTAGGTGCCTTCTCATTTTTTCGGGAAGAGGAACTCACCGCCGCCGTTCGATCCCAAAGAATAAGAACAAGAATAATATTTATTTCCATAAGGTATTGCACAATACTAGCCGTGCTTTCATACAATCCAGCTTTCATTCAAGACCCAGAAGATCTCCCGGTCCCCATGGTATTCTGGCGGAGGTGCTCAAGCTCGGTACAAAGGTGAACCTAAGGATTCTGCTCGACATGTTGCGTGCCTGGCTAAAGTAGTCATCTTCTCTTCTTGGAAGGAAGCCCGCCTTGACCTGATCCCTTCCTTTTTTCCACGGGGGACCTCTTCTTATTTCCGGCCCCTTTCGATACTCGACACGGCCGGGAAATTGCTGGAAAAGCTCTTGCGCGTCAGACTGACCGAGGCCATCTTCTCTGTGGTTGATTCGTCCCCGCAGCAGTACGGCTTCAGATCCGGACGTTCTATCATCGACACTATCAAGGAAGTTGAGGCAGTGTGGAGGGCGGGGGACCACAACCACTGGGTGCGCCGCGTGGTCCTTCCCGTCACTCTTGACGTGAAAAACTCTTTCAGCTCCACCAGGTGGAGCTATATGCTGTAGGCGCTTAAAAAGAATACGTCCCAAGTCCCCTCCTACCTCCTGCGAATGATAGAATCGTACTTGTCAGATCGCGTCCTGTTGTACGACACGACCGAAGGACAGCGGCCCATTCCCATCACTTCCGAGGCTGCGCAGGGGCCAATTCTTGGACCCGATCTCTGGATCGTGTCCTACGACAACTTGCAAAAAGGCTAGACATGCCTGATGAGACACATCTCGTTCGCTATGCTGACGACGTCGCTGTTTTGATTATGGCGAGGAATGTCGAGCAGGTAAAACTGAGGCTCAGGGTGGTTGTGCTCAAAGTCAACGAGTGGATGCGAGTTCATGTTTTCTCCTTGGTATGTAACCAGCTTCTCTACCATCGACAAAGATCTACCGATCTCTTCGGAGATCGTTGTCCTCACCAAACGAAGAATAAATACCGTTTTCCCAGTGCAGATAGCTGACAACACACTCGAGACTAAGCCTGCTGCAAAGTACCAGGGAGTCATGTTCGACAGAAAATTGTATTTCGGCGAGCAGATTCAGCAAGCCGCCGACAATGCCGCTAAGGGCATCACTGCCCTGGGTAGGCTTATGCCTAATGTCGGCGCCATCTGCTCATGTCTGCCGTCCGGTAAGTCTTACTATACGGAGCGGAGGTTTGGGCTCATGCACTCGAGAAGCGAGTCTACCGAGACCGGCTTGTCCGAGTTCAGCGTCGAGGAGATTTGCGGGTCGCTTCTGCCTACCGTACGGTCTCTGAGATTACGGTGATGGTGATCGCCGGGATCATCCCCGCCCTCTTCCTCGCAAGGGAGAGATAGGTAATTTACTGGAGGAGGCTTGAAGTGGGCCAAGAAACAGTTGCCAAAGAAGAGCGCGAGCAGCTTCGACTGCTAGCATTGCGACTGGGAAGCCGAGCCGAGGGGACGCTGGACCTTCGAGCTCATATCTTTCGTCCGACCATGGATGGAACGGCACCCAGTTCTACGTGACCCAGTTACTTTTGGTCACGGGTGCCTCTAGAGCCTATCTGCACCATATGGGTGGATTCGCCAGCCCGGACTGTCTGTATTGCCCCGGCATCCTAGACACGTCCAAACACACGCTCTTTCAGTGCGACCGTTGGCACGCTCACCGAGTCTCGCTTTCATCTGAGATCGGCATAGTCGTCAACCCACATAAGCCGGCACTTTGTCCAGGCCATTCTTTGGGTGAAAAAGGTCGACCTCGATCGGCCTTAATCCTAAGCTTTTTTCCACGGAGGTTGCCATAGTGTCGTACGCCGACGTTACGCCACATTACGTAATACCAAAGTCCCAGCCCGAAGTAGTGTGCGAAACCGTTCCAGGCTAGTGTCCTCGGTGTTGAGGAGGGCGGTTACTCGGTAGTCCATGGGACTATGAGCCCTTGGGAGTCCGACACTACTGAGGGCACAACGTGTCCCTCAGTTTGCGTTAACGCATTGCACCTCTTACCCAAAGAAAAAATACCCCCGTTGCAGCAGACCTGCATACTCAGCGAATTTCAAGTGCAAAACAACATATTTCGATCCAACATAGCGAGATTTGACATGTTTTTGTAAGATCCATAAGAATAACATGGGGAATGAGTATGGAGGTTTGCTGCTACAGGTATATTAAAACTGGGTGGTTTTTAATTCAATATTTAGTAGATCTGAACTAGAAGAAGCCATTTACCAAGTTTTATAAAGATATGTTGAGAAATAAGCGAGATATAGAATTTTACCTATTTCCCATAAGGTTAACATTGGGACAACGTACTGTGTTTACCACTTTCAATATCTCGGCAACCAATGGACATAGAGCCATGATTCAAAATACTAAATTGTTTGTTTTTTTGGGCTGAATTCAATGGTGCCAATAAAAATTTGAAAAATTTTATTTTTCTATGTAAAAATCTCAAAAAACCCATTTTTGGGGGGGTTTACCCCCCTTTACCCCCCCTTCGGTGGTCCGATCGGGCTGGTTTACGAACTCGTCCGAATAATTACTACTTTACACGTCTATGCCAAATTTCATTCCGATTGGACCATTTTTGCGCAAGTTATCGTGCTTAAAGACACACATATATATAGATATATATATAGATATATATATATAGATATATATATAGATATATAGATATATATATATTTATGAAAGTGAACGAATGGTGTTTTTGGCATCTGAGGACCTCAAAAAGAAAAGTTATGATGGTTTTAGGCTTAGGTCTTACCATGAGACCTACGGTAACAGCTTCTTCCCTATAGGGGAAATTCGCTAAAACTGCTGTGCGAGCTAGCTCATAGGCCTAATTATTGTTCATCTTCTTAACAAATTATTTTTAAAATGATGTTATTGCCGTAAATATACAAAAAGAAATTAAGCAATAAAGGCTAAACAGTGTTAATATTTATATTTTTAATTAAGTGCATTTTACGAGAGGTTTTTGAGGTGAAATAAAACTTCAACACTGTTACGTAACGATTTGTACTTTATTGACACGACTCGACTCCCTTCTTGAGACTTAGGAACATGATTGGCTATATACACAGACGGCTGGGTGAACCGGCGAATGAACCATACAAAAAAGGTAGTGTTGATTTTATTGAGATAAGGGCGCATTTATTGGTTTCCTGCGCTGGTAATAAGTTACTGATTGGTAATTAAATGCTTACTGAAGTTTTTTGGAACTTACATAGCGTAACAAATCCTAATAAAACTAAATAGTTTAATAAGTACTTCAAAGCCATATTTCACCGCAGCATTAAATTATTGACACAAATAAATACTACATTCAATCGATAAATTATTTCTACCAGATTATTTTACAAATCACATTTATAATATTTACATAAGAACTCTTATAATAAACACTAATATTTATTAACGTTAAGTTAATTATATAATATCTTTAATGGTTCTTAGGTAATCACTTAGAATATATTATTTTGATTTTGAATAATGCAAGTATTATAGACCCTTTAACATTTTAAAAACGCATCCATATGATCTAATAGTTAAGTAAATTAAGCTAATGATAATCAACATTCGATTTTTCATTTTGGATACTTTGGATCCAACATCTGTCCAACATATCCGTCAAATCAATGTTGTTTGAATCAACAACTATAAATAAAAAACACTCATTGCTCCGAATAAACTAAAGAGGTACATAAAGCTTTTATTTTATTCAGGTTTACAACCTAAAAAAAGAGTTATGTAGGTATATAATATTGAAGTATCTAAAAAGGTATGACAAAATTGTATTATTTTAAAGACTGTTTCAAATTTATCCGAAATTTTGTACATAAAGAAGAGCTATTTTTTCTTAGGACGACCACTGAGATATGCAATACAGTTAGGTTTGCATGCTCTAGTTTGAGATGTGTAATAGTTTTTACTTCATTACTATTTCGAATTATTAAGTAATTCACATCATAAAGCAAATAACCTTACACTTCGTGTTAGGAAAATTAAAAAATGTTTGGGACATCCAAATTGGTAAGGTGACTAGATTTTGGAAAATCCAAAACAGGACGCTGACCTCCAGAGGGTTTGGGGCATATGGAATCCCTTCCAGTTGGTCTTTACCACTTAAATCTTACTTGACTGCTTTAAAACTTGTAGAAGATAAGTTAGTACTGTCCTACAAATTTTTACAATCATGTATTAACATATTTTAGATTAGTTCATGAAGCTATTGTAAAATAGGTTTTTATGAAAATCCTATCAAGTATAATTCCAGTTATAATATTCATTTCATTATAATAAAACTTTACTTTTCAAATGAAGTTGTAAAACAACCAATCTAAACAATCAATTTAACTAAAAAATTAATTAAAATATATTCAATAAAAAGCCTAGGAAAACTTTATTTAAGAGTTGTCAAAGTTAAAAAGTTTTTAAAGGTTTATTTTGTACAAATGACGCTAAAACGGGACAACTCAGCGTCCCGAGCGAGTTCGTCGGGACATCGGGGCATGTCGCTAAAACGATACTGTCCCATTCAAAAACGTTCGTCTGGTCACCTTACACATTGGATACATTTCTAAGTTCGTTATGAACAGAGATAACCCCTCTCCGGGAGATTGTATCTTTTTTCAGAGATACTCACCTCATTACACTGTTCAATAATTTGTGCCCGTGTATTTATTCGATGTTTTATTTGTGAGTTTATTTCTTACGAGAGTTCCTGATCTCATTTTGGGTTTGACCTCCCCGATATCGCAGCAGAAATCCCAAGACAAATCCGAATAATCCCCCCGATCCAAAGGGATATGCCGAGTGAGCTATACAGTAACACAGAACGCGAGTTGAATCGGTTTCAACAGAAAGCGTCGGTGATTGTTAGCCTACAGCAGTTGGTAGTACTGGATGGATCATGTGAGGGTGGCGTCCCTGCTGTCCTCCAGGTGGTGGTGGTGGTGGCCTGTGGGGGAGTTGCTGGTGGAGTTGGCGCCACTGAGGCTGATCGGCTCTGCAGGCACCAGTCCCTCCTTCATCCTCTTCTTCTGCTTCATCCTCCGGTTCTGGAACCAGATCTTCACCTGCGTCTCGTTCAGCTGAAGAGCGGACGCTATCTCGATTCGCCTCGCCCTCGTCAGATACTTGTTGAAGTGGAATTCCTGGAAAATAAAAACTTTGGAATAAAATATGAACGCCTCTGTTTGTGATAACAATAACAATGAAAATGATTTGTTTTTTGGCGATGTACAGATTTCGCTATCTGCATTTAAAATGTGAAAAGTACCCCGAGGGATTTTTTATGGGAGGCGAAAGAGTAATCAGACAAGTCCTTAAAATTCAGAAACAGGTGATTCTTGATTAATTTTATGGGCATTCATTTTATTAGGTTTTCTTCCTTTGCTGTTTTGTTACAAACCCCTATAAACTTAATTTGAGCAAATTATCGAGAGGTGATTCCCTTGAAATATATGATTAACATTTTAATTGATAAGTAAATATTCCGACTATCCGCGCTAGATGGGTTAAACAGCAATGCGCTCTTTGCCTAAATATTTCCTTTTTCTATGTTAAATCTCTGTCGCCAAGTTTCTAGCTTCCATACACTTACTAGTTTGCAAAAAAGTCCATTTTCTTTCCGTCATGCCACTGTTTCACACTGAGTACAGGTTAAACGAACCCATTCAAGAGGGGTTCTGGACCCCCCTCCCATCCCCCCCCCGTTGTACTTGGTGACTGGGTCTGGGTCATGGATGTATGAGCCGTCTGTCACGTGTTAACACTCCTTTTTTCTCGTGGATGAATTTGTCAGGTGATTTGCAAAAACATAACAACACGTACTTAGACAATAATGAAATATAAAAAATAACTCGATTTTTAAACCGACAACAGCTGCATTTCGCTTAAACTATACTACACTCTCTTCTAGTTCGCCAGTGTGAGAACCCCTCCCCCCCAGTTAAACTACTTCTGAGTTCCAGGAGCCCCGTTACCTTCTCGAGTTCAGTCAGTTGTTTGTTTGTGAAGTTGGTACGACCGCTGTTGTTGAGGAGACTGTTGGCACCCATGAGGAGCGAGGAGTTGGACACCTGATGCCCCAGCACCAAGGGGTTGCCACCGTTGGAGCTTTGCAAGCCGCTACCGAAATTCTGCAGGGGAAAATCGCCGTTGGGACTCGGTTTTGGTGCTGAAACAGAAGACAAACAGTTAACTTACATTCATTTTTTTCTACGGAGGAAGCTGTTAAAAATGTCAACATGTCAGGCTAGTACGACTTCAGAGATCAGCTGTGATTTTCTATTGACTTTCACTCCACCCCAAATGCTTCAAGTGTAAACGATTCCCATAGCTCAAGATAAAACGCACTAACTGTATAAACCTTTAAAATATTATCTACACGTCCAAGCTGTTAAGATGAGGCTAGGATGATGGAATTTGAGTAAGATGTTGACGTGATTGACTATGCCTCTAGTAGGAGTGTAATGATGCAGTATATACTGTCAAATCCTCAAACAATATTTACGTCTACTTTTAACTTATATATACCCCATCATGCTGATTAATTATCTAATGTTGTCTTCCTATGACCCTAAGTGTTATATCAATTCCTCCTGAAAGCGTAATAAACAGTCGACTTCAATATTCTATGTTTTAAGTACTCTTTCAATCCTCCCAAACCAACTACACTTATTAGCCTATTATGAGAATGAAATTACTACCGGGTCTTAAATATCTATTATAAATGGTAAAACCATAGTTTCAAAAGAGTTAATCAATCTAAGATATGGTGCAGAAATAACTGATCTTTCGTTAATCACCTTTCCCACAAAAACATACTCGACTTAGATCAATTAATATTTATTTCTCAACCCTCTTTTAACTGTCGTCGTACAACGCCTGCGGTTTCATCCATCACAAATATTTCCGAATTATTTATAATATTCCAGTTAAAACCATCATTCCACGAAAATAGGACATCTGAAGTTTTGATAGCAATCTTTCAAAACTTATTATTTCTTTTGCCCGGTAGAATCCGGTTCTCCGGGGGCGCTGCCAACGCGCGGCGGCCGACAGGCGAACTAATCAGCCAATTATCTACCTGTGTCGCTGTCAGCTCATCGGCCCTCATAATATCAATTATATTACGTCATATCATATTGACGGGGTGAAACCGAAGCACACGATAACTCTATGGTACGAAGACAGCCGATCTTTGTGTAGGTTGACCGTCGCGTCGGCAGAGTAGGCAACGTCTCGAGTTTCAGTATGTGTGTTCTGAAAGGGACTGTTTTTGAGCTGTTTTATGAAATGTCAAAGCCGTATGAACGTTATAACAAACACTCCACAGGATGATTATTGAATTTTTTATATTTTAACATAACCTGCATTTGGTTATTGAGGTGCTTTCTCTGGTTAAAAAAAGGCTTTCTGGGAAAGGGTCTAAACCCAATCGGGCATCTCGGACATGAGTCTTAGAACTTAGTTCTAAGGCGCCAACCACAAGGCTTATGCTAGCAAAGTATCCTGCAACATATTATGACGGTTTTTTACATTATACAAGATGATACCTAATATAATAATCAAATTAAAATCAATACAGTTAGTGAGTCGGTGTCTTTATAACGTACTATGCTCAGAACAATAGTCTATGAGTACGGTTCAAATGCAAGGTTAAAAAAAGTCCGTGAACCTCTCGTAAATTTATAATTGATGAGTTTAGAAATGTATTAAAGTAAAACGTTTTGAAGGTTTAGTTTTCTGGTGCGTAGTCTAATATATTGTCCTCGATTACCTCTTGACCAAAACTATGAGAAATGTTTAAATCACGAACTAAATGAGATTGCTTCAGTTTAGTTTGTTACTTAAGGATAAGTAAACAAAATCTTAGTCGAATTTAGAACTCAATGCAAACCAACTCATTGAAATGTTTGCTCTAGTAATTCTTCCTAAGCTTTTTTCTGAAGTGTAAGTAACACGTTTTCACGGTAGATGTGGCTCACGACGGGAGACAGGGGGTGGGCGACGCCTGGAGGGAGGGTTTGTAGATGCCCCGATAAAGTGACGGGCATCCCCGTGATAAGAGCCGGAAGTGGCGTGTTTCGCGGCTTATCCAACGGACTTCCTCAGGGCGCCGAACTGGCGACAACATTTTTATTTTATTAACTGGATCTATATTTGGCGTCCTCTTAATGTTTTTAGGCCACCAATTGATTCCTATCATTTTCAACTAAAAGAAAGTAGTGGGAACTTTACATTTCCTTGAAGAGTTTTTAATTCGTGCATGTTTTAAGATTAATTTAAAGTAAGACATGAATTAAGTTTTGGCAACTGTAGAACATGTTAAATCCAAAGATCAAAATCCAAAAACTAGTATAATAAATATTCATAAATTGCAGCTTTAGAAAGATTTTCAATAATGTCTTATAGCTCCATTGAAAAGTGGAGTTGTGAAGCCTCGTCGCATCGAGTGACTAGCAAAATATCCTGCAACATATTATGAAGGGCGTATTCATTATACAAGATGATACCTAATACAATAATTAAATTAAATTCAATACAGTTAAAAAATATAAATATTCATAAATAGCAGCTTTAGACAAATATTCAATAATATCTTATAGCTCCATTGAAAAGTGGAGTTTAATTAAGTGGAGTAATACCTATACTCCATATAGGTATTAGTTAAGTATTTCACTTGTTGCCTCAATTAGTCGTGCTCCACCACTGCACGCTGCTCGTCCTCAAGGCGAAGGGAAGCCTGAGATATTCAGTAAAATTAAAATGTGCACAAATGCAATAGTAGACAAAAGAAAATTTTAATCTAACTCAAGGAGCCACACTTAAAATATTGATTTTTTAGCCTTGACGCCTGTTATAATTAATTATATTATCGTAGGACTACCTTTTTTGCCTTAGGTGTCACAATATCCGGTTTAATGCTGGACGCGTTTCACACTATACAGTGCATCATCAGCTGCCCTAAAACTATTTATATTTCCACTCATAACTAAACTTGCATTAAACCAGATATTGTGACACCCAAGGCAAAAAAGGTAATCCTGCAATAATATAATTAATATTAAAAATTAACCTACTAAGAATGAAATGACTACCGGGTCTTAAGTATCTACTATCAATGGTGAAACTATAACCACCGGCTCCTAGCTATAAAGTAACAGGAATCAATTGGTAAAATAATTGAAATTAAAAACAATAGTGAAACAAAGAAAGATAATATGAATTAACGCATCTATTTTGAATAGGTATAAAAGGACATTGAATAAGTCAGATAATGATAAATTTATATGGTTGATATAATTGGAATCATGGGCAAATCTTTACTCCTCGCCGATAGGGAGTGAGTACGAAGCTTTCTAAATATCATTTTAATGATTGCTTTCCTGAAACTCTGACAAGACAGCATGCTAATCAAAAGTGGATTTCTATAATGACCTAAAGTGAGATAAAAATGATATTGTTAATTTTAGCAATTTGGCCAGAAAAATTAAATGTAAAAAAGTCAAAGGAAGTAAGGAAAATGAACATAACTTTTTGAAAAAACTTTTATAATTCAAAGAAAAATTATTAAAACCCGTTATTTATAATTCAAATAACGTTAATAAAGCCACTTGGAAGATTATTAACTCAAAAGTGGGTAATAGGGCTAAGGATGTACCAAACATAAGTGTGAAAATAAATGATGTTTTATGATCCTTGTCTGGTTTGCAACTAATTTAGTATATATATTTTTTTTAGATTTAATAGATGGGACTTTAATTTGTAATACAGGGCTTATTTGTAATACTTTAACTTCATTAATCTAAGATAAACTGAAAGGCAAATAAATTTCTGATTAGACCTCTTGCTCTCTTGCTGTTTTCCTTTTTAAATTATGTTAATTAGTTTTTTAGGTTATTTTAGTTTTGATTTGGTTAATCAGGAATTAATTTAAAATTATAATTCATAATATATTACATAATTATCACTAATAAACTGTGAGCTGATGACACTATTCGATGAATTTATGTGCATTACATGAACCTTTGAATTGAATTTGAATTGCTTTTGAATTGAATTGAACAACCGAGCACCGTTGTTGCCCTAGCACGAAGTGGCCACTTGTGCAGGAAAACCTCGGATGTGGATAACATCGGCCAACTCAAGAAGAGAGAAAGGAGTATTTTTACTCAAAAGGCCTTAATTCTATAAAATATCCCCGTTGCACAGACCTGCATACTCAGCAAGTTTCAAATGCAAAAGAACATATTTTAATCAAACATAGCGAGACATGACATGTTTCTGTAAGCTGCTTAAAATAACATAGGGAATGAGTATGCAACAGGTATCTTAAAATTGGGTGGTTTTTGTTCATTATCTAGTAGATTTGAACTAGAAGAAGCCATTTACTAAGTTTTATCAAGATATGTTAAGAAATAAGGAAGATATAGAATATTTGTTATTTGTCATAACGATAACATAGGGGAATGAGTATGCAGGTTTGCTGCCACAAAAAAGTAAATATCAGGGATTTTAGACTAGTGTACATTAAATGTCATCTAGATGAAGCCACAAACCAAGTTTTATCAACATGTGTTGTGAAATAAGCGATATATAGGACTTTACTTATTTCCCATGGGGTTAACATTGGGACAATGTACTGTATTTACCTTTTCAAAGTAACCAATGTACATAGAGTAATGGTTCAATATACTTAATAATTTGTTTTTTTCTAGATAAATTCAATGGTGCTAATAAAAATTTGATATTTTACATTTTTCCATGTAAAAACCTCAAAAACCCCATTTTTGGGGTGGTCTCCCCCCTTCAACCCCCTCTTCCGGTGGTTTGATTGGGCTGGTTTACGAAGCCTTCCGAGTGATTACGACTTTGCATGTCTGTACCAAATTTCATTAATATTGGACCTGATTGACGACCGCTATCGTGTTAACAGACATATATATATATATATATATATATATATATATATATATAATTGACACACACACACACACACACACACACACACACACACACACACACACACATATATATATATATATATATATATATATATATATAGAAAGATATCTATATATAATTTCGAACGTATGGTGTTATTTGCTTCTGGGAGCCCAAGTACGAAGAGTTATTATGGTCTCGGGCTTAGGTCTTATCATAAGACCTGTGGTGATAGCTTATTCCTTGAAGGAAATTCGATAATAATTACTAAATGAATGAGCTAAGCCCCAATCAATCTTACGATTATGCTGTTTCTCGTGGAAACCAATGAGGAACAATTAACTTCTTTTTTAGTTTTTGGCTACTTATCCCCTTGATTATTTGTGAACAAAAATATCATATAAATTGCGTTCCAGTTTCCAGGAGTTTTCTTTAAATTTAAATAAGATCAATTTCAAAGTGCTGAATCCATTTAAAGAAATTTTCCACTTAAGCTGTATATTACATACCTTAAAACATATTGCGACACTAGCTGTCGTGTTTCTGAACGCCTGGTGTGATAACTGTGCTTTGCACCTGAACCGTATGGGTCCAAAGCTTTAATATTCATATCAAGTTTTTAGAAAACACAATACACGAAAACGCATGTGCGAAAACGTTTCCCAGCAGTAAACTGTTAATTAAAGCAATTGGAGTAAATCGTAGAAACATCATTTCAGGTTAGAATGGTACCAAGCAAGGTAACTAAAAAATATTCCAGATTATCAGTAAGTACTCCTAGTTTGGAGTAAATATACAAACTTCAAATAGTAAGGATTCGTAAAAATGTGTTCGCTGACCCTATACGTTTTTAGAGTTTTTCAGTGTTATTTTTGTTAAGTATGTGCAAGAAATGTATTTTGAACCAACCATTTTATTAATTATAATGACCATGTAAATGTGTAAATTGTACAAAATTGGCTGAAGAAGATTTGCAAATAATATCCAAACCGGTCTCACTAAAGAAAAATTGGACAAATTCCATATAAGTATTAGTTAAGTATTTCACTTGTTGCCCCAACATAACCCAAAATTAAAAGTACATCCAAAGTAATTACATTGTATACAGTTAACAGTAACTCATTCGTACCAGAGAGTGATTCGGGTCGAGTGAGTGATCGTGGCCATGATGGTTGATAAAATATGAAACTCAAGTAGCAGTACAGTAGTTAATACGAATATCAATAAACTAGTTTACTAGTTTAAAGGCAAAAACTGCTTTAACTTCAGATACATACGTTATAAGATTATTTAGTACGGTATTATGTAAGAAATTCAGCGCGAGCGAACGTACAACTTTAGACGAAATGCTGTTATTTAAAAGTTTATGCTTTGTTAATTCAATTTAATTTAACCCTTTGGAGATCCATTAAAAGAAGTATAAGCGTTTCCGTCCCTTATTAATTTGAATAATCTCCATCCGTAACAATTTAAGAGGCAGAAAAGTACTTCAATTAAATAAAACTTCAGTGCAGCAAGACAGATCAGACAAGTTGGGGCATCCATTCATTCATTAGGAGAGGATCCGTCTTGAGTGCGAGGCGATTGTGGCAAACTGACCACAACTTACCTGAGGGGACGGATCCGAAAACGTCGTCCCTCCCCCCGCATCTGCGCCCCTGGGGAGAAGGGGTCTGAATTAACAGAGGGAGTTCCGGTCCTTCCCTTTACATTTTCAGAGTGTTCTTTTCTCTAGACTCTAGTTTTTAACATTGTGAACACTACCCGACCGATACTAAAGAGAGGGATACAAAACATAAAAGTGTATGCAAAAAGAAATAAAACTAATTTTAAATTCTGGAAACTGACCTGTTATTGAATTTTAAAAAACTCTCTCTGGAATCAATCAATTTTGAAACCAAAGAAAATTTACAGGGAGTGTTGAAACGAATCGTACATGGTATTCATATGATATTATGTAGTGCGCGATTATTTTAGCTGTCTGTTCACATGAATAGGGATATAAATAAAAAGTTAACATCGACCCGAGTTTATACACTGTAATAATATAACTAGTTCATGCATTCATAAATCATTTTTACTATTCAAAACTGTAATGTTTCTTACTAACTGATATGTTACTGTAATGTTTTTAATCTCATATTCCAATTCATAATTTAGTAGCATTTTATAAATGTTTGGATGTGAAAGAGTATGTTAGGAGCATTACTCTTCACTGCTAATACAATACCCCTGTTGCAGCAGACCTGCATACTCAGTGAATTTCAAATAAAAAAGAACATATTTCAATCCAACATAACGAGATTTTGTTTTTGTGAGCTTCTCAAGAATAACATGGGGAATGAGTATGCATTTAAAATTTATTAATTTTAAATTTAATAATTAGTTTTTAATTTTAAAGTTAAAACATGAGTCAAATCTCTGAGACCACCCATTTTGAAGTGTTTAACTAAATACGAATTCCGTGCATCGCATTGCAGTTTACAACGAGATAAAATATTAGCACTTCACACAATGAAAATGAATGTCTCGGCCAGAGATCAGCTGTTGTATTAGTCACTCAGCGCCACCTGTCAGTGTCACGCTAAACATTTAATTAATTCCACACATCAGCTGTTCCTGCATCGACTGCTGCCTCAGCTGGTATGGTACGGAACAATGCAATAGAATGTCAGGCTAATGAAAATAACTTTACCTCTAAGATAAGACTATATGTTCATTATCGTCGAAATGCCAACTGATTTTGATGATTAGCCAACAAATATTTAAAAGTTCTTATTGACACAATTAAAAAAATTAACCTTTACTAACATTTAAGACTGCTCTCCCACAAAAACTGTATGAACTTAATGTAGATATTAAATGCTTTATCGAATTATTAGTCTGATTGGGTCAATACATGATAAGTATCGATCGAAATTTGGGTTTCATAGATTCGAAGATGAAATATTTTAATCAGAATCATACGAATAATGAAAAATAATACGAATAATACGAATAATCTCTGAAAAAACACTCTCATTCTAAACTCTGATGGTAAAAATTCCGTATTTACAGTCAAAGGAAATTTTGAATGACACTGAGAGCAATGATGTTATGTAAATTTGACTCAATTAAAACTCACTACGCAACAACAGAATTGTATTGAATTGTAGAAATCGTTCTTTATTTTCATTAAATATAGTAATTAATAAGTGAAATTATTTTGGCTATTTTTTGGACGAGGTCGTTTAGTTATCATGAATGAATGACTACATTGAATGAATAAAATATTTATTCTTTGAACATATACAATTAATTACATGCCAGGAACACATACAAATGCACTGAAGTCAGGCTAACATCACAAATAAATATTTTAAATACACAAGCATGGTACAAAATTTTTTTTGTAGTCATATATTCAAAAATTTACATTGCCTTAGGAAAAGGCCTATAAGTAGTCAAGTAAAAATAGCACAAAAATCAACATGACCTGAAAGTAATTGCAATATCAATTTGAATGGTTTTATCTTAATGAAAAATGCGATAAACACGATGGAACATAGTCTAATCATGTACGACCCTGGGTTGAGCCGCCATCTTGGATTTCGTGCAAGCTTCTACTGAATCCTATACTGTATGGAAACCAATTAACGTAAGAGGATGTTTTTTCTAGGACCTTTTCCGTCAATTTCCATACAGTATATAATGCATTTCTTTTCATGCATCGCCATACAAATTTGTTTATGGGACGAATTTTATTCTGTATAGCCTGGCTCTCATGCGACTACCGTACCCTATACCTTGCACAGGTTTAGTTGTTATTCATTCAAATTAATTTAGCCATATCTTTCACACTTAACAAAGTTAGTTTTTACCTTGTTGTAAACTAGGGTTATATTTTTTTACATCATAGAGAACGACATCTACCAGCATTATAGTCCTAAAATTTATTTTATGAACATGAGAAATAGACTTAGGCTTACAACTTCTCTACTTTGAAAATTAAGCTTCGTTCTGTGTAGTGTTTTCATCTTCTGGAATACATCTTACTTCCTTGATCATCTGATTCTCAGATTTTAATCACAGTTCAAGTACATAAGATTAATAAGAACACGACGTTACTCCGCATAATGTCGTCTTTTATTTGAAATAAGGAGGCAATAATAAAAATAAGAAACGTTAGCGCCTGATTTGTTTACTTCTAAAAAAGTGTGAGATTAAATTTCTTGAGATTGTACTTACTCCTTTTCATAGGAAACGTTAACACTCATGTGAAGACAAGGAATCGCCTTTTTCAGTGTAAGCTAATACTTGCAGGTGTGTAAGCCTACCCACTCGGAAGTGTAAAAATCGTGGCCCCCACATTCGATTGGGGGCCCTGTAACTAGGATCAGCCTCGGGCCCCCCTATGTTCGTATGCTATGGTATGCTTCAAAAATTACAAGGTAATTTCAACCCTTTACAAATTTGATTGGAACTGATAATTGATAATAAGGAATAATTAAAGCTATTAGTTCAATCTAAAAACCAAACTTTATTGGCAAAATTATTACAATCATAAATTATTTTACGAAAAGTACATTTCCATTTTGTGATTGATTTCCCTTACTGACCAAGGTTAAAATTCAATTGGGGCCCGAGTACCGAGCTGTTATTGTATATGGGGCCCGAGCACGCTGTTGTATACAAAAATGCAAACGGTAACTGGCACGAATGCACTTAATTAAATAGTAACTAACCTCAAATATAGTATTAATATTATTTTACGAAACTTTAAAAAAAATTATATATTTAAATATTTGATCATGATATACTGTAAAATATTCGAAATAAATATAAAAGTAAAAATAAGGTTAGGCCCGGGCGGGCCCCCACGGGCCCGGGCCCTGTCACCAGAGTTGCAACACCCCACCCTTGTGGGGACCATGGTAAAAATGCATGGGAAATACGATAAGTTGCACCCGTAAAGGTTGAACTTCACACTCTATGAAGTGTTCAGTAACATCTTTTAAAGTGGCAACTCACCTGCCACCTGTTTTGGTAGCACTTTTACTTTTATAGCAATAAACATGCTAGAACGTAGTCTACTCATGTACGATCCTGAGGTCAGCCGCCATTTTGAAAAATAGGCAACCATCTTAAATTTCATACAAGCTCATTATATTACATATACAAAACATACTAAATCCTCCATTGTGGAGAAACCAGTTCACTTAAATCTGATAAACTTATTTCCTTAAAAATTTCTAATTCACAACTTACAAAATGAGTTTGAATGTTTTGATTTTTTATTCCGATTCTGTGTGCCTATGAATTTTTGTTCCTCTATATATTTTTTTATTTCATCGCCTATAATTGCCGAATGTTAATTTAGGTATTGGAAGTTTATTTGTGGGTCGTCTTCTAATTTTCTTTAGGTTTTCTTTAGGTTTATATCCAGGTTTATGTTTTTCTGGGTGTTTTTTCCACGGAATTGGTTTACTGTTTCCCAGGCTATTTTCTGTTGATTTTGTGCATTCCAGATGTTCTGATTTAGGTTGGTTGACTTTATGTTATTTACTGTTTCACTATTAATCTGCTGTGTAGCTTTGTGTCTTTACCTGTTTATTTATGATGTATTTTCTTTCGATTCTTTGAATTTTTTACGACACAATTTTTTAATCTCACTATTTTTGCATTAACCCATTGTTTGTTTGTTTGCTATTTGAGTTCTTTCTCTTTTCCTGGGCATATTACATCATAGTAATATAAAAACTGTTTAAAACGTTTTCATTTTTTTTTATTTATGTCAGATTTATTGTAAACTTCAATTCATTTTTCATTTTTGGGTCCGATTTGCAGTTCATTTAAATTGCTGCCAGTTGTCTGAAACTAAGTTTTTTCTTTACCTAAGTTTTCTAAGTTCTAAGTTTTCTTTACAATTTCTGGGTTGTCTGTAATTTGAATATTTATGTATATCGCATGATGGTCTGATATGTTAGGCTCGATAACTGTACTGGTTTCATCCTAAGTATCAGTTATAAAGTTGTTGATACAAGTTGAAGTTGTTTCTCTGAGTAGTGTGGGTTCTCAACTGTTAATTTCATGCCTAAACTTTTAATTTTATTTAACAATAGCTTACTCTTGCTGTCACCCACAATATTCAGTAAGAGCTTGCATAAAATCCAAAATGGGCGCCTATTTTTTTAAGATGGCGGCTCAACCCACGGTAAGACATGAGTATAATATGTTCTGTCGTGTTTATCGTATTCTTTTCGTTAATATGCAACCATTCAACTTAATATTGCAAATACTTCTAGGCATATAAATCTTTACTCGACTAATGGGCATAATTTACTATAGGAGAAGACAGCTCGTCTGATTTTGCATTATTAGGGGCATGGAATACTACAATTGGGAGATCATTTTTTAACACAATTTAATCGAGGATTCTTTCAACAGTTGCTAGTAAAAATAATAATTCGTCTCGTACATACTATGAAAGAGTGTTAAAATGATTACTCAACTAAGGAGACGACTTATATTTCTGTCGTCAATGATTACTCAATATATTTCTGTGTTTTCTAAAATAAAGAAGTTGGCCTCCATAAATTATATATAATTTATCGTGCGTAAATAACTGAAGAACTTTAGTTTATGCAATATAATAGTTGTTCAAATATTTAAATATAAATAAATTAAAATATCAAATATAAAGGACCACTTTTTTAGGACTTATAAAATAAAACAAATCATTTTGACACTATCACATCAACCAATCTATGATACTTGGCAGATTTAAGCTATTTAACTTACTCTCTCTCAATTAGTGCCAGTTTACCCTCGACAATAATAATCAGGCGCCCACTCTTAGTCTTAGCGCCGGCGACGGTGCGGCCCTTTGAAGGGATTTGTGGTTATAGGGCAGATTCAGCTTTACCACAGTGTCAGATGTAGCTTAAGATAAGGGGATTATGATAGAGAAGCTAAGGGGAAGAAGGGGTTGAATGAGACCTGCCGACGACGCGACGCGTCGAATCGTATTTGGCTTTTATTAATTCAGGAAAGATTTAAGAATTAATTCTACGAATTCAAGTTAATAGTTTTCTTGCTATCATACGAGCTTAACCTTGAAAATAGGTTTGATTTAAAATATTTTCCTCCTTTCCATGTTGATATTGATTAAAAAAATTATATATTCATTCATTTACACAATAATAAATCAGAAGAATAACAATACAATAACTAGTAGAAACATTTAAATATGCTATCCATTCCATTAATGTTAACCTTAAACTTTTCTCTGACCAAATTTAAGAAATTTCTTTGAAGATGTGTTAACGCGAACCTTATGTGCCCAATGTAAAAATCCATTCAAGCTTTAACAAGGATTAAGTAAATAATGAACTCAACCAATAAAGTATTACATGTATGAGGTTAAATAATTTAAATGAACTGACAAGCACGAAATGAGAACCACAAAGAGAAGTCGAGAAACCTCTTGGCTGACATGGTTAAGCGGAAAACACGGGTTGACAGCCCCGTGAACAGACGCGATCAGGATGATAATTTTGATTTCTAAATTTATGGGACTAATCGAATTACTTTTACTGTCGACGGGCTTAAAAACAACAAACGCCATCAAAAAAAAAAAACCCAAGATTCACAACACACAACAATGTATAGGTCAATGTAGGTAGGTGTATAGGTGTGGGGTATGGGTAGGTGGTTATGTATAGGTCTATTTCAAACGTATCGCAAATAACACGCCCCTGCATTGCTCAGAATAAATCAACAATAACAGACGTCAAAATTAACGTTTTAAAACTTTAATGACTACCAGGTTTCCCAATATACACCCAAACATCGCTGCCTGACCGGGAATATTCAAGTCGACCGACTCATAAAAAAATATTATTAATGTTTCTCGTTCGGACGCAAAGGAAAAATGAAGGGACCCCTTTCAGTTCGGTCGATTGGCCTCTTAACAGTTTTTGTCTGCCCGGATGATACGATAGTTGACGGATACGCCGCTGTGGCGCCACCGTCTAACACGTATCCTGATTGCCTTATTGGAATCCCGTGTCCTGCGTGTCATTCGCGGCTATCAGTGATCCTGACCGGCTAAGTGACGTCGAGCGGTGGACCGGCGCAGGTGGAGGTTGGTTATCGATACGGCGGGAACCGACTGCAAACAGGAGGAGTTTTAATTAAAATGCGATAAAAATATTCCCTCGCAGCAGACTTGCATACTCAGCGAATTTCAAGTGCGTAAAAACAATTTCAATCAGCTTGGCGAGATTTGGCATGTTTTTTGTAATCTCAATAGGAATAACATGGGAAATGAGTATGCAGGTTTGCTGCAACAGGTGTTTAAATTGGGTGGTACCAATTAAATATTTACTAGATCCGAACTAGACAAAGCCATATAACAAGTTTTATCAAAATATGTTAAGAAATGAGGAATATGTAGGTTTTTTTATTTATTATGAGGATAACATGGAGAATGAGTTCCAGGTTTGCTGCCTCGAAAATGTAAATATCGAGGATTTAAGAGGGACTTTCTAGAACAGTGTTTCTCAACCGGTGCGGTGGTACGCGAAGGTATTTTAGGTGGTACGTGAGTCATTAAGAAGTAGTAAAAAACTAAACGAGCGACAGCTGTTTCGTCGACAGGACAGTCGCACGTAATATTGATAGATGTTTATACGTTAGCAACTTTGTCAATATCCATATCGACTATAATATGCCCATTTTGCACCAGCTTTTAGAACGAAATCATTCATTAGAATATTCGTTTTCCGATCAGCGTGTCTTATATTATGATTCCCGAGCGCAATATTTGTCAGAATTGTACTTATATTTGTAATGAACCCGGACACAGCAGAAGGAGCAAGACTTATAACACAGGCCCGTAACGACAGTGTAAAAGTGGGGGATATAGGATTGTTTATTAGGCCTTTTTCGTGGAGAATTAACTAAGTAAGCACTTTCCACTTGTCAACTTCGCTAACCACAATATATGTTTAATAAAAGTGATTTCTTAACCTACGTAGATTGTACATACAATTCGTAACCTATTCTTAAAAAATACTAGTTCGTTGGCATTTTTATGACATATAGTTATCGTATCTTATTGTTTAGGCTTGATATTTTTTCTCTTTCATTAGTTATTTTTTTAGAAAATATATTGCCACGGAAATATTTTTTTTATTTAATACAGATGTAAACCGATGGTATAACTGACTATATTTTGCTTCTTTGGGGCCCAAAACGAAAAGTTATCATGGTCACGGGCTTAAGTCTTACCGCGACATCTATAATAACAGATTCTTCCCTATAAGGGTAACACGCCAGTAAATATTTCTTCGTGCGGCGACAACAATAGTAGAGGGAGGGAGGGTATTGCGTATTCCCCCCATTCACCTGGGGGAATTGTTGACATATATATGTTTTGGTAAGTATTGACAGTACTTTAAGGTTTTACTTATTTGACACTTCAAAATTACGTAATCACCCAGAAAAACAAAAAATATCATCGTTAATAGTTGATACAAAATTAATATGGGATCATTAAAAAAATACTTCACTGCATTTTTTAAATGTATATTTTCAGATATTGACTCAGAACCTATCACGCCTATCACTGTTGGGCAATTAATTCTTTTTCCTACCTCTGCATGGAAAAAATCACATTGCCACACCTGTAAACAGTATGCAAAACGGTCTATTTCCGCTTTCATTTAATTTCCGCTCGCTAAATTAGGGTTACTTGAAATGTAGAATAGGTTAAGGTGGCACACAAGAGAGATAACTATGACGTAAAACACCACAAACCAGTTTCTATTGGTCAGAAATCCCATAGCACTCACCATATTCTAAATTCTAGTTGCCTTGTTCTAAATCAGCTGAATTCATTGTCACCGTTTCTATCTCAACTTCCGGTTCGCTCCAACAGAATAAGCAAACATAACCGCAATGAACTTTTGTGTACAGGCTAGTTAATAAGTTAAACTGTTTAAATAATGGTGGTAGGAAAAATATTGTATGTATTACAAGCACAAATAGCCATTGCCGCTCTCGAAATGTTTGACAACAATCAAACAATCTCGCTTTGATCTCGCAACGATCTCGCTACAATTCTTGAGCGGCAATGACATACTTTGCGCTCTTAATACGCGAATAACTATATTTTAACAGGGTAATAATTTAACTAGATTTTCACGCTGTTTACAATGCTGAAATCCGTTTTTGAAAGTATGCTATCGTTAAAAAGATATGATCAAATGAAAATTCATCTCTATACATTTTTATAGACGGTTCATATTTTCAATTTTGTTTGGATTATTTTTCTTATATCTCTTATTATAATTAAGATATTTAGTTCGTTTTAGTCTTGAAATACTCAGTGGATTACCGACTTTCATTTGAGATATTAATCATCAACATCGGGCAAGTGACAGATGAGCTACAAGGCTCAATATAACTTAAAAATCGATTTTTCGGATATTTGTTTTTAGTTAAATATTCAAATATCCGATTCAAATTAAGGTATTTAGTTCATTTTGGTCTACAATCACCTAATTAACCATCTGCTTTCAAGTGAGTTGACGCTCAATAAAATAAGACTAAAGTTGAAGTAACTTATAATCTTTCACTCAACATTAATTCGTTTTATTTGCATTATTTTACATTTCTTGAAGGATTTCTCCGGTTCCAAAGAAGACTCAAAAATGTAAAGGTCTTAATTGACTCAGTAGATTATTGGCTTTCATTCGAGTCATGAATTATTTTAATAGATTGAATTTCAAGTGAGTTGTGGTCCTAAAACCCACAAAAAATTAAAATTTTCAGACATTTTCATTCTCATAAAGACTGATATCTCCAGTTCTAGGACGGATCTGGAGTTTTTAATGCTTGTAAAAGACTCAGTGAAATACCAGCTTTCGTTTGAGACAAAGATTATTTAAATCGGACAACTTTGTGGTTAATTATAACAATTATTAGGCGTAAAACTAAAAAGATAACTAATATTTATTTCCTAACGACCCTTAAAATCCATTTACTGCCAATCCGATTTTACGTATCGATATTTTAAATAAAAGCCGGCGTAACACTGCCTCTTTTAAGACCATTACGAAAAAATACCTAATTAGAACCGCTGATATAAAAATTTTACTAGCAACCAATTTCTGAAAAATTGATTTTTAAGTTACATTGAGCTTTATTGTTCGTCTGTAACTTTTCCAATGACGATGATTGATATCTTAAATTAAAGCTGGTATTTCACTGAGTATTTTAAGACTAAAACGAAATAAACATCTTAATTATAATGCGATATAAGAGAAAAATAATCCCTAATCATACTGAAAATATTAAGCATCCATAAGAAATTTTGTAAAGGGATGAATTTTCATTTGACCATATATTTTTAACGATTGTTCGATATTTATTATTATGTACACTTATATCATATTAAATTATCTCAAACCCCCGAAAAATGGGTTTTAACTTATGTGTATGCGAATTTGTGATATTGTTCCAATTATAGTTGCTATTAATTTTTATTTTAAATATCCACCACAATATTTCTAACTTAATATATTTTAAGAATATAATCGTTTGAAAATCAAAATCTCCAATGTATGTTGTTTAGATTAAGTTTATGAGCTACTTTACAATCATTAGGCCGAGAGCATACAAATACCATTATTAAAGCCGCTCTTATTTTCCAGTGTTTCACAATATAAGCTCATCCGACAAGAGATGCCTGATTCATCAACATCGAGCAGATGTATATTGCACTTACTGTTATGTTCTCTCTATTTTGGAATTCTGGTGGCAGTAACATTTGAGAAATTTTTATTTGACTTGTATTGGGTTTTTGTTTCTAAATATATATACCTCGCACAAATCACATAGACACGTATCAAACTGCAATACATTTTAATTCAATATACAGATTTTGTTCACAATCAATTTATTAATGGTACAGACCAATTTGTACAGACAAAAATTACTTTTCAGGATGGTCATAATATTTAAATACTTACCAACAGCATAAAACATGTTATTTTACTGGTATAACAAATGAAAGTACCAAGCCATAAAATCATCAAACGCAACAAAATATGTGTTTAAAAATCTAAAAAAAATTAACGAACCTGATGTTGAGAAAGCGATTGGACGAACCGACAATATAGTTTGAATGCGAGAATATACTGAGCTGCCAAACGTAAAAACTAAATCGAACAAAACAAAAAACATTTCTGAAGTTTAAATTATCTTGTTAAGGTGATTTTGAAGTCGAGCAAATTAACAATCTGTTGGTCGAGCAAAGACATCTCGCTCATGTTCAAGAAAAACGTCACAACTCAAAAATTTTCAAATTTCTGTTTATCACAGCAAAATGTCGATCAATGGTCATATTTTCCTGTAAAAAATCGTCACATATCCACCCAGATAGCACTTGTGTCGCATTTCCATTAGGGGATTTTCAAATTATCTCATATAGAAAAACGTCATATAGAAAAAAAGGAAATGCTCTTTTATATTTATGGAAAAGAGTCACATTTTGACTTGTGCCATTTTAGGTGATACATTTTTCTTCCGCACATAGGAAAGAAAAGTTTCATCAAAAGTGTCACATTTTTAGTCATGACATTCTTCCATACAAGAAGTATAACTTTTCTTCCTTCTGTTCTTAAATTATTTTGAGATGTGCCGTTTTCTGTACAAAGGATTTATGTGTTTCATATTTAATACCATTTTGAAAAGTCCACTCTCTATGTAAACTAAATTATCTTTTTGACTTTTGGTTTCAGTTTAGACTTAATCTGGTTCTTTATTAGAAAATTCAACTCTTATTTGATTCAATCTGCCAGGCATTCTTGTAACTTTAATTTAAATAGCAAAGAAAACATTGTGTGCCCAAAAATGTCTGCATGCATGAGTACTAGCGCATTAAAACCTTTTTCAATGATTGTTTAACTCAACTAAGGCAGAAACGCATATGGATAAAGAGTAGTTGTTTTAATTTTAGGTATTCAACTTAGAAAGGCGAAAAATGGAAATATTTCAACTTGCTCAATAATCCATTCTTATAATGAAAGCTTACGAATCGGGACTGGCCTAGATAAAAAATGTGCATGTCCTATCGAAATTATTATTAAAATAGTTGATAAAGCCTCAACATGATCATTAGGCATCTAAGTTATAGTTATCTAAATCTAAGAAAACCTTTACTAATTATGTAAATATTATAATGCAGTTAAAAGAGAGGAAAAAGGTTACGGTTGGACAAAGTTACTCTTATGTGTGTTTGTCACAGAAAATAATGGAGAACCCATAATAGTGAATGTTATTAAAGAATTAATTACTACTTTTATGTGAGATTTTCCAAAAATATATTTTTTTATGATTTATGGCAATTTTTATTATTTGCTCATAACTGGCTCAACTCAAAAATGTACTTTAAATGTAATCTAGAAAAACGTCATAACTCTCAATTTTTATAAAAATAAATACTACTTATACATTTTTACGAGTTTTTATTACAACCAACTATTCCCTGGGTATAAACGAATGTGTTACCAAAAATTCAACGTATTTGACTGAATAATAAGCATTCTACAAGCTACTAAACTTACTGGAAACTTTGAATCTCTCTCCTGTAGAATTTAGTATTTTTGACTTGTGACGTTTTTCTTGTGCATGAGCGATCTGTTGGGATATGTCGATTATCCGCTAACATATAACAGAGAACAAAAAAAGTTGTTTGATATTTAAATAAATTCTAACGTTTTAAATTCATAATAATTTAAAATGATCACCCTGAAAATTAAAGAGAACTTATTTCATTCAGTTCATAAGATTTAGGCCAATTTAAAACTGTAAAAATACAATAAAAAATATTTTAGAGTTAAAAAAACTCTTTTCTTCAGTAAATTTACATTCACTTGCTTATCAATAATTAATTACAGCCGGTTTGACTGGTTGGGTTGTGGTTACCATAAGCTATTATCCTGTCTTAATTTCTGGTGTGCAATTTCCTACGAAGTTCGTGATTCTGGGAATTAGTCGAGCCCAAACAAGCTGCCTGTTAAGACATTAATTAATACCCCAATCTTGCTTAAGCGTGCGTTGTTGACGAGGGCTTTAATGAGATTTTACCCTTTAACACGGGAACATTCTTCATCCATCAGGGTTGAAAGAAGACAATTGACGTTTAAAAAATGGCTCAAGAGAACATTTCTTCTATCTATAGATACATAGTTAAAAGCATCGTAATCCCTCTGGAATGAGTGTAAAACGTTACTCTAGCTGAACAAAAGACAATAAAATGCTAATGAGTGGTCACAAGAAAATAATATGTAATACATCCTCGCAGTAAAAGTCAAATAAAAGTTTGAACTGAGTCTAATAAAAGTCGTACAACATTGTTACTGTCTTATATTGAATATCAGTATTTTTATCGTGTTAAACGAGCATAAACATTATTTGAATTGTATTATGTCCTACCATTAAAAAAATCGTGATCCTCATAAAAAACAGGGTCCACACTACACCACAAACCCGGTTTAGTGGGCGACGTCACACTCGAGACTAAGATAGCAGTTTTGAGTAACATATTCCAAAGAAAGATTATCATGTTTCTGGGTAAAATTGTGATATTTTATCGCGAATATTCTACTCAAAACGGCGCGATGACAACATTCAACGATTAAGTACAACTACAAAGAGAAGCCAAGAATTTACGGCTTATGAATCAATTCAAACAAAGAAGTTGACATTCGCCTCGAGCAAAATTGGTTTAATCAAGAGGGAACCAAAAACGAGCCATTTACCAATAATGGTGATATAAAAAAAATGATGCCAATAAACACAATATTTTCTCGTTGTTTTTTGCTATTCGTTCCTTCCCGCTGAGATTTTTGCGAGTAGGACGCTTAATGAACATGATATAATGTGAAAATTTAAAGAGCACTTGTAACCCCGAACTCGACTTTACTAAATTGCCTAAAGATTTTGGAATTGCTCATTATTGGAATTCCACATTATTGGGTTATTATTGAAAACAAAAATGTGTTAAGACGAGAAGCCGGCACTTGTCTGAAACACAAAAAGGCAATACTCCTAATTAAATACGTGTCGTCAAAAAGTCTTAAAGGCATTACTCTGAATACTAAAATTCATATCTCGGACAGTGCCTTACGCAGGGAAATAACAATCGGAGTAATGTAAACTTGGAAGTCAATAAAAGTGTATTTATTTTCATAGCTACTCTTTGAGATGATCGTTTTGGCTTTTGTTTGAGTTAGGTTAGGCCATAAAAATTAATTGTCACAACACATCTCTTAAAATAGTTCGGGATTATATATCTTATATAGCTAAATATTAAGATGGTTTTAAGTAAGTATGGTAAGTATTAAGATATTTTAGGATCTTATATGAGAGGATTTTATATTTGTCTTAAGATGGTTACTATATAAAGTTAAAGAGATGTTGTCAAATAAAGTTAAACACCCAATTTTATATAATTTTTACCTGTTGCACCAAACCTGCATACCATTACCTATATTATTCTTATGGTGGTAAAAACATGTGCATCTCACTTATGTTGGATTGAAAAAATGTTTTTACGCATATTGAATTCTCTAAATACACAGGCCTGCTGCAACAGAGGTATTTTTTAACTACCCTAGCTAGAAAATTATCGTTTATACATGAAATGCATGTGAATACATTTTTACGTTAACTATCGATTTATAAATGTCTCAAAATCAGAACTCAAAAAGGAAAAGCGACGAAATTTCACTGTTCCGCTTATCAGCATCGCTCCAAATGTCACTGGTTCAAATGAAAATTCGGATCTCTTCCTTCCGGAACTCTGGTTTTCGGAGCGATGCATAGCTCCCGGACTCCGGGGAGAGGGGCCCGGTGCTCGCTGCCCTCATCACGTAATTGTCACGGCGCCATTGAAGCTTTGTGATTGGCCTGACTCACTATCGGCAATCCCCGATAACCCGCTCGATCCGGCCCGCAGTCGCCCGTTAATGAGGAGGCAAATTATGCGTCACCGTGGACGAACTGGACCCTTGTATTACGCCTTCTGCGGGGCTCGTTATCGGAGCTAACGCCTTCACAACCAAGATCGATCGTTTTCTTGGCGAAATGTCCGGTGTGAATGAATGCTGCGACCTTCAATTTTAACAGCGTCTTTATAAAATTCATTTAGTTAGGAAGAAAGATAATAATTACCATAACTTAATTCGATTTTAGTATAATTTGAAATTTCCCAACTCAGAGATCTTAACAGATAGTTTTCCAAAAGGATGTTAAATTGAAACAGATATTGCTTGTGAATAATTAGTTTTATAATTAGTTTTACTGGGCAAGAGGGTGCAATCGTTGTGATTGCTGCTTGTAATTTCAATTTCACTAATTTTTTGTAACTCTTGTAATAAGTCATAATAATACCTTACATGATGAAAATTAAAATGATATGCTGGAAAAGTAATACATTTCATAGTTCAAAATAATTTTCCAAAGGGAGATTTAGTGAAAAAAGGAACGACTGTTTTTTTTTTAGCTAAAGCAAACAATGTTTTATGTCAAAAATTAATCACGTTCGACTTCTGCTACGTTAATTCAAAGCTGTATATTTATCCCGCTAAAATTTATCGCTATAAAATATTTTGAACATTTGATTCCACTGATATAAATGTAAAGTTCCGTAAAAGAATAATATTTGTCCATAATATTACTTTAAGAGGGTTGCAAGACGCCCGTCTCAAGACGGGGGGCGTGTTAACATGAAGCTAATCGCTTTAAGCTGTGTACCCGCCCCAATTTGGTAATGGCAGTTAGGGGGAGGGGATTTCTTAAGCACCAATATTAGCTCAGCGTTTCCTTCGGCTAATGTTTTAATATGGTCTCTGAGGAATATGCAGTTTTCAAATGGTTTTATTCATCGTATTTGCAGTTTAAACATAACTTGTTTGAGATAATTTGTAAGCAAAATAAAACACTAATTTCATAAATAAGTGTTTCATAGTACTGATTACATTTTCACGACATCCTTTACGGATTTCATTTATATTATTTACAAATACCCTAACATCAAGGACGACTTCAAAAAATATATATATAATTTATATAAGTAGTAAAATGTTTTAATATTTCAGATTATTTTTTAGTTGCCCAAGCAACTAAAAAATAATCTGAAATATAAGTTTAGAATCTGAATCTTGGAAGTTTAGCTCTTCCAAGTCCCAACTTATCGTAGAATCATTTGCATCATTATCGTGCTATCGATGTATTTTTTTACATAGTTTTTGAACGAATTCCTTAATTTATTACATCAGTCCTCTGTATCTTCTTCGTTATCCCCATTTACAGTCCAATTAATCTTATAATATATAAAACACCCCCGTTGTAGCAGACCTGCATACTCATCGAATTCAAATACATAAAATCGTGTTTAAATCAAATTTAGCGAGAT
Source organism: Flexamia atlantica (assembly GCA_035578135.1). NCBI lineage: Eukaryota > Metazoa > Arthropoda > Insecta > Hemiptera > Cicadellidae > Flexamia > Flexamia atlantica. Next base: position 31,855,604 of record JAQJVK010000010.1, read on the forward strand.
CTGACATGTTTTGCAATCTCCATAAGAATAACATGGGGAAAATGTACTGTGTTTTTCGCTTTTAATATCTTGGTAAGACACAGAGTAATGATTGAAAGTACTAAATTATTTGAATAAAATAATATATTTGACGTATTCTTTGATTTCTGTTCATGTACCGAATAGCTGATTATTCACTTTTTATTTGGTGTCCCATAAAATAAGGAACGCAGGCAGACATATTTTTACAGTGTATACTTCTTATTAATTGATATGAATAAATAACAAGCGTTGAGGTCATATTTTACAATTTTTTGCAATAAAATATCCTAAATAATTTTAGGATTAGGATGTTAAATATAAAGAATGGCACATTTCTCATTATTAAAAAAATATATGATTTTTTTTAAGAGAATCGCCACTGTTTGAAATTATATGGCTTGCTTATTTTTCAAATTATCTAAATAAAACTTTGTATGTGGCTTCATCTAGTTATATCTACTGGATTATAGCATAAAATCTTCCATTTTCGCATATACACTATTTGACTATTTAATTAAATCTGTTTAGACAATTCGTATTTATGATTAAGAGTGAACACCTTACATAACACTGATCATCTGAGTTTGAATCTGTGATGAAGGGATATTGACCCCTGTAATTATAAACTAAACCATCATTAGCATCAATTTGGACGGGGGTGGCAGAGAAGGGGGTTAGATCTAGGGGGGGGGTCTATGAATTTAATTTTGTCAAACAACATTAAATAATAAGGGTAAATAATTTTAAAAAACTTCATTTTGTCGAATTATTTTACGATTCGAATAAATGAATTATACAAATTTGGGAAATAACTTGTCTCATTAAATATGCATTCAATTATATTTAGATTACTCAATAACTGTATTACATGAAGGAAAACTCCGGTAGGTAGGAGATCGGTTTTTAAGGCTGAGAGATATTAAGAATATTCTTTATTTTCTTATTACATAAGTCGGCGTCAAGTTGATTTAATAGATCCAAATAACACATTGTATCCTTAGATAAACAGTGGGAAAATGCAGATTTTGTTTGGATATTAAAATGTTAACCATAATTCGAAATACTAGGTTGTACTCCATTTACTGGAAATATTACAATGCATTGATTTATGACTATGTCTCACTGAACAGTCAATAGACTGAGTTTATAATACAACTTGGTACGCAGGTTCTGACAGGTTAGTCTTATTATTTATACTTTTTACTGAGAATATATTAAAGTTACAAAAACATTGTCGCAGATAATAACTATTTTTGTGTCTAAATCTGGGGGCGGAGGCTCAGATTTTTCATTTTAAACCACATTTTAGTGAACACATTCAGCACCAAAAAAGAGTTTCTAAGTTACTGTAATAAGTATTCTATGTGCAGGAAGTATTATTTTAAAATAAGGAAAAATCTTCTTTTTTTACAGTTTGTCCCATTTTGCCATAAAAATATACCTTTTCTTATTATTTAGATTATTGGTTTCCTCGCTCATTGTCAAACTCCATAAAAATAGTTGAACGTGAAAGGGAAATCATCTGCAAAATCGTCGCATTGCTGATATGGCAATTAATGTAAATAAAACTCTGATCGCTTGTTATTCGACACTTTTTCCCATTTGAGCGTGTATTTATTTTAAAGGTTTTGCATGTCCGTCGGTGAACTGTTGTTTTATAATTAATGATCACGGAAATGTTCATATTATTTAATAATTGTCACAACTTGCATTATTCTCTAAACTTAAATGTGGAAAAAATGCATGAATATGTCATGACAAAAATGAATCTTTTTTAAGATTTTAAATGTTCTCATAGTAACCATACATAATTTTATAATATGTACCATTAAATTATTAATTGATTTACCTATTTCACTAAAATTTCTAGAAACGGTTTTGATTATTTTTATGAGATAATGGAAAATATTTAGTATAATACTGTAGAATAATATTCTACTTTATAAATGTGAAATCCGGTAAAAAGTTAGACTGGTACTTTACTAATATGTAGTAGATGGCAGTATATTCTTTATAAAACTCGGAAACTGATATAGTTAGCTGATATTTATTTTCAAATCAATTTTCTAATGAAATCAGAAATTTGTTCAGTACTGAAATGTTACATTTGTTATATAAATTATATTTGTAAAACAACATTATAATGAAGCTTAAGTAAATTATCAATGCTACAAAAACGATCTATTTTCAAAAAGCTAAAAAAATTCAAAAACTATGGAAAGCCCATGAAATGTAGTTATTTTTGTTATATTATTCCAGAAATAAAATCATGTTAAAGGTAATTTTAGTAGCGCTTGTCCGTAGGGCCGCATTTGTCACCTTAAGACATTGAAAACATACAGAGAGCTATGCATAAAAATAGTAGCTGTTCATGAAATATGTAGAAAGTCATACATACAAATATGCAGAGAGCTGCCCATAAAACATGCATCGGTACATGAAATATGTAATATGCATACAGTCATACATAAAAATATGCAGAGAGCGATGCATAAACATATGCATACTATAAATTAGTTTAAGAAACCTTGAAGCTGTTGCAGAAGCTGTTTGTCTGTGTGATCTAGGAGCCAACACAGACAGTATCGATGCGCGACGACGCGCGACGGAGAGCAGAACAATGAGTCGAGGCCCCGGGCCCCGGGTGGCGGATGTACCCCTGTTACGAGTTCTTAAGTTAATCTGCCAACCCCGCGGGGACCCTCGGGACCAAAATGGCGGTGATCGATGGGGGCGGGGCGGGGCAGCTGCCCCGTTCTCCCAATTAATAGAATTTTGTAAGTTTCGTTTCGGTTCTAGCGACAATCTCGGGTCTCGAGCTGAGTCACGGGTGCGACTCCCTAGCAGAGTCGTCGAAGGAAATGTGATTCTGCAGTGCGCTGGTCTGCAAAATTTATTGATCTCTAACAATAAATGGTTCGAAAAACAGTCGAAAGGAAGTACAGCATTGCGATGATGAGACAGAAAAAATTCCTTTGAGTAATTTGGCTAAGATTATGGACGGGAAATTTCAATTTAATACCAATTCGGCTGTGAATGGCAGAAAAATCAAATGCGTCATGCGCGCACACTGCGTCATATGTGTTAGAACTGATTTCGTCTGATTTCGTTATCACTTTATCAGTTATCGTTTCAGACTGAGTTATCTTCTCGGTCTTTCAAAACAGGGTATTTGCAAATCAGGGGCCACAAGTGACTAAGAAGTGCGAAATTTTGCTTTGATTCTGTTACAGTAACAGTTCATTTTCAGCTACGCATTCGCCGCTATCACCGATATTCCAGTTACTATATTGCGTTTTCAAGCCTCTTGTGACCGATCCTGCCACGTCCGTTTGGCGTGCAAATACTGTAGGGATAACATTTAGCAGTTTTTCAACTACTATTTGTTTTACACAATAACAACATTATAAATATTGTTTTACAGAGATTTTTATATTTTTAATACGGATTTTTATATTTCTAATGCGGTAGGTTTTATATTTTTAATACTTCCTAGTCAAAAGTCGAAGCCTATCTATACATTTTTGAGGATGATTATTTTTTTAAACCATGACGCCAAAGGGGAATATATCCCCTCCCCGTACCTACGCCACTGGTAGTGGGAAAATAGTATTTTTCATATGAAAACAAGTCTTAAAGGAAACTAATTCACATTGATAAGTTTGAAGATTTGAAAAATTCTAATATCTAAAATAACACCATGTCAGTGTAAAAATAACTAACAGGAGTGGCGAATTTTGTAGAATTGATACGTGTTTTACTCACGCGACGAAATGAAATTCAGCCGAGTACAAAGATATTTTGGCTAAAAGTGAGGTACAACTGCCACATCTGCATGGTAGAAGCAGTACAAGGGAGGGAATGAGGATGAGGGCAGTATGAGGGAGGGAAACAAAGTAGGGATGTTATAGGTAAAAGTATAGGTGAAACAGCTACGCGGTCATGGCTGAAGTGCGTACTGCGTAGTGAGACATGGGCCATTGAGTCATTCGCGTCATAGCAGCCTTCAGATTGATTCGGAGACCGCGCAAGAATAACTTTTTGGACGGGTAATCTCGTTATTGAGTTTATCGGGTCTTAACGAAACGTCGGGAACAATAAGAGTGAAGTGAAGCAAGAAATCTCGTGTTTGTATGTGTTGTGTATTTTAAAAACTAATCAAGATATCTGAAAGCGGATTTCAGCGTTATAATCAGCGTGAAAATCTAGTTCTAAATGATGATGTCACACGACTACCTTTACATGCGAAAAAATAGTTTAAATCCGATATGGCGGATCCAAGATGGCGGCTAAAGATCAGAGTCCTGTCAAAATGCAGTACTAGCCAACTAAACATTAATGGCGGTGGCCTCAATGTGGATAAAAAATGGAGCCGAATGGTTTTTCCCAAAAATTTCCAATGTGAAACAACCGCCATTTTGAAACGTGATTTTAAGGGATTTCCTGTAGATAGATTTTTATGTTAATATACTCATTTTCATGAGCAGAACCCCGTACAAATGCTCGTGTTGCACAATTTGTTCTAGGTTGAACAGAATTTTTATTGGGCTATAAGTGAGATTTAGAAAAATGTTAACGATAACGAATCCAGAGAAATAAGATGTTGCTGTTAATGAAAATGCTTATACCTTGATTTACGAAAGAATGTGATCGGCGGAGCGACCGCACGGCAGTAACAACTTCTATTTCATAACGCTGCGCTGTAGAAATGTAAAAACAGAGTAAAAGATTTGCAGTAAACTTTATTCCAATGATCATTTGATTGCGTGTTTACCTCAAGATTCAAATAATTTGTAGCATACTCCGTATAGTTTATGTTGCGAGTTATATATAAAAACACGATTTACGAATCAAAAAAGCTCTTCACTATGTTTGATTTAGAATAACTCTGCTCTAAAGTACCGGGGAAAATTTCCTGGAATTTTTGTCTAGCATTTTAACAACACAATATAAAAATTTTAGATGCCTATGTTCAATAATAATTACTTTAATAATTTATTTTCAAAGTTTTGTTAACTCTGTTGTTAAAAGTCTTACATTGATGAACTTCACGTATCGTCTAGTTAGAATAATGTAGGAAAGATTTGATTAAATTTTTTTATATTTTACGAGATACATTTATGATGATAGATTAATAAACAAATTGAGTATTTATGAGAGCAGTGAGCGGCGTTTTACGGCGGAAAGACAGTCTGAACCTATTGGATCCATTTTATCCGCGCGCTTTACCTTCATGTTGCCATAGGGCCGCAGACAGCATTGTTGTCGAGCTGTTACTGTACTTTGTCTAGCTCGCACAACGCTGAACGAGTTTAATGTTAATTTTTCATATCAACTAATAAAGACAGTGTTTAGCAACATTTAATGAATGCTTACAAGTTTGTATTGACAAGGGAAATAATTCCAAACATATGCTGGAAAAATGAAATGGGATAACCTTAATTAATAGCGGAGTTAACAGTACTTTGGAAATAAACTAATAACGTCATTAATATTAATCACATATATATAAAATTTTGATATAGTGTTCATAAGGAACTAGACTAAAGATTCTGAACAGGAATTTTTCCCTGATGCTTTTAACAGAGATAAATGGTATTTTTATAAATATAACTCGCAACATAAACTATACGGAATATGCTGAAAAATATTTGAAACTTGTGCAAAATACGCTACTGAATGATCATGGGAATAAAGTTTACTGCAACTCTGTTTTTTACGTTTCTATAGCGTTTTGAAAAATAATATTTTTAATGCCACGTGGTCACTCCGCCACATTTAACCTTCTTTCGATAATGAAGGTATAACATATGTAGATACACTTAAGGTAATTTTAATAGCGCTGATGCCGTGGGGCCGCATTTGTCATCTTATTACATTGAAAATATGCAGAGAGCTATGCATAAAAAAATGCAGCGGTACATGAAATATGCAGACAGTTATACATATTTACAAATATGCAGAGCTACACTAAAAATATGCAGCGGTACATAAAATATGCAGAGAGCTATGCACACTATCAATTAAATTATAAATCGAAGAAGCTGTTGCAGAATCCGTTACCTAAGATCCAACTTTACAGGCAGTATCGACAACGCGCGACCGGAGAGGAGAACAAATGCTATTTTCGCATATAAATAGCATAGGAAAGTAAATCAAAACCCAAAACCAACTTCCTGAATCTGAAAAACCTACTAAGTGAATCTAAATCAAAACCTACTTCCTGGTTTCAAGTTTCTGGTACACCATCGGTATATATTGTTCTGCGTTATCTCAAGCCTCAGTGGGAACCAAGCAAATCCACACACTGTCGACAATCCGACAAGAGATGTACAATGTGAGCGCAGATGTTTGGTGGTATGATGTAGATATACAAGCGAGTGGGGCGGTTGTCAGGGCAGCTGATTAATGGCAAGATGGCGGTTTACACCTGTTAACACTAACACTGCCAGTTTTGATTAATGCATTTGTAGACAGCTGGAACTGAGAACATTGTCGGTTCTGAAATTGACCCTTGTGGTACACCTACACATTTCAGTTTTGAGCTGAAAGGGAGGTGGTGGGCGCTTTTTAATGTTAAGACGGGGAGCGCAGTTAAATTGGTCAGTATTCCTAAATAATCTGTAATATTCAAAAATTTCGCTGTGAATATTAATAATACTTTTTAGGCCGATTTGATTTTGTTACTGACTAGATGCCACGTAATAAAGCCTTGAGTTGGTAATGTCCAATAGGAATATTGTTAAGGAATATTGACTTAAGCTATTAGATTCGCATTAAAACCTATAATTTAATAGTTAAACAATGCAATAATATTAATTTAATAAATTTAAATGATTGTAGCATTTTTTACTGTTAATGTAAAATGTAATGTAATGTACATGTATACATGTGCCAGTTGATTTTGTTGGCTTATTGGCCATCCTACTGTTGTTATTTTTTAATGATTCAATATTTCTTTTCTACTTGTAGTATATTAATTGCAATGCTACCATATTATGTCCTCAATCATGATGCATGTATTTTTCCTAATTAGTTGCCCCAGTCTCTGTGATATTACTCTTGTGAAAATGGTCTATCCCTCAGTAAATAAACAAATAACTAAATACAAATAGAATAAATGCTCCATGGAAGTTCCAATGGTAGTGATAACTTCTTGATAGGTTAGGCTTGAAACTGAAAGAGTTCTCTTACAAAAAAACGTTAATTTATACGTGTTTGATTTTGTTTTTATTGGTTACTGTATATGACATCTAGATGACACATCTAACTACAATATCCCGTGGAAGGGTTGTCCTTGATTTTCATTCGTGTCTTGAGCAATAAACATCCTTTATATCAAAAACTCCCTATAATGAAACCACTGTAAATTCAGATGTTTTAATGTTAAGACGTCCAGTATATCAACATTGTAACAACTATAATTTACACCCCTATACATTCTATTGCAGCTACAGATAAAGGAATAAAATGTCTTAACCTCAATTAAGTTATGCTAATGATTATAGCTGTACATTCACAAACAGTCGCAGCTCATTTATCCGTTGTAAACACGAACGCGTTTTTCGTTAATGGTTTCAGCGTTACAGTCCCGAGCGCAGTTAATGCCACTCCCTATACACAGGTTTATTGCTGGACTGCTGCAGTCGTTACGACTTTATTGCCTAAGTGCCCTCCTGTTACAGCTAATGAACTCGGCACGGTCGCAAACCCCACATTTACCCTATCCAATACTCAATGTAGGCTAAACTGTCGCATAATTCACGATATTCACTGCTGCAGATTATATACTTTTTCATACGACTCCAACCCTCTCTCCCTTAGGTATCTAACGTATAAAACTGTGATGAAATTAAATTTTTGGTATTCAAATGTGGTCATATTTCATTGTCAATGATTGCCTTAGTAAATATAAAATCTGTTTAGCGAATTTCACCTATAGAGAAGAAGCTGTTGCCGTAGTTGTCATGGAAGACCTAAGCCCAGGACCATAATAACTTTTCGTTTTGGAGCCTCTAGAAGAAAAAAAACTTTTAGCTAGAATTTAATTGGCGAAGATAAACTTGAGAATCGAGCAACGAGTTTATCGGTACACAATAATAACCCCACAATGAAAGTCGCCACACGATCAACCTAGCCACACTGTAACTACTGCTCCTAAATTAGCGTGCCTCGCAGAGCACTAATTCTTTTTGTTTGATATTGGTTGTTTATGTGGTGAACTTATGTTATATGAGATCGCTGTAGAGACTTGTATCCAAACACTAGTCCAAACAAGTTTTGACACATTTTATTGTCTAGAGTCTAGAATGCAATTAGACATTGATCCCACTTCTAGTTTTAAAGCCTCGTGAGAGTTGTGTTCACGGTTGGTTATGGAAAATTTTCACATTCAATTCATTAATAAATTCATAATACACATGGTCCCTAATGCTGTCATTAGGTTGGCCAGTGCATAGTCAATAAGCTTACCTTAAAGTAATATAATAATTACAGGTAAGGACGAGTAAGGTTAGGAAAGCCAAACTGCAGTGCAGACCAACCCTAAAGTTCAACTGATACATCTGTACAGGGTTACATACCATCTGTACAGGGTGTTTTTTTTTAAACGCAACCCAAAACTTTATATTTTATCAGTGAAGGATTAATCCCTACCAAGATCCCCAGGATATCCGACCCTGGCCTGTTCGACTTCTTATTTTATTTGGGGATACATATAAAGCCCCCCCCCCAAAAAAAAACAAACATCACACCATATGTTGTTGTTTTTTTTGGGTTTGGGGGGTTTTGTGTTGCCTTCGAAAACAATTCGCAAGATATTAAGCACCTCAAAACAAACATAACAAATTTAATACAAGAAATTCAAAGACATACGTTGCAAAACATGTTCAGGAATTTGATGGAGAGAGCACAACTTTGTATAAATGTCAATGGCGGATTGTTTTAACACATAATGTAAGATAAATGTTAACAAACTTACATAATATGTTGTATAAAATGTAAAGACAAACAAAGCAATACTAATTTAATCTTGATATGTGCATTATTCAGTCTTAAAAATGGGTTGCATAAAAAAAACACCCATTACTTCGAATTGCCAACCAAGCTCTCCCTTTAAGTGAGGCATCACTACTTCGTGGCCTGAAGTCGTGCAAGGCATGCCCAATATTGCAGACATTCGTGATCCACCTCGAAAGACTAAAAATTTTCTAAAATTTTATCGCTAATCAACTGGCTTGTGTGAGGAAATGTTTATTGTTATCATCACGTGCCATATTGCATGATCATTTAAACGCGCCCTCCAGTAACTACTAATGTGAACTGTCTTCGTTGCATCAGAGTACCACAAATGATCACAAGACTAGCGATCAAACTGGATACTAGTAGAACCATATTTGTGTGTATTGTTTGATATTTTGAGCCCATTCTGAATAGATAAATAAATAAATAAAAACGCCTTTATTGAATCTTTTAGATGAAGAGTAATGACCACTGTAGTAATTTCGTAATAATATTGTATGCCCATTACAAAGCTTCTTGAACTGGCTATTAAATTCGATCTCGGAATTTACGGTTGGACGTTAGACACCTCTTGGCCCTACATGCCTATATATTATAACCACAGTTATAGTTTCAATTTGCTGTAACGTTGATCTAAATTGTTGTAAATCTATTTCATCACTCTTAAGATTCGAAAACCAGCAGTTGAAAATCTTATGTCAAATATATTTTGCTCGCAATAAACTAGCGAAATGTTTCGTTACTGTACATTCCGGTTCTACATATTACAGCACAGTATTTTAGGTGCACGTTTTATTATAGAATGCTTATTCATTAATTTATTTCATAACAGTAAACATTTTGACAATGAATTTTTCAGTCAAATTTTTAAATCAATTATTTATAAGAAGTATTATAAGCTACAAAATCAGCCATTAAAATAGATTCATACATTTTGCCGGATACAAGATGTTTATCAATCAATAATCATTAAACTATTATATCATTTAACTCGGTTACAAACGAGAACCGAATAATATTACTTTCCAATTCTCATTTGATTTGAATTTACAAATTCGATTTCCCTACACGCCATCGGGTCCGGTTTCACGGGCGGGGTCCCTAATTAAATCCGGGTTCGATTCCGTGTCGCCGCCGCGAGGCCCTTTAATTCGCCCTTATCATTCTTATCGCTGTGGGGTGATAAAATGATTTGGACGCGCGGTGGCGAGTTGCACGCACATGTAAATGCACGTCAGAACGCCCCAGCGAATGTCACCCCACACAGTTTGTTTAACTTTACTGGTGGCTTAAATAAAAGAAAAAAATCATTAGTAAGTCATAAAATGACTTTGATTGCAAAAAGTTAGTAGCTTTTGTACGGATTCATATATGTCATCCTGACACTATGTTACTTCTTATTTTATCACTTGGTAGCTTAAGGTAAAAAGAACAGATTAGTCAATATCACTAATTACAAAACCTCACGTGTTTAAGTCGATGTGCGATATGCGAGTTGATATGATGGGCTGAAGGCTGTATCCCATTTGTACCAGGGTTAAGGTGCTTTTCGAAAAATCTCTTTTGCTCCACGGGTCAGCAGTTAGATTTCAGAACCACCTTAAACATCCCTTTTGCTCCACGAGAGAGGGGCCTGCGCTTCCTCTTCCCCAAATTCTCTCTTTCGCTCACTTTCCAGTTCTAACTCGGATACAGCCATTTTAACGTAATATATACAACTTCGGTTTTTTGCCTTAACGAAAATATTGACTGCCTATTGAACGAATGTTAAACTACTTCAATTGCAACAGTAAGCACAAGTAAACGATATTGTGTAAAATAAATAGCTTACGCAATAAAATAGTATTACCATTACTTATCCATCTTTCATTTATTTTACACAATAAAATAGTAATATCAGCATTAAAAACAGATAAGCCTTTTGACACAAGATCAAGCTTTCAAGCATGAGAATGACGCCTATACTAGACTGCAGGCGACTCGGCGATAATTGGGCTTAACTCCGCCAACCAGAATAAGGAGGACAAAATTTAAGTGTTTTAACCGCTGCATAATGTAGCTTTTAACGTTCTAGGTATGAATAGACATATTTGTTTTAAAATGAAATGCCGGAGGCGAAATTACTTAATTAAAATGAAAAATAAATTAAACGTTTCTGCTTGATATTAGGGCATAGACCTTTAAATTAATACTAGTACATGCAAAGAAGCACATATATGTTTCATTAAAAGACAGCCGTATGTTAGAGGCAATTATCGGTTATACATTTACAGTCCACAGGAAAATTTCAATTCCACATTTTCAGAGAGTTTCTCTCATTTCTACCGCTACTAAACATCGTGATCGGTGAATACGAAAACCACCTGTTAAGTATTTATTACATGTGTTAGATCTCTTTGATTACATCTCATGATATTTCTACTATTATTTAACAATTATGAAAACAGGTCTGCTATTCAACACATCTGGTAGTTGTGAGGGAGTCCTTTATGACAGCGACTTGTGTAGTTGTGTTGGAGAAGGACACAGTATAAAGTTGTCCTTTGAGCTGGAGCTGTTAGTCAAGTCAGGCTTAATGAATCACTCGATCAGCCCCCTGATTACTGTCAGCGTCAATCCGTTCAGGGCGATCGTGTCTTTAACAGCTCTCCTCTTTTGAAGTAGCAGGTTGCTTTGGGATCACGCCTGCAGTGAAGCTTGGCGACCTATTTTTTTGCAAAAGATTATAGAGTAATAACAGTAATTCGGTTGTCTTACGATGTGATAGCAGGTTGTTGGGTGTCAGACGTATTAAACGACTGGCTACCCGTGACCAAGCGGTCCAAACTCTAAACTAATATTACATTCTAAACTAATGGCGTGACCTCTGAACGAACTCCCTATTTAGCAGAAGACAAAAAAGTACTAAAGATAAGCCTTCTACCCTTTTCCCTACTATGGTAGGTTTTGGAGCTATTCGCAATATTTCAAACTTTTTCCGAAGTTTAATAGTGAAATATTGACGTTTTTTCATGAGACGTATTTTCTGTTTGGATCGTCCATTTGCGACCGGGTCAACGCTGTGTTTCAAAGATCTTAAAAATGAGGTGCGCCTCGAGGTATACTTACATTTAAGAATTGCAAGATTTCCATCGTAGACCAGTCCCTGCGCAGGATAAATGTCGCCAGATTATATCAAAATGTTTGTTATTATGTAAAATCCACGACTGCAAAGAATCGCCACATTTTTATTATTTCGAGAGATATTTAATAAATTCCATGCTGCAGCCTGACCCTGTCAATACTTCAGTGCGAGCTGAACTAACTTTTAACAATATTTCCGCCGAGCATTAAACGCTTTAAGCAGTTTGTGACGCAAGGCGCGTTGTTGGCCCTTAGGTTTATAATCTCGCCGATCATAGCGGGGGAGCGCTGTCGACAGCCACCTTGACGCCTGTAATCACGGGGACTTACAGGTCGCTATCAAAGAGCGCCTAATGGCCCATGCAACCGGAATTGTTGAATGCCTACCTTTCAATCTACCCCCTGTCGCTCACTCCTCACCCTCGAATTAGTAACTGGCTACTATAGAAATGGCTACGAATAAACCATCTTTTGTTGACGTCCCGGATATTTTAAAGTTTTCAGATTTTTATTTGTGTTATTTTAAGTTCAGTTTTATTGATATGTTTGTCTTTTTTTAATTAACTCCGAGTTGATAAAGTTATCCCCTTGAGTTTAAGTCGCAATAGCCAAGAGAAAAAATCTCGTTTGTCTTCGATAAGGAAACTTTGTTGGGTTATGCAACGATCCTATTTATGATTTAACATAAGTTCATCCTGATAAATTGTTTGCTTTAGTTTAAATAGTTGAATATTCGTCAGGTACATAGATGAAACATTTATGGTTTTGGCGGTAGGTGAGGCTGTACATATACGTCACGTCACGTCATTCATTTCCGAGGTGTACGATCCCTGTGCAATCAGATGGAACCGGCTATACACACACGTCACGACACGGCCGGAATCGAATGCTCTGAGGAGCATACACGGCCGAACAGGGACGTGACGTGACGTGATGTGGATGCATAAGGTGACGCATACATACACGTCACTTTGTCACGTGTATGTATAGCCGGATAGCCGGTTCCATTTGATTACACAGGTTCCAATCACCTCGAAAATGGACTCGACGGTACGTGACGTGACGTGACGTTCACGTCACGTACCGTCGAGTCCATTTTCGAGGTGATTGGAACCTGTGTAATCAAATGGAACCGGCTATCCGGCTATACATACACGTCACGTCACGTCACACAATATTTTTGGAGTTCAAGACTTGTATTAATTACACTAATAATTATTATTCCGTGATGATTATGACTTATAATATTCAATCAATGTCAATTTGATGTATCACCTTTGAAATATAAGGGTTACGTATATTTAGGTGTTAATAGCAAAAGGTACAATAGGTAATAGAAAACCTTAAGTTTAGACGTCCTGTTTAGACGTTGCGTCCCGTGTGAATGCGAATATGTACATAGCACCCCCTCCGGAATCGCCGTATGTGGACGTGACGTGACGAGTATGTATAGCAGTACCTTACCTTAAGGTTGTCTTATATTTACGTTATCGTAATGGAGATATACTTCAAATTTACACTCTGCCTATCATGTAAATTATATTTGCATGATAGAAATCGGGTCTATTTTATTTGCCTGGCTGAGCACATTAATTCGTCATTCGGCAACTCTATTATTAGTTTTATATCAAATTTTTAAGTCAAAAATTATGATATATCAATTAACGCCCCCGTACATCCATAATATATCCGAAAATATGAAATATGATCCATATATAAGAATATTCTGTTTGCTAGATTTCCCAAGGAAAGTTAGTTGGCAATCACAAAAATAGATATTCATTCTTTACTGGATAAAGCATTCTAACGTTGAATATTCTACGAACGCCTACTTGTTGTAAAAAGTCCCAAATGAAGTCATTGGTGACCAACCACTGATATTTCAAAACCTCGATAGCTTCTAATAAATTATGAAATGTTGTTCAGCATGATAGGCTGCAATATTTCCTGTCAAATGTAGTGTAATCAATTCTCAGAGATCGAATATACCGATACTGTTGGACGTGTGTTGCAATATGACTACTTTCACAACTTAGTCGTGGTTAGATGCATGTCGCTTGACGTTCGGTCTTGGTAGAACGATGTAATATTGAGGTATCGAGGTTCCCCTGTAATCTAGCACGTTGCTCACTGAAAACGCTCGTCTGTGTACTCAAATTTGATATCAATAATACGACAACGTGCAGCAATATAAATAAGCCTTGTATGGTTGTTACAGACCAATCGCTCTATGCAGGAAGGGGTTCAGTATCATGGATCCGTGAAACATTATTTGTTTATTTGGAACTTTTTACACAGCACGTTTATGTGAAAAAATTACATAAATTAAATAAATTTTAGAAATACTGGTTATGTGAGCACATTAGAAATGAGGAAAAAATATTTCTCGCTTTAAACCATGATACAGGGCGTTTTTTTTTAACGCGACCCATTTTTAAGATTGAATAATGCACATATAGATATGAAATGAGTATTGTTTTGTTCATATTTAAATTTTATACAAACTATTATTTAAGTTTGATTATATTTAGTTTACATTATGTGTTCAAACAATCCGCCATTGGCATTTGTATAAAGTTGTGCACTCTCAATCGCATTCCCGAACACGTGTTGCAAGGTACCTCTTTGAATTTCTTGCATTAAATTTGTAATGTTTTTTTTAAGTGCTGTTATGTGTCCCCTTTTTACAATCCTCTCTTCTATTCTCTTTACAACTTACTTGAATATAGTGGCGTCAAATCCGAGGATCTTGGGGGGTAATAATCCTTCGCTGATAAAAAAAGTTTTGGGTTGCGTTAAAAAAAAAAAAAAAAAAAACACTATGTACAACACTGTTTAGTACTTGTTGCACTAAAAACGTGACGGTTCTCGCATGCAGCAGCAAATGTTATGAATCTACATATACGCCACTTTATTCGGTTGACTTGCATATTTAATGGAATATTTACTCCCACACAATATTTCCCACTTTAATTGAAGTGTTAAACAGCTTACTTTTAAATATAGAGGGGAGCAAAAGTAGGTATACAGTTTTAGTTTGTGGGACACTTAGGGGTTTTTTCTATTGGGGCTAGGAGTTGTCAAAGTCAATATGTGTTCGAAGAAACCTCGTAACTTTAATCAGATGGTTGAATTCATTCACCAAGCTTGCCAAGACAGATGAAAATAAAGGAGTTTGCCGAGAAGTCTGTAAGCGTAACTTCAAAGCTATAGCAGTGTGTTGACTGTGAAGCCAAACAATTTGAACAGAAAAGGAGGTAAGTCTATTGGTCAAGTACAACACTTTTAGGAGTTTATTTCTATTTATTAACACTCTTAAAATAGGTTGTAAAAGTTTAGTTTTTTTTATAAATGAACCTACTTTTACTATAAAACATTTCATTACTTTATACCTAATTTTGCACCCCTTTGTAATTTAAGGAGATTTATACATTTGTGAGGCTTTATGGTATGACAGAGAAATTAAAATTAACTAATCACAAAGGCTTGTCAAATCTTTTAGTGCTGAGCCAAAAAGGCTTTTTGGCCTTAATCAAAGCCTTAATTGATTAACTAATCAATTAAGGCTTGTCAAATCCTTTAGTGCTGAGCCAAAAAGGCTTTTTAGTATAAAATAAAGAATGATTTTACTTTTTCAACATCTAATACTTTATTAAAGAAAATCCGTCCACAATAAATCCATGAATTGTTTTACAGTGCCTTCACCAAACGTCAGTTGTTCAGCTGCGGTGAGAGGGGAGCCTCCTCTGCCCCCCCCCCCCACAACCACCACAGCTGCTGACGCAAACACATAATCTGCATTTAGAGTGTCCGCGTGTTGGTGTTTGGTAACCAAAGGCGGATTGCGTCAACACACAGGTATATATACTGACAGTCAGCTGGCTAAACATCCCCCTCCCCCTGAACCCACTATACCCAAATGTCAGCCACAGAGGAGAAAGGGGATGAACGTACATACCTCTTAACTCTTAGTATTATAACCTGGAAAGTCAAACTTTTTTTCATTCAACTTCAGTCTTGAAATTGAAGAGTAAGACATTTATCCTATTGTAAAGTATTTCTATTCTTATTTTTTCAAACCCTGTTATAGAGTTTTATATTTTGAAAAAGCCTAGGAAGACAAAAAAAATGTATATATATATGATAATTTAATTCATGGCACATGATTTTATACAAATCAAATTTTTATCTGAGTGCTCGATAATGAACGCATACCGGTTTATCACAATAACAGTTTAGTAATGGTTAAAACTAAACTGATGAGAAATAAAATAAAATAAAAAGAAAGGATTCAAAAGTTACAAGTTAGAAAATAAGTTTAAATTAATTTCACATTCAAAACCTATACCGATTGCTACTCAATAATTCAAGAAAGAGAATATTTCGCTGAAAATTGATGAACTGGAAAGCTTAGTAGGGTATTAGTAAAAGAACAAGCTTTTCTCGGTGATTATGAATATTCTGTTCAGTTTTTACTAGATGGTATTAGTAAATCTCAAAATAATTTTCCACTCTATTTGTGGTATGTTATAATCAGCTGTTTTATGGATTATTTTGTAAAAATTTCCATCGGTATTCTGCAACCAATATGGCAATCTGTAAGGCCCTATGTTATTATTTAATTATAAAATAAACCTTTCTTAAAAGTTTTCGTTTCTACAAAAAATTCAACTATGTTGGAGAGTTTAAAAAGCATAAGTTTATCTTAATAGGCTAAGTTCTTCTTAAGTTCAGAAAGGTAAAATCCGTTACCGAGTAAGTCCAAATTTTTGTAAGAATCGGTCATTTAAATAAAGTAATTTGATTTCTTTCTTACAGGCCATCATTGTTACATGGATTTCGCTTGCTCCTTTGTCCTCTACCAAAACAAATTTCAAAGAGAACTGGGGATAGGGGAAATTTTGGAAGGTGAGAAGTGTGGCTGTAAGAGAAGTTAAAAGTTGTAACAAGAATATAAGAGAGGACTGTAGTAAGGGAAGAAGAGAGAGAGGCAGAGAGAATAAAGAGGAGGAATGTGAAAAGTAGCAGTATTAGCTAGAGAAGTAAAGAGTGGTAATTGGAAGTAGAGGAAGGAAGTGTGCTAAGTAGGTGGTTGTGATAAGTGGCGGGATGTAGTGTGGACGTGAGAGAGGAGTGTGCAGGGAGTTGAGCTGCTAATCCGTGTTATCACTCACCTTGTAATCTTGGTGATAAGAAAGATTAGCGGCAAGGCTGTCCCCCCAGGTGCCTTCATTCTTAACAACCGTTTAAACTTTCCGTTTGCTGTCCGGAGTGACAAAACTTCCATTTGTGTTGTTCCAGAGAAAAAAATGAAAGAACCTCTCCACCTGTTTTGGATTCGAGGATTTGTGATGTTTGATTGATAAGAGTTCAGAGAGGATAAGAGTAAGCCGAGGAGGTCTTACACCATTGTATAACTTAACCAGTCATTACAACTTAAGTATTTATGTAACTGTAAAACTAAATGTCCTAATATTATTTAGTACACCTTCGTAGAGAACGGCGTCAGTGACACGATCATGTCGAATGATAAAACCCCGGGAATAATCAAACGCACCAGGAAAAAACGATAAACGTTAAAAAAGGAAAGTCGATTTTCGTTCAGCTTTGAATGCACGCAAAGGAATATAAATATGTATGACAATAACTGTAGAGTCCCACTTTTTATGGATAACTGGGTAATGTATTTTAGGTAAACTGTGTCTCGTTTTCTGACGATACGGCAATTCTTCATGAAGGTGACAGCTGGGAGTCAGTTTTTCATTCAGAAATGAGAGATTTATCAAAAATTAAGTCTTTGTTTGATCAAATTATATTTACACTTAATCTGTCAGTAATACGTTTCCTCTAATTGGTGAAGATAAATTTTGGTCCAGCTGTAGTCATAGCTGGTTACTGTCAGTCTAACCTGAACACAAATGAAACAGACAATCAGCTGATTGTTTTTAAATAGTAAGAACAAGATGAATGCCTCGTTGAGAGAAATCTTTTAAAGGCAAACAAGCTTTAAAATTTTGTTTTTGTAATTTTTAGTGGAATATCTTGAGTGGTGTAACAAAAACCATAGTTCATCACACGGGACTAAAGTTGCTTTTCGTTACTCGGTCATTTTTCGACCTCGGCTCAAGAGCTTTGGTCGAAAAACTTGACCTCGCACGGACGGCGTCACTGTAGTCCCTACCAATGAATATACTTTCTATTCAATTGAACTGTATACTAAATTAGATTATAAATAACAGATGACTGAAATTAATATCTGTTTCCAAAAATCCATTCGCACAAATATGATAATTAAATAAAATCAATAGGAAAATTGAGATTACAAAATATTTCATCCAGTAATTATTTCCTGGAAATATTTCCATGAAGATAAATAGACACGCATCTTGAAAATTGTCAAAAAAAATCTAGAGATAAACATATTATAGAATTCTTGAGATTAATTTTTACATTAACGAGCCCCTTTTAAGGAGGATTTTACATGCATTCGGTTTCGTTGGGCAAACACAGTTGACAGTGCAGTGTGGCAGAAGGCAGAAGGCAGGCGGACAGGCGGATAGACAGGCGGACGGACGGGTGTGTGACGCTGATAACATGAAGCCTTGTTC
The DNA here is from genome assembly GCA_035578135.1 of Flexamia atlantica. NCBI lineage: Eukaryota > Metazoa > Arthropoda > Insecta > Hemiptera > Cicadellidae > Flexamia > Flexamia atlantica. Next base: position 31,874,377 of record JAQJVK010000010.1, read on the forward strand.
CGCCACATTTCCATATGTATGCTACAAGAATATTGGGCCACGAATATTCATATTGCGCCAAATCCCTGATAACAATGTCACTCTCTGACATTCTGATATTCATGACAGGAAAAACGGTGTGTTAATAATTTCAACATATTTTGGCAGAATTAAATCACTTTTTACCAAGAGGTTTTTTAATACCTTACGGTCAGCTTAACTACCTCGAGAATATTAATTTTAATTATGTTGAAAATTGAGTATTTTATTTTCCGTTCGTTTCGAGAGCTCAACATTTTTTCCTTTAGGAAATCGAATTGATGAAAGATCTGTTAAATCAGTCATTGTAATCTCATGTGAAAATCGTATTGAAAGGTAATTTCAAGTTTTTAGGCAGCCAGCTATAGTTATTTGTGCATCTAGGGACTAAAGTGCAACTTTTTCCCGAGGGAGAAAAAGTACTTTAGTCCTGTGATGCACACAAAATTTTTCCTCCACCTACACCATTAACAATAACTAGGTATAACACTGTAACTTTACCTTCAGCTGATCCTTTGCTTCAACAAACTGCATTAAAATCACATAGCCTATATAAATAAGTAATGCAAGGTATTTAGGCTTTGATTTTAACCATTTTATTTACACTCTTCTTAAAAAATACTCTAGGCCTAACTTATTTATTCACAAATATGCAGGAATATAGCCTAAACTACAGCAAACTCAAAATGGATACGCTGTCCTGTAAACAACGGAAACGGACGGTCAGATGCTGTGACACTCTCTTCAACATAGAGAAATAAATTGAAATCGACAGTGTTGCCATATTTTCTCACTGTCCACCGCGGCGTTGCCGGATTTCTTCCCATGTATTTCTTATGAGATTACTTTTAGTCCCGTGGGACTAAAAGTAAGTAAGTAAATCCCATGGAGTATAAACTAGTACTTTAGTATTCTATTCCAGGGACTAAAAGACGACTATAGATAGTAGGCGGAGGAAAAATTGTTTTTTGAAAACTGTAGTATGTCACACCTTGTACTCCTTGGCTGCTCTAATTTCAGTTAAAAAAAAAAAAAAAAAAACATTAAAAACATCACTTGCCATCAAATATTAAAAGTGTCACATGTAAAACAATGAAGTTCTACATTACGTACACAGTGACACACATTTACAAATTCCTACTTTAAAAAATTACATAATTGATTATGTGCCGGTTGCCCACACTCCCACAAGATGACCTGAGGGTTAGGTGGTCTGGTATTGCCATCCTACTCCCACAAGATGACCTGCAACATTTGTTATCATACATGTCTACTCTTGGTTTGACAATTTTCAATACGGTTAATAAATATTTAAATTATATTTGAATTTTTCATTAAGATCATTGCTGGGTTGATTTTTGAAGGCGTTGAAAACATGTAACCCTTCAACGTTAGCTATAAATGTGAATTTTTACAAATAAATAAAATAATGAATAGTGAATGAGTGAATAGTAAATTAAAATTAATAATGAGAAAATAAAAAAAAATAACAAGCCTCAGGAGTTAAAGTGACATAATACGTCATTCAATAGATTCAAGTGCAAACAATAACAAGGGGGAATGCGTAAAAAATGAAAAATCAATTTTTTGTATGCGTGACTCATAATGCAGTGAGGGAATTTCAAAATTCTCTGCAAGAAATACCTTTATATTACTTCCATTTTTACTCGAGGACTGTTTTTAAAAGTAATGCGAATAGTTCAAGGTAAATACTTTGACTAATCAAACTGTTTGAAGGCGCGAAGAGTTCAATTTAAAAATAGTTTCAAATAGCAGAAATGACATGTATTTGTTTGGGCTTTAATAACTTTAATATTATGATCGTGAATGAGTTTCCTATTATGTCCGTTTGAAGGGTAAACGATCATCAGATAGCAAAAATAACGAGCGATAGTTGGACAAACGGTTAGTTTGCATAGTTTCCATAGGTAAATAAAGTTATGCACGAGTGTGGAAACCACCCGAATGACTGTCAAAGTCAATTAAAATATCGTCCACAGTCCGATCACAGAGCTGTGGCTGCTGTCAACTGTCAACTGTCAACTCACCAATGTCAACCAAACGCTGTCAACCGACTACTGTCAATAATTTTGCTGCCTTAACGTGACTGTCTATGTCATTATTTGTCTTGTTAATCTTTGTTGTAATTTTCATTTCGTCAGTGAAACATAATCACCTTTCTGTAGATATATTTCATTTCGTTATTATTGATTAATTAAAACAAATCTGTTATGTAAAATTAATTCTTTGTTTTGAGGCCATGGAAAAACAGGAATCTTCTTTGATAACTATGGACTTCCACAAATAGTAAAAGCTGTTTTAAATTGTAATTGTTATATTATTAAAAACATTACTAAAAACTTACAGTTTAATATGAGGCGATTTCGTAAAGGTAACTTAGGTTTTAATAGCTAACTGACTTAACAAACCTTTTTCAATGATTAGATCTCCTCATGCGTTTAAAAAATTCAAAATTTTTAACTTTGAGCCATGATTTTTTAAACGCTGAACTTTGTATAAAACTTAGTGTTTGTTAGTTTAGTTCGTTTGTATTGGCTTGGGTAGTTTCTGCGTGAATCTATGTAAACTGATAAATGGCTAAAAAAAGGGTTTTTTGACTTATTCAACTGATTTAGAGAACAGAAATACAAGTCCCAAGAATGCCAGTTTAGCCCTTGTCCGAGACGCAGACAGGCTGGGGCGCCTTTGACTTGTTTGCAGAGCTTGTGTCCAACAAGATAACACGTCTCCACCGCTACTAGCCCAGACTCAAATATTGCCTCAAGGTGGCCTTCCCGTTACCTAAAAATCTCAAAATTGTATCACATACCCAATTATTTAATGCTGTGGGTTGTAAAACACCACTTTGTTTATATTCGTCATTACGTATGGTAAATAAATTAAAGCGATGTGTCCAATTAAGATGTAATTAGGGTAGGATCAAAAATAAAAACAAAAACTGCTAGATGATGTTTTACCATGAAGAATGAAAACCGACTGGACAAAGATATTATAAAGTGATAAAATCTACAAGATAGGTTTATAGAATAATTTTCCATGTAATTAAATACATTTTAGATTGACGAAAGGTTAACAGCCATTCCAGAATAGATGAGCCTCAGAACAGGAAGATGAAAATAAAGTTTTTCCTGTTTATTTTAGTAAAAGCTTTTTTTGAAAATAGTAATCCTATCTCAATCCAGGTTAGAAAACTGTTAACATTCCACTTTTTATGACCTTTTAGTCCTCCAACTTAATCCCGACCACTGAACATTCATTTTTGTTTGTTTCCGTTGATCTGTCCCTAGTTTTTGAGCTTAAATCAAGTTATTTTTAAGAATGACAATTTTGTACATAATGCGAGCATATTGCATAAACTTTGACAAAAATACTCACAAATAAGTTCTTAATTCGGTATGTATTAATGAAATAACAATACCCGTATGCTTTAACATAGTACTTATACTTGATTTGAAACCTACAATCACATGAGTCCCGTACGTGACCTTTATATGTCCCTTACGGAACCGGAGAAAACTTCAGCATATAAAAAATATATTATTTAGATGTAGCCTCATATATATTAGAATAGTTTTAAATCCTAAAATTAGTAGACAACTATTTTCTCCATAAGAATGACATGGGAAATGAGTTTGCAGGATTGCTGCCATGGAAATGTGAAACATAGAAATGTTTTGCAATAATCCAGTATATATCAATTAGATGAGGCCATATACCAAGTTTTATTCAGATATGTTGAGCAATAAGCGAGGTATAGAATTTTATTTATTTTTCATAAGGTTAACGTTGGGTCAACGTACTGTGTTTACCACTAGCGATATCTCGATAGCTATTGGACATAGAGCAATAATTCATGACACTAAATTAATTGTTTTTTTCAAGCTATTCAAGTATAAAAATGAACGAATTGTGTTTTTGGCATCTGGGGACCTAAAAGTGAAAAGTTATGATGGTCTTACCATGAGAAGTTCCATGGCTTAGGTCTTTCCATGAGACCTATGGTAACAGCTTCTTCCCTATAGGGGAAATTCGCTAAAATTAGGGTTAAATGGTTAAGAAATATGTCTTTCATTGCTCCGCACATTTAAAAACCTCTTCTACGATGGATTAAATTATTTTTTCAAAACTATGACGACATTTAACTTTATGGTGTCCCGTACGGAACTAGCCTTTAAGTTCGAAAAGAAAAAAAAGGTTTGCAAATTTTTCAAAACCTTTAACATATTAACTGACAAATCGACACTCAAGTACAAGTATTTTTATCCTGCAAACCCACTTTAAATAATTTTTAAAGTCCATAAATTAGTTATGAATATCGTGTAACTGTCCCGAACGGAACTTGGAATGGCTGCCAAGCTTTTGAAATTGAACATAATACAGAAAATCCATTGTCATATTCAAGGCCTATATACGTCGTAATTACTATTAAAGACGAAGTTGAAAAGGCTGTGAAAATGTGACATTTTTGTTGACAGCTGTAGATATTTTAAGCTCAATTAATTATTTATGATAGCTATGTTAATTTATAACTTAGAATATTCAATGTAACTGGTTTTATGCAACTTGCGTTCGGTAGGTCAAGTAAAATATTCTGAAATAGGCCTAAATTGGATTTTTCAATATATTGGCGGTATTTTATGAATAGATTTATCAAAGATGTAAAATCCTACTTAGTTTAATTAACCTGGAAGGGTAATTCTGGAGCTTATGCGCATACTTGTAACTTACTTCTCCCGCTTCATTGCATTAATTCGGTTGTATGCTATGTTGAAAAATTAAGTTTTTAAGGTGTAATTCTGGGGATGGATACATATGTGAAAATATGTACTTGTTGACGTGTTTTTTGAGAATCTACGAACTCTATCGATTGCTCTTGTCCCACCACTTGAACGGCAAGTTAATTGTTGCAGGCGCGAGTTTCGAGGAGCCGTCATGTCCCACTCCTACTATCAGCAGACAGATTTTGATAACAGCCAGCACTTCTGCTTTATTACAATATTGTTATTACCGACCACTAATCACTGAAGATATGATAAAAACAAGTAAAACTCGAGCGAATATTTTTCTTCTCTGTTTTCATGTTTAAAATGCGAATGGAAAGATCTTTTGTTATTTTCCACTGTTTTCGAAATCGCTTAAAAGAGTTTTTAAAAACGGCTAACGTATAAAAACTTCTAAATACGAATGACAACTTAATTTTAAGCCAGGGGCTGTTAACAAAACACATTTATGAGTTAACCGACTGACTTACAACAGTCGTCTAAAACAATTACCTAAAAATATCTCTCAAAAATTAACTTCAGGAACCTCTTAACTCAGGAGACTATCATAACTTTTGTTTTGAGGTCCCTAGCTGCCCAAAAAATTCGTTCATTTTCATAAATATAATATTGATATCTCATAAATAATATGTATGTCTTTAAGCACAATAGCTCGCGTAAAAATGGTCTGCTGTAAATTAAATTCAGCGCAAACATATAAAATGGTGATTACTTGGACGAGATAGAAAACCATCAGACCATCGAGTGGGGTTCGGAAAAATAAATATAATCCAATTTTTGTTAGCACATTTGAATTCAGATCGAAAAACAAACAATTTGGTATTTTGAATTATTGCTCTATGTCCATTGGCTGCCGATATATTGAAAGCGGTAAACACAGTACGTGGTCCCAATGTTAACTTTGTAGGAAGTAGATAAAATTCAACATCTCGCTTATTTCTCAACAAATCTGAATAAAACTTGGCATAAGCCTTCATCTAGTTGATATCTACTTAATTATTGAAAACATCTCTCAATTTCATATTTTCATTGCTGCTAATATGCGTACTCGTTTTCCATGATATTTCTTACGGAGAAAATTGTTTATGCTAATTTTAGGACTTAAGTAAATTTTACTTAATTTAAGGCTCTGTCTAAATGGTTTATTAAAGCATTTGAAATTCGCTGAGTATGCAGGTTTGTTGCTACGGGGGTATATTTTTTATACAGGCAGTGGGTAAGTAACTCTATCTCCACTCGTATAGGATAGCAGGGCGAAAATATAACGAGATTTTGACAACCCTTTCAAAGCGCACGTAATGCTTCTTAAGAGGCAGCAGTTGACTCGGTCAGCACGCAGGGCCTAAAGGCCCAATTTGACTACCGAATGGTCGTAATGCCGGTGATTTTCAGCGGGAGGGGGGCTGACCGCAGTGCCCTCATATTGATTGTAAAAACGTCATTTGAGACCGGCCACTTAAAACGGCATTTGACACGCAATCTGCTCAGATTGTGGCTTTATTTCTCAGACCTACTCGTTTAATGGGATATGAAAACTCGCTCTGGCTAGTAATGAACTGTTCGAAAAGAAATTCCGAATGGTTTTGTGGTAAGGTAATTTGCCAGTTGAAAATATTTTATGAGGATTTTTAGGCGTTTAAATCTTGTTGCGAGGAATCTCCGGAATTCGTATGATCCTTATTAATGGGATAGAGTCAGATTATAGTTTTTTTAAGCTGAAGAACAGAGGTTTCAGAAAATAATACTTTTGTTCATAACTTATATTATTTCTACATATCAATCGATTGATTACAAAGAATGCGTGCAATTTTCATAGCAAAGTTGAAAAAAGCTTCTACACCTAGTTTCATAAAGTTTTCACTCATACATTTTTACACACAATGAAATGTTTTTGCCTTTTTTCATTATTGTTATCAAATATTTCTAATTAAATGATAAACTTTACTTCGTCATACAGCCTCTAGATTGTAACCAAGTCTTCCGGCCGATTCGGCATCAGTACGCCATCCTCAGACATTAACTTTCAGCCACAATGCGTCGTTAAAATATGAAACATTTACAATTCAAGACGTGCATCACATAGTTTAAAATTATAAAAACAGGCCCGATTCACGATCTCGCACATCCTACTAAGAGCTGTATCACGAAGGTAAAGTTTATCATTTGATTAGGTCGTAATGCAGCTTAGGGGCTACGAATATGGATTTGAAAAAAAAATATTTCTAGTATGTCACTTTTTGAAAGTAGTTGGTATAATTTAGTAAATTATCAGTTTAATTCTGATAAACGTTGGTCAGCGGGATAATTTAATTTTTATGGACATTAAGGTAAAAATTTAACTACATAAAAGTGAAATGTCGATTGTATAGTAGTACACGTTTTTATAAATTTTTTTGCTAATAAATATTATATGTTAAATGTTATATGTTGTGTTTTGTTTATGTTATATGTTATTCATTACAATCATAAAACAGGATCGTATTATATTTTGTACAAATTTTTAAAATTAATAAAGACTTTGAAAATGTTAGTGAAAGTTCGAAATCTTCAAATATATTTAATAGGTTTAAAGCTAAATTAATTCGAATGGCCATTAAATATGATAATCGTTGTCACGAATCCGACACAATCTCTCCATCATAATATTTTAGAATTTATAATTTTGGACCTGACTTTTTACATAACTGTTGGTGGTGTTATTTCATTAGGTACCATAAGGTTTGTTAACTACAAAAATTAGCCATTTTCCAGATTTTATTTATTTTGAGGATTTTCAGAGGTAATATCCCTTTATTTTGTTTAACTTTAACTTGAAAATTCCCCTCGAAAATCCAACTGTCAATTAACATTGGGAAGAAATTATGTTGTATAAGTTGAATTATGAGGGAAAACAAGCTCTTAGTCCAGTCAGAAGACGTTATTAGAATTACACTTAACCCAGAGAGCTCAGCGACAAACAATGATGAGCTCATACATGATGGTAACAAATGATGAAACAATGAATGATGACATGATGAAACACTGATGGTACTGATACATTATGATTATCTTTATAAAAAAATCACCCATTCAAAATTCTAACAAAAACTAAACTTCACAAACTCTACTGCTGAATATTTTTTATCTCATAGGTAACTAGGTCAGTACCGTAGTGCAAACAGGACATTGCGGCCTAACCCAATGAATGTATATGAAAAGCCGTTTATAGTGTTAATGGTCAATGTGTTAACGTGTTAATCAAATTTTTAAACTTTACACGTAAACCTGAATAGATTTTAGGTTGAGTTTTGGTTGCTACCAAAACTGAATGAAATATTTACAGTCATTAGGACTTAAAATAATGAAATATTCATCTTAATCTTAACCATCCAGCAGAACATAGTCCCAAGTCGCAAGTTCTAAAGAAATAATTTGATTTGAAGGTATCTTCATCTCTTCATTAGACTCCTCGGAAGTCCACCGCAGGTCCCTGGGGCAGCCCCTGAGTGAAGGTGTCGGTCAGGAGCTCTGTGTTTGTTTGCTTCTACCTGCCACACTGTCATTCAGTGTCATCCTACAACAATCCCACGCTTTCTGCAGCCACCCGCCTCGTTGGGCCGCATTGTTTGGATCAGACACCCCGTGAGAATCTTCTTTAGTAGTCATCTTGAAATGTTGTGGACATATTGGCTGGATGGAATGTCACCGATGAGGTTTACAAGAGAAAAGAGATAGTTAGAGATAGTTGTTGCAAACAACTTAGTAACCTGAGTAGGTTAAAAAAACCAATATGCAACAGCCTACAGTCAATTCCTGATTCCTGAAAAAGTTCAGCATTTTTACTCCGATAATGAGTGCATCAATAAATAATATTTTCTTAATATTAAATTTTTATTGAAAAATAAATAAAATCACTACTATTACTAATGGAATACTTATTTTGATACTTCGATAATCCTTCTTAAACTTTGTTGATATTTAGCTCTACACTGTTCTAAAAAGACCCTATATTCACTTTTGTCCTCTTTTGTATAAGTTGAAAATTATAAATTGCTTTACCCATCATATATAAAATAATGAATGTCATGAATAACGTTATTCTACATTCGAGTAATATTTAATTTGAGACAATTTGATTTTAGTTAGTTATATTAGACATTTTATGCATATGCATATTTTAAAGAGTTTTATATAAGCCAAAATTTAGCTAACATATTTCAAAAATTTGATTTTTTGGGGAAAAAATAATCTTAATACACTCATTGAAAATAAATGAGATTATAATAAATCTGATCAATGATAAATCTGTAAAAAATCACATAGCTTTGATAAGAAAAAGAAATTAAAAGGCCATATTGTAAAGATCTTCTCATGAAACGAACATTTTTTGAAAATGTTCTATTATTCGTCATTATAGAAACCGGTGTAGGCTAATAAAAACTGTTTATTTCACCAATAAACAAACGTAAATTAAAATCGAAAACAATGCAAATGCAAATGTATAATACAAAGTATAATCAATATATTGATGATTCGACCTCAGTGTAGTTCAACCGTTATATCATTAAAGAGAAACTGTTCTCAAAAAATACTTTTGCATGTGCTATTGGATCCGGCGTTGTGTAATTATTGTATGTTGCTTGCCCGTTAAGTTCTCTATATCATGCGAGTATGATAAAGCTTAGATCGGCGAGGTACGTACAATACAATACTTAACAGTATACTGAAAAAAACATACAAGAAAACGGAAGCCCCCCCGAAAAACTAATTTTGTTTTTTTTATGACTAAATGACTAAATTTAGGTTCCTCAAACATAACCTGTAATAAAGCCTTTTGACGTGGCATTCTTGCATTCAGCTGTTTACTCTACCATGCACTACAGGTCAAATTTACCTTGCAGTTATCGGCAAAGAGTAACTGTCCTGCGAACAATGAAGGACAGAAAACAGCTAATCGAAGTTTCTTAAAAAAAGGTTGTAAGAAGTTGATTTAAAAAAATCATTGTCATCATAAAGTTTTAAAAAATTTTTAATTTAAATCACTATTCCAATCTCCATATAAATGGGAACTAAAGAAAAAATCGACAATAATTTGAATTTTTGCACCACTAAGTAGGTCTATATACAAAGGTATTACTACCAGATGTCTCACATACAGAGAACAAATACTGTATTTCAACTGTGATTTTGATCTGTAATGATGACTCCATTTTTTGTGCAGTAGTTTGAGGCGCTGAAATTATTTCTATTATTGAGTTCTATTTTATCTATAAGAATCCATTCTATATGCAACGATGGTCTGCAAGATACTCAATATCTAACCTGTTTACATACATAAAATGATGGATACGATATATTTGACCATATTTCATGTTATAATGTTCATGAATATTCTGCTAAATATTTCTCTAAATATTCAAGGCGTGTTTGGCAAGATGTCTGAAGGGGAGTGGTGAACAGACGCTGTATTCCCGGCGGCCCAAAGTTTAGCCCTCATGGAGTGGGGCCTCTTGTTCCCGTTAAGGCCTTTACTTATAATAGTCTGGTCTTATTTGTTCTTGTTCTTTCAAAAAACTTTAGCTGCAATAACAAACAACATAATACTTATTTTTACTTATTTCAATATTAAAATTGTATCACCTTGATCACCTTATATTATGGAATGGTTCAATAAAATTAAGTAGCTGAACCAAAAGCTATCTTCTAAATTATAAATCTGACAATGAACTTTTTATGAGGGGCTGGAAAAATATCACCAGCAGTTTCTAATACATGGTATACTACATTTTCAGACGATGGCTGTGATACGAGTGTTTTTCTCATTCGATAGCGCCCCAATTAACCGCACAAAAAAGCGAATCATCAATAATTTTATAGTTTAAAATTATAGAGTTATTACCTTTTGTTCTCTGTATGTGAGACATCTGGTATAAATACTTTTTTTCAAAATTTCTTTCGACTTTTTCTTTCCTACCCATTTACATCGTGATAGAAACCATGATTTTAATTCTAAACTTTTAAAATCTTCATAATGGCAATGATATTTTTTAATCATCTGCTTAAAAACCCTTGATTAATTGTTAATTTATACATCATATTACACACGAACAGATGTTTTATGTTCTTTGTTGTTGGCAGGAAAGCTATACTCTTCGCCGATAACTGCACGGCAAATGTACCCTGTAATGCATGGTAAAGTAAACAGCTAATGCAACAATTTTAGGTTCAAAAGCTCCATCACAGGTTAACTCAGTTAACCAATAAATGTTAACTCCTGAAAATTTATAACTCTAAGTTAATCTCTTTCGTAAGAAATGTGAAAAAAACCAAGATAAGTATTTGTTGGAATAAGTTAAAAATTCACATAATGATTTCAAGATGAAATTTGTATGGTTGCGATAAAATAGTTAGAAGTAATAAAATATGAGTGATAAAATCGTGTCCGCAGGTCGTCAAATGCAAATCCCTCATAAGCTCATACGAGGCTAGTGGAAACAAGTATAGAAAGGAAGACGCTTAATTTTAGAACAGGCTAATTACTCAAATCATCATCCATGAAACTACTGAATGGCTAACGCGGAATCAAAAATGGCTATGCAAATTTTGGTTGTTATAAACGTGGTCGTTACATAAGGTTTGTTTTTTGTAAAAATGAAGGTCGATCTTGCTTTTTTTTAGAGTTGTGTTCTCAATTTTCCTTATGTAAATATTAAATTCGCAATTAGTTTTTGGATTCAATTTTACTTTCGAAAATAATCATGCTTGTTTTAAAGTTATTTCAAAGTTTATAGATACGTTTGTGACGAAACTTCTAATATTTATTCAGACGAATCTTACGAGTCGAGCGAGTAAGATGATACTCGAGAAGCTTTTTCTCTCCTTTAAGTAATAGATCATCTGAACTGTTAAGAGGTAAAAGCTTTCCGTAAAAAAGTATTCTGCAATTGCTATATCATGTATGTCATTTAGGGTATTAAGTTTAGTAAAGTAAAACCGTAGACGACGGCACCGATGAAAGAGACATTTCCTTTACAAGGTGAACAGACAGATCAAAGAGATAATCGAACGTAGTCTCGGTGACTGCTGCAGCCAGCGCGCAACGGTGGAGCGGTACTTTTGACTCGTGTCCAAAACAATCGCTGCTCATTAGTTATGATAATGAGGGGGTTGGAAGTCGGCGGGTGACGGGGTGGAGAAGGGAGGGGGTGGTTGACAGTGGCTGATAAGAGCACAGCTGATCAACCTCACGCCAGCAGATCGACTGATAACGACCAGACACACGCCTAATTAGAACAATTACCGAAAACCGCGTGGTACCGGCACGCAACCAGCGTTACACACCGCGCACACGTCGTTCAAACGTACATATTTAATTGCCTGGCTGGGTGAAAAGTAATTAATTTCAGGGAAGGTTTTGAGATCATTTCTGTTAGGTTTGAAAGAAAATTTGAATCCATTCTGTATAAGGAGTGGATGAAAATTATGTAGTAAACCCGAAATTGAGAAAGTTTGAGGACTGAACGGGTGCTTCACCGGTAAAACGGCAGAGAGCGCATGCGGAGATTTACTCCGCAACACTAAATCGCGCAAATTAACCCATTTCACTTGTTTTATAGCGAAATATTGTATTTAAATGTTGAAAAACTTCATTATGAATCACAAGTTATCGTTGATACCACTAACTGTTCAACTTAGTAGCTGTAATATCAAAATTGAACATAATATGGTTGGTTTCAAAACATAAGGCCCACACCGTCCATAAGCCTAATGCTAAAATTAACCTTAGTCTTACGGACGGACTGCGGGCCTTAAGATTTAAATGGTTATGAGTGTAAGTTTCTAGTATAAAATAGGTATCATCGTCTGTGTTACGGTAGAGGGCGCTCCAAAAACTGACACGACATCACTGAATTGCAAACAACAAGGTACTTAGGGAGTGGTGGGGGTATAAATAGCTTAAGGGGATTTCTGGGATGAGGCGCATGAGGTACGGAGCGGGACACGACTGCTGACACCCAATACGCCCGTTTATTTTAATAAAAAATATAAAAAACGCGCGGAGGTAAACACCGTATGCGCCCGCTCGAGGGTTAGATACTAACAACGTCATGAGGGGCGACAGTTCCGTCACGAAAAACGTCAAGGTCAGGTTCGAAGCAGAGGACAATAATTGTATACCTAGTACTCGCCTTACGGCTCGCTGGGGGCTCCGCCCCCAGGCCCCCAGTGATGTGTCCCTTATTGGGAGGTGATGGTTTGAGCAAAGACACAAAAACATAATTTATTTAATTGTTAGGTTAAAAAAACTCCGTACAAGGTATCTTTGGTCTTTTTCTAGGGCAGTGTAGTTAGTGGGAAGTGAGTTTTCTCTTAGCGGAAAATATGTTAAAAAGAGAGTTGTACCGTCTGCATACATTATGCAGCTGATATTGTAATTTTGAATTAGAGACGGGAAGTCGTTAGAAAACAAAATGAACAGAACAGGTCCCAGCACGGATACCTGGGGACTCCCCTTGTGATTGGTTTAGGATCTGATCTAAATGTGGTAGTGATGCCAAATTTAGTATGTTGGATATCTACAACTTGGGATCTCTCTTTTAGGTAGCTGACAAACCATTTGTTTTCTAAGCTCATAAGTCCAAAGGTTGTAAGTTTTCTAGAGATCAGATCTGTTCTAATGAGTAGGCCCCTTTGAGGGCGAAGGAGGTAAGGTAGGGTAAATTACACATCTACCAAAGTTGTAGGAAATTTAATTATAAATTGTTCTTTTTGCGATGCCGACTTGGAGGTGAGGAAAAATAGAAGGAGGTGTGTATTGAAGAGTCAGAGCATGAAAAAACTTTTTACAAATCCTAGCAAAATTTATTGTTTGGGGGGTCAGTTGGTGAGGGAAGTAGCCGGTGGAGGTATTTATGATGGAGGGGGTGCGACTATTTTTTGGAGAGGGTTGATGGGGCTTTGGTTGAGGTAAAAGTATTTCATCAAAATTTACAAGTTATTTACTAATTCTTAGCACAAGTTAATTTTGGGTTTGTTCAAGGGGGAGGGGTTGTTGGTGGTAAGGGGCTTTTGGTTATAGATAGTTAATTATTTGAAAGGGGAGAGGGTTGGTGAGCTAAGGACGTGAGGCAAAGTATTTAAAAAAAAACATCTCCAAACAATTGAAAAATGCTTAATTTGTTTCATTTATTGGTCGGTTTTGGGGTTGAAAGGGGTTTGAGCTATCTAAGGCTGAATGAGGAGGGTAGAGCAAAAGATCAAATTACCAAAGTTGAAGAACGTGAAGAATCCGTGGCACATAGTGCAGTCCATATTTCGATAACACCATCCGTTCGGCCACTTCAGCTCAAAATAACAGCTTTTAGAATGACATTTTTAACGATTTTATAATAATTTTTAAGGGGTTGAAAATTACAATAGCAAGTTATGATAATTTTACCCTCGGTTTTAAGCAATTAGGAAAGTGCATGCCAAATTTCAGGTTCCTAGCTCAACAGAAAATCATAAATTAACTGTTTGAAAATGTTCAGGGATATAAGTCTTAGTTGGCAAATTTCTAAGATTTATTACCTTTTAATGATTTTTAGTACAAAGAACTAGTTATATTATTAGTGATTTGTAACATATATGCTGTAGAGATGATGTGTACCAAATTACAGCCCTCTACTAATAATATTAAATCTACTAAAGCTGAAAAACGTCGGGGAAATCATAGAAAATTGAAAGTTCTAGAGCTACCTAAGAGTGAAGGAAGCGAGATAGGGCAAAATATCATAGGACCAAAGTTGTAGATCATGAAAAATCCGTGGCACATGGTGCAGTCCATCCCTTGATAGGACCATCCTTTCGGCCACTAGAGCTCAAAATAACTGTTTTTTTAAAGCATTTTCAAGACTTCTTTAAAACTTTTTTGAGGGTATTGAAATTTAAAATTGCGATTTTTGATAAATTTACCCTCGGTTTTAACCAATGAGGAAAGTGCATGCCACATTTCAGGTTCCTAGCTCAACCGTAAGTCAAAAATCAACTGTCCTGAAAATGTTCGGGATTCTAGGCAGTACATCAAGGTGACACGGAATGACATACCTCTAGAAAATCGCTGACATTTGGAAAATTTCGACGATTTTTTCAAATTTATACGCATTTTAACATTAGGAACTGGTTATTTTGTTATTGATTTGTAACTTATATGCTGTAACGATGATGTGTGCCAATTTTCAGCGCTCTACGAATAATTGTAAGTCGATTGGGCCTATAAAACCTAGCGAAGACCTGCAAAAATTGACATTTCTAGAGCTATCTAAGGGTGAAGGAGACCAGATACGGCAAAAAGTCACTGGACCAACGTTATAGATCGTGAAAAATCCGTGGCACGTGGTGCAGTCCGTTTCTCGATAGGACCATCCGTTCGACCGCTAGAGCTCAAAATAACTTCTTTAAAAGAAGCCTTTTTAGCGATTTTTTAATAATTTTTTTGAGGGGGTTAAAATAAAAAATGGCGAATTTCAATAATTTTCCCTGTGGTTTGACCCTCCAAGGAATATCCGTGCAAAATTTCAAGTCTCTAGCTCATCGAGAAGTATGGTTTGAATTTGTATACGTGAGTTACACATCCGGTTGTATATATATTAGAAGATAGATTTAATGTGTAAGGAAAAAAATAAGAAAACCCCAGGTTTTGTGATTAGCAGAACACATTACTTCGGGTACTGTATTAAAAAAACACCCTATTTGTACATAAATGTTGCAGCAAACTTGCATACTCTTTCCCCGTGTTATTCTTATGGAGATTACAAAAAGATTCCATGTCTCGCTTATGTTGCATTAGAGGAGTATTTTTACGCATTTTGTATTTATCCTTCCTACAATAATTCCAACGGGATTATAATATACATAATTTATGTTCTCCAAGAAAATATTTGACTACCTCTTTTTAGTATATAAGCTTCATTTCAAGCAGACATCAATACGCAAAAATGCACTTTCCATTTTGCTATACTCATTAACAATATGATTGTGCGATATAGTTTAACAGCCGAGGCAAAACCAATTATATACAAATTAACCTTAAATTCATTATTTGCTTGTCCTTTTCAAAGGGTATTGTAATCATTGCTCGATCATTAATTTGATAAATGCGTTTACAAAATTGTCCTCTTTATTTTCCACTATTAATTTTAAAACACCCGGTATTTTTACGATATTTAATACATAATGCACATATTATAATGCATTTATGAGACTGATGAAGGTGTGGAGGGACTGCCAACCCGCATGTAGGTAGGTAGCGTGGCCCTTAATGAATAATTAACACCGGAATGCCATTTGTGTCCCGTCTGTATCCGGATAGCTCTACTATCAACCTGTCAACTTAACTAATCTGACGGCAGATTATTTTAATCCTTTTATTACGGTTTCATTCCTTTCCCATTTTTACTGGTCTGATTTTTTAAACGCCACATAAAGTATGTGTTGGTTGTTAGCATGCCAATTAAAAATATTTATCAGAAAATGTTTTGATCCCGCTAGTTGATGATGCATAAATTGACGGAATAGTCTGGAACGTTTTAAATTACGCCGTTCACTTGAGTAGTGTTTTAAAATGTTATTACAATAGAAAAAAACTATGAACTTATAAAACTTATAAATTTATAAATTATAACTTCTTACATTACAGTTTTAATATCTATATACAGGTGGATTAAAGTAAGTTGGTTCATAGAGGTGGTGTCTATATTTTTTCGGGTAATTGCAAAAACTACTGAACCGACTGGGCTGAAATTGTTCTCAAAGTCTTAATTGGCCAAAGCACAGACCCTTAAACTCCCATCGGGCAACGCTCCGTCGACGTTCAATGTTTACACACACACAAGTTCTGCCAGCCGTAGATTTGCGATGTAGACATTTTGAAGAAGAAGCAAGATCAACTGATTTAAGATAACCAAAATACTAATTATATTGACTATTGACCGTTACGGGCCTTCCAACCCGCTCCGAGAGGGGATAGACCATCTCGACTCAGCGGTCAGGTTTTTGGGGAGGGTCAGTCTTATGGTCCGAAAGGGTCGAGTCCAACTCGACACACCGTCAGTTTAGCCATAGAAAAATAAACAGGAACAGAAGCGCCACGGGATAGGGAAAAAGCGTTCGCGCTAGGACGTGGTATTATCCAAAATGTAGGGGCTGTTGCGGAGTCTAAGTCAGGGTTACGGCGAGCCTTGTTGCCATATCGGGCAGCGCGGGATTCCCAATTTCCCACAAGGAGGCAGCCTTCCTCCCCGCGCGAGCTTATCAGTCTATCAGTCTGTCTCGCTGCCAACCTCATCCTGACCCGCGCTCTTCTTCCGTGCCGTTCATTACTCAACAGACAGAGCTAACTGAAGCTGCCTATTTTAACTAGCTGTCGAATATATATGGGTGTTTCCACCCAACGAACATGTATACAGAGTGAATCTTCTAAGCCGTCCACAACAGATTGTAGACAAACGGCTTGACAAAGAAAGACTAAACAAAATCTTTTCCCACTAATTCATACAAAAAGGAACAAAGTAAACATATTTTAACCTTTTTGAAATACAGGGTATTCCAAAAACCGGAGGTCATGGATTCGAATCTCAGAATTTTTCAAATGTAAACATATGTCATGTTATGCATAATTTTAAAGCTGTAAACATGACGAACAATTCCGTGAAAACAGAACGTATTTATCTTTTTTTATTACAAAATGGCGGCCATTTTCGTAAACAATTTTCGTATTTACGGAATACCTTGTATCTAGAGAACTACAAAACACATTTTTGTTCTGTTTAAAAATTATTAATCATCGTAAACTCCGCTTTAATTTGATATACGACATACCAACATTTAGAAAATAAAAGTTTTTGACAGTACATTTTATTTTGTTTTAGTGCTGGTAGCCCTGAAAGTAAAAAAATGTTAATGGCAGCATATGTCAAATACCATATCATTTTACAGGTCTTGCAAAGACCAACAACTTTTCAATTTACACCTAGCTACTATCTGTTGCTTTTGTAGACATAAGCAAAAAAGCTCCACTTTATCGTATAAAGCCCATGTTAAATGTGCAGTACTTAAGTTTAATGGATGCAAATTTAAATGCATCAAAGACTACACATTTAACATGGGCTTTATATAGTAAATGGAGTTTTTTGCTTATAACTACAAAACCACTAAAGATAGGAGGTAGGTTTAAGTTAAAAAGTTGTTGGTATTTTCAAGACCTCTAAAATGATGTGCTATTTGACATAAGCTGCCAAAAAATATTTTGGTTTTCAAAGCTACCAACATTAAAACAAAATAAGATGTATTGTCAAAAACTTTTATTTTGTAAATTTTGGTATGTTGTATATCAAATTAAAGCTATGTGTAATAAGAGGATTAATAATTTAAAACAGAACATAAATATGTTTTGTGGTTCTCGAGATAGAGGGTATTCCATATGTACCAACATTTTTGAAGAAAATGACCGCCATTTTGAAATGAATAAAGAAAAATGATACTTAAACATTTTTTAAATTGAATGTAAAATTGTCGCAAAAAATAAATTCCACATGTCGGGATCGAAAATACGACCTTAGGCGTATGAAGTCGCCGCTGCGACCTCTACACAACATTCAGTTACCTGACAAGTCAATGAGCGAATACAACGTCCTAACCTGACCTCACAACTGAGTACTTGTTTGTTTAAACAAATAGAGAGAATTTCTCGATTGCTTTCGATGATTTTTTCACCTAACTATATAAAACAATCAGTTATTTCGACTAATTTGTTTGGCAATTGACAAAATTCAGTACTTGGGTGTTGCAACAACGCCGGTCTTAATAAATGTGATTTCCAGCCCAGATTATTACTGATTTAAAAATCAGGCCATACAGTACGAGAAATTGTATTTTGTTAAAAAAAACCTGGGAAATATCGTAAAATAAAATTATTTAAATAGTTACTGAAAAGAATTCTGTACCCATTCATGTGACAGATGTTTTGGAAATCTAAACATTCGTAGATCCCATCCTTTTCTTGTGCGAATTTTTAAATTTTCTGTAACTACTAACTGTTGTAGTCTTTCGCTCCATGACACTACACTCGCACTCCGACGTTGAAACTATTATAACTCACAAAACATTCGACCTCTTGAAACTATATTTAGGGCTGCCATATGTCCCGGCCGCTTTTCATGATGTCCCGGTCAATTTTTAAATTGCGTACCATGACTTTAAATTATTAACTCCGGTAGTTTAACAAGTTAGCTGCGGTGCTGAACGGCTTACAAAAAGTAAATAGTCGACTAAAAGTTAACTTTGTTATGTATCTCTTGCTCAGAATTTTATGCAACAATTGAAAAAGAACAAAATCGTTTTAGAAAAAAAGTTTATACCAGTGCGAATGAATGGTTTGGGAGCAGCAATGAAAATTGTTAAATCCCAACAAAAACGAGAAAAAATTATATATCTATATTATTAAAAGAATTTCTGGGGTTTTGTACAGAGCAAATCGACCCCTAAAATATATTTTTCTATACATATTTGGTATGAAATTAAAGCTATTACTCTCTAGTTGTGCCTTTTGTTGGTTTGGAAAATACGTATCGCATAAAATGCCTTCGTACAGGAGGCTTTTGAAATTTCAGCGAAAGTGCTACTATCTGTTGTAAAACCTGTGAACTTTATCAATTCACATTTGTTTATAACAAAACAGATGGTCAAGATTTTAAATAGTTACACAGTTATAACACAGAATGCAGGGCTAGCAAGTCAATTAATATTGATCAACATTATGATTTTGATATCTTAAAACACAGAAGTTGTCATAAGTCAACAGAAAATTATCTATTTTCATCATAAGTTATCTACTGTGTTGAAACCAAGACCAGCCTGTTATCATTTTAATTTTTCAGTATTTTTTTCTAAAAAAGAATAAGTAAGTTACAGTTGTAACATAGAAGGTGCACTTGAGGTGGGTCTTTCTAACATACTATTGATGCATATTGCAATATCATATATTGCATATTGAAAATATCAATATTAGTTGAAGATGAATCTAAAATAAATCAAGATTTAAAACACATTATGAGTGTAAAACTTTGATTATGTAAATTTACTTGGAACGCGGAGGATATTTAAGTCATTACGATCAGCATGCATATTTTATCTCAATTTTTAAATGCACCAATACCAATACACCTATTTAATTTAGGAATTTCGTAGAAAGTTAGGATGTTTGCATGGTTTTAATTTGCCGAACATGTATTTGAGATATAAAACAAAAAGCAAAATATGTTTGGAAATGTAATTCCTTGACCGTAATTTATATTTACGCCGAATGACAATTTTATAAATGTTATCCAGATATTAGTTTTGTCGATCTGTGGTTTGTACACCTTCCTACCGATTGTTGTTAAGACCACATTGATTAATAAATAGACTGACGAGTCGATGTTGACTAGAAATAACATACAGATTCATTACTTTGGAAAAACCTTCAAAACAGAGGCAAGAAGAAGCGCTAAGCAATGAAGCTCCTTGTAAATTAACCCTCATATTATGAAAATGAAAGATGTTCTGCCAAAACAGCAAAGTGTAAAACATATAAGCTGAGGTGAAATAAATAAAATCCGGCAATTCTGTGAGGAAATTCTTATCCATATTGAAGTTTCAAGTCTTAAAAAATAGGTTAATTTCAAAAGTTTACTTTGATATGAAGTACAAATTAATTTGCCACTGGTAATTTTATTACAGGAACGCAATGAATCCATCTAGAAAAAACGACAATCCACACACTTTCTCATCGAAAAGTTTTTTTTACGCTACGGAACTCCTTAAATCACCAACATGAAACCAAAGCATATTTTATCATGTTATTTTAAAGGCACGAAGTGACGCAGGCTGCTAATGTAATTTTGTTTTTATGTTGTGTTCCATTTCCATAAAATGCATTTGTATTTTCCTTTGAATTAAAATTGATTTTCAGTATTATTTCAAGTAATGAATTATTATCCTCATTAAAAATGCATTTACAGCTCTAAATTTCCCATGATAAAAATTGTATTGTCACTATACAAAAATAAAAATTAGTTTTTTCCAAATCGTTAAAACTTAAAATTTTTCTTTAAAACATTCATAAATTTTTACCAAGTCACAAGTTTATTCAAAAAGTAAATTTTAGCTCACAATATATTTACTTAAAAATGTATTAGTTTGGCTCATAATCTGGTTACAAAATAGGTCTGCTTGAAGTTAATTTTTAGTGCAAAAATTAACTAGATTCAACCATTTTGCTCCAAATTTTTCAAAAATTTTCGAGAAATACGTTATTTGTGCGTTACAGATGTACAGACATCTGTACGTTATCTGTGGACGTGTGAAAACGCTCGCGAAAAAACGATGGCAGACATTTTTCACCATCTCCTAGTGTCATCAGACTTATTCATTAGCAATTTGAGGAAACATTCCAAGAGAGATAGGAAAACACTTTTGACAAAAGCTATTGCATTGCTAAATGTTTGTAGTATCAATTCATGTAATGAGGGATATGTGTGAATAATGGGTCGGATATTTGAGTTTAAAATTATTTTTAATTAAATTTTTTATCACAGTTTAGTTTATGGTAAATTAATCTATATTCTCAAATCTTAATGAATTAAATGTAATGATAATCATGAGTTATCACAATATAAATAGCATAAACAACAGTTAAACAATTACAATAACAAGTAAGTTAGTAACGTAAACAAGCAATTTAATTTGCTTTTGAGTCCTATAATTACCAATAGTACTTGAAAGAGATATTTGTCATTAGTATTTTTCTGATTATTAATTTCACATGTGTTAATTCTATCATTCAAAAGTATGCCTGGACCACTGTGCGGCGCGGCGCCCTGGTGCGGCGCGACGAGGGAATTTCTCCCTGGCCGGCTGAATCGGCCGGCCAGCCGGCCAGAGCGCTCAGCGTGGCAACGCTGCTTGGCCGGTTCGACTAGCAGCGCCATCTATGATCTGGCCGGTTTTTTAACCAAAAAATTATTACAAATATTAACATTGCGTGGCGCTTCTGTTCCTGTTTATTTTTCTATGGTTTAGCCTCGGAACCAGTCCTGCCACTGACCTCGGCCACCGTTCCGTGGCTTAGCACAGTGACTAATAAAGTATCTGGTGGACGCTGGCAACGGATTAAATTTATTGATTCTGGATTAGTAGGCCTACACTAGCAATTTTTACCCCATATAAAAGAAAATAAACTTATGTTTTGGTATGCATGCTGTCTTCATCGATAAGTTAACTTTCTTACTAAATTAATATATTTTATCTTGTTTTATAAATACTGTAACATGTTTTAATGCCACTGCTTATTTTTATTGACGAATGTTTTGGGAAAATTGTTTTCAAGTTATTACAACGAAGTGCATTTCATCATCTGAAATCAAGTATTGAGGACAGCACTTTTAAGTGCGGAAGCTGACTTTCCTCAAGAACATTCTGCACTATATAATTGTAGAAATGTGTAATAGAGTAAATACACTTTTAATAACTTGCAGTAAACGATAGTAATTTATAACAAGTTTTTAATACTGTTTAACTGGTTTCATAATATGAAATCATATTATGGTTTATGTAGCAAAGCAAGTGATAATTTTTGAACATTTAAGCAATCAAAAATTAATTATAAAAAATGTTCATATATATGTATATTTATACCAATGACAAATTTAACCATGCAATATTACAAGCTATCTCTAACAAGTTATATTGTACGGTAAACTGGAAGTGAAACGGAGTAAGCGCAGCAAAATCGGTCGCCGCCGCCGCCCCGTTTACCGTGGGACGAGTTGGGCTATCCCCCGACCAGAAACCCAAGTAACCGCTGAGTCGAGTTGGTCAACGGGGTTTGACAGTTTTCTGACCGCCATGTCGAATTGATGTGCGCCCTCAAAGAACGGGCAGCGATTTGCATCGAGTTAAAATCTAAAATATCATAGTTTTCTAAATTTTAAGGAAGATACGATATTAAAATACTAATAAATACCTTGGAAAAAAATTATTATGGATTGAAAGTCAAAATTTAGAGCACTTTTTTTATGGGGTTGGAGTATTTTTTATCGGGTTGGTTAATGAACTCAAGTATATCTTTGAGTTCATTATATTTCCCTATCACGGTCTCTCATTAAAAAATAATCAAAATAAAATCAGGAATAAAATTAAAAATGTAATGAAACTCCAAATTTAGGACCCCTTTAAAAGTTGAAACGAGTTAAAATTGCCAAATGACCTCTGATAAACCTGAAAGGTCAAACTTACTATCTTCGTGTAAAAAGTCAAAATATAAATTCGCAAAAATTTACATTACGGAGGAAATTGAGATCAAATTAAATTCAAACTCTCGATGGCTTTTTGAGGGGTTTAAACGAGTGAAATCTGCGAATAACCTCTGTAAACCTTAAAGGGTTAAACTGACTGTTAATGTGTAATAAATAAGATATCTTTGCATGAAAATAAATTGGGGGATATGGATATTGAAAAGACACAAGCAAAAGTAAATTAAACTGTTAACAAACCCCCAGACATAGGAACAGTATCTTTGGTAATGTTTGAAGGGGGATTGATTGTATTTAGGGGGTTGGGTTTTGTTGGAGGTGGCTGGGTCATTTAATAATCCTTCTGGGGGGAAGGTTTACCTATAAAAAAGGCACAGGACAAATTTGAATGAAATTTTTTAAAATCCTCAGCACAATGTATTTTTGGTGTGTTTAAGATATGATAACGTAGTTGTTGGTGTGCGTGGGGAAGGGTTCTTTGGGGGGGGGGGGGGGGTTCATTATTTGAGTAGCTTAGGCACTATAGTACGGACAAACGCTCACGAGAAAACAAAAAGTACTTTTTTTAATATCATCTATTAAACCCCCTTTGGAGGGGTAGAGGGTGAAAAGTTTTTGTTTTGAGACTTACCCTGTAGTTTGACGCCCTGAGGAATATTCGTGCCAAATTTCAAGTTTCTAGCTCATTGGTAATTTGATTAGAGTTTGTATACCTGAGTCAGTCAGTCAGTGAGTCAGTTACACATGCGGCTGTATATTGTATAGTTATAGCTACAGTTGGGTTTTTATGTATTAAAAAATGGTTTCATTTAAGTTGGTATATGATCATACATTTTTATACTTTTGTTTTTTTTGAGATTGAATAATAAAATCGATAACATTTCAATATTAACACGTGCGGATTAGATAGTTTTCTATTTTACTATTAACCATGATTATACATCCCTAAATAAAGTGATCATATTTAAAATTTAGTTACCTTAGCATGATAATTTATGATTTTATTGCTGGAGGATTCAGAGCCCAAAAAATAATGGATCTATAATTATTTTACTTACTCTGGCCTCCTCGTTTTGATTGCAACCGCAATAAACTTATTACTTAGTTTTATACCAATTTTTCTTCTAGTCCTAACATGTTTGGTAATATCTCAGTAGATATAAATTTAAAAAATCTGTCAAACCCAAAAAAATCGGTCTCGTTCAACGGTGGCGTCAGTGCCAATTTGATATTAAAATGTATTCTTCATAGATAGGCATATGGCTGGGAAAAACTATTTTTAAGATTTTCAGTGTTTCTTGCAGTCTATTGGACAAACGTGGTGTAGGCAAGCATCATTATAACGATCGGTGGAAAATCAGCAACAATAAAGTGGTGATCGGCCGTGTCAATGACAGGTCAGATGTAGTGGCTTGGGCAAAAGTCGTGTAGGCAAGCATCATTATAACGATCGGTGGGACCGCGATAAGCTTGCGTGCCCACTTATCATGACGCCGCTGACCCCCCCCCCCCCCGCGATCAAATTGTCGTTTGCTCATTTGCGGCTTAAGGTTAGACTGTAAGTTGATGGTATTTTTGTGCCTCCAACGAGTAGTTTTCCTTGCATTATGATGATATATATTTATGTTTACGTAAACACTTACCTCTCGTGTCTTCGCTCTTGTATTTAACATTGTAGCTTAATTTGTCACCGACTGAAGTGATAGGTCATGGCAATGCCAGTCTCTATTTACAATTAAGAATACAAAATATTTTAACGAAACATTCCGATTCTTGCAGGGGGTTTTTCCTTCTGAATCATTCGGGTGTTGTCACGGGAAAGCACAAGTAAAAATCCCTGGTTTCTTTTCAGTCTTAAAATTGTTTGTTAACATAGTTTCGGAAGATCGCCGATACAATTAAAAACCTTTAAATTCAAACTATAAGACATTCCCTGAATGTAAAGATTGTTTTATTGTAGGATGCTTTCTATTTCCCTTTTAACACCATCGATGATACACGAAATCAACCGAGAATTGACATGAAACCAAAGTAAATAGAGGCATTGGGAACTTTAAATGAAATTATTAATATTTATTTCCAGCAATAAATCTAAAATGATAGCTTACTTTATTCAAAAATAAGTAGAGATATTATTCAAAAGAAAACATTTAAGTCTGTGATAGTGATTAGTGCTGGCCAGCAGAGCTCAAGATTTTATAAGTTTGAACCTTTTAACAATATGACAACTTTTAAATACAGTGACCATGACATTTTATTGAATCAATTGACTTACCACAAAGTAATGATGCATTAATTAATGTGGCTGCAAGTACCTGACCTGATGAAGTTCTGAGGAACGAAACATGTCGTCATGTAAAATAACAGTGATTGGATAAGGTAATTTTATTTTATTATATATACATTCAAATCCAGTGTAACAATGAATAATGTAATAATACAATAGAAAATATTCAGAGACAGGAAAAAATTCTTCTTACTCATGACTCTAATCCCTAACCAGTTAATAAGTGTTATAGGTTTCTCCTCGATAATTTTAACATCTATTTAGTCAACTATATTCGTATTCGTATTCATAATTTCAATTTTAATTTGTTCTGTATAAGTCAACATGTTTCGGAAATAGACAATTAAGAATTTTTATTGACACTCAGTCTCAAGACGCTGGTTAACAACTTACTACTCGCACCACTTACTACTGAGACGTACAGCTTAGTTGTATCTTTTGTTTATTTAGTATAAATGTAATGATATTATAAATTCTATTCTCTGCATCAAATAGTATATAAAAATATGTTTTCTAAATACTGAGTAACCGCGTGTATCTGAAGTAAATTAGGAATCTTTGGATTTATGTTTTTATATGGGATCAGCGCTTCGTAGTACGGAAGCTAAGCGTTCTTGTACTCGTGAGAGACTGTGGTGGAACATCGCCTACCACCGAACAGTAATTGATAGTATTATATATTATAGTTATAGTTATATAGTTATATTATTATTATAGTTCAAATAGTATTATATGTTAAAAAGCATTATAGCATAAAGCATTAAAAGTATAATTAAATAGTATTATATGTGTAAATTATGAAATATGAACACATTATGAAATTTAAAAGCCTGTGTCCTTGTTATATTAATATAGGACACAATTTTAATATTTATACTAAATGCAACAATTAATATTTCACAATGTAAAGGTTTTTATTTATTTTGAAGTAATAAATATAAATAAGTCAAACGAGGCAAGTATATTTAGATTTAGTAGTAAATAAATAGTACAGTATATTATGCTTACTTAGCACTTTACTTCTTACCTATGCTTATATACAGTATAGTTCTTATAGAGTTTAAACAATATTTTGTTTCAGGCATCTGTCAAAATAAATATTTTTATATTTTAAGTTATTAAAGAATTACTTTAATATGTCGTTCAACTTAAAATAAACAATTTATTAACCTAACATTCCCCAAATATTTCTTTAGTTTGTATTAGAATGGATTGATGTTAGTAAAAAATAAAAATAAAATTAATTAAAAATATTACTTCGTAAGGTTATACAAATAGCTTTACCAATATCTTTAGTGTATAAAGATTTTATTTGGTCAACGTAATAATAAAATGAGGAAAGAAAATGAAAATAGATAGATTTTGTTGGGATAAAAGGTAATAAAATTGTGTTGTATACGATATTTTATTATTTAGTCTACTTTAATGTACTGCACTTATTATTATGCACTAGTAAATTAAAGTATGTCGTTTAGTTTGCGTTTATTACTGAATGGTTTAAAGTCTAAACAAGTTTTTTATGGAATCAACGGCTAAATATAGGTCAAATTTTATATCAATGGATTCACTTATTTTTGTTCGAAGACTCATTTTGCACCAAGGATCGTACAGAAAGTTAAGTTAGCCAAAATCATGTTACATGCAAGTGTGTCATCGAGTGTTTTTCCGACGTTTGATCCCTTTCAGTATCTGGATCTGTGCAATTTTTAAGTAGCCTAGTGCAGCAAGAGTAGTCAGCAGAGATAGGCCTAAATTCCTTCAAAACTTAGTTTTACCGACATTTTAATTAATAACAAACAAATTTTTGTGTAACGAAACATTTGTTTCAAAACTTACAAAACATTGAAGTTTTAAAAATTTCTTTAACTGTTATATGAAAAGAATGAATACTGCAAGATAATCTCACACTACCCTATTGGACATGGCTGGAACTACAAAAAACGGCTGGTTCTGATAAAATTATCATCAAATGCTACAATTATGTAGCAGGATTATAAACTCCGCGCTATAATTTCTAGTATGAAACGTAAAAGAAATCTTCGCAGTAAAATAAATTTACAATAGCTATTAAACAAAACGAGTTGCTTCAAAATACTGAAGGAGATAAGGCCTAATGCAATAGAGGGATGACATAGATGAGCTACAGATATATGGACTAGAAGACAGCGAAATATGTATATTTCACTTGTAGGAGTAGATCGTTCGCGATATTATAACCTTCAATATTTAGGATAAAGTAGAATAATATTAGCAGGATAAAACATACATTTTGTTGCAAAATAAGGAAAGAATATTATTGCGTACATTAGGGCCTAGTTAAACCTCTACTGAATGAGCCGTAATAGTTATTTGTGCATCTAGGGACTAAAGTGCAACTTTTTCTCCCTGAGGGAAACTGTTGTCGCCGGATAGTCCCGTGATGCACACAAAGTTTTTCCTCCACCTACACCATTAACAATACCTAAATATAACACTGTTAACTTTACCTTCAGACGATCCTTTGCTTCAACAAACTGCATTACAATCACATAGCCTATATAAATGAATAATGCAAGGTATTTAGGCTTTAATTTTAACCATTTTATTCACACTCTTAAAAATACTCTAGGCCTAACTTATTTGTTCACAAATATGCAGAAATATAGCCTAAACTACAGCAAACTCAAAATGGATTCGCTGGTCCTGTAGACAACGGAAACGGACGCTCTGATGCTATGACACTCTCTTCAACATAGAGAAACAAATTAAAATCCACAGTGTTGCCATATTTTCTCACTGTCCACCGCGGCGTTGCCGGATTTCTTCCCATGTATTTCTTATGAGATTACTTATAAACGAGATTATAAACGAGTACTTTAGTATTCTATTCCAGGGACTAAAAGACGACTATAGATAGTAGGTGGAGGAAAAACCTATTTGTGTACTGTAAATTTTCAAATATTATTTTGGTTAGTGAAATGATTTTTGGCGTGAACAATGATCAGTATGCCACATTAAAATTAATCCAGTAGGAAAATTTCCTTAAATTAATAAACACCACGACGATCAACATTGAAGTTAGCCCAAAAAAGAAATAGGAAATAAACAGATTCAGTAATATAAAATGTTTTTAGCATACGATGATCTAACAAACAACAGATGACCCATGTTACATGATCTAAATATTACGTTATTAAAAAAAAAAAAAACTGTTCACAGCAAAAATGAGCTCTCAAATCGACGTATCGCCAAAGAAATTGCAGTACAAAATACTTCGGTTACTGCGAAGGGGTATTCAAATTACGTTGCGCGTAAAGTGAACATAATATACACGAAAATATCAGATTTTTTTTTTGTAAATGTCGAAATATTTATAAGCTAGAAAATAAATATCATTTTAAATGTTCCCGTTTGGGAGTAATTCCAATTTGTAAGACGTTAAACACGAAAACTCGGAGGTTCCCCGTAGTGATGTATATACCTAGTTTTTTCCCTTAAATGAGTACTGGGTTATTACATAATTTTACAATTAAAATTTTCCATGACCTTTTGAAAATATTTTAAAACAAACGAAACCAACATAAAACAGTCAATAGGTAATATTTTTAATTGTTTTGGTTTAATATTAACACTCACATTCAAAAAGCATACGAAACAGAGGTGACGTTGCTTACGCTGTATAAAAAACTAGATTATTATTGTTTTCACATTTAACAAATAATTCAATGGAAAGAAACCTTGTTGTATTTATAAAAATAATAAGAAAACAAGATATTTGTTGTAATGAAATATTTCAAGAATGAAAAGTTGGCAAATATTTATGTATTTTTTCATGCGTGACATTGATTTTATAGGGCCTGTTAATAGTCCGAATTGCTTTTGACTGCAAAGCAAACTTAAAAAGGAGCATTGGTAGTTTCGCTTTTTAAAATATTGACAACATTTAAATATTTCAGTTCGGTCGACGTTACCATCAGACAAAGCAACAGTTTACTTAAATTTTACAATCGTCAATCTACATCAGATATCAATAGCAAACCTTGAATCATAATAATTATATCCTAACATCAATTTTAGAAGAAAGGTTTTGTAACTGCAGCCAGAATAGGGTAAATTGTGAAATGATAATCTTTTTTTTACTTTTGGCGAATTTCCCCTAAAGGGAAGGAGCTGTTATGTAGGTCTCATGTAAGATCTAAGCCCGAGACCATGATAACTCGGCCCAGAAGCAAAAAACGCCATTCATTCGAATATATATTTATAGTCTGTTAACACGAAGAAGGCCGTAAACATAGTCTGAACCTAATAAAATTTAGTGCAATCATGTAAAGAGGTAATCACTCGGACGAGTTCGAAAACCAGCCCAATCGGACCACCGTAAGGGGGAGGGGTAAAGGGGGACAAGGTCCCAAAAATGGGGGTTTCGAGTTTTTTACATAGAAAACTCAAATAATCTAATTTTAGTTAGCACTATTGAAATCAGCTCGAAAAAACAAACAATTTAGAGTTTTAAATTATTGGTCTGTGTCCATTATTTGCCGAGGTAATAGAAGCAGTAAACACAGTATATTGTACCTATGTCATCCTTATTGGAAATAGGTTAATTTCTATATCTCGCTTATTTCTCATAATACCTTTATAAAACTTGGTTTTTGGCTTCATTGAGATGAGATCTCATGTATATTACTCTATAATCTTCCATTTACAGCTAACCTGCATACTCATTCCCAAATTTCTTTATAGGAAATAGAAATATAATTATAACCATCTTTATTTCTTAACATATCTTGATAAAACTTAGTATATGGCTTCTTCTAGTTCAGGTCTACTAAATATTGAAGTAAAACCACCAAGTTTTCTCATACCTGTAGCAGAAAGCCTGCATGCTCATTCGCCGTGTTATTGTTATGGAAATAAAAAAAATATATTTCTCGCTATGTTGGACTGAAACGCTTTTTTGACTTTTGAAATTCGTTGAGTACGCAGGACTGCTGAAACGGGGATATTTTTGTACAGACTGAATTCAACAAAACTCCATCGGCTATGCGCGTTTGCGATGTATTAAATGTCAGTCGCTCACAGGGGGAAGTCCCCTTTTAATCACACTGATAAATATTTTACTTTCGATAAGCTGTTACTATGACAACAAGGGTCGAAAACAAAGCCCATTTCCATTACTTTGTTTCAGTCAAATATTATAAATTAAGTTGTTTTGATGGCTCTGTAAGGTTCATTTTAAGGAATAATCACTGAAATACTTACTGAATATATTATAAATGACGGTCCTTCGTTATTTGAAAATGTTATTTAATTTAATAAATTAACCATTTTTATGCTTTTAAATATGGACTATTTTCTCGTTTTTATGTCCCCATGCTACCTAAAAATACAGTTACACATAAGAGTAGTTCTACAATGTCATGTACTACTCTTACAAATTTTTTTACCCTTGAAATAATTACGACATGCGTATATTTTAAAAATGTCTTTGTGAGATATTCGCATTTAAAAACTGTTTAATCAAACATTTACTAAATCATAATGCCAAATTATGCGAATTTTCTTAGAAAATATTGTTTTTGGATATTATTTTACTACTTTTTGTTACTTGTCAAACTGTACCCCAAAAAGCTGATCAAGTAATTTCAAATCACCAAGCCTAAACAAAAAAACACAAAAAATATAGTCGTGAAAGTGATTTGAGTATAAAATTGTATCAAAATTAAATGAGGACCAGTATAAATAGAAAATTATAAAATAAATCAAAGTAATACTGAATAAAAGATAAAATTATTCAAATTAATGATGTATTAAAAATATTGGCAAACCATAAAGAAATATTACAATAATCAAACTAGGGAGAGACAAATAAAGCGGTAATTTAGTTTTTAATATTCATTTAATGTAATTAAGCAAGCGGACAACAGACTCGTCCGTTTGACTGAATTACAATAGTGAGCGCTCCTTTATCATTAAATGATTGTTTCAGTTATTAGGTGTGAATAATTTACAGGTTTTAATGCAAAAAAAGTAATATTATGATAAGGATTACCATACAATAATAATTATCACTATATTAATTGTTTGAGCAATATAAATTTTGTCGATATTGTAATAAAATATATAGTCTAAACTATTACAAGTAGAGTGTATAGTGGTTAGTTATGTTAAATTAATGATACATTGCAATTTTGAAAATGATTGGTAGTTCTTGTTGTAAGTCTTCTATTAATTAAATTTATTTGATCTTTCAGTAAAAGAAACTTCAATTTTGTCTTTGATTCTCAAAGATTTAAATTTTGTATACTTATTACTAAAAATATGTTGCCTATTTGCATTCATTTTATTATTTGCGTTTTAAGAACAATTTTTTATAACAAGATGATTGTAAAAAAATATTTGTGTGGCGGTAAACAAGGCTTTATTAATACAATAAATGGCAAAATTACAGACAGTTAAAAATAAGTATCAAATCATTTTAAAATAATTAAACTGAATCAAAAGATTATTGATTGCCTCATAGTTGAAAGTCGCTAAGCCTCCGCAATATAAAAAGACAAGTTTAATGTATATTTTACTACCGAAGACCCAAGTTTTCTGGCATAATGATGTAAACTTAGAACGTAAATCTAAAAATCAAACAATATCAAAACATTATTGATGGTAGGACGCTAAGACAAAATTCATATATTTATCCGAAGTTTAGTCAAAGTATTATTTCTAGTTTTTAATATTTTTCCATGATCCCAAAGCAAAAATGGTAGATGAATCAATAGTCCAGTTTTTGAAATTAATATTTAATAGTTTTTATTTTGTGGTATCACTAGTTGAAAACAATGGATGTTCCTTTAAGTCAAAGCTTAAAAAATCCATTCACGCACTGCTTCTTTCGGCGATACAAATAAAATTAAAATAACAATGTTCACTTAAAAACTTTTTCTTAAAACGTGGATGAAAAAATATATAATATTTAACTAAATTATATTTGATGGATTACTTGTTTATTGGTCATAATCTAATGTTATCTACTTCTCTTATGGTTTCGATTGAAAACGCATGGACAATATTTAACTACTTTTCCTCATGAATTTTAATCACAGAATAAAAACACCCATGAATACAAGAAACACAGTTTATAGAGGATGATGAAGTTAAACTAAACTTATTTAAGTTAAATGCATCATGATAGTGATAGATTAATGAAATTAAATCAAAATTCCAGCAGTATCTATCACAATGGGTTTCTCTTTCTTCAAACCTTTAGTTATTTTTATTTTAAGAATATATTGATAAAACTGCTCAGGATATTCTGAAATCATTGCTACTGTAATTTAACTGTACAGAAAATTAATTTCCAAACAGTTAAGAGAAATAATAAAGCTTAGACAAAAAAGACAACAAAAAAGTACAACAAATAGGTAATGTCTGCTTTTTAGGAGCTATATATATCATCAATATTTTTGGAGTATCTGGGTAAAAACAAAGCGAAGGAAAAACAAGGGCAATGTGACATGATAAACTAAAAATAGAAGTCACACACTGAAGGATGTATAGATAAAAATTAAAATATTTGTTGGCAAGAGTGACCTGAATTACTGCTTCAGTGTTTACTGATGTTTGCAAAGAATATGTAGGTAAAAATTATAAAAAAAAGTGTAACAAAATGCTAGACAGCAAGAGAAATTTACTTGGAATGGAAGTACTTGGTGTAGAAAAAGTCAAGGGACGTAGCGATAAAAAACTTCTTGTATTTTGAACACAAGTGCAATCGTTTTATATAACCTAAAGAACTTTTGGCAGTTTATAACGGTTATGATGAAGTAATATGTTGTTTATTATGGCGGTATGAATAATTTTTTATTTATTTTTATTGGTAAATGTTGGATGTTCCTTTCTTACTACCATAGGTCTCTAAATAACGAAACAAAATGATCGTAGAATCATTCAGTACATGCAAATGCGTTTCTATAATAACACTTATACGAAGGCTGGTGCTTCTGACCCCAAATATTTCGGTTAGTAAGCCGGTTAAACTGCCTCTTGACTGCTATTGTTTTAAGTCTCACATATAAGACGGTGATTCCTACCTTGAGGTTTGGGTACGTTTCTCTTGACCTGCATCCACTTGTAGGTAGGGACGACCTGCTGGGGAGAGGGGCGATGCCTCTGGTCGTAGTCCAGGGCTGGCATCCCGTGGGGGACGACCTCCTCCTTGACCGTGGGGAAGTGAGGGAGCGAAGACTCCTGGTGGAAGTGCTGCCCGCCCTCGTTCAGAGCCCCCGGGACCTGGTGGTAAGCGTTGTTGTGGTTGTGTAGAACATATCCCTCCTCGTGGTGGTGGTGATGGTGATGGTGGTGTAAGAGATCCTGCTGAAGTTGAACCTCCTCTTGGTGCTTCTGAGAGTACTGAAGCCTCTCGAAGTTGGGTTCAGTTTTCTGGTAACTCGGATTTCCACAGTCCAAATCGGTATAACTGAGACCATTAGAAGTTATGATGTTGAACGACTCCACTTGGTGCGAATGTCCTAAATGGTAAAACCCGTCTTCGTGAGGGATCTTTTGACACTCTCTTTGGCACAAATCCTGGTATTCCTGATACCCTTCGACCGAGTAGAAACCGGAATTGTACCCTCTTGCTGGAGAGTTACCCGCTCTTCCGAAATGTTCTCCGGTCGAACTGTGATCTTCATAACCGTGAAACTGAGATCCGTGCGAGTCCTCTGTCGCCCCCACCCCGTACCCCATCGCGTACTCCCCAGAATAAATCCCTCCACTGTTATTGTACATGCCCAAGTTCATAGTCATCATCTTTCAAAACATCGAAAATTCAAACTACGTCTGTGACCTTTGAATATTAGGAGTTTAAGAACAAAATACTAATCGCGGATAATAGGAGACTCCTTCGAAGCGGTTCGACGTCTCAGACGACGGGGCTGGCCCGACACATTTTCTTGGCTGCGACACCCTGAGAGTCCGCGCGGAGTCGGACGCGTCAACGCGGCTGCTCGTCGGCAACTGGCGCGCGTATCAGCGGCTGCAGGGGGAGTGGCCACGGGGGGAGGGGTAGGAGCTCTCGGCCAATCACGACCCTGCACTGCTATCTCCTATTGAGATGTCACACTCACCGTGTTCCTATGATGGATTAGACAGTTTTTAGTTCTAGCCTTTCTTCTCCCTCGGCCAGATGTATGTGTAATTGTAGCAGAGCTTTTGTTATGGAAGTGGCTACCGTCCCCCTCCCCCTCCTTCACCGTCCATGACCCTTATCTATATTCATTGACGTGTGATTCAATAGGCTTTTGTGCTCTTGAAAATGGCTCCCTTTCGCTATCACATGTACTGAAATACTCTTATGAATATGTTATAATCGAGTTTCAGACCGTAATTCTTCGGGTGTTTACTCCTGTTCGTCTCCTGCTCTGGGCTGATTGTCACGCTGTCCTGTCCGTAGCTAATGGATGCATTGCCAGTCTCAGTAGCTCGTCACCGTGCCATCGTTTATGTTTTCATTGAAAGTACATTTTGATTAACGATCCAGAGGAACCTGTACCATAGCTTTGATGGTCCTGATTAAAGGTGTTATACACGTTGTGTAGCGTGTGGCCGAAAAATTACAATAATGTCTTCGTCAAATACATGTTCGTCTAGCGTTTAGCCCAAAAATTACAATGATGTCCTCGTCAAACTTTTGACCGCTTGCCTCTACGCTAATGAGCGGCCTTTAGAAAATAAGACATATTTAAGTTAGTTATAACATTGACAACCAAATCTGGATTAAGGTACTGCTATACATACACGTCTCGTCACGTCACGGCACGCCACGTCACGTCCACGTTCGGCCGATTCGGCCGTGTATGCTCTTCGATTCTTGCCGTGACGCGACGTGACGTGATGTAACGTGATGTGGTTATAGCCGGTTCCAACTGATTACAGAGGGAACATTCACCACGAAAATGGACGAGAAGTGACGTCACGTGATGAGACGTGTATGTGTTGCCTTACCTTTAGGTTGTATCAGACCTTAGTTTTCCCGAGGAGACTGTGAATTTAGTTGCTACTAGCAGTTATCGAACGACAATTTCTACAAAATATCTTACTAAACTAATGTACCCATATCATGCACAATAGTATTGCAAAACAATTTTAGGTAATTAACGACTCACTCATGTACATTAATGATATAATGAAGTAACAATTAATTCGAAGTTGATCGGATGGTTAATTTTCAAATTCGTAGTAAGGGAAATACTGGAGTTAAAATTTCCTGCTTTCTGAAAATGCTGTTGCATGCACTGATTCATTTTGCCTCCTTGGTCTTCAAATTGATTCAAATCTAAAATTGTCTGCACGTATAAATACGTTAGCGGGTAAACTCAGTTCCGTCATCAATGGAATACGGAGACTATCTTTTTACTGTAATCCTGGGGTACTGCTCACAGCTTACTACGGTTGCTTTTAATCCTCATCTCCCTATACCTATATGGGGATCAGAAAAGTCAAGTTTAAAATACATCTTCAATCTCGAAAAGAGGGTTATCAGAATAACTTTTGGTTTAAGGCAACAACATTCATGCAAAGAGACCTTCAGCCATCACAAACTATTAACCTTTCCAGCAATTTATATATTATAAACTCTGACTTTCCGCATGGAAAACCACAACCTTTTTTAATCTAGATTACCTACTAACTACGTACCACAGTGTCCACGACTTATTAAGAAGATTATATTTTAGAAGTACATAGATCTAAGGTTTTATTGTACGTAACTTGACTCATGCCAATGCTTGTTCAAGTTTTACGGCAATAAAGGAACTATGAAGCAATGCATTAAGCATTAAAATAAAAAATCGGAGGAAAACTTGACAGTTCACCAACAATACAATTCTAAAACCTTTTTTAGACATTGCCAATTAATATGAACCAACCAGCAACGAAGTGAGTGATGTAAAAAAACGAAGTACAAAATAAAAATTTGTAGATATCACTTAAGGAGAAATGTAATTTGTTAAACTCTCTAGGACTGAAGAGCCAAACACATTATTCTGTAAATAGGCGATAATTAATTTTTTTCAACATTTCCCCAATGGTTACTACACCTATTTCTTTAGCATGCTCATTTTCTAGGGTTTCTTTTCGTCCTTGTTCCGTCGGTGAAGGGTTTTGACTATTTTTTTTTTCAAGAGAGTAAATAATTTTACTGGTGTACACTCATATAAACGATTCTGTTACAGATACTATGTGTAAACTCAGTGATGTTGTTAACCGCAGTCATTAAAGGTACACTTTAAGTTTTTTTATAAATAAGTCAAATCCAATCATAGTAAATTTAGTGTATCGGGATACATAAGTTTGCCTCTCTTGGATAAAAATGTTCCCGTAATTAGCAGTGTCTTGCGTGGAGGTGAAGCTCTGTTTTTATTAAACATTTTATATATATGCCTAATAAAAAAATATCTCCAATGAAAATTAAAAATAATTCCATGTCCCTAAGGACAGAGTCAAATAATAATATGCTAACGTGTTTCCATTTATAGGTGATTTTATTGACTCGGTGATTCATTAACTGACAGCTTAAGTTCAAATTCATCTTGAGAATATATTTCTACATTATGAATTAATTAGTGAAATAAAACAAAAATATTGACCTTCGCACAAAGGAAAATGCATTAAGGATTGACTCAGGTTTAAATCATTTGCATAAATAAAATTTCAAATCCTTTCAGAGGGGATTGTCTTCAAAACTTGCAGATAACAATTCCTTTTTTACTGGTAACAAGATTCGGAAGTTTTTTGTTTCTTGTAAAAACGAAAACGAGAAACAACACGAACACACACTTTTCACGTTTTAAAAACTAACTTATCACACGTTTATTGTAATTAATCTTATAGAATCAACCCAGGCAAAGAAAAAATTAGAACCAACCCATACAAAGCAAAACTTTTACATTTTTTTTAAAATCCATAAAATCTAAATCTGCCTGCTCAGTCGGTTAGGGCCATTATTTATCCTTATTTAACATTATTTAACGTCTACTTTAATGGAGAAAAAGAAGTTAATGAACCGAAACAATTGACTATCTAGGGGTGGTAATAGGAAGAAGATTGAAGTATAGAATGATCTGGTCGATAAACTTGTTGAATCTTGGTTGAATTGTTTTTCATGCAATATTTTTAACCGGAAATTATTCCAGGGTCGGAAATGTTGAGCCATTGAACTCTTGAAAATAGAACAGAAAGTTATTACGCCCTAGGAATATTTTGTAGCTAACATAATAACAAACTCATCTTATAGAAAACATAAAAACATCTTATAGAATTTATGAAAAAAAGTAGTTTAAAACCATAAAAACCGTGTCCCCGTCATATTTCAAAAATAGAAATATCACTCTGCCATCACTCTTTTACGCTTAACGATTTTATCCAATTTTTTTTATTTCTTATACTTTATTACTGATCTTACTCTGATAAACGTGAGAGAAAAGTTAATTAAGTAGTTAGTCTTTCAGCACACGACAAAGGCTACAATACTCGAGACAAGAATCTAAATCTATTCATGCAAAAATATGTTTTTTATGAAAACCAAAGTATACGGACCCTACTTAGAATAGAACCCTTTACCGTCCTGCAAACTGAAGAGACGTATCTCATTTGTCCAAAAATTCAAATCAAGTCTCAAAACATACAATATTCGAAAATATTTACGATCTATATCTTTTCCTTTTCGCCTCATCCAACCAGAAAATAGAATGTAAGTAAAATCATTAAGTTTTACAAATATTGTATATAAATTACAATTAGGCCTGGACCGAGATTTCTTAAAAGCTTCTGAAGTCGATCAAAATGTGGCATGAAAGCATGTTATTGAGCGTTTATTGTTTTTAAATAATTATTTAACCACTGTTGTTCTAACTGAAAAACCATTTATTTTTCTTTTGAATTCCAAACGACAGTGTACAAATTTAAAAATCGTCAGTGATAGCATTGTATTATCGTATAGAATCAGAAGTAAACATTGAGCATAATATTTTTCACACCGAAAACGGTTATTGATTTTAATCCCAGAATTTATGTAGATAAAAAATTGAGTCTCATGAATATGTTCACAAAAGGGGTAAGGTTTTCCTTGATTCTTCTTGAATTCGCATTATCAGAATATTTAAGGGAAAGACTGCAAAGTTCGTGTGCAGAAAAAACGATTGCAAGGCCAAAAATATCATTGAATTACTTGAATTAAGGCCAATGAATAAATAAATTAATTTACCTTATACATGCAGTTCGATATGAGAGGAACTCCCTCTATTTTCTGAACATTTCTGAAGGACCCCTAAATGCGAGTATTCTGGCCCTGGCCGATCGTATGACCTTTTTGCTGCATTATTAATTATTATGACCAAATAGTATAGATTGTATCAAAGTAGTGTAAAAGAGAAGTTCAGTCACATCGAATCTTATCGAGGAAGAAACAAATATACTGTCTCATTTATAGTTAACGATACAAACTTCAGCATTCAGGGACGTATAGAATTAAATGAGTTTTCCCATAAAAATTCACCTAAATCCGTTTGTAAAGCCTTTAAAATAGAACTTAAAAACTAGATACAGAAATGATGAAAACCAAATCGTTACGAACCGGAGATTTTACCGGCAACTACAAATAAATCACCTAAAATGTGAAATTTTTATTCAGTTTTGATGGACACGTTAGAATGTTCCTTGGGTTTAATACCAAAAATTGTTTAGTTTATTAAACAAACACATAAAAGGCAGGGATTGAAATAAATAGGAGGTTTCACCTCAAAACGTACTTTTAAAAATCTGAAACTTTTTACAAAAACAGTCACTTAGCTATTAATTAAAATTTCTCCTACAAAGATTTTTAAAATTATATTTGTAAGACAAACAAAGTAAAAACTATCAGTAAAAGAGAAATGAAAGTAAAGCCGCTAAAGGTCTCGTATACCCAACTTCTCGTCTTCTCGCCAACGGGTGCTGAAGAACTGACGCCAGTTGATTAAACAATTAATCAACCACTAAATAGCAATCAACTGGGGGCTCAGGTGGTTCTACCCCCCCTTCCCTGCTCATCGCTGCTAACCGACCACCCAGCCACCCTACCCCATAATTACAGCGTTTTACTGCATCACTTTCATGCTATACCCTTTTTCCCTATGGTAAAAAAGGGACAGGTGAAAATATATTTGATTAATGAAATATAGGCAAAATATCGGCCTTAACCGACATTAATTTTATAGCCATCCGTTTTTTATTTCTTTTTGCAACCTCTAAAACTCAAAAATGTTTTAGTCCAAGCTTCAAATAATTGTTGCTGTAAAGTATAATCATCGTAATTTTATAAGTAATTTTATCATCGTATATCGAACACGACATGTTCTCATTACTAACCTTTTCACGCCAAGAATATCAAAATGTACATCTTAGCTAAATTTGTTATGACGTTTTCATGACTATCATTATCTTATATTCCTTAATGCAAGGAAGGTTGCTTTGAACACTATAATGTTGAACACTATAACGCTCTGGTGACTCATTCGTTATACAGTACCATTTGTTTTATTCATGTATACCGCATTTCACTTTGAAGAAGGGGTGTGCGAGTAGTAACTTTTTAAGTCGAGCCGAGTTTTAAAAAATTCTCCCGAGTTTCGAGCTTTTTCGAGTCGAGTATTTTGGATAGTAAATTTCAAGGCCGTTACTAACCTTGCCTACACCTTTACCTAACAGTAATCATACTTATTATTGATCACATAAAATATAACATTTTTTATTTAATAAACTGGGAAGATTTCCTATGAGTTAAAAGCAAACCTGTTTTCAAATGAAAAAATAATAATTCAGGCAATATTTTACAAAATTTTATATCATTACTCAATATTTTATTAAACTTTCAGCCTTAGGAGGTAAAAACCAAAGTACATATACACTGGTTGTTTTAAAAATAGTTTTTGTAACACATTTTTATAGGGTTAAAAATTTAAGTTACATTAGTATAGAAAGAAAACATCTTAAATAGCAGAAAAGAAAAAAGACAAAACTAAATTAATTGATGTTAGTAACTAAAAACCACTTTCATTCAAGTAAAATACCTAAAGTTTTATGGTGGCTGTTCACAGCTGGTGTTGACTGTGTGAAAAACGGCCGTAAAATGCGAACGCGCGTACCAATTCTGGGTAAATTACTCGACTCGAACTTCCAAGTATTTTTTAAAACTTCTCGATAATTGAGTACTCGCACACCCCTACTTTAAAGGGAGTTGGGAGACCCATATAGAATACTTAATAAGACCAATAAGACCAGAGTCTTTAAGTCTTAATGTCTTTAATGTCATTGTCTTTAATGTCTGGGTGTCTTTTTTATATAAGAAATACAAAATTTTCTTTTATCCGTTCCTCCTCAAAATGATAAAAGTGGCTGTCTAATGTAAGCATCAGAAAGTATAGTCCGCCATGTAAAATAAACTAATTTCATAACTTTTTTATTAATTTAGTTTATTTACCAAACAAGAAATATAGCATGAATTGGCTTTACAAAGTATAAGTTTCGAAGTAAATACCCTTATAGTATGATTTTGATGTTTTTTTTTCTATTGGTGAGTCATGACTTCAGTCTGGCACCCCCTGTGACAACTATAATATACCAGGTTACTATATGCTGAGGAAATAACGAATTGCTGCTCCAGCCCAATCCTATACGGACTCTGACGGTGGTGGAGTAGCTTTGTATATCAAAGATGTATCGGCTATCAAGGACCAAAAAGAAGAAGATAACTTATAATTTGAATTGCGTTGTAAGCCTCTTATAAAAACACGTTACTGTTTTCATACTGTGGTTCATTATATAATCAGCAGCTTTTTATAGATTTATTTTCGTATAAAACTGAAAGCCTTCATCACAAACCATATACAGATTGTCAAAAAAGCCGTATCAGGACACAAAAATTCAGAAACAGCTTTGAATAAGCAAAAATTGTCTCTAGACTAATTTTGTATTTAGTTGCTCGTTAGTAATTTAAATCGTTATCAATGAAATTCGAAGTCAGCCTCTTCATTTCGAACTTGGGCACCGAATGCCTCTTCCAGAGGTTATTGTTATGTGCTGAACTCTTACCCTCGTATACTCACAGCCTAAAATTTACTCATTTATAAATTAAGGTGAGCTTTAATTCACATGTCCATCTGCATTTCAAAATTCTGCTAAACCCTCTTGAAATTAACACAGATAAATTACTTTTGTAATTGAATACTTAGAGTTCCTCTGAACTACCAAAGCCAAATAACAACAGTTATTAGTTTTTGTCAGAAGAATTAACAATATGATACGGCCTCGAAATAATATTGCAATTAGGTTCATTAAGTGTATGTTAATCACGGTAAACGTAAGTTATCGAGGGCTACTCCTCCAATAATTTGATTATATTAAGAACAGTTGTCATTGGGTAGTCATTTAATCATAAAGTTTCATGAAAGGTTACCTTTTTCATTAGATTACCCTTTTGTGGTTTGGGTTCCGATGGTTTGTGGGGCAAATGGTTTACACAGAGCCAAAATCCCAACTTCCATGAGTTTGGCTCTCACGGTCAATATACACGAGTTCACATTGGAAACAGTTTCTTTGGGCTTTGGGGTTTGTTCCAAACAGTCAATAGTCATTGTGGGTTCATTGATGGTTTAATCCCCATTCTTCCGGTTTTGTTTTTATATATGAGGGAAAAAACTCGAGAGTAAACAAAGAGAAGAGAAGAGCAACAAAGCGTAAAAACTGCTTGTTTTGCAACTCAACCCGGGTCAATATTGGGCTCCAAACTCTTCAGTCCGTCCCTTACTCTCGGCTTATCTTCCTCCGGTCTATTTTTGTGTACGGTTTAACCATCAAAAACACTGCGTTTACAACCGGTTGTTTGAATTATACTTAATTGTGTATTAACCCTTCACATTAGGTATTGCTGAGGATTCAAATCTTGATTAACCAACATTTAAGGTAAGAAACTATTTTTAACCGTAATTATGTTAGGATGGTTGTTATTATTCTTTCAAGTATATCAATAATGAATGCATTTTGGCTATTCAAAGAAAACTTGATAATGTTAAATAAGCTTTACGTTTCTCTACCGTCCAATGTTGCAGATGAATGTGATCTTTAAACGTTGATATAGTAACATTTATTCGCAATAGTTGTAAACGGACTGAACTCGCAAATTGCGATAAATTCCAAATTACCTCGATCGTTCCTTAACTTTCAGCGTTGAAATTATGTCGAAATATTAGTCACTGCAGAATGGTCTAAAAAGATTATCACTTTCACATAATTTATCACGTAGAAATTGACTTAGTAATTTACGTTTTTTAATGAGATAGTCAGTACGACTTAATAAGGAATGTTATTATATAAGCCAATACAAATTGTTCATTAGGTGAGGTGTAAAACAGCAGGATCGCGATTTGGAACAACTCAAACAAAGCAAATCTTATGAAATCCACTCTGAATATATAACCGAATGTTTTGATCTACAGCCTTTAATCTACACCATCGGAGAGTCATTCCATAAATAAGTAAGAGTATCAGAATTTGACGGCCGATAGCAGAGCTCAACTCATCAAGATAGACTGACAGGCGGGGGGAGGCCCTCCCTAGCACATGATAAGAGATAAGACTGATAACATAAGCCGCCTCAGCTACCGCCTAATCCAGCCTTATCTGCCCGCCATTTCCCTTTATGGCCGCCATAACGCGCTACTTGTAGCTTTATAGTGCCATAAACGCTCGGATTTAAAAAACCTCTGCTTCCCTGAGCAAATAGCCCTATTTGCGAGGTTTGTATAAAAGCTCTCTACCCCCTGC
Organism: Flexamia atlantica; assembly: GCA_035578135.1. Classification (NCBI taxonomy): domain Eukaryota; kingdom Metazoa; phylum Arthropoda; class Insecta; order Hemiptera; family Cicadellidae; genus Flexamia; species Flexamia atlantica. The sequence goes on from JAQJVK010000010.1 coordinate 31,917,627, forward strand.
CACAGATGAAGAACTATCTAGAGTTCTTCATCTGTGCCCCTGCTATCACATGATTGCTGCGTAGGCCAATTACACGCGGGAAATGCATACGCACGTAGGAAATTCGACTTTATCATCGTTACCCTATTAGTTTTAAATTCCTAATAATTATACATATAATACCAATGCGTGTAATGCACCGTATAGTTCTTTGAAACCTTTTCCCATGTATACAGGATATCATCAGTTGTTATTTTCGAAAACGTATAAGCGAAGAAAATGATCAGAAGGCACCATTCTCTTTCTATGATACTATTTTCGAGTTTTCAAACGTATATATATATATGCCTATACAATAATTGGGCAGCATTTTTTTATATTTGAAATTCAATTGATTGAGTTAAGAAATATCATCTACATCTTTCTTTTACCTTTGAATTAATTGTTTTTTTTTTAATTAAAATAAACCTTGGCAAAATTAGATTTGAGATAATAAGTTATAAGGGCCATTTACACATATGGGTCCCAAATAAGGAAAAAAAGTTACATGGTGTTCGTTGTAAAGTTTAGGAGCAACAAAAGCAAGGATGAGACTTAAGAAACAAATTCGCTGATAATTGAACAGAAATTTAGGCTCGTGAACATTTTTTGGGCAATCTCTTGCAAGAGGGTCCATGCATGGGTCCCCACAATTCACCAGAAGTTTTGTGGGGAACTTGCGGACAGTCCCTTGTAGGGAGACTACAGAAAGTGAGAGTGGACCGTTAGGATCAGAGGGCCTCGTTGATAGTCGCATAGACTGCTGGCAGCCTCCTTGTCAAATACTAGGTTACTAACCTTTACGTTGTCGATCCAAAATTCTAGTTTCGGGACTGATGTCCCATTATCGAGTCCTAATTGTCGAACAAATAAAATAACAATATACATATCTCAATTTTAAAATCGTAAGTATTTCAAAAACGTAACACACAAACGCTACACGACACGGACGTAAAACAAAATACGCGTACATTTAGAACACTCGTGACCGGCCAGCTCCAGACTCCTTTATATAGTCGTATGGACTGCTGGCAGCCACTTTTATATAGTCGTATGGACTGCTGACAGCCTCTTTTAAATTTGTGATTTAGTTTTATGTCTGTGGAAAGTACAACTAAAATCATAGAACGTGGCACGACAAAATACAATATATTTACGTTTCCAATCAGAAGTGCAAGGTAATCTACCGTGCTATTTTAGACGAAGATAGTTTTTTGGCAGTAAACGTTCCTACCAACAAAAGTGCACAGAAAACAGCTCTATCTGTCTAGTGTGATATAAGCGCTATAAGGCGCTATTTACACTATGAAGAGTAATGTAAGAAGTCACGTAAAGTTTTTTCGAAGTCGACTGATACCTATGTTCGCTGCAATGACGTTATTTTATAGTTTTAAAGTTTCATACCGGACAACCTTTTTATTTAGTTATGTTGAAACACGTATTTCTTTAAATAATATGTATCTGGGGGCAATTTTGCTAGAGACAAGAGACTAAAAATCTTTATTTTACAGTCGTTAAGACTGAAAATGGAGTCATAGTAAGGAAAGACAGATAGTTATTGATCATAAATTATTGATTGAGATCATAGTCCTTGATTTCTCCAGGAGAAATTGGCTATTTTTACCAAACCGGAGGTGGGTAGAAGCCCAACAGAAAATATAAATAAAAACACGTCTATTAAAACCACGCATAAAACATTTAATTTGTATTAGAACAGCTTACCCACAAATTTCTGGATATTCTGATGCTTCAACAAAGTTAACAGTTAAATGAATTGGAAAAAAACTTCTAACCAATATCACGAAGCACACTTGAATAATAAGCGCAATTAAATGAGCAACTGTCTAATAACTGATATTGATACAACCCGATGCCATGTAAAGGTCGTGATCACCTCTAGGTCGAACTTAGTTTCACGATAGCTTCGGTAGAATTCGCTGCTTACATGAGGAGTAGTTTCACCGTAAAAATTGTCTTAATTGTGAATATTCTTCTTCAGAAAACTTAAAAGTTTCAAACAAATGGACCTGTAGCCGAATCGCGCAGGTTTTAAAACAACAGGGACATTTCCATCCCAGTTTCTCTCAGTTTTCCCAACATTTGTACACGATCAGTTCGGTAAATAACTAAGTTCATTACTGTACCGGCCTACTGATTTATGCTTGCACTTACCAATGGCATGTAAATCACGCGCCTATGATAATGTAGTTCATCCGAACGAAATCCCTGGAGCCCTGAAGAACTTTTAAACTTGTTACCCTCCAACAAAACTTGCAGACAATGAATTGATAGCAACTGAACAACACGAAGCGCACTTTTATTATAAACGCAAAAAAATAGTTTTGGTTGATTTTCAATCTACCAAAAAGTTTTGCATATCAATATCATATATTAAAATTGATTATCAATCAATAATAGTTTGGGGGGGGGTTGATGCGCCCTACTCTGTGTAATCATTCGTGGAGGCTACGACCAAACCGGATCAAAATGTGATGCAACCTTCAGCCAAGCTGAAGTTAGTCTTAAATGAATTTATTTAACATACTTAACACTTATTCGTCGATTAAATTATAAGCTTATGGACGAAAATAGACGAGCTTATAAATTATAAAATTATAGACGAGAAAATATAAACATTGGGTCTAGTAGCTTTTCAACTCCAATGAAATTTATAAAAAACAGGATCATTTATATATCCCAGTATCACCTCCCCCAAAATTTGTACGGAATCAATTAAGTAAATTACCGGGACGGGCGACCGAGCCCAGATATGATCGACATCCGCTCATTAGCAGCCGGTGGGACGGTGGGACGGTGGGACGGCGCGGCTCAGCGCCGGGCGCAGCGGTGTCCCGGTGTCGTGATAAGACAAGGACCCCAGACGATCGGACACTGATAACAGGACGGAATTCGTCATCCGACGGATCCAGCCGTCGAGAAACAATGGCCTGCCTTCCTGTCTGCCTAACGAATATAACTGTTGCAACAATGGTCTGCCTAACGGATAAATGTCGCAACAATGGTCTGCCTAACGGATAAATGTCGCAACAATGGTCTTCCTTCCAGTCTGCCTAACGAATATAACTGTTGCAACAATGGTCTGCCTAACGGATAAATGTCGCAACAATGGCCTGCCTTCCTGCCTGCCTAACGAATATAACTGTTGCAACAATGGTCTGCCTAACGGATAAATGTCGCAACAATGGCCTGCCTTCCTGTCTGCCTAACGGATAAATGTCGCAACAATGGCCTGCCTTCCTGTCTGCCTAACGAATATAACTGTTGCAACAATGGTCTGCCTAACGGATAAATGTCGCAACAATGGCCTGCCTTCTAGTCTGCCTAACGAATATAACTGTTGCAACAATGGTCTGCCTAACGGATAAATGTCGCAACAATGGCCTGCCTTCCTGTCTGCCTAACGAATATAACTGTTGCAACAATGGTCTGCCTAACGGATAAATGTCGCAACAATGGTCTTCCTTCCAGTCTGCCTAACGTATATCTGTTGCGGTGGATTATGAGAGACTTAGCAACGAAGCTCGATTATGTGTGTAAATGGTTTGATATTTATCTGCAGGTATACTGCAATTAATTGATTTGCATTTAATTATTCGATTGATGATTCGTCTTTTAGGGAGAATTATCAATGTAAGACCGATTTCTCATGGCAACACTGATTGGACAAGAAATTGATCAATCGTAATTACGTAACAAATATTGCGAGAAAGGTTTTGGTTGGGTCATGTTGCTGTGTGACGCTAGTTTTTGATGAGGTTTTAGATTTGTCATTGACCAGTCATTCCGACGTTTTCAATTTTATGGTGTCACTCTAAATCTTGCTACCAAAATCTTGCTAAATCTTGCGAGCTATCAACACTTACTTTCTTTTTCTTAACATTTTTTAACATGACTACGGTATCTTTTAAATGCTATATAATGTTTGTTATTGCCCCTTATTCCAAACCAATGTATTACTTTTTGATGAGCGTCTTTTAAGATTATATTGAATAAAAAAACCCTCCTCGCAGCAAGCCTGTGTAGGGCTACTCAGCGAATTTCCAAATAGAGAATAATCCAGTAATTAATCAATGGCCATCCCATTTTGCGGTCGATATTACGTATGATTTTCGGTCTTCGCGGCAACCGCAAATTTATACCGCTGTTTTCTGCGTTCGGTAGGTTTACTAAGTGCATAAAATACACCTAGATCTGCGTCCAACTACGCCCTGCGTCCTGTTGTCTGCGTGATTGGGCAGTTGACAACAGTTCAATAACAATGGGTAGTTGACAATAGCTCAATAACAATACATCGACAATATTATTTGTAATGGCCATCCTTCCGAACATACTCGGGTACTTTGGTATTATACGGAGGCCACTGTTTTTTAGAGAGATTGTTTTGCTGGACACCAAATATAACTTAATCATTAGGAAGAACGTACTTAAATCGACTTACTTTCCAAATTTGACTTAATTATGATGAACGGTATTTGTGTTTTGCCTCCCAGAAGGCAGTGATGTCAGCTAGGATTGAGTGTTCAAGTCGTCACCGCCGCTATCGTCCACATCCGATCCCCACCCTTACAGAGCGCGCTGCGGCGGTTATGTAAGGTTAGGTTATCATGAATATGCTATTAGGACTTCCCCTGTTATGTTACAAATCAAACAATACCAGATGAGTCATACTTAGCTCGCCAAATCCTCTCCAAGTAGGCACAGGTCTGGTCGTTGACCGGAGTTCGCGCATCACATGTCAACGGGTTTTGGCGGGCGAAAGTAAGATTCATTTGGTATCATTCGATTCGTAACGGAATGAGGAAAGTCCTACTAACATATTTATGATAACCTAACCTAACATAACCGCCGCAGCGCGCTGTATGAGGGTGGCCTCCGTATAATACCAAAGTACCCATACTCGAATTTTCAATTACTATGATCACAAAATTTCTAATTTTTTTAGTTTAAAAATCCCATCCTAAATTCTATTTGATGGCAATCTGAGCACCAAATCCCCCCATTCTGGGCACGCCTGCAAGTTCGTATACAGCCAGTTCGGACCATCGAAAAGAGGGGGATAAATCTTCCCAAACTGGATTATCTTTTAACTAGAAAAAAATCAAAAATACATGTTTTTAATCGTCAAATTTCGGTTTCAACCATTAAGTTCAGCTCACTCATTGCTCCATGTTCACTGGTTACCGACACATCGCTACTGCAAACAAAAATCAATGTCCCCATGTTTATATTATTTGGAAAAATAAAACTGTGTATCTGACTTATTTCTAGACATATTTTATCAGTTCTTGGTATGTCGCTTCAACTAGTTGAGATTTACTCGATTTTGGCCTGAAATACACCATTTTGACATTTTTATGGCGGAAAACCTGCGAACTGCATTCCCAAAGATAGCATAAGATATAAATTAATATGTTTTTTTTTCTAGTTGAGGTCTTATGGATATTGGATTTACACCCTTCATTTACATATACCTGTAGCAGCAACTCTGCATACTCTTTTCGAATGTTATTCTTAAGGGGAAAAATAAAAATGTTAGAAGTCAAATGTTTGAAGTTTGTTTTAAGCATTTGAAGTAAGCTGAATATGGAGGTCTGCTGAAGTGGGGTTATTTATGAAGTCTGCTTTCCAATAATTTGGAGATACATTATTTCAAATTACTTAGAATGGTATTTGTCATAACCCTCTTGCTCATCTTGTATCGTGCTACTCGGAATCTACTGTATAACCTTCGAGGCGGTTACGATTTTCAAAGTATTTTTGCGGTTAATAATGATGCTACAAAATTATTTGTTGCCTTTTTGCTATGTATGTACACCAAAATCTATTGTTCATAAGGTTATTTTTTCTTTCCATTTCATAAGGTTTATTCACTCGTGTCTAGCCTCTGTTTTGAGCAGTTATAATGCTACTCCATCTCTCCCAAAACATTTGATGTCTTTAAGTTAGTGGTTCTCAAACTTTTAATGCTCCCGAACAACTTATCGATTTTTCATTGTCTAGCGTACCACTCCAAAACAGCCACCCCCCTCCCAAAAAGTGATATCATCATTGTAGCAATATACTCATATTTGCTAATATTTTTAATGAAGATCAATTTACTCTTCCACAACCGAACAAGACCACCACCACGCCATTTTCTGATATTAAGATTAATGATCGGATAACTAACAATGGAGATATTTTAAATTTTCCTAATAACATGCACATTCCAGACAGTATGTTCTAAAGAACCATGTATTTATTCAGAAAATTTAAAATTTCTTCGTTATTGGTAGTCCGATCTCATAATATTAATATCAGCGTTAATTGCATTAAACTTTTTTCATCAGCAGGTTTTTTGTCTCTTGTTTAATTTTTCCAAAAATTTGCTGTTTTTAAGATAATTAGCTTTGAACACAAAAAACAGTGACCATTTTTAAATAGTACGTAGTAGAAATTTGTTACTTTAAAAAATATTTCTAAGGCCCGCATTACACTATCAAATATTTTATAAAAGATCTTTTATAAAAGATTTTATGTGACCAATCAACATTCAAGCCATCCGATTTTCAAAACAATATCTTTAATTCTGATTGGACGAATAAATCTTTTATAAAATATTTGATAGGCCTATTGTAATGCGGGCCTTAATAGTGGTTATCCATAAACCAAGTTTTAAATTTATCCGTTAAAAGGTTCGTGAAATGTGATTAAATATGTAAAAATCATAAACAGACACAGACGAAAAACGAAGTACTTTATAGGACCTATGTTTATAGAAACTTAATACTATCGTACTAAAATATTTTACCATAATTTCCGGACACTCTGTAGATATCGTTATTGAAGTTGGTAACCCAGTATACCTCCTAATAAACCTGTGTGCAGCACCCGATCGATGCTGAACAATTTTGCAAAGGTCCGGAAGACATCCCAACTGCCATTAATCATTGGTCTATTAATAAGTAATTCGGCTAAAATTTATCAACTGATCTATGATCTTGTACCGCCAGTGGTAGCTGTTCTTAACTTTTTTATCGCTATTCCATTTCTTCAGTTTTTGGCGAAATCTTTTTCTCAAATTAATCAAGAAGTACTTCGGCTCGTATTTCTCCCAAAGATGTGAACTAACGCAAACGTTACGAGATTGTGAAGTTAATGAGAACAATTAGGACATAAGCAGCCAATTAAAGGTTGTGACGACGGTGACACCGGATGACAAATGGTCTCAGCTCCCAGGAGAGGGGGAGTTTGACAGTTGGAGCCTCCGGGACCTGCACCACACACGCTTTCGGGCTTTGGGTTTTGGTTACCTGACACCAGGGGATTTGCCTGTTCGGCCTTTAACATACCTACTTCGACGCTGATCTCCTCTTCAACTTCCAGTTTGATAGAGAAATATTTTGCCATTAGATGAAGGCTTGAGTTTGTATGTACTTTTCGTGATATCGATTGCAATAAATTAATTGACTACTGGATTTTTGGATTTTAACGTCATAAAATTATTCAGAGTTATGGAAAGATGTATGGTTACAATTTATCATATTCCTAGTTACTGTTCCTATTTGTTACTTCCTGAAACACTGTAGCATAATTCTGTGTTTCCTAATACCTACCATTTTATTAAAATCATGAAATCTTCGTAAACACTCTATAAATCCTTTTTTATGCTCTGCTATGTAGATCTCGATTTAATTGGAGGGTGCTTCATCCGTACTATTTATTTTTAGGCATATGTTGTAGGAAAAGAATAGATTGTGGTCATTATTGCGCACCCTAAATTAGATAACTCGTGTTTTCACTTTCTTATAAACAGTTAATTAGAATCTCTTTTATAACTTCGATTTTGGAAGGTACTTAACAAGGGTCTAACTTTATGGAAGTAAAACCTGCATAGTCGACGTGTATTAAAAGAATTTGACACCTCATAACTTGCATAGTCGATTTGTATTAAAAGAATGTGGCACCTCACAACTTGCACAGTCGATGTGCATTAAAAGAATTTGGCATTTCACAACACTAACTATATTTCAAAAGGAAAACTGAAAATTTTTAAGTAAAACAAACGCCTTACGATTTGTTTTAATTTGGAATAAAAGTATGTGATAAAATTTGAGTCATGAGTAAAAAATTTAATTTATTAAGTAACCTTCTTCGGTGACGTTATATATTTAACTACCGTATTAAATCAAAATGCATATTCTAACAATTGCTCGATAGAAGTTTAGCAAACCTACAAATTTTGTGAAGAATTCGTGCTGAACAAGTTTCCCAGTAGTTTTATTCTAAAATTTAATATGCTTTCTAAGTTTAATTATTTAGGAATGGATTAATCCTAAATAATTAAACCAGTAGGCTTAGGACAAAATACTCCTGAACACGGCTACCAGTTATTTTACTTACGGTTCCAACCTCACAATATCAAATCAATATCCGGTCTTGAAATTTCAAGTTTTAAAAGACCGACCTTTTACTTTATTAATGTTAGAGAAAATAATAAGTAATGGCCTCATAATTATTATATTTGTAGCGTCAATATAGCCTTTATTATTATTACCTTTATTACCTTTACCTTTATAACCTTTATTATTACCTTTGTTAGTGTCAAGTCTCGCAGGTCAAGGCGGAATTCGCAAACACACTTTTAAATATTTTTAACTACCAAAGATAATGCACGGAGGCGATTTCAATAGCCTATGTACTTAAACATATGTAGCTCAACTCCTTTTTTTAAACGTAAGCTTAAAATGAATAATGGGGTAAATTTATCTCTTTACTAGATAACCTGTTGCTCGAAATCGAGCAAAACAAAACCATATAGTAAAAGATAAAGAATGAATAGTTTACTTTGTATATGAATCAAAGGGCTAAGTTTAGTGTCAAAAAATATGTCAAAGCCACCGAAAAAATTAAAGTTTATTCGATTTATCGCAGGAGTCCCAGGTGAACGACATTTTTTTGGAACACTTGTTCGGTTTTCTTCATTTTCCTTTTTTCTCTTGTCTCTGAAATGTATATTTTAATGCCGGCAAAAGATCATTCTCTGCTTTCAGCAACAACCGTCGAATGTTATCGAAACAGTTTCTGGATTTAAGTCTAACAGCTTTGTTCTCAGCTTGAGAGTTTTCTGTAAGACCTTAAAAATATGGCAAAATCCGCAATTCAGGCAGGCGGACCTTTCCTTTGTGGTAACAAAGAGTAAATGATGCATTATCTCATCAGAAAATAAAATGGCAAAAGTTAATAAAACTACAAAAAAACAGTAAGTTGAAAGGTACATCGTAAACTACATTACGTGCTTACGTGCTGTTCCTCTTCCCGTTGACTCTTCTGAGAGCATAGGATGCGTCATCTTGTACTATGCAGTGTGATATTCTGCATACGGTATTGACATTATTGTAGTCAATTAGGCCTAATCTAAAAGAAAAAAATCTTCCACCTTATACAGAGCCTTGTCTATCAAGTATTCCTGTAATTTTGTTTTGAATTTAGAGCATTGATCGATTTGCGCGATGTTTTGGGGTAGGGTTTGCAGGACTTTGAACCCTACATATTCAGGTTGGCATTCAAAGATTCTCAGGTTGTGGGCCATTGCAAACCTGGATCTACCCCTTGTGTTGTACCCATGTGCTCTTGGAACAGGACTCCCGTATTTCTTGGCGAACACCGCTGTCTCCAAGATATACAGGCTGGGTAGTGTCAGAATTTTGGGAATTTTGAACGCCTCTGCACAGTGACTGTTCCTTCCGAGACCTGCTATCAATCTGATAGCTTTTTTTGTACGATTTTTTTTTTGTACAGTTTATTTACCGCCACCTTGCTGGTATTACCCCAGAGTATCACCGAATACCTGAGGTGAGTCTCTATGAGACTATGGTATACCAATTTTGAGAGATTTTGATTTTTGAATTCTGCAATGTTCCTGAGAACGAACAGATTTGATGAAATTTTGGAGTGCAATTTTTCGATCTGAGAATTCCAAGAGAGATTGCAGTCAACCCTTACTCGACCGAGTCAAGGCAAGTCAGTTCCTCCTCCCCTATCGCTAGGTTTGGATGATAGACCGTTCCCCGAGCTGCTCGTTGGGATGTTTGCATATCCATAAAACTTGTCTTTGTAGGGTTGACTTTTAATCTGTTTTCGGCAAAATACTGTGCGAGGCAGTTGATTTTTTCATTCGTGGAAATTTCTGCGGTGTGGCAATTTTGGTTTCGAATCAGGATTGTTGTGTCATCCGCAAACATGAAAATTTCTTCGTCTGGGATGACCTCATTGATGTCATTGACATAAATGAGAAAAAGAAGAGGTCCAATAATCGATCCCTGCGGGACGCCATATTTGGCCAAACACTGTTTTGATTGGAACCTCTTGTGATTTGAAGTGATTTCCGTTATCTGGCGGCGATTTTCCAGATACGAAGTAAGCCAATTTAGGGCTTTTCCTTTGATCCCGATTTGTTGAATTTTACGGATCAAAATTTGGATGTCAACGCAATCAAAGGCTTTAGACAGGTCAGCGAAGCACGCGATAGCACTTTCACCGCCATCCATTGCCTTGATGCATTCCGAGACAAATTCAACCAGAGCCAGCTTAGTTGACTTGCCTTTCCTAAAAACGAATTGTTTTGGATGGAACAGTTGATTATTTTCCAAGAAATCGACCAACTGATTGTAAACCACTTTTTCAAAGAATTTTGAAGTTGCTGGGAGTAATGACACAGGTCTGTAATTGTTTATGTTAGTTTCATCGCCTTTTTTGAAGAGTGGTTTGATTTTTGAAATTTTGAAGCAATCTGGAAACTCTCCACTAGACAGTGAGTCTTTTACCAGCTTGTGAAGTGGTACAATCAGTTCGTTTTTGCATTGTTTGAGAATTTTCATCGACACCCCGTCCATTCCACAAGAGCTTTGGGTTTTAATTCATCAAAAATGTTTTGGATGTCGCCAAATTTTGATTGATTTGAATTCAGTCAACAGTTTTGTTGTGGGTTGAATTTGAATTTGGGCTTGAGAGGATGCAATGTCCCCTTTCCCGTTGATTCTGGCAGCAACTGTCGCAAAAAAGTTGTTGAACAAGTCACTAACCTTCTCTGGATCAGTCGTGGCTACACCATTCTCTTTAATGGTGATTTCGCCACGTCCAGCAGATGGTTTGGGCCTGTTTTCATTAATGATTTTCCAGGCCTCTTTGGAGACACAGTCGGCATTCGTGAGTCTATTTTCGATTTCAAGAGCCCTATAATTTTGAACTGTTTTTCGAAAATTCGATTTTGCATTTCGATATGCAATTTCTCTGGCTTCGTTTCTGTTCTGAAGGAACAGTTTGTAACTTTCAATCATGCAATGTTTTTTTTTTGAAGAATTTCAGAATTGAGAACTTTCTTTGTTTTTGTTTTTTGCATCCTTTTGTCTCTGACAGAGCCAATAGGAAAAGAAATTTCAAAAAGGTGAGTCAATGTGGTCATGAAATTTTCACATCGCTCACTTGTTGTGATGCGCGAAGATTTCAAACTGTCCTCCCATTGCTCCAGTTTGAGCCTGCACCTAAATTCCTGAATGCCGGCATCACTAATTTTTCTTTTATCAATTTTGACTGATTGAGAATTTTGAGCAGAGAGCGCATCTACCCATGTTGTACCCATTAACGCGTAATGGTCTGACAAGTGGGTATTAACAGTCACCATTTTCATTGCATAATTTGAAAAAAAGTTGCCAATGCAGGTTGATGACGTTTTGGTGACTCTGGTTGGAGCAATGATGGAGTGTTCCAAACCAAACATACTCATCTGACTCATCAAAATTTGGCTTCTGTGATCCGGCCTGATCAGGTCTACATTGAAATCACCTCCAATTATCACATTGGAGGTTGATTCGCAGATTCTGTCCAGGTACAGATCCAGAATTTCAATGAACCGATCGATGTTTGCCGAGTCTGTGCTCCTGTATATTTCTGAGACAGTGAAATTTTGATTGCCAATTTTGAAACTGATTTCTGTGGCCTCAAAAGTCAATTCTTCTGAGAGATTTTTGCCAATTTGGAGCTGTTTGATGTCTCTAACCAAAGGAGTGAAAGTTTAATTTAGAAAAATTGCGATCCCCCCACCCTTGTGAGATTCACGGCAAAGGCTGGCTACCTGTTTATAGCCATTGAGAGCAAAATTTTGAGTCACGCTTGTGCTCAGATGAGTTTCACAGAACAACAAGATGTCTGGTTGTTCAGGGGACATTGCATCCTCTACAAGATGGGTTTTGTTTTGGATACCCTGGATGTTAAGGTGGAGAAGTTTCAGATTTTCTGATTCACATTTTGGAAGTTTCAGATTTTTTGATTGGAATTTTGGAAGATTGAATTTTTCTGATTTAAATTTTGGTTGAAGACCTAAGGACAATTTTTTCCTGTGGTCTTGTCACGTTTTTTTGGTCCTACTCATGCAGTTGATGTAGAGAGCGATCAGCTCGCACATCAAATTCTTCCCCTCATGGTTAAGGGGGTCTACATTGTAAAACGGTAGACTGGTAACTGCATTGAGTAAGCAGTAAAATACTTCATTATGTGGTAGACTGGTAATTGCACTGAGTAAGCACATAACCTAAATTATTTACAGTAATACATCTAAAAAACGATAGTATACAAAGTAAAACTGTTGAAAATGTTTGAAATATTGTTTGTTCTCACGTTCCAGTAGCCAAAACAGCTGCAAAAATTAAAAACGGCTCTTTTCGAAAAATTATTTATAGGTGCTGCATGCTGTGGTTTACCTGTAGAACTATTCAGCATTTAAAAGCATGACAATAAGTTCATTTTTAAACTCAGCTTGGTCTAATGGCGATGGATGCATTTGTTCTGATCGTTCAACCGTTATTGTCTATTAGTGACGCCCTGTTTTAAAATTCTCAGACGTATTGACAAATCTACATAAAATCTCTTTAATTTGACACCTCAAACGTTAAAATCCGTTCAGCCGTTATTAGCCTTTGACTGTGAAAAGAAAACCGCTTGCATATTAATTAATAGATTTAGCAATATTACCTTAATATATCTGCATGTATTTATAAATTGATAAATTAAATATGCATGATTTTTTTTGATTAAGTTATTAGACATTGGATTGATTAGGTTAAGTGCATGAAAACATATGCAGATGGACAAATGAAACTTTCCCTGCATAAAATAAAAATTGTAATACTGCAATGTAATAGGGTATACTACCTGTATCGTAGTATTGATGAATGAATAAATAAATAAAATGAGTACTCGTTTATTCTGCCATCACTAATATAGCACAAATAAATAAAAAAAAAACTTTTTAGGATGAAATTCGAAAGTAATTGATCGAGGTGGAATCACCTTTTTATTTGAGGTGCCAACATTTTTGCAGTACGTGTGGCTAGCAAAAACTTGCATGATTAAGCTTAACCATTGGTGTATGCATAGAAGATGTTAGTAGAATTGTTTTTGTCCAAAGAACCAAAGTTGAAATCTTGTAGAACACATAAGCCATTCTTGATATAAGCCATTAAAGATGGCCGTCACTAAAGTCATAAATTGCTCCACAGGAATATTATTTCGATCTTGATAATTTTTTTTATTAGAAAGGTACTTTGAAAAAAGGGTTGTGTACTTAACGTTTCTTTCAAAAATTAATATTTTTCATTTTAGCGGATTTCCCTTATAGGGAAGAAGCTATTACCGTAGGTCTCATGGTAAGAATTAAGCACGAGACCATCATAACTTTTCGTTTTGGGGGCACCAGAAGCAAAAAAACACCATTCGTTCGAATTTTTATAATCTATCTATCTACCTATCTATCTATCTATATATGTGTCTGTGAGTACGATAGCGGCCGTAAACATGGTCCGATCTTAATTAAATTTGGTACAGACATGTAAAGTGGTAATCAAATAGACCAGCTCGTTAACCAGTCCGATCGGACCATTGGAAGGGGGGTAAAGGGGGATAAACCCCCCCAAGAAAGGTTTTTTTAGTTTTTTACATAAAATCATGAAATTAATCAAACTTTTGTTGGTATCATTGAATTAACAAAAAAAAACAACAATTTAGTATCTTGGATCATTGCTCTATGTCCATGGGTTAACGAGATATTGAAAGTGATAAGTAAACACAGTACGTAGTCCCAATGTTAACATTATGGAGAATAAGTAAAATTCTATATCTCGCTTAGTTCTCAACATATCTTAATAAAACTTGGTTTGTGACTTTATCTAGATGAGATCTAATGTATTTTAGTCTAAAATCCCCGAAATTTTCATATTTGTGGCAGCAAACCTGCATAATCATTCCCCATGTTATCCTTATGGAAAATAAACAAATTCTATATCTTCCTTATTGTTTAACATACCGGGTGTCCAGCCTAAAATTTTCCAATAGCAAACTTATTTATTATAAATCTGACAAAAAACGTCTTAAGTGGGACTTCCCTTTATTTTTAACGCTGCTTTTTGTGGTCACTTCGAAATTCAAAAATATGGCCGCCATTTTCCAAAACGGCGGACAACATTTATTTTTCATATGGAACACCCTATATTTTATGGCGTTTCTGGATTCTACGCTTAGTTTTAAGAACCTTTTCTCCTCCCTTGCTTTTTCCTAAACTCAATGGTTCAGGATGAGGTATGAGCATAGTTAAAGTTTTATTTTCCCCCATTTAAAATGCATTGTGTCCATTTAACTGTGCCATCCCATGTAATCCTTATGGAGTAAAAGCATATTCGTAATAATACATTTCCACGGGAGAATCTCGACTATAAGTTATTTTATGATTAAATCTCTACTGAACTCACATTTTTAAGCAATTTTATTCATTGGTATTTTTTATTAAACCCATCCGTTTCCGATATACAGACTAACAACAATTTCCCAATACATTTTAAATGGGAAAAAATCAAAGTTTAACTGCTCATACCTCCTGAACCATTGAGTTTAGGAAAAAACAAGAAAAATGAAAAAGTTCTTAAAACTAAGCGTAGAATCCAGAAACGCCATAAAATATAGGGTGTTCCATAAGAAAAATCAAAGTTGTCTGCCATATTGGAAAATGGTGGCCATATTTTTGAATTTCGAAGTGACCACAAAAAGGAGCGTTAAAAATAAAGGGAAGCCCCCCATAAGACGTTTTTTGTCAGATTTATAATAAAAAAAGTTTGCTATTGGAAAACTATAGGATGGACACCCGGTATATTCATAAAACTTGGAATGAACTCCAAGTTGGAAGCCGGAACTTGGCTTGTCCAACGGAAGTTGAACTTCCGTTGGAATGAAACTTGGCTTGAGCTTCTTCTAGTTAATATCTACTAAATAATGAATTAAAACCTACCAGTTTTAACATACCTGTTGCAGCAAACCTGCATACTCATTCCCCATGTTATTCTTATGAAGATTACAAACACATTTCAAATCTCGCTATGTTGGATTGAATTATGTTTTTTAGCATTTGAAATTCGCTGAGTATGGAGGTTTGCTGCAATAGGGGTATTTAATTATTGAAAAATGACTAATTCCTCAATAAAATGCGTTTTGAAAGGCTTAAAAAGGCTATAGCTTAATGTAATATGTTCTCTATATTGAAAACTTAAATACACAGCATACACAGAAATTGTATTCCAATTAGCGCCTAATTCCACAAGAGGCGCTAGCAGCAAGGCCTAACTATACCACTAACAATAGCTGAAAAACAAATTTAACTACCGTTAGACGTTTATTTATTGAAGATATTTTTAATGTTATTTCATTAAAATGTTTGGGGATGTTCTATACGAATTCAAGGTTGGTTCTTCTAAAAAAAAAACTTCTACTGATATTTTACATACACTCACCAAGTGGCTAAGCTGTATCAAAAAGTGCAAGAATTTTACGCTTAACAGCACGTGCTGTTGCACCTGAAGTCGATTAAGGTAGTGTTTTGATAAGGCTGTTAGGAAGTGATCCTGAGCGTCCGTAAGACTAAAGTTAATTTTAGCGTTGGGCGTACGTACGATCAGGACACGGTCGTAACGACCACAGGAGCAAGGGGCGGTGCCCTGGGGCCCCGAAGCCAGGTGCCCCGCAATGTAGCCGTAAACACAATCAAAACAGTCTTTAAAATTTGGCAATAAAGTTTGAAGTAAACTGTGTTTAATATCAACATGTTTTTTAAAGCAATAATTTATCATTATTTTGACGTGTTTTATTACTGAACTATCTATTTTACGCATTTAAACATTAATATATGTAAATAGTAAACTCGGTTAGTTCTTGAATTTCATTGAAATATAAACAGTTAATTTATTGTTTTTTAGAATCCTGACGCCAGCTTGTATGTAAGTATGAACCCAAAGAAATTCATAACTTACTCTATGTACGGAAATCGTATTTTATTTAGGGGGCCTTACCGGTAGTCTTGCCCTAAGGCCTCTAAAGTTATCGTTACATCTCTGGATCAAGATCATATCTCGTGCATCCTACTGAAAAGTGTCCAAGGGATCAACGAGGGGGGGAGGTGAGGGGAAGATCTTTCGGTGAATGACTGAGGTAGACGCCACTTCCGCAGGATAGGTCCAGGGTAGCTGTCTACTTACAAAGATGATCACTGCAATGTCCCCACGGGGGGTGAGGACGCTGTCAAATTTGACAAGGGCTTCTCAAGATATCCCAAATTAATGCTGCATTCAGCGCCTAATATGCTGCATTCAGTGCTTTGTTTTGAATTTAAAAATGAGGCCAGCTGATTTTTACTTCTGGAAATATTTCTTAGAAATGTATTCAACTATCACAAATGAACTGCAAATGTATTTTGTGTATCTCAAATAAAATGCGATACTTCGTAAATGGCCAGGAATTCATTTTACTATATGCCCTAAGCTTATAAGTGTTCAAAGAATTAAAATTCAAAATTATGTAGACCTGATGATAACTCTTTTATAAAACTTGATGGTTAAATGAGCATTTATTTATTATGTTGTGATCACTACTTTATGTTTTGAAAAATGTTGTTCTAATTCTGACCAAGCCCCCTATCAAGTTTAAAAATGCCCCCTTTTAAAAAACAGACAGGTTTGCGGTCTATGAGAGGATTATATTTACTCAATTTTTTTAAGAACTAAGGCTTAAGTACTTGTGAGGACGATTATTTGGACGAAAGTTATTCAACCAAAGTGAGTCATACTCGACTAAAAATTACTCTTCCTGACCTATTTCCTCTCTCACTATTTGATTAACAGTCGTCAAATTTGAACTACATAAATTTTATTCATCGAAATTATTTAATCTACAAGTGGCTGGTTAATTTTAAGTTTAAATATTTTTTCGGTTTACAACATTCATTTAATTGCTGATTTGAATTTTGGATTTGACGTCGGTAGTCGTCAGTCGTCGTGATTTTGTCAAGTCTGTAGCGGACCAGCGGACCTCACACGGTCAGTAACCTGACAGACCGTACTGTAATGGTAGCACTGGATTTCGAAGCTCAGATTTTTCATCGATCCCATCAGTGGTATTTTCTATCAATACTTCAACGTCTGTAAGTTTTCATCTAATTACTGTCAATATTGAGAAATAAATACTAATAGTAATTCCATTGGTTATAAAGGGAATACTATTAATTCTGAGCATGTAATGTCTGCTTTTTGTTTTCTTTATTGAGTAGGTGTGTTTATTTTTCTCTACAACCTGCTACCTTCTGTCTGCAACCTCGTGTTTTACTCTACATATGTTTTACTTGTGATTGCGTTTACAACTACTCGAGTATCAACCTTAATATTTGGGTATTATGCAGTACCAACCTAGTATTAACTCCTGGTACATTTGAAATTTTGAATGTCCAACATGGCCGGGCCAGCGAAACGCCTCAGCATAAATGTTAACGTTAATAACTCAGCAACTACTCGAGCATCCATCTTAATATGTTTGGGTACTATACAGTACTAACATTTTGTTAACACCTGGTATATTTGAAATTCTGAAATCCCAATATGGCCGGGCCGGCCGGCAAAATGAATCGTTAACAACTCAGCAACTACTCGAGTATCCATCTTCATATATGGGTACCATGTAGTACTAACCTAGTATCAACTCCTGGTGCATTGAGAATTTTTTAATTCTAACATTGTCAGGTCAGTGAAATGCTTCAGCAGAAATATTAACGTTAATAACTCAGCAATGGATCTAGTATTAATGTCAATTTTTGGGTTCTAAACAGTACTAACTTAGTGTAACTAATTCCAAGTGTATTTGAAAATAATTCTATTTAACATTATGGCCGGGCTGACATATAGTTCCTGTTGAAAATTTCGGAAGTTGGAACTCGGCATTGGCGATTATAATGTATGGAACTAACTGTAATGTTTTGGTACTATTCAGTGTTAACCTAGTATTAACTTCTGGTATTGTTTATATCAGGAAATTCCAAAATTACCGAGCTCGCAATTCCCTGGCCCGGCAAAATGTTTTTGTTAATTACTTGTAGATGGCAAAAGTTCTAATTCTCATTTTCGGGTGTTATGCAGTACTACCGTAGTATTAAATCCTGCTATATTTGAAATTCCAACATGGCCGGGCCAGCGAAATGGACCTATACACAAGTAATACGGACGGGCAGACATCACTGCAAAAATAACTTTTTGGGTTCACGGAGCAGACAAAGAAATACTTCCACCTCTTCAAATTCAATAATTTTTACGAAAAAATCACTTTCCTAAATTAATATGGATTTAAGGAGGGTAAGAAAAATATATAAATCGACCATTAACCTTTTTTTCCCAAAATCAATTTAACGCCACACACTTATGAGTAGCATATGTTCCTCGATGTATAATGAAATTAAAATATTGATAACTTCATCAAGTTTCGGGATAATCGCTTGGTTACGGTGCCCTTGAAGTAAACTGTTCTGTCCATCTTATGGTTGAAGACCGTGACCTTCATATAGGCAGGCCTACTACTTCTACACAATCGACTATCAAATGAAGCACAGGACCGCGTAATTCAAATGAATCAATTCGATATTTTCCCTGAAATATGCGAATGGAAACATTTGACAGTGAGCGACAGCTGGTGACAGATTGAATCGTCCTTGGAGCGATCTATCACAAGGAGAGGCAGGAAGTTCGGTCCTCCAAAACGATAATTCCGCTGGATAGTTCAGCTGAGCTTTAAACAATACTATCGATAAAATATTAGTGATAAATGTCACTAAGTCCGTCCTCTCCAAGAAGTTAAGGCGGTTGGCTAGAATGTAGTTCAGACTTGCTACAGCCTCTAATTCGTTTCTTAATAGAGGAAATGTTCAATGATTGCGAGTTTAAGAGTAATAAAGGTAGTATGATAACCATGAAAACGTTTGTGTTGGCAAGAAGATTCGTTACACCATTGCTTGATATTAATTTGGATAAGATGTGAAAAGCTTAAAGTGAATGCAGTGCATTCAATAATCTACGGACCCCCCTTACAAAATTATGTCATTTAGCAACAACGCTGGTTGCGAAAAGAAACGTTTGAAAGTTTTCTTTCAGCCATTCATTGTTAAAAAAAGGGTTGTAAAACCATTATTAGTGGATACGTTTTAGCGAATTTTCCCTATAGGAAAGAAGCTATTACCGTAGGTCTCATGGTAAGACCTAAGCCCGAGACCATGATAACTTTTCGTTTTAGGGCCACCAGAAGCAAAAAACACCATTCGTTCGAATTTTTATCTATCTATATATATATATATATATATATATATATATATATATATATATATATATATATGTGTGTGTGTGTCTGTCAGCACGATAGCGGCCGTAAATATGATCCGATCTTAATGAAATTTGGAACAGACATGTAAAGTGGTAATCGAATGGACGAGTTCGTGAACCAGCCCGATCGGACCACCGGAAGGGGGGGGGGTAAGGGGGGATAAACACCCCCAAAAATGGGTTTTTTGGGTTTTTACATATAAAAATAAAATTTATCGAATCTTTGTTGGCACCATTGAATTCAGCTCAAAAAACAAACAATTTGGTGTTTTGAATCATTGCTCTATGTCCATTGGTTACCGAGATATTGAAAGTGGTAAACACAGTACGTTGTCCCAATGTTAACCTTATGGGGAATAAGTAAAATTCTATATCTCGCTTATTTCTCAACATATCTGGATAAAACTTGGTTTGTGGCTTCATGTAGATGAGATCTAATGTATTTTAGTCTAAAATCCCTGAAATTTCAATTTTTAGTGGCAGCAAACCTGCATAATCATTCCCCATGTTATCCTTAAGGGAAATAAAAAAATTCTATATCTTACTTATTTTTTAACATTTCTTGACAAAACTTGGTATACGGCTTCTTCTGGTTAAGATCTACTAAATAATGAATTGAAACCAACCAGTTTTAACATACCTGTTACAGCAAACCTGCATAATCATTCCCCATGTTATTCTTATGGAGATTACAAAACATGTACAATCTCGATAAGTTGGATTGAAATACCGTTTGTTGTGTTGCATCTGAAATTCGCTGAGTATGCAGGTCTGCTGCAACGGGGGTATTTAGATAATCGAATAATATAATTATTATGTATAGTTGTAAAACCTTACAATGTTGCATGGTATCTGAGAGATACTACCTTTATTATTTGTGTCATAAGATAAGATTAGATATTTATTAAATCAGTTAAGGTTATAGTTTGAAACATGTAACATAGTTCTACCCTAAGGCGTTATCATGTTCTAATTTTTGGTCCTGTGAAATACAACCAAAGATCACAG
Source organism: Flexamia atlantica (assembly GCA_035578135.1). Classification (NCBI taxonomy): domain Eukaryota; kingdom Metazoa; phylum Arthropoda; class Insecta; order Hemiptera; family Cicadellidae; genus Flexamia; species Flexamia atlantica. The sequence goes on from JAQJVK010000010.1 coordinate 31,938,383, forward strand.
AGGTCTAGTTCATGACTCTCTTTACGTAACCTAACATTAAAACTGCAGGACGTATTAACATTAATTTGAATAAAAAATATAGACAATTTTCATATAGTTACAATTGTTGGGACAGTTAAAATATAAAAACTATGCAAAAGCTATCATGTATGTTTAATGGTGTATGTATTAAAGTATTAAATCATGTTGTAATTATGTCATACTAGTGTTTTATTGATATTGCTGGTACATTAACAGGTTTTTAGGCTTTCAATAAATTACAGTTGGAAGTATCGTTTGGAAGTATTAAATTAAGTAATCGTGTATAATGCTTGCCTAATAATTATATAATTTGTCAGTATCAGTTTGGAAGTATTAAATTAAGTAATCGTGTATAATGCTTGCCTAATAATTATATAATTTGTCAATAGTTAAAGTTTTATCAACTACATGATTTTATGTAAACCCGATCAGTATGAAAACTTAAGTAAAGTCAAACAACAAGAGCGTTAAAATATATTTGACGAAGTTTCAAAGTACGTTAATAGCGTATCAGCTATAAGGAAAATTCGGAGGCAAATTAAATACTGACGTAATTCAATCATATACTCTACAGTGCCTTTTTATCATCGTCAGTTTCGTTTATTTATCAATGTTAATCACAACAGTTTGTTAATTGTTTATAGAAAAATGTTTGATTCCATCAAAGAATACAATCAATACTGCCGTATTATCATTGTTCGTTCTCAGGCTGTTGTGCACGAGGACGTGTTTTCAGCGATATTCCGGGGGCATGGGTGCCGGGGGGGGGGGGGGCAGTGATCCATCAAGGGTTGTCGCCGCGCATTAACAGTTCCTCCAGGTGTCGTGGGGGGGGGGTTAGCAGCCCCCCTGGAATTGTTACAAGCGTGGAGCATTCGCTTACAATGTGCGGTTTAATTTTTGCCCTTCGAAGAAAATGTTATTCACACCTCTTGTGGCGAGCACGCACACCTTTCTTGAAAACTCTCCGAGATATTCGTGCGATGGTTAAATGTTAGGTTTAAAGTTTCATCAAATGAAATGTCAAAAATATAAATGGCGACGTATCATATCCACATATTCCCGTCGAAGATTTCACTATCTTTGTTGGACCAGTTTGGGCTCTTTCCCAATGTTAAGGAAACTTATTCTTGTTAAGGCAAGGGCTAACATGTTTTTTACTAGGTTTTATAACAAGATTAAAGAGCAAACTTATGAGAAAAGCTTGCAATTCATAATAAATCAGCTTTTAGAAAACACATTTTTGTGTGCGTATTTTTACTAAGTTTATCTTATATTTTATTCGGCCAAATGTATAAAGCATAACTACTGATGTCACTTACATTGTTTATGAATCATTTACAAGAGGTTTTTACACATATAAATATGATCAATACATTTTAAATTTTTCATATTTTATATAGGCTTACATCTTCAAGGATCAGTAAGAATATCTGTATTAGCTGTAATTCACTTCTTAAGATATACTTTTTTAAATCTTTTTGTATTATTCTATGATCTTTCATTGTTATAAGTACGAATACAAAAAATAATACTCCACAGGCAATGAATTACCTAAACTAAAGATAACCCAAACTGTCCAGCCTCTTCTATATATATAAAAGCCAAGACCCATTGACTGACTGACTGACTGACTGACTGACTGATCACAGTTTCTCAAAAACTATAAGGCTTAAAGCCATGAAACTGGGCACAAATATTCCTTACAGGCTCTAGTTGCGTACTAAGAAAGTATTTTGCAATATTTCGTCTCTAAAGGCCTAAATACGGAATATTATAAAATACAATATGGCGGCCACTTTTAGCTTTCAAAGCTTAATTCTCAAAAACCACAAGACTTTGGGCCACGAAACTTGGCACAATTATTCTTTATAGGCTTTAGATGCGAAAAAAAGAAAGATTTTAAACATATTCTTCCTCAGACGGCTAAAATAAATTATTTGAAAAAATTCAAAATGGCGGTTATTTTAGTTTTTCCTAAGTATGGATGGGAGTCCTGTAGAATATTTTCAGGGAATAGAAAAGGTACGAGAACTAATCTATTTGACCAAGATATTTACCTCCTACTTTTTCTTACAATTTTCGGTTTATTTTAAAAAACGTGCTAAATTCAGATTTATGTCAAGTCGAAAATCCATCCTTAGTGTCTCTTTGTTTTATATTCCGGGTTATCCTCATTCTCTGTATTAGGAAATTGGAGGAAGTTTTTTTATACCATTTGCTAATCATGATAGGAACATGTTTAGAGGAAGCGTAACACTTACTCATTTTCATCTAGAGTGGAATAATCAGCTTCATCTTAAGGGTTTATTGCACGCACAAGACCCAAATAAATCAGCCCATTTGTTAATTTTTCCTAAAAATTGCACAAGGCATAATATAATTGAATTAAAATGAGCTATCCTTTCAGCGGGCGAAGCTGCGGGTATATCTGCTAGTCGCTTTATAAATTCACAGGGATTGGCCTTACGCAAACTTTATTTTCATGTTGAGGCATCAAGCTTCTTTTCAAATCGTATGAAAGCTATTTTAAAAACCCCCGTTGCAACAGACCTGCATACTCAGCGAATTTCAAATGAAACATAAGCATATTTAAATCCAATATATCGAGATATAACATGTTTTTGTGAGCTTTTTTTTAGAAATTTTGATCTTCGAGTGAGTATGTGAGTCAGTCATTCAACAGTTTTTTGGCTTCTATGTTTATATAAATTTTAACGAATGGTGTTTTTACCATTTGGGGGCCTCAAAACGAAAAGTTATCATGGTCTCGGGCTTAAGTCTTACCACGAGACCTACGGTAACAGCTTCTTCCCTACAAGGGAAATTCGCTAAAATACAAAAAATTAATGTAATAATATATAACTTCATCACCAACAAATAGTTTACTTGCTACCTAGACACTGACAATTATATCAACTTTTATCATTTTGGTTTCGCACGGATTTCTTAAGCAGAAACGGGACTGCAATTTGAATGAAGCACTGGACCGTTTGTGATGAAGTGATTCAAAGCATGTTAATTTGAAAATTTAAAGATTCGTGGAATCCTTCTTCAACTTAAAGAAAAACGTAACTAACACAAAACTTATTTCATTGAGACGCCAATGCAACCGGCCCGGCCCCTGGTTAACGTGTAGTCTACGACCAAGAGGTTATTTAACGGTTAGTGTATATATGGCTCGATCTGAGATTGGATTAGGGACAATATACTGAGAGTTAATTAAATGGCATTACTTCTATACCTATAGAATCTTAAATTTTGCCAGATGTGTATAATTTTCAGCTTTTTAAAACCTTTTACTTTAAAAGATCAAGGAATGAAATCGTTAAAATTTTGGAGTAGCTAACAACAATTACTATCATGACGTATAAAATTAGTAGGCTACTATTGTGATAGTTTTCACTCGATAAAATATGTTAAACAATATATTCACACGAAAAATCTTAATGAGTAACTTATACATTAATAAAACTAGGAATCTTTAATTGTTATTTCGCACACCTTCAATTCGAGAGAGTAACAACTAAGAATGTTAAATTATTTGCCGTAATATGGCTGTTTATAACAGATTTGTAAGAGTCGTCAGGTCTTACCTCAGTTGCCTCCTGATATATAATGTGTTTCACTATGTTCGTATTATGTTATTTGTAACAAATACTTTTGGTTTTATAACATAATAGAGAATTGTCCTTTTTGTGTTTGGTTGGTCCAGTATAATGTATACGGCCCAAGGGATTATGTGCATATACTATGGTTCAAAATACTTTGTTGAACTTGGAATAAATCCGAAATTACTTTCATAAATTTGTATCCGTATTCGATACCAATCCATTTCTATACTATAGACATTAAATTTCCTGAATATATTCAAAAAAGCATACATATATTCATCTCTAAAATTATGACTATAATATTTCAAATGATTGTAAAACATAATCGCTATTTAATATGATAATAATGACACGAAACAGTTGATATAACGTCTATATGGATTAAGCGCTTACGGGCTTATAAAGAACGTCAATATTGATATTTTTATCTAATCATTCTGATATTGTTCTCAAATAAACTTAAGATGTTAGATGCAATGGCCGTCTAGAGTGCTATCATTCAGTTCTCGGCCAAAACAAGCAGGGAAGTAGAGGCACTGAGAATATCAATAGGAGGCACTGGCACTAAGAAGTTTGCATAGGAATATCAATAAAGTTATCCAACGAATGTTTTAATGCATGTTTTCCGGACCTAAATACACTCTTTTTATTCCTAGGAATTAAAAGCTGATGTACTCGATACCAGCTGACTCTTTATAGTCTTAGGACTATAAAAGTCAAAAAGTGCCGAGTACGTCGTAATAATCGAACAATATTCATTTGATTACAAATAATCGAAAAATTCATCGTTATTATCGAAACATTCATTGTTGTCAGTTTAATCAATTTGTGAAACTCGCTCATTTCACCAATCGATTATTACATGCGTTCGATACGTCGATAGCTGTTCATTGTTGTCAGTCTACCCTAACACAAATGAAACAGACAATCAGCTGATTGCTTCAAATAGCAAGAACAAGACGGTGACATCTTTTGAAGGCATCTTTAAAGGTAAACAAGCTGTAACATTTTGGTTTTCTTAAGTAGTTTACGTATTGTATTGAGAAATATAACGAAAAATATAGTTCATCACACGGACCTAAAGTTGCTTTTCGTTACTCGGTCATTTTTCAACCTCGGCTTACAGCCTCGGTTTGTACGAAAAGCGTCACTTTAGGTCCTTGTAATGAAATATACTATTATCGAGGGGGCTATAATCGATCACTACTATCGATTGTAATTCATTGTTGCATTGTTGCCGGTTGTGAAACTCGCTAATTTTACCATTGTGGGCGCAGACACAATTGATGTCGAGCTGTCACTGTTCTTTGTCTGGCTTGCGCTCCGCTAAGTGAGGTTACAATTACGTTTTCATATAGACTGATTATGAATATTTTTCACACATTTAATGGGTGCCTAGAGGTTTGTATTGACGATTGAAATAACTTAAATCCAAGCATCAGACGAAAAAATGAAATGGGCTAACCAATTAATAACAGAGTTAACATTATATTTGAAGTAAATTAATAACGTCATTGTTAGATAGCTTAAATTTGGATATAACGTTTTTAAAAAAGTATACCCAAAAGATATCTCCGGGAATTTAGTTTCCGATGCTTATAAACAGAATTATTCCAAGTCGAAAACCATAAATGGAATTTCTTAGTAAAATAATTGAGTAAAAAATGGGCAATGTAAACAATTCAGGATAGGTTGGATGCTAGTTGAAACTTATGCTAAAAAATAACTAACTGATCATTGGAATAAAGTTAAGAAGGAATCTTGCAATCAGCACTCAAGAGGCAGCAGTAACTGCATATCGCTCTTTATTTGAGGGTCATATAAGTTAAAGCGTTGCTCTCTGGGATTCACATTCCCAACAGAACTTGCATCGTGTCTTGGTCATCCAGAAAAACGCCATCAGAATGCTAGCCGGCATTGTTTGGAGAGAGAGTACCAGGCTACACTTCAGAAGTTTGAACATCCTTACAACCGTCAATATGTATATTGTGGAGTTATAGTTGAGCAGCTACTTCCAATAGCACTACTCCACACAACCAGATTCATGGTCACAATACTAGAAGTGGAAAAACATCAACCTGCCTTTTCATCGGTCTTTCGAAAAAACCATCATATGCAGGCGCAAAACTTTTTAATGTGCTGCCACCAATAACTTAGAAAAAATAATAGCGCATAGAAATACCAATCAACCGAGCCAAGAAAAAAACATAAGATGGACTGCTTATAGTTATATAAATACCAATAAAACTATCCAAAGAATGTAATGAAAAGCTGGATTAAAAAATGAAGTATCCTGAAGAGTATTAATTGATCTTAGCGAAAATTACCGAAAGTCACAATGTATTTCACAATGTTCGTATTATGCCATTTGTGACAAATACTTTTGATTTTATAACATAATAGACAATTGTCATTTTACAATAAACAACAATTATAATGTTTATTACAATATTTATTACAATTTATTTAAAAATTATGTCAGAAAATATGTCTTTGAGGGGGGGTCACTCTCAAGGAAACACTCATGATGAGTCTCACTGGGCCTGATGATGATTGGTGAGACCGATCGAAATCGATTGCCACGTATTTACATCCATTTTGTACGTTATAAGTGTAAATATATTGTTAACTGTGGTAAGACGTTTTTTATTTACATCTAGTGAATACAACAGCACGTATCATGCTAATCAAGAAATTATTTATTCTGTAGTCCTGTGATAATGACTCACCTATGACCTATAACCATAATCAGTCCATTTGATAATCATTCCTAAAAATTCCTAAATTTTCTTCTCCTTGAGAGGAAATCGCATCGTGAGTAAAGGTTTGGATATTGCAGTCTGTGTACACTACCCTGACCTGTTTATATAGTGTGCCAATTGTTTGGAAAATAAATTTCATTAAATAAGTATTCAATATAGTCTATGTAGGTTTAAACTTCAGACTTTGAACAATAGCAAACAAAATTAATTGTAAGTGTTTAAAAACTTATTAAATACGATTACATGAACGATTGTTGTATTTTCCGTGCAAACCCCTAATTTTATAGCCTGCTGGATTAAGTTTTTTTAATAGCCAGATGCATTTACATAGGGTATAAAAAATTGTTAGTCAAAGGCTTTAGTGGAGGAACAAAAGTTTAATTTTAACTGCGAATGTGTAAATACTTTCTAATGTAATTTCCAATATGGTCTCCAGAGGGGGATCACCAACCTCGCACGGATATATCTCGCACACTTTTTCTCTCCCCCTTCCCCACCGGTCGTCGAACACTGAAATTCAATTTCATCCGGGACTAGAGGGTGGCGACATGTCTGATTTTTTAGTCAATGGTTTTGGCGCGGGGGGTGGTAAAATCAGTTCTCGAGTCAACAAAGGGTGACCACGTCACTGGCGGCGGGGGAGGGGGGGTTCACTTTGGATAAAGCCATGATGGATGGAGGTCGTCGTCTCTCGCTATTGACCAGCGGAGAACCCTCGGCGAAAAATATTGGAAACTGGTAGAAATCCAATTACCTCCGAAGTGCAAAGGCAGGGATGGCAACGGCCCTCGTGAATTCGGAGGATAATGCAATTTTTTAATAAGAAATAAAGGAATGATTGCAGAAAACTTTCCGTGAGGACAGTTGAATAATTTATTTTTGAAATATGTCAGAAAGAAACCTTAAGAATCTCCTGCAAAATCGAAAACGCAATAATAGAGGGGCATCCATATTGCAGTTAAGAATATGACGGCGCAAATCCCATATATTAGTTGCTAATGCTAAAACGATATTTAATGTAATAAAACGATACTGCATATTGACTGTAATAAGAGTACTTAACTCAAAATTATAATATTTCGTAATAATTAGTTTGTTATCAGAACGTTTTGCACATACTATAAGTAAATCAACAACAGCTTCCATAATTAATGTAATTCAATCTTTAGTCTAAACATAATCTTTTTGTTCTTGGTGATTTTGTTTGAGTTCCTAGTGTGACACTCTCTTGATCTTTCAATTTACTTTTAGTTTATTTACGTTCCTCTATTTAATACATAATGCATATTTGATTTAATACCTACATCAACTTATGCGCCAAATACAAATATAAGCGGCAAGAGTAATAAAAACATGATATAACTTTTCTGTTCATCCGGAGTCCTTCGAAGTTCAAGAAATTACAAAAAAAATTCAAGAGGAACAGAGAAATCACGAAACACAGAACATTGTCCCGTGCATTGCTGGGACTGAGTCTCTCCGCATCGCCTTGCACCAGCGACATTGTAACACAGGCTGCAACTAAGTCTCTCCAGATTCTTAACAACTAAGTGTACGTCAATCTTTACTTGCACTGAGTTAGAACGTTCATTACTTGTTTTACTTAGTTGCGCCGTTCGTAAGCTCTTCGTGAGCGGTGGACAGGTCAATGTGCCAACTCTTCCGTTAGCCACTAGGTAGGATAAGGCAAGGTGCGGTAGGTAAGGTGAGATATTCACAGGCCGAGGTGCAAATTTTAAAATGATCCAAAATGCTGTTTACATTATAAAAGTTATGAAAAGTGAGGTATTTTTTCAGAGTATCTCTGGATTTATTTAAACTGATTACTTCTGTTACAAAAGATGGAAGGTTTTGAAAAAACGTAAGACCTAAATACAATCTTTTTTTCAAAAAGTGAAAGTCTATGGCATTTGAAGAATTTATTTTTGTGGCGGGTATTTTAAGAGTCTCTGCCCGTATGGACTGAGATTCGGACTTTCAATGTACATAGTAATTAATTCGAAAACAAATAGGCAAGGGATTGTCATGATACGTGTTTTTACAAACAAATCGCCACAGTGTTCCCAAGGAGGTAGGCCATGAATTGATCTTAAAGCTTTCTTCTGAAGAATAAAAACCTCCTCTAGATGGGTTTTGTAGCCTCTCCAGAATACTATGGAGTAAGATATGTGAGATTCTATCAAACAATGGTAAACTAACTGACAAATTTAAGTTTGGCTTGAGTTTGCTGGTTCTCCTTAAACAAAGAGCTCATAGGATATCTTTTATTCTATTTTTCGATTTGATCAGTCCATGCGAGACCACTGTCCAACCTCACTGCGAAACAATCCACCGAATCAGAAGGATTTAGTCTATCCTCTCCTATAAAGACATCAAAAATTGAATATACATTTGTGAGGTCTATTTGGTCTGAATGCGGAGATACCTGGTTTTACTTGAATTTAGACTGAGCTGGTTGTCTTAAAAATATTGAGCAAGTTGATTGATTTTTATGTGGGTGTCGATTTCCAGTTATTCGAAAAAAGATGGTCGTTTTCCAGCTGTTTTTGGTGAAAGTGTGGTATCGTCCGCAAACATGAAAAGATTCCTGTCCGGCACTACTCCGGCATATCGTTTACATATACCAGAAACAGTACCGGCCCAAGAATCGAACCTTGAGGGAACCCACTTGAGATAGTTTTTTCATCTGAAATTTTGAATTTTTGATTTTGATTGATGTTGGATTTCTGTCAACTGTTTTCTGTTTGAGAGGAATGAGGTGAACCATTTCTAAGCTCGAGACCTTATTCCAAGAGAGTTTAATTTTTTGCAAAGGAATTTTTGTGTCAACGCAGTCTAAAGCTTTAGTGAGACCCGTGAAGCAGCCTATTACGGATTCACCTTCATCGAGAGCGTTTTTATTTGTTTCGACTATATGGGACTCTATACGAGCAAAGTTTGCATTGAAGGTGGCTGTGACGATGCCGCTACTGGTCAAAGGGAATATGGGTGAATATGGCTTGGAAGATAAGAATCTTTAGAAGGGAGAAATTGAGAAAGAGTCCGTACAAACCACCGGGCTCGAGTAAAAGAAGAAAATTCAAACCTCGCAAGACGAGAAATATTAAAAGGAAAAATATTTACTGCGGATCGAAACCAAGAAAATCCAGTCCACAAAGAACCAAATCAAGAAGACCAAGAAAGATGCAAACCACAACCAAATTATCTTATTCTCCTAATGACTTTTTCTTGCATCTTGGAGTTTTGATTGCAAGAGAAGGTTTGGGGGCATAGGCGGATACGGGCTGCTCCTTCTTGGGTACTTGCGACAGGGACATATACGGATTGCGCCCCCTTGCCGTTTTGGAATGCTTCTAGACGTGACTGTACCAATATTACAGTACACATAATTGTCATGACATTTTGCGCTATTTGGTGCATTATCGTAACAAACAACAAAGAATAGAAATGTAAAGTATATATCTTTATTTATTTATATTTACGCAAACGTCTCTAATGATTTTTAAAACATTGTTACAAAAACGAAACTGGACTCCTATATTTGTTGGTGAAGTTCCTCCATAAGGAAGAACCCGAGGGTTTACCCAATCTTGGCACAGCTGATGAAAACTGGTTACCGGCCGGAAGAAGGATCTGGCTGTTTTCCTCCGGTGTGCAAACCACCCTAGCGCCCCACCCCCCCCCCCCATTCGCAAAAAATTGAACTAAGTCTGTTGGCAACTATAGTAGTGAGAACAGGTCCTACTAGGTCAGATTGTGATTACAGGAATGGTAGGTAGTGCCCTTTTGGTCAACAATTTTAAACTCATAAAGAATTAAGTCAGAAAGTGCGGGAAAAAGGAGTGAAAGACGGCGGAGACAATAAGGCTGCATGGCATCATGTTTTACTCAAGGTGAGTTATTTTGATTTGTATGTTAAGGCTGGGATAATGTGTTATGTTTAGACTTCGTAGTTTTATAATAGAATTGATGTCTTTGAAAAATTAGTGACAAATTTTTTACGATTGACTTTAGGGTACTTACGTATTATACCGACCACACCCGTATTTCATCCGAAAAATAGCGAAAGAATAAATTTAACACTACTGAACGAAAACACAGTTTTTAATGATGAAATTATAAACTTACTATTTATTTGTATTGTTAATTGGTTTACTGTCCCTTGGTTTTAAAACGTGAAATACAATATCCAATTTCTGTTATGTGTTTGGCGTTGCGTTGTAACACAAATAAATAATAAAAATTTCAGAGTCCAATGAAATATTATTCTAATACTTTAGGTCGAAAAATAATTTATGAATTATAAAAAAAAATACTTTAAATACCTTTAAATAAGAAAGTTCAGCGAAAGATGTTAAATAATAAGAAAGTTCAGTGAAAGACGTTAAATCTCATTCTTCCACCCGCATTGACATTAGTTTGCGTCGCATTATTTTCATCATATTGAAATATTTGCTTCTTTTGACTCTCCTTTTAACCTGTAATACAAACCTAAATTTACATTTTGGAGAAGATAGATTAAGTGTTGCATACATATCAGCAGCACTGTGCCCTGTTTGACGCAACCTCTCGGATGGATGGGGAACTAACTAAACAGACATTCCTCACTCCCTAATATCAGCTTTAAATGAAAAGCTCGTCAAAGCACATTCAAAGTTCGAATCACAGACAAGAGATAAACTACGTAATAATTAATTTGTATTCTAACTAAACAAATAATTTATTGCCATCAACTCAGCATTATCACAGGATTTATCAGGCCAGTTTAAAAGCATTTGGTGATAGTGTCATCTCACATTTTTTTGGTATCTAATTTACTAATTCCCTAAGGAATTTCTTGTGTACTGCAAAACTCCTCTTTGAACCGATTTTGATGATTGAGGTGTCAAATTAAAGGAATTTTTCTGCAGAAGTCATGGAATAATTACCACTCTAAGGGCAATGTGCTTTGCCCCACTGGACATTAAAGTTCCTATGTATTTTAAATGGAAGAAGATTTTACCCAACGCATGGTTGATATAAATTATGTTTTTGTATCAGCTGTCTTTAGGTCTTTAGGTGTTCCTTCTGTCAATTAGGTATTTATTTACATTTTTTATTGTTTTTTTAGCGTATAACCTACGGAATGAATATTTTTCGATATAGGAATGAAACCAGATATAAAATCATTTATTAATGCAAGAGGTTCAATTAATTGAAGAAATGCTGCAACTTTCAAGCTTTATTCCAAGAGAAAGAAAAAAAGGCCTTATCAAGAAATAAGTAAATATAATTTATTAAGAATTTTGGGGAAAATAATAAAATGTATTAACTGTGTATGAGTAAGTCAAAATCCAGACGAGTAGGTGTAATAAATATGGACATTATACGGGAAATGGAGATTGAAGATGATCTGCGATTAGGTAGCAGTGACCATACCTTACAGATGCCCTTCCACAAACAACAGAGGCCCTATATCAAACTGTAGTATCATATTAGGAGTCAAGAATTGTGTGACAAATAATAAATGTTTTGAGGAGTACCTATAGAATTTTAATGGGGATTGTGAATCATCCATTCACAAAAAGCGAAAGGATTAAAGTCCTAAAAAAATGGTGCAAAAGAAATATGGACTATCCAGGGAATGGCGGGATTGCCTAAAGACGACACTTAATAATAATAATAATAATTGTAGAGCCCCTCAAACAGACTATTTTAGGTATTGGAACGAGTATAATTGTCTTGCTCATGTGTTGTTGCTTGGAAGGCACAATTAAATTATCATTAATTAAAAGCAAATTGAAATTCATACCATTAGAATAAGAATCAGAATATTCTTTATTGCCGTAAAAACATATTTAAATGCATTGGCAAGCGTCAGAAATACAGATATTTCCTAAAAACTAAAAACATATTCTCTCACCTTATTTACATTAGACTATGAATAAAATAAAATTCTTTACTGGCTAAGATAGTTCTGGAAACTGTAAATGGTCTTTTCGGAAAGAAATTGTCTAAGTTTCTGTTTAAATTTAACAAAAGACATTTCAATTTTCAGGCAAGCAGGCAGTGCATTGAAGAACCTAATGCTGTTGTTTGATAGGTGATGCTGAAAAAACGCTGTACTGTGTCTCTGAACTGGGATCTCTAAACGTGGGCGGAGTGAATATCCAGAGGAGGCATTGTTATTGTTAGCTCGTTATTATTCTTACCACAGCTGATACTTCGCGCTTCGACAATGGGAACGTCATTGTATAAAAATAAAGTACAAATCGTAATCAGTATTAAAAAGTATTAATAATTAGTTAAAAAACTTTTCCTAGCATTTTCAGATTTTTAGAATAGAAATTAATTTACAGCCATCGTCATTTGGATGGGTGCTCTGGTCTGCGCACAAGCTCTTTGCCCATGCAGGCCATTTCCCTTGGCAATGTAGGTATTGATAACAATATGCACAAAAAATAATATTCAAATGTAGATTTTTAAGATAGCATATTGTTAAGTAATATCGTTTTTGTTTATTTCTACTAAAAGCAATTGTAAACTAGTAATTAATTACTGGGAAATAAAGCGATTTTTCATTTCATTTTCATTTTCATTTTGTTAATAGATGGCGAATTTTGCTTGAAAAAAAGGGTCTCAAAGATGTAAAGGCAGGGGAAAGTTAGAATCTTAGTATGAAAAAAAGTAGTCCTACATGATTCTCTCCTTCCAAGTCCAACAATTATGCGGATTGCCTTTTTTTGGAGGCGAAAAATTGACTTAGTTCTTGAATTCTCATATCCCCAAATGGGAACGCCATACCTAAGATGTGGGTAAAAGCAGCCAAAATAAAGAGTTAATAGAACATCAGAGTTGGTAAACTGTGCCAATTTTCGAAGAGCGAACAGACAGGAGCTAAGCTTCCCTGCAACTTTGTTGATATGATCTTGTAAACTGAGATGTGCATCAATCCGAGAAAATTAACGGAATCGGCAGCGGTAATTTCTCTTTCATCTAGAAGAAGCTGGGAAATTTCCGTGCCACTATCCCTAATTAAAAAGTTGAGAAGATGAATTTTATCCGTATTCACAACAAGGTCGTTTTCCTTAAACCATTGAAAGAGACAATTTGAATCTATGAAACCACTAATTTCCAAATCAGCCAAATTCGGCGCTCGATAAAGAAGTGACGTATCATATGCGAAAGACAGAGTTCACCCACACTTACACTGGTTTGTATGTTATTAATGAAAACAAGGAACAGAATCGGCCCCAAAACCGAGCCCTGCGGCACACCCATTTTGACAAACATCTCTTCAGAAAATGATTTGCAAATACATCTGTTTCTGTCAATGTAGTCCATTACAACCTTTTGCTTGCGGTTTGAGAGGTAGGATGAAAACCAATCATGAGCACGTCCTCTCACTTCCATAACATCGAGCTTTAGAAGAAGAAGAAGAAGAGAATGGTTTTCCAAATCGAAAGCCTTACTTAAATCAACAAAGAGGTCCAACAATGTTTTCTGTCTTTCATCAAGAGCGTGAACAGTTTTGTCAACAAAACAGAACATTGCATCTATTGTGTTTTTCTCCTTTCGAAAACCAAACTGGCTACTAAGAAGAATGTTGTTTCTATTGAAAAAACTTACTAACCTAGCAGCTACAACCTTCTCAAAAACCTTTGAAAACGTGGAGAGAAGTGAAATTGGCCTGTAGTTATCACACAACTTTGGATCAGATTTTTTATGTAATGGCTTAACTATAGCTGTTTGAGAGAAGTGGGAAAAGTCCCTGAAGACAGAGAGAAATTGATTAGGTAAACTAAAGGCAAAACAAGAAGATCAATACAGCCTTTCAACAATCTAGATGATATTCCATCTGACCCAGCTGAACTACTCACTTTCAAAGACTGGACAATACCAAATATCTCAGCAGCGTCCGTCGGATACAAAAACAGTGATTCACCAGGGGATCCATGAGCCCTATTGTTGATGAAAGCAGATAAATCAGGTTGAGCATTCGGTGGAAGTATATCATATTATCATTGTGGAAGTATTGCAGGAAGAAAACTGGGAACTATACAAAGATGGGCACTATAAGTATCTCGGACATTGGGAGTCCAAGGAGAATTAATATCATAGCCATAATCAGAAGGAATAATGAAAGCTTTATATAGTCAATCTCAGAGTCTGGTAGGAACCCACTAAAATACTGCTCAAAGAACTTGACAAACATAAAAAAAAATTAATAACGAACAATAACACACCTCGAGGGAAAGCTCATACCAGTAATTAGACTTCATTTTGGTTCATAAGGTATCCTAAACAAGAAGTATATGTAATTAAAAAAAACATAAGAGATTACTAATAGATAGTGGGCAACATTTTAGTGACAAGCGTCAACCAAACCGTGCGAACTCTGAAAAATCATCCACATAATCATGATTCATTTTAACATATTTCACTTATTACTCAATATCATTGAAATAGTTAATTTTATTTACTGGGAACGACTAGTAATTACTATTTTTATCGTTAACATTTTCTAAATAATATAACTTTAGAGAAACTGTTGACTTAAAGTAACATTAATGCTCAAATTATTCTTTTTTGTTAAAAATTACTTGTTTGGTATAGATTAAAAAAAATCATATTATTTAATAACTATTTTATTTTTCAAGATAAGACCTCGGGCCTAGTGATCATTATTGTTAGTGATATGTTTATGATTACAATGACGTTTTTACCGATTTTATATATCCCACCGTTAACGAGATATAGCCGTTTGACGCTCACCGCTTTCCGCCATGTCTGCCCCCATCCCCCGACGTTGTCGACCACCTGGAAAATAAGCGACATTCGTAATTTTGATAAACTTAGTCCATAGTCCATATTACAACAATCAATAAAAATATTGTGTCACTTATTTTCGCTACAATCACAAATTAATCCTACTTACGTTAAAAACGACCTAAATACCTAATTTTTATGTTTTATTTCATAACTCATTTATTATTCTAGATACGACCTCGGACCTTATAACCATTATTGTTGGCAATATTTTTTTGTGATTAAAACAACAGTTAAAAGACTAAAAAAGACTTTAAAATACTGATGTTCTATCTTTTACCGTTTTCGAAATATCTGCAGTTTAACGCGTAGCGCCCCCCGTCATGTTTGTCCCCCTTCCCCACCTTATCAACCACGTTGGAAATAGGCAACTTACCTAATTTTCATCACCTCGGTCCATATTACGATAGTCAACAAAAACATTGCGTCACCCTTTCATGCATTCTTAACCCCCCTCAGCTCCTGGACTAAATGGCTATTAGTACAGACGCAGGACTCGCAGACTTTCTTTCCGATATTTTACTCTGCAATTATGCTTAAACTGACGAATTTGTATATAGTCAGAGGGGTTACTGTTATTTTATGAAAAATGGCAATAACATGACGTAATTATTATTACACGTACACGTCACAAAACACGTCATAAGTTTATCCATGATTACTTTCTGCCTGAAGCCCTCATCTGCATTTACGATAGGCGTATGCAATTTACGATAGGCGATAGGCGTAAAATCATTTCCGTGTGATTTCGGTAAAAACAGTCTTTACCAGCGACCACATATGTGGTGGCTGGTCTTAACCTTGTTTTAGTTCACACTATCATCAGATCTTGTACTTTGATCGATTAAATATTTTTTAACCAAATCTTGATTGATTTTTAAAGTCCTTTGTATTATTTTTATATTTAGGATGAAAAAAAACATATATGTATTTACAAACGTGATACAAGCTTCAATAATAACTTTTGGTTTCTATAATACATATTTTATTAATGTTTGTTATCGATTTACTTACTGTAGTACCACTTACTAGTGAGGTAGGATAGCTATTTTTTTGGGTCGAATATTAGGTTTCCGGCTACCACCATAAGACTTTGCATAATCAATGATCATGCATTTTGGAACTATATTCAGCCCAGACTCCAAAAAGTAGACATCTAATTTTCAAAATGGCGGCTAAAAATTGTTGTAAGAGGACAAAATTTAACTATTTAGACCATGGGCCGCCAATATGAAACCCTCCCCCCGTGGGAATTTTCGACACATGAATTTTTTTGTTGCTACTGACATGTACTTAAAGGTTTTGCTTGTTTGCGACGTTTAAATTACAGCATAACCCAGAAAAACAAAAAATATCATTGATTAATCGTTGAAAAAAATAACATGGGATCTTATTTTAAAAAGTCACCTGACTGCATTTTTTACATGCAATTTTTGAAATGTTGACTCGGGACCAACACCTATCATTGTTGGGTGGCTAATCCTTTATTTTGGCAGGATAAACATTTTCGGCCGCCATATTGGATATCAATTTATTTTTTTAAATGTAAAGATGGTGTTATGGCACATCATTCTGAACAAGATTTTTACGCTGATTACAATGCTGAAATCCGTTTTTGAAAATATGCATTCGTTAAAAAGATATGCACTAATAAAAGTTTATCCCTATACATTTCTTATGGACATTTTGTATTTTCAATATTTTTTGGATTATTTTTCTTCTAACTCTCATTTTA
This sequence comes from Flexamia atlantica, assembly GCA_035578135.1. Taxonomy (NCBI): domain Eukaryota; kingdom Metazoa; phylum Arthropoda; class Insecta; order Hemiptera; family Cicadellidae; genus Flexamia; species Flexamia atlantica. The sequence goes on from JAQJVK010000010.1 coordinate 31,955,323, forward strand.
ATAAAGATGTGTAGTTCGTTTTAGTCTTAAAATACTCAGTGTAGTACCGGCTTTAATTTGTGATATTAATCATCAACATCGGTTAAGTGATAGATGAGCTGTAAGGCTCAATTTAACTTAAAAATCAATTTTTCAGAAATTTAACTTTAGTCAAGTATTAATATCTCCGGTTTTAAATTAGGTATTGAATTCATTTTGATCTTAAATTACTCAGTAAATCATCAGCTTTCATGTAAGCTGACTTTTAATAATTTTAGAGTGAAGTTTATGTAACTTTTGAGCTTTCACTCAACATAAATTTGTTTTACTTGCATAATTTTACATTTCTTGAAGGATTTCTCGAGTTCCAAAGAAGACTCAGAAATCGTAAAGGTCTTAATTGACTTATTAGATTATTGGCTTTCATTTCAGTCATAAATTATTATTATATTTTGAGTTTCAACTAGGTTGTGGTTCTAAAACCCACATAAAATTAAAATTTTCAGACATTTTCGTTTATATAAGGACTGATATCTGCAGTTCCAGGAAAGGTCTGAAGTGCTGAATGTTTTTAAAAAACTCAGTAAAATATCAGCTTTCGTTTGAGACTGTGATAATTTAATTCAAACACGTTCGGGGTGTGTTATAATCCAAAGTAAGAGTAAAATTAAAAAATAATTAAGCTTTATATCGCAACGAGCCTTAAAATTCGTTTACGGCTTAACCGATTTTACGTATCAATATTTCTAATAAAAGCCGACATATCACTGCTTATTTTAAGACCAAAATGAACTAAATACCATATTTAGAACCAGAGATACAAATACTTGATTGAAAAAAAGTTCCCGAAAAATTGATTTTTAAGTTAAATTGAGCCTTATAGCTCATCTGTTTCTTGTCCGATGTTGATGATTAATATCACAAATGAAAGCCGGTATTTCACTGAGTATTTTAAGACTAAAACGAACTACATATCTTTATTTTAATGAGAGATAGAAGAAAAATAATCCAAAAAAATATTGAAAATACGAAACGTCCATAAGAAATACATAGGGATGAATTTTTATTAGTGCATATCTTTTTAACGAATGCATATTTTCAAAAACGGATTTCAGCATTGTAATCAGCGTAAAAATCTTGTTCAGAATGATGTGCCATAACACCATCTTTACATTTAAAAAAATAAATTGATATCCAATGTGGAGGATCCAAGATGGCGGCCGAAAATGTTTATCCTGCCAAAATAAAGGATTAGCCACCCAACAATGGTGGGTGTTGGTCCCGAGTCAACATTTCAAAAATTGCATGTAAAAAATGCAGTCAGGTGACTTTTTAAAATAAGATCCCATGTTATTTTTTTCAACGATTTATCAATGCTATTTTTTGTTTTTCTGGGTTATGCTGTAATTTAAACGTCGCAAACAAGCAAAACCTTTAAGTACATGTCAGTAGCAACAAAAAAATTCATGTGTCGAAAATTCCCACGGGGGGAGGGTTTCATATTGGCGGCCCATGGTCTAAATAGTTAAATTTTGTCCTCTTACAACAATTTTTAGCCGCCATTTTGAAAATTAGATGTCTAATTTTTGGGGTCTGGGCTGAATTTAGTTCCAAAATGCATGATTATTCATTATGCAAAGTTTCATAGTGGTAGCCAGAAACCTAATATTTTCATATTAACCTACCTCACTATACAGCAAATACATATAAAGTCAATGGTAGTAAAACACCTACGTCTAAGAGAATATGAAATGTCCAATTTTTCAGAGTAGAAAAAGCTTAGATTTTTAAAGAAAATCAAATCGTTTCATTTGTTAGCAGCCATCAATGTATATTGTAAGTTTTATTTTTAAATTAATTGCAGGGACGCATTGATCAGTTTTGGTCCTAAGCTTAATTTTATCTGCTCAAAGATTACACGAACGAATAATCAAAAAACAGTAATTTGATGTATCTTGGGTCTTACCCCCACCATAGTCAACCCTTATATCGGGCATTCCAGCCTGACCCGTCATAGCATTAACATGTACTGCTCATCTGGTGTAACATAATAAAGTCATTATTTCCAAGTCTCATAGTAATATCTCAACTCCACGTGTCTTCCCACTCGCCACATACATCATTGGCGACGATAAAATGTGTTTTAAAGTCAGTTTATTTTGTTTAAATTAAAGAAAACGTAAGTATTGTATTTTACCTCTTCTTCAGATACTATTCAACATCTATAAGAGCATTTTTGGTGAAAATAAAAGAATACCGAGTCTAGCTTCTTCTAAGCTAATCCGATGGGCAATTATTCTGTCAGCTTATCAGTATAAGATAATACATAAGAAAGGTTCATTGATACCACATGCCGATGCGATGTCACGGTTGCCTAGTTCTAGTAATGTACTAGATGAGGACTCATTTTTCACTTATTTGTCAACTCCTTTAGTTTCTAATGAAGAAGTATGTAAAGAAACAATTAAAGACAAAGTGTTATGTAAAGTGTTAGAGTATGTACAACATGGTTTTCCTAAAAAGGTGTCTAGTTTTTTTTTTTTTTTTTTTTTTTTTTTTTTTTTTTTTTTTTGGGTAGGAGGTGGAATGCGTTTACGCACACTGAGGGGCTCGTTGTCCCCTCAGTAGTGTCGGACTCCCACGAGCTCGATGTTCCGTGAACTACCGACTAAACCACCTCCCTCGGCACCGAGGACACTAGCCTGGAACTGTTTCACACATTACTTCGGGCTAGGCCTTTGATATTACGCCGCTAGGGCAACCTCCGTGGAGAAATGCTGAGGATTAAGGCCGATCGAGGTCGACCTTTTTCGCCCGAAGAATGGCCTGGACGTAGTGCTTGACACAGTTCCAGTTGCCCTCTCCCTGGAGCATAGCTCCAACGATGTTGTTTGGGCTGACGATCACGCCGATCTCAGATGAAAGCGAGGCTCGGCGGACGTGCCAACGGTCGCACTGAAAGAAGGTGTGCTCGGACGTATCTGGGATGCCAGGGCAATACAGACAGTCCGGGCTAGCGACTTTGCCCATCCGGTGCAGATAGGCTCGGAAGTACCCGTGCCCAGAGAGAAACTGGGTCACGTAGTAGTCAACCTCGCCGTGCTGCCGTTCCACCCATGGTCGGACGGAAGGTATGAGCTGGAAGGTCCAACGTCCCCTCGGCTCGGCTTCCCAGTCACGCTGCCAGGAGTCGAAGCTGCGATCGCGCTCTTCCCTGGCAGCTGCTTCCCGGCCCACTTCAGGCCTCCTCCGGTAAATCGCCTGCCTCTCCCTCGCGAGGAAGAGGACGGGAATGACTCCGGCGATCACCATCACAGCAGGCTCGGAGACTGTGCGGTAGGCCGAAGCGACCCGCAGAGCTCCTCGACGCTGGACTCGGGCAAGCCGGTCTCGGAAGACTCGCTTCTCGAGTGCGTGAGCCCATACCTCTGCCCCGTACAACAAGACTGACTGGACGGCAGTCATGACCAGACGGCGCTTGCAGGAACGAGGACCGCCGACATTGGGCATAAGCCTACCAAGGGCAGCGACACCCTTAGCGGCTTTGTCGGCGGCGCGCTGGATCTGCTCGCCGAAAGACAGTCTGCTGTCGACCATGACTCCCAGGTACTTTGCAGCAGGCTTAGTCTCGAGTGTGACGTCACCTATCTGCACCGGGAACACGGTGTTTATCCTCTTTTTGGTGAGGACGACGATCTCCGTCTTACTGACAGCCAGGGACAAGCCGTGGTCTCGCATCCACCCGTTGACCTTAGCCATTACTACGCTGAGCCTCAGTTTTGCCTGCTCGACGTTCCTCGCAGCGATCAAGGCAGCGACGTCGTCAGCATAGCCAACGAGGCGGGTCTCATCGGGCATGTCTAGCCTCAGCAAGCTGTCGTAAGACACGTTCCAGAGATCTGGTCCGAGGATGGACCCCTGCGCAGCCCCGGAAGTGATGGGAATGCGCCGCTGACCTTCGGTCGTGTCGTACAACAGAACGCGGTCTGACAAGTAAGCCTCGATCATACGCAGGAGGTAGGAGGGAACTTGGAACGTATGCTCAAGCGCCCACAGCATATCGCTCCACCTGGCGGAGTTGAAAGCGTTCTTCACGTCGAGCGTGATGAGAAGGACCACGCGGCGCGACCAGTGGTTGTGGTCCTCCGCCCTCCGCACTGCCTCAACTACCTCCTGGATAGCGTCGATGGTAGAGCGACCGGATCTGAAGCCGTACTGCTGCGGGGACAAGTTCCCCGCAGAGACGATGGCCTCGGTCAGCCTGACGCGCAAAAGCTTTTCCAGCACTTTCCCGGCCGTGTCGAGCATACACAGGGGTCGGAAAGAAGAAGGGGTCCCCGGTGTACTCTTCGCCTTGGGGATAAGAACAAGGCGGGCTACCTTCCACGAAGAAAAGAAAACGCCTTCCGCCAGACACGCGTTGAACATATCGAGCAGAAGTCTTGGATTAACCTCCGCAGCGAGCTTGAGCACCTCCGCCGGAATGCCATCGGGACCGGGCGCTCTTCTGGGTCGTAGGGATCGGACGGCGGCGGTGAGTTCCTCTTCCCGGAAAACTGGGAAGGCGCCTACCTCTCCGAATTCCCTGACTGGCCGAACTGGGTGGCTGGGAAACAGTGTATCGACGACGACGGCCATGGCTTGTGGTTCCATGACCGCAGGTGGTGAGCGAGCCCCTAGCTTCTGGGTTACAAGTTTGTAGCCCATCCCCCAGGGGTCGTTGTCGATATCCTGACACAGCTGCTTCCAGCACCTGACTTTACTCCGGTTGATGGCACCGCGGAGCTCTCGGCGGGCCGCTCTGTGCTCAGCCGATCTGGCATTTGCATCAGGGCGGTTCCTGGCTCGCTGCGCAGCTCGTCGGAGACCAAGGCATCTCCTCCGGAGTTCCGCGATTTCAGGCGTCCACCAGTAAACCGGCTTCTTCCTGTGGCGGCGGGAAACTCCGGGCATCGACTGCTCACACGCGGTCGCGATGAGTCGCATCGTCGATGCTGCCAGATCTTCGGCACTTGCGAAATTCACAATGCTCTGGTCTTTAATTACTTCTTTAAATGTGTCTTTGCTCAGACGGCTGATGTTCCAGCGTCGAGCCAGAGGAGCAGGTTCAGCGCGCAAGCGCGCGCCCTCGGGAAGGACCTTAAAAAGGATCGCCTGATGGTCGCTGGAGGAGTAGTCCTCGCAGACACGCCAGTCGGAGATCCGCTGGACAATCCCTTCAGAGGCAAGGGATATGTCAGGGATCGTCTCTTTGCACCCCGGACGGCGAAAGGTGGAAATGCCGCCCGTGTTGAGGATACAGAGGCCCGACCTGGCAGCCGACTCGAGGACGTAACGTCCTCGAGTGTCGGTCCGCGGGGAACCCCATTCCACGGCTTTGGCGTTAAAATCGCCACCGACTATGACCCCGCCAGAGGTGTTCATGATCTTATCCTCAACGGAATCGACCATGTGGTAGTAGTCTGCGATCGGTTGGTTAGGCGTGAGGTAACAGGAGAAGACGGTGAAATCCCTGCTCCTCACCCAAACGAAGCCGTTGCCCGATCCGGAATCGAGAACAGGCACCTTCCCGAGGTCCAAGATCCATATCGCCGCAGTGCCGGAGGGATCCGAGAACCACTGCGCGGAGGTGTCTAGTGAGTTCAAAGTTTATTCTAACAATAGCCAATGTTTGAGTGTTCACAACGGATGTTTATTTTTTGGTAGTAGAATTGTAGTACCGGAAAGTCTAAGGAATCAAGTGTTAGATGTAATTCATATCAGTCACGCTGGTATTACTAGACCTAAACTATTTGCAAGGTCATATGTGTGTTGGCCTTCTCTTGATAACAATCTGTATAGATTTATTTCTAATTGTAAAATATGTCAGTCACACCAAAACAAACGTACAAATCAGTATCGTTTACCCTGGCCTAAATCGAAAAGCCCCTGGGAAAGAGTACATTTGGACTTATTTGATTTTCGTAATAATAAGTACTTGATTGTTTGCGATTCATACTCTAAGTGGATTGAGTGTTTTGTACTACGGAACGAAAGTGATTTCAAAGCAGTTATTAATAAGTTAGCTGAGGTATTTTCCAGGTTTTCATTTCCCCGTACTATTGTTTGTGATAACGGTCCGCCATTTTGTGCTCAAGCTATGAAAGATTTTTGTGAAAGGAAGTCCATAAAATTAATGTTCACTCCACCTTATTCACCCCAATCTAATGGACTTGCTGAACGTTATGTTCAAACGTTCAAAATACTGTTATCGAAGTTTTATCTGTCTCATAGAAATCAAAACCTACCTCCCGAACAAATGTTATTATATTGTCTCTATGCTTATCGCACTACACCATCATCTGTAACTGGTAAATCTCCTATGGCTATGTTACTTACTTTTGAGCCTAAAACACCACTGTCTCATTTAAAAAGGAGTATACGTTTCAAATTGTCTCCTAACAAACAATCACAGAACAGAAAACAGAGTACAAAGTATAAAGGAAAAATTCCTAGCTTTGATGTAAATCAATTAGTTTGGGTAAATCTGAATAAGAAAACAAAAGGAAATGCAAAATATGTGTTAGGTTCTATAGTAAATAAACTCAGTCAAACAGTTTATCTAGTCAAAGTGTTATCTAATGTTCACAAAGTCCATGTAAATCAACTTAGGTATTATTACATCCATGGACCAAGTACAAAACCCAAGACCCCTAGTCCCGTGAGACCACCTACCAAAGCCCCGTCACCAAGAAACCCGACCAGTCGTAATAATCGCGATGCGGATCAAATCGCACCGAGATTATCTCCCACTGATAATAGACCTAGTCCACGATTATCTTCTTCCGCCTCTAGATCTCCTCAAAGTCCCAGTCAACAGATTAGTAGTAGAAGAAGGGTGATTAAGCCTACTAAAAGGTTTACTTTCTCAGAGTTTGATTGTTGTAAATATTATTATATTGTATCCTTATTATTTGATGTATAGATTTCAATAACTTTTGTACTTTTGGTATTTTTGTTATGTTATAAGGAGAGGAAGGTGGTGATGTATCTTGGGTCTTACCCCCACCACAGTCAACCCTTATATCGGGCATTCCAGCCTGACCCGTCATAGCATCAACATGTACTGCTCATCTGGTGTAACATAATAAAGTCATTATTTCCAAGTCTTATAGTAATATCTCAACTCCATGTGTCTGTGGTCTTGGTGGTAGGGGGCTGTGTACTTATGTATGGACTCGCCACATACATCATAATCGTACCTTGTAATCTTGTATTGATTTGCTGTCACTGTTAAATGTATCAAATAAATATTTCAGGGCATACATTGTCACTGTAGAAGAGTACCATAAGGTGCAAAACTGCACTTACCTCTTCTTCAGATACTATTCAACATCTATAATCGTCAACAGGCAGCCATAACGTAATGGACACAGCAGTCCTCACCTGAACATACAAGTCGATATAAACTTCGGGCTTGGTTCGAACTTGGATGGCTAACCGCTAGAAAACCCAGACATTTTTTTGCTGAATTAAAATTAAAAATACTGGTAAATGCAGAGACTAGGCAAGTCAATGCATGGAAATCGGTTTTATTTTACGAGAATAGGAATGTATATTCAGTGATGACCTTTGGTGAATGCAGAATAGATCGCTGCATACTCTAAGAAAAGCCTCTGCAATCACGAGAGCCAGACTCTGATTATCAGGACTTAAAAATGACAGAAGTGAGTGACGTCATAGCCAGTGACGTCACTAGTCAACAGACAAACTAAGTCCTGCTTTTGCGTGTGGCGGCCTCACTGCTGGAGTATTGAGTCAGGTCCAGATTGCAGTGGGTAACCTGCAAACTCTCAATGAATTTACGTGTGTTTTTCACGTTTTTAAGGACTTAATTTTTCTCGTTGTAATGAGCGTTTTTATTTAGATTATGAATATTTTTGTCTTAGTTTTATATTTTTACTATGTCAGCGGGCTGCACATATCGGGTTGAAATATCAATTGCACCTTAAGGTTTTATGGATACTGGAATCCTTTAAAATTAGTGTTAACAAAATATTTAACATTTTATACATATTTTTCTTATACGGTAAACTTAGCGCACCGAAAAAATGACAGCGTGATGACTTAGCGTGACATTGGTTGACTGTTGCAACAAATATCAGCAAAAGTTTATACCATTTAATTTAACATAGGGTAGAACACAATCAATCAGAGTTTTTTTTCCATTAAATCTCTCTGTATGTAATCTTTACTGATGTATATGAGAACATCACAATGATAGAATTAATTAATTAAACGTACCAGTGCAGTGTAGTTGTTCTACCATTGTATGTTCGGGGTTACCTTACATACCGTTTTTTAAGACTAACGCCTCTGATCGTTTACGGGTGTATTCATTTGGAGAAACCATAATTTATATTTTATCCGATATTGCAATCCTTTTTATTACTTAAAACATAATTTGAAAATTTCTATGGCTAACAAATTTAATAAGGCTGCAAATTATTCCAAACTCGATAAAATAAGGGAATAAATTATTTATGTAAAACGTTTTTATCCGAGCCGTGTCTCGAGAAATGGCTTTTACATTTTTCTAGAACTTTACAAACATCTCGACATGCTTTACGGTATGTCGAGGAAATCACTTTTACTGGTGTATCAAAAAGTTAATTCTGACTTACCTACTACAATCTTTAAAATTTCAGACAGCTTAACCGCTTAATATTTCCTCGCATTCTATCCTGAGTGTTTATAACTAATTAGTGGAAACCGCGGTAAAATTGTCAAATATAATTGTATAATTATCCTAATTTGTTTTCAGGTTTTTTTCAGCATTTTGTATAAGGGATATATGTAACGGTGATAAAATAATAACTAAATTATATAAAACCGTTTCACCTCAAATAAATGTTTTACACATTTTTATTCAATACGTTGGGCTTTGAATGTTTAATCAGAATGCTTTATAACATTATACTATTAGATAACATATAAATTAACTCTTTTATGAATGACAAAGTTTCCTGGAAGAATAAGGTTTCAACTCCACACCAGAAAGCGTATTACCACGCAGTCTAGCGGCCCAATAACGCACCAAGTCGTCGTCGCCACCCCCTACGGTGCTGGCACAAGGTTTGTATTTACTTCGACTCCCCAACAAGGAGCATTGCCATGCAACCTGGCGGCTTCACTGAACACCACGCCATCGTTTGTCACCAAGGAGGTTGTGTTAATATACTGGAGATAGCACTGCCTTCACAAACTGCATTGGAAAGCGTGCCGCAGTTGGTACTAACTGATGTACCGTTCTTTGAGTCAATTCAACTGATTCAAAAACTGATGTAATCATTTCGGATAGTTGAATCATGATGATCTGTTTCTTATTATGATTGAATGGTTTCTTTGCCTTTGGAACAGTTAGTTAAAGCCAAATACGATATTATATAAATAATAGAATAGAAAATGCTATTTTTTACCTACGAATAAAGAATAGTTAATTTTAATTTCAATGTATAAGTTTCCATATACAGTAAAAGACAAACTCACTCTTTATGTTAGAATTTGCCATCAGTCATAAACGTTATTGCTGCTCAGCAATATGGTATCACTAACAGAAATAAATTTCCTGCTATTTATGTTGTTTACCTGCCATGTTTCTTCCATCATTCTCGTAAGTGACTGATTATATCAGTTACTTCTAAGCCCAGGTATCTGTCTATTTTATTTCGTCATTAAATTTATACCCAAAAATAAGTTAGGTAAAGTTATTTTCAAATAAAATCACCTAATAAGTACCCGTTAGCAGTTTATTGAGTGCTTAATTCGTTGTTTGAAATATTATTGATTTCCGGTTCCGGAACGAACCAAGCTCTAAATTGAGTTTTGATTTAACTGAATCACTTGATTGACTCGTTCATTTTGGGAAGTCGGTGAAATTGAGGTTTTTTGCAAGGGTTGCTACTAACTGGTGTACCATTTTTGTGATAATTTTTCTAAATAGCCGGCACGCTGTTTTACTATAGAGTGCTGTCTCCAGTATATTGACATAGCCTCCTTGTTTGTCTCACACATTGTTCACTTTCCAATCTGTACGAAGTTTCAACGTGGTCAGGATTTGTTAGGTTGATTGGCTTTTTATGCTTAAAATTCCTGGACTATACGTTTTTTAAATTATGTAAATCAATTGTTGTGAACTTTATATTAAGAGGTCCAGACGATTTTACATTTATGGATTATTATATTTTTTTAAAGATAAGACATATATATTTAGATCGCATCGAACACATATAACTCTATAACAACGAAATCTAAATGAATATTTTGAATACTGTATTAAACCATCATGATACTTCATCGCTTAACGCAAAATGCTATTTTATCGGGAGCACCAAATAAGGCATGAGTGAGTGCGGTGCTGGGAAATTTATAGTTTATTATTTGTTTGGGTAGCTAATCAATAAAATGATATTGTGGTAAAGTAAACATAAATTTACAAGTAAAAGGCCATGAAAAACGCAAACAAAGCTTTGAAAGTTTAACAACACATTGCATTTTGTAATTTCAACCGAGGTTTAGCAGACGATTTACGAGTTTACAGTATTTGCCGCCCGCGTCTTATTTCGTGCTCCCAACAATATTGACTCCTATTCAGGGTTACAGTAGTAACGTTGTACAAAGTCGATTGCACCAATTGTAGTTCAAGTGAACTAGTTCTAATGAGCTAGGATCGTCAATTGTTTTGTTATCTTTATCTTTATTGAATTACATTTAAAGATTCAGTCAGTGGCGTACGCAGGATTTATTTTCGGGGGGGGGGAGGGGTGGAACGGGGGGGGGGGTTCGGGGCTCCTTCCCCGAGAAATTTTTCATAAATTACAACTGTAAATTCGTGTTTTAAGGCAATCTAGACGCATAATAACAAACAGAATACTCCCGAAATTTGAACTAATTGAGACTGCTCACAGATTAAATACTGAAAGTTTTAAATCATATTGGCATTTAAGCAAAATGTTTTTAACACGATCAAAGAGGTAGCATATTTATATAGCCTACCATTAAAAGACAGATTAGAAAGTAATTCAACAATTATACGTTCTTAACCTTGGAAAAAATGATTTTTTTCTATTAAATCTCAAAGTAAAAACTATATCTCACATTCTCATTCATTGCACTCCTCGGACCTTCTGGTCGTGATTTATCCGGATCCTAGATAATTCGAACGATGTTGATGAATAGAGTTAGAAAATGCAGGTTGTCTCACTTTTGGAGTGTTTCTCAAGTCCCAGAACGCAACCGCAAAGCTATGATGTACACGCAAGCATCGAATGTTAATTATAATCACATAATAGTGGTACGTCGAATAGTGGAGACCACCGAAAAAGTTTGATCTCCGATGACAGACTTATAACAAATCTGTCTAGATTTGACAGCGAGTCTTGGTTTTCACGCAACGAAGGCAGACGATTTTTGCGATGCTGCTACGAGATTGTTCTACAGACGAGTAGTGTAGAGTACACGGCCGTGAGAAGACGACAATATTCGTATGCAACATCGTGAATTCTTTTACCATGAATATTTCACGTAATATGTTGAGTCTTTTGCCACATCTGACGACGATGGCGATGGCGGCAATATTGCGGACACCTTTAATAGCCACTGTTGTCATAAAGAGTTTTTGTTTGCCTTGTTTAGGCCTACTCCCGCCAATCACTCACAATAACCGCAATAGGTAAATATACCCTAATCCAATATATAATCCCCAAATCAATCTTTAAAATAATATAATTTAACTATTTAAAACTTTATAAAAGTTTAGTGAGTAAAATTAACGTGTTGTGTTCTCTATGTTTTACGGCAAGTTTAGTGATACAATTACCTTAATTATGAACGAGATATTAATCTTCCCAAAAATTTCCCAGCATTCCCAAAATTTTCGAGGGGGATGTATCCCGATATCCCCCTTGGGTACGCCCCTGAATTCAGTATTAACGTTAAAAAAATTGAATCAAATCAAATAATTTTTTATCTATCATAAATTTACAGCTGATACAAAACCATAGAAAAAAAATCTCATGGGTCAAATGACATGTGCGTGATTTGAATGAGGTCGGATGCATCCAATTGTATTTAACTCGATGAACAAATGCACGGATGAAATTAAATTATAATTTGCATTGCTATCGAGTTCTAGAAATTCTGGCAATTCATAAAAGTTCTCTGTTATTAGCGAATTTCCCCTATAGGGAAGAAGCTGTTACCGTAGTACTCATGGTAAGACCTAAGCCCGCGACCATGATAACTTTTCGTTTTGGGGCCCCTAGAAGCAAAAAACACTATTCGTTAATTTTCATATATATATATATGTGTGTGTGTGTGTGTGTGTGTGTGTGTGTGTGTGTGTGTGTGTGTGTGTGTGTGTGTGTGTGTGTGTGTGTGTGTGTGTGTGTGTGTGTCTTTAAGCACGATAGCGGCCGTAAAAATGGCCCGATCGAAATGAAATTTGGCTCAGACCTGTAAAGTAGTAATTATTCGAACGAGTTCGTAAACCAGCCCGATCGGACTACCGGAAGGGGGGGGGGGGTAAAGAGGGGTAAACCCCCTAAAAATGGGTTTTTTGAGTTTTTTACATAGAAAAACAAAATTTACCGAATTTTTGATGGCACCATTGAATTCAGCTCAAAAAAACAAACAATTTAGTATTTTGAATCACTGCTCTATGTCCATTGGTTACCGAGATATTGAAAGTGGTAAACGCAGTACGTTGTCCCAATGTTAACCTTATGGGGAATAAGTAAAGTTCTATATCTCGCTTATTTCTCAACATATCTGGATAAAACTTGGTTTGTGGCTTCATCTAGATGAGATCTAATGTATTTTAGTCTAAAATCCCCGAAATTTCAATTTTTGTGTCAGCAAACCTGCATAATCATTCCCCATGTTATCCTTATGGGAAATAAAAAATTCTATATCTTACTTATTTTTTAACATTTCTTGACAAAACGTGGTATATGGCTTCTTTTAGTTAAGATCTACTAAATAATGAATTAAAACCAACCAGTTTTTAAGATTCCTGTTGCAGCAAACCTGCATACTCATTCCCCATGTTATTCTTATGGAGCTTTCAAAAACATGTCAAATCTCGCTATGTTGGATTGAAATATGTTTTTTGCATTTTAAATTCGCTGAGTATGCTAGTCTGCTGCAACGGGGGTATTTTTATATTCCAAACCTCAGAGTTTTTCATTCGGTGTTAGTGCAGTACCATCACTCTGACCGGGTTTTCCCGCTGCTGATGAGCGGTTAGCGGTTTTCACCCGCCGGCGCCGCGTGCGGCACCCTCCATCATGTGATTCTGCTGCGCGGGCTGCAAAAACCGCGCAACGGCAGCGGTGAAACCCACTGTGTGTGGCATCACCCTTAGTGATTGTATTGATCCCCGCTGTGAGCGCTCTCACAAGTGTCCGATGTTGCTGCTTGGAGCGTTGCTGTCGCTGACTTGGATCTCAATTCTGCATGGCACCACTCTCGAACGAGACACGAGAGGCTCCAAATTATTCCAAGTACACTACAACATTAGGTTGTATAACTACCAACCTAATGCTACACTAGCCCAAGAGTACACTACAGCATTAGGTTGTTCCTCCTATAGGCTACACGTATAACTGATACGATTACGTGTCTAGTTTATGTGCAAATAATATTTACATAAGTGGCTAGGTCGATTACTTGACAATCTGTCTGAAATTCCGGTTACTGTAACTAACTTATATCCAATGGAGGCAACACACAGCACGACGACAGCAAGGGTTGTTTTCATCCAGAACCTAATGAGTAGATAGAATCATTTAGAAACAAGTGTAAGATGACAAGTAAATGGGGTCACTGCATGATCTTTGCATCTTTGAGCCCATCATGATTAAATAATCTCCAAAATATTTAAAATATTTTTGAACGAAAGAAAGAAGAAAATTAACTTAATTCCTCACGCACGCATGGATCGAAACGACTGTTTTGATTACAAGATTAAACAACATTAATTGTAAAAGTGTGAAAAATCAACCAACGTGAAATATCCCTCGTTGAAATATGAGAAGTTCAGTTCTGTTTCACGGGACAGAACGGACCCGTGCACTAATAATGGACGAGTTAATTATGCATTTGGCTAAATTTAGAGAAGCCTGTTACTGAAAATATATCTTTTTTGTTGCGCTCCATCTCATAAAGAAACTATTGTTATGCAGTTGGCAACAATAGAAAAAAAGTTGAAATTAGTTTAGATGTTGTAGCCAATTAAAAGCTCTAAATAAATTAATAACTAGGAGTGTGCGAGTAGTGATTTTTTTAAAGTCGAGTCGAGTGGAGTCAAGTTTTTTAATAATGCTCGCGAGTTTCGGGATTTTTTTCAACTCGAGTGAAAAAACAATTATTATAATATGAAAGTCATCATATTTCTACATAATCGTTATGTCAAAAACTATTATTAGTAGGGGTGTGCAAATACTCGATTATCGAGCTTTTTCCGAGCCGAGTTTACACTACTCGACTCGACTCGAAATTTTAAAAAATACTCGGAAGTTCGAGTCAAGTAGTTACTCCCGTCGTTTACCCGGTATCGGTATGCGCGATCGCATTTTACGGTCGTTTTTCACAGTCAACACCACTCATGACTAGCCACCATGAAACTTTTGTTATTTTTCTTGATTAAAGTGGTTTTTGAATTATTAATATCAATAAATTTAGTCTTGTCTTTTTCTTTTCTATAATTTGATATATTTTGTTACTTATGCTCAATTAGACTGGTTTAACTTTAATTTTTAAACCTATAACAATATATTACAAAACCCCCTTTTTTTAAGCCACAAGCGTAGATGTAGCTAGATGGCTTTTACCTCCTAAGGCTAAAAGTTTAATAAAGTATTGAGAAATGATATAAAGTTATGTAAAGATGGCCTGAATTCTCGTTCATTTTCATTTGAAAACAGTTTTACTTTTAATGCTTAGGAAAACAACCCAGTTTAGTAAATAAAAAATATTGCAATTTCAAAAATACTCGACTTCAAAAATCAATGCTCGCACACCCCTAATTATTGGTCAAGTACTAATTACAATGTTAAGGTAATTAAACTTAAAAGAGTTACTGAACTAAGAGCAGAAATAAGTTAGTCTACAAATAAACTGTAATACCAAAAAAAGGGAGAAAACCTTTCACTATCACTCACAATAATTCTTGATTCGATAATTTCAAGCCTAACTTGTCTTTTGGCTCACCTGGGTTTTGAAATAAAATGAAAACACAACCCTTCTATACAATACATGATTAAAATATTTACTTTGAGTTGCTCACACGATACCTACTCTCATGTCAACAAGCAATTGAGTTTGTAATTTTTTTGGTATGGCTTCTAAAATATAATAAAAATCACTTTTTAAGAGAAGGAATGATAAATAACCTCAAACAATAGATAAGATAGCGTGATATAAATACCCCCGTTGCAGCAGACCTGCATACTCAGCGAATTTCAAATGAAAAACAACGTATTTCAAGCAAACATAGCAAGATTTGACATGTTTTGTTAAGCTCCATAAGAATAACATGGGAAATGAGTATGCAGGTTTGCTGCTACAGGTATATTAAAACTGGATGGTTTTAATTCAATATTTAGTAGATCTGAACTAGAAGAAGCCATTTACCAAGTTTTATCAAGATATGTTGAGAAATAAGCGAGATATAGAATTTTACTTATTTCCCATAAGGTTAACATTGGGACAACGTACTGTGTTTACCACTTTCAATATCTCGGTAACCAATGGGCATAGAGCAGTGATTCAAAATACTAAATTATTTGTTTTTTTGAGCTGAATTCAATGGTGCCCACAAAAATTTGATAAATTTTATTTTTCTATGTAAAAAACTCAAAAAACCCTTTTTTGGGGGGGTTTATCCCCCTTTACCCCCCCTTCCGGTGGTCCGATCGGGCTGGTTCACGAACTCGTCCAATTGATTACCACTTTACATGTCCGTACCAAATTTCATAAAGATCGGACCATTTTTGCGGCCGCTATCGTGCTAACAGACACATAGATATATATATATATATATTGATATATATATATATATATATATATATATATAAATTCGAACGAATAGTGTCGTTTGGGGGCCCCAAAACGAAAAGTTAAAGTGGTCCCGAGCTTAGGTCTTACCATGAGACCTACGGTAATAGCTTCTTCCCTATAGGGGAAGTTCGCTAAAATTAATGTATCTTTAATAAGAATTAAAGCAGTAAATAAATTAAAACGCCTACTTCCTCGATATGGTAGTAGGAACCAATATCGAGTGGTTATCGAGATGATCGTCCTGTACGGCATGCTGTATTCGGATTACTAGCTCGCTTATCCTCGTCACCGGTGCCTCTCAGGATTGAGTCACAGGAGGGACATGGTAGTGCAAGTTTTCACCACGCGAGGCGCTTCTGCTCTTATAGTTCCGTGGTCCGACGACAGGTCGCGTTGGCGCTGCAGTAAGAAATCGGTCTGTCGTTCTAAATCAAATCCAACAAATCATTAAAAATTGCGATGTCAAATTGAATCATGATTTTTTTGCAAAATGTATGAATGCCAAAAAATCATTAAATAAATGTTGGCATGGCAATTAATTACTTGAACTTAAAATAATTCCTTGAAAAATATCGTTTTTTATGAGCTTGCCAAACACCTTTATTTTAGACCAATTTTCATGACTGAGGTATCAAATTACTGGAAATTTTGCCAATATTTCCTGAACGCTGTTTATTTTTCTTTAGGTGAAAAAAGCTTTCTCCCATTGGGCATGTATCGTACCCAAAAATGTACATATATTTCTTATGGAAGGGATATTTGTTTAAATTTTAATAAAATTAGTGTTTACCTTTAAATGGTTGGACCAAAATAGACACATTATACTCTTTTATTACAGGAAATTTAATTTTCCTTAATTTTTAAATATAATAAGGAATACTAAAAGTTGATCGTTTTCAAGACATTTAGGAAAAACAAAAAAATTGTACCTTCAGACCCCCCTCCCTCTCCCGGCTCAAGGGCTACGGACGGGGACTTTTGATATGTTCACCTCCTAACTAGTCCAATCAAAGCTGCAAAGTCAAAAATCGTGTTTCATGCAATTCTCTCTATACCTTTTTTTAGCCTGGACTATTTACCATTGAGGACCCTTTGACGCGGAGCGGATGCGCACGCGGTTCATACATGGTGTTTTAGCATTGAATTAAATCTAGCCAAATCACACGAGGAATGCCTGCATTTTGGAAAGTAAACTTGCGGGCCCGGCGGATGGCCTCCGCACATGACAAAATTTAAGTGCGGGGCCCGCGTTCGCATAATTAGGTTTTGTAATATTAAAATAAATTATGCTGTTCAGACGACGCGGATCCGGGCGCTCCTTGTCCCCACTTGCAGAAACAATACTGTCTGTCATACTCGGCCGAGTCGATAAGACCTTTCTCTAATAGTTCGTCAGAACTCTCTTTAGACATGCGATAAAAGTTTAAAAATTTATCTCTAAACTTCCTCAGGTTTCCGTCCGGAGTTTTAAACGCACCACTCCGGTCTATTCGCAACAATAGGGTCAACCCACATATTCCTGTTCTTTCGCTCCCGTGTACAGCAGACACAGTGGCCTCGTTTCGTTCGACCATAGCTCCACAGTCAAACGCAATATGCACTGAACGTTTACGATAAGACAAACCAAAATCGACAGAAGTAAAAATGCGAAAGAAACACTCGGACACAAGGTGCTCGAGTGAACAGTGCAAAATTTTAGACCCGCGTAGCGTCTGCATCCGCCCATGTGAAAGAGGCCTCAAGGATAACCAGAAAAACTGGGGCTAGAACTAAACTTGACACTAACTTGCGCAAAAAACGTGTAGTTTAGAATAACAATATTTTAAATTAAGTTTTTTCCATCATTACATGCATACACGTATGTCCGCTGCAGATGTGTTAGTCATTGCTGCAGCTGTGTGGGACAGTACTGCAGCTGTGTGGGACAGTGCTGCGCTGTGTGGGACAGTGCTGCAGCTGTGAGGGACAGTGCTGCGATGTGTGGGATAGAGCTGCAGCTGTGAGGGACAGTGCTGCAGCTGTGTGGGACAGTGCTGCAGCTGTGTGGGACAGTGCTGCAGCTGTGTGGGACAGTGCTGCGCTGTGTGGGATAGTGCTGCAGCTGTGTGGGGCAGTGCTGCAGCTGTGTGAGACAGTGCTGCAGTTGTGTGGGACAGTGCTGCACAGCTCGGCGCCGGCGTGTCGGGAACTGCTGCAGCTGTATGGGACAAACATTAAAGTGAGTTACTTTCAAAGTTTGGGCACAAATCTCCGTAACTGCCATACTTGTGGGACACTGTGTGGGACAGTGCTGCAGCTGTAAGGGACAGTGCTGCGATGTGTGGGATAGAGCTGCAGCTGTGAGGGACAGTGCTGCAGCTGTGTGGGACAGTGCTGCAGCTGTGTGGGACAGTGCTGCGCTGTGTGGGATAGTGCTGCAGCTGTGTGGGGCAGTGCTGCAGCTGTGTGAGACAGTGCTGCAGCTGTATGGGACAAACATTAAAGTGAGTTACTTTCAAAGTTTGGGCACAAATCTCCGTAACTGCCGTACTTGTGGGACACTGTGTGGGACAGTGCTGCAGCTGTAAGGGACAGTGCTGTGCTGTGTGGGACAGTGCTGCAGCTGTGTGGGACAGTGCTGCAGCTGTGGGGGACAGTGCTGCAGCTGTGTGGGATAGTGCTGCAGCTGTGGGGGACAGTGCTGCAGCTGTGTGGGACAGTGCTGCAGCTGTGTGGGACAGTGCTGCAGCTGTGGGGGACAGTGCTGCACAGCTCGGCGCCGGCGTGTCGGGAACTGCTGCAGCTGTGTGGGACAGTGCAGCAGCTGTGTGGGATTGTGCTGCAGCTGTGTGGGACAGTGCTGCAGCTGTGTGGGACAGTGCTGCAGCTGTGTGGGACAGTGCTGCAGCTGTGGGGGGCAGTGCTGCAGCTGTGTGGGATAGTGCTGCAGCTGTGGGGGACAGTGCTGCAGCTGTGTGGGACAGTGCTGCAGCTGTGTGGGACAGTGCTGCAGCTGTGGGGGACAGTGCTGCACAGCTCGGCGCCGGCGTGTCGGGAACTGCTGCAGCTGTGTGGGACAGCGCAGCAGCTGTGTGGGACAGTGCTGCAGCTGTGTGGGACAGTGCTGCAGCTGTGTGGGACAGTGCTGCAGCTGTGTGGGACAGTGCTGCAGCTGTGGGGGGCAGTGCTGCAGCTGTGTGGGGCAGTGCTGCAGCTGTGGGGGACAGTGCTGCAGCTGTGTGGGACAGTGCTGCAGCTGTGGGGGACAGTGCTGCACAGCTCGGCGCCGGCGCGGCGTGTCGGGAACTGCTGCAGCTGTATGGGACAAACATTAAAGTGAGTTACTTTCAAAGTTTGGGCACAAATCTCCGTAACTGCCATACTTCAATTCCGCCTTCTTCCCCTCTCAACAATAACTTGACTTTTAGAAACCTGTTGCAGTACGTAAATTTTGAGTTTTCTAGTTGTGAATGAATAGTCCTTATCAAGTTAACGATCACTCATCGGTTAGGACAACCATATGTGTGATAAGTAGAGATTGACTAGATGTGATTTTTCGAATTGCCATCTGTAATTTCAGTAATTCATGTGTTATAGTTTTATTTTAAAGTGTTTTGTTTTTAATTTTAGTAAAATCACGTCCTAGATATTATTTTCTAGCAATATTTAAAAAAAACTTAAAAAATCCAAACAGCTTCAACCGCTTGACAAAAAATCCTTGATTTATAGCTTATTTGAAAAAGCAATAATTTAAATGTGATGATAACAGTGTGCAGAATTTGGATATCGCTTAAGAATTCATTGTAAAAATCTAAAAAAAAATTATTTTTGATGCTTCTTATAAATATTACTGATTGTGATATCAAAATTCTGCTTACCAGAGTTGCTAAATTAAGTTTTTTCCTTCAAGTGAGCTATAAGTCAATGATAATGGTTGTTTTTTTAGGCTGCACCGAAGTCGAAAGTTAACATT
Organism: Flexamia atlantica; assembly: GCA_035578135.1. Taxonomy (NCBI): domain Eukaryota; kingdom Metazoa; phylum Arthropoda; class Insecta; order Hemiptera; family Cicadellidae; genus Flexamia; species Flexamia atlantica. The sequence goes on from JAQJVK010000010.1 coordinate 31,975,352, forward strand.
AGTTGTATGGGAGGAGCAGGCATTCGCGCGGGACCGGAGCCCCCTCTCATCCTCGTTCTTAGATTATGACTTTTCATCGTCTTAAATTATGACCTTTCCAAGAGTATCATACATGCATATAGTCTTCAGGGGCAGGGATAACCAGTGCCGTGATAACGTCACTAGCCCTTGGTCACATATCTTGTTTTATGGTTGCTTAAACTGAAAATAAATTACCTAGCTCCAAAATTAATTACTATATAATCAGCCTATTTTGTATCTGAATGTCAAAATGACTACAAAGTAGTGGAACGGAGTTTGTACTATAATAACCGTATTACTGTGATGGTCTAACAGTAATGATCGATAAGTTTATTATACAGTTGATTTTGGAAACTAAAAGACTTATTTTCCAGTTAGGTGTTTCCACAAAATCTTTAAACTATCCATCCATCCTCACTGTCTGGCCGAAGATTTCTTTTAAATTGGTTTATGATTTAGAGAATATAGATAATCTACATTGAGTAAAGTACCAGTACATGTTCTAGTATACTAACATGTATACCTTAGTCTATTTACATATACGTTACATGAGTCATTAAACTTAATATGCCTCTTTACTCTCCTCCTCCCGACTAACACGCTCTGACATTGATAAACCAGACCAATTTATGACTTTATAAACAAGATGTTGGTGAAATTCAGTGTTGGCATTTTTATCAAATGCTACATGCGCTGACACCGGAAAAAATATAGTCCCGCCTAGCATTCATCCCCCCTCCTTCCACCCATCCACAGAGTCGACATCAAAAATGGGAAAGACGATCCCTTTAGGAGTTATTGCCCCCCAACATTAATTCCTCGGCTCGTTCCTAATCGTCTTGTTATCTTTTAAACCGTAATCGATTTATCTTATACATTTTTTCTCTTGCAGGCATAATTTGCAGGCACAAAGCCCAGACTCTAGAGAATCCAATCAGAGTTTTAAGTGGATAAGGGAAATACCCTTAAACAGAAAATCCTGACCCGGCATAATATAAGACTAAATTAAATAAGATATAACAACAATATTTCATAAGATCACGAGTTCTGGCAAAAAACTTCCTCCTTTTTGTCGCACATTGCATGTCTGTACCTGCTTACATGCAATGTAATAAACAAAATTTTTCATCATACTGTCCGGAAAACAGCCTTTTTTAGTTCTCTAAATCAATCGCAAAATGATCGATATTGAATCACTTCGGATAGGAGTACCAAAAAAAATGGTAAATTTTTCCGTACTCTAATGTCAAAATTTTTTATGTTACGTATGAAAGGTTGAACGATTTCTTAACTTATGTTTGTAAACAACTAACAGATGTGTAAATGACGATGACTATTTTGGATAACCTCAAAATTATGTAGTCTAATTTTTTAACGATTAAATGGTTAATTATACAAAATGATGAAAATATTTGTTCATCACACGGAGCAAAAGTGTCTCCTTGGTGCTCGATCGCACTTCCAAGCTCGGCTGCGCCTCGCCTGTAAATTACGATCTCGTACCAAAAAGACTTTCGCTCCTAGTAATGAAAACTACTAAAGATTAAAAGAAAAAATGCTCAGTAAATACAATTGTATTATGCGTTTACCACATGAATTTCAAATATTCGTACAAATACGAAGATTGTAAACTTACCAAAAAATCACATCAATCCATAGCCTGAACAAAATCAATCACAGCAAATTACTTGGGGTAAAACTGATGATTCGTCATTGTACCCTGCATCATTTACCGTGCAGTTATCTGTATTTATATCCATGTAACAAATTAACTTAAATAAAAAGTGCCCCACACTAAAGCAAAACCTCAATGATTACTGTACAAATTCTTTTCAATAGAGTCGTTGTGTGTCTTGGTCAATCTATGCACGGTAGTGGGAAATCCCATGCATTATCAAAGTTGCAAAGATTCAGACGTCATTTTTTCGTAGATTGGTTATACAAGAAAGTCAATAAGACGTCACTCGTTCCCATAACATCATTCATCATTTAATTTCCTTAGTCTGGGAAAATAAAGATAATTGTCAGTCTGACTTGTAAATTTTAAATGCAATACACTTAAAATGGGACTAAACTGTGCCCCTGTAAAATCCATGATGAAAGCAATTCCAAACATACAGTAGTTTCATACCTCTTCATGGGTTTGAAATGGTTAGCTGTTAAATGGTTATTTTGAAACTGTCTTCTGAATGTTTCATTTGTTGTCATTGTGAAGTGCACCGTGACAATATCTATTTGTGCAACAAGAGGGCTAAGTGCATTCGACAGATACGGAATTGTTTCTTGAGTGCAACAAAGACATTTTACAAACGAGTTAGATATTATAACATTTTCCTACAGTATGCTAAAGTATTCGAAACATTCCTCCTTAATCCCCGATAGTGAGTGTCTAGGTCAGAAATAATCATGTTTAAACGTTCGACAAAAACGTTCTCTAAGTCATGTTTATATCCAGAGTTACCAATGAATTCAAGGAACAACCATTTTACCTGAATATCATACAGTTTTTTACTTTATGTGTTCTTAAGTTAAAAATACGGTACTGGAATAAGTCGACTGAGAGTGCACAAATCAATACCCCTGTTGCAGTAGACCTGCATACCCAGCGAATTTCAAATGCAAAAAAATATATTTCCATCCAACATACCGAGATATGACATGTTTTTGTAATCTTCATAAGAATACCATGGGGATTGAGTATGCTGGTTTGCTGTAACAGGTATGTTAAAACTGGGTGGTTTTAATTCAATATTTTGTAGATCTTAACTATAAGAAGCCATATACCAAGTTTTATCAAGATATGTGAAGAAATAATGAAGATAGAGTTTTTTTTATTTCCCATAAGGATAACATGGGGAAGAGTATGTAGGTTTGCTGCCATGGAAATGGAAATTTCGGAGATTGGAGACTAAAACACATTATATCTTATCTATATGAAGCCACAAGCCAAGTTTCATTAAGATGAGAAATAAGCGAGACATAGAATTTTATTTTTTCCCATAAGGTTAACATTGGGACGATGTACTGTGTTTACCACTTTCAATATCTCGGTAACCATGGATGGACATAGAGCAAAAATAATTCAAAATACTAAGGCCTGATTTCACCAAACTTTAAACCACCGTTAAGGCTCGGTTAGATTAATTTTATCAGCTGTTCAATACTATTTGCCTATCTTTAACAAACGGTTTATTAACCGACCCTTAACTGATGGTTGGTGAAATCAGGCCTAAATTGTTTGTTTTTTCGAGCTGATTCAATAGCGCTAACCAAAAGTTGGTTATTTTGATTTCTCTGTCAAAAAAACAAATAAACCATTTTTGGGGGGTTTATCTCCTTTTACCCCCCCCCCCCCACCCCTTCCGGTGGTCAAATGGGGCTGGTTTACGAACTCGTCCAATTGATTACCACTTTACATGTCTGCACCAAATTTGATAAAGATCGGACCATTTTTACGGCCGCTATCGCGCTAACAGACACACACATACACATCTAAAAATTCAATGAATGGTGTCTTCTGCTTCTGAGGGCCCCAAAACGAAAAGTTTTAATGGTCCTGGGCTTAGGTCCTACCATCAGACCTTCGGTAATTGCTTCTTCCCTATAGGGGAAATTAGCTTAAAATGAGTATGGAAAGCAAAATGAATAAGGGAATTTACTATTAAGCGTTCGGTCACGAAAACATTTCCGGCAGATGTACGAACTTTTTTAATACAAAAAAATGAGACCTAGATCATTAATAAGGAAACCACATTATAACGAAACCTAATTAATAGATCTCTTTAATTTTATAGCTGTCTTGAATGTGAAATATTGTAATCCAAGAATATCAGTACATTTTTATTATCAAGGAACTTTGACATCAACAAACCAAGAAAGGTTTGCAAAACCCCATTTGCATTATGGCTTTCAGTGCTTAAATGCAATGCAGTAAGTTTGGTGATAATTTATAGGTTATCTCCTTGTGTAATGTATGTATGCATTCGTATTTATTTAAATGCATTTGTTGTACATCGTTTGACGTGCATGAATGTGTGAATGTGAATTAAAAATGCTACTGTATTTTGATTTTTTGCTGTGTGATTTTCAGGTATCATTTTAAGAGTAACGTTATGAATCTAATCATGGTCTGGTAAAGCTATATTGTGAAAAGTAAATGGCGAAATAAAATCTTTCGATTATTTTAGATCTTTTGCACTAGAACCAGTAATGAACACGCTGAATCCCAATCAGGAGCACGATATTTTGCGGGCAGTAAAAACTGCACTCGCATATCGTCCAGTAAAACTCAGCTGGAAAGGGTAAATTACGCATGTTTTGGTTGAACTGTCAAAACTTCGTTTGTGATTTTCAGGGCCTTTTACGTGTGTAAGTGTGTTAACCGATAGTTCTGTATTCATTGAATTTATACCTTAACATTGGATTTTGATCATACAGTTGATTAAATACCCAAAACAAATATTAAATCATGATTTCACCTCAGTGCACTAACTAACCCGCTTAATTCGGTGATCCTCATTACTCTTTTGGAACACTGCATCTCAAATCTTCATTAAAACGCATCAGAATATTCTATGTTTCTGCAGGACTTGGGAAAGAAAGATGCAATATACTAAACTGAAATGGTCTCGATCTATTTATTTTTTACCATGCTAGGGCAGAACGGGAGTATGGGCGATGCAGCTTAATTTTACTTAATGTATACCAGTGACCTCACAGTACAAATAGACGGAGCACACGGGGCGCGACGTGAAGTCGGAAATTTTCTTCCAGTCTCATATACATGGAAAAAACAAAGTAAAAAATCACAAATATGAATCAAATTAAAGGTTTGAATCTCAGAACTACTACAGTACCAAATATAAATGGTTTACAGGCAGTAAACACATCGTAAACACTAATAACCTAGAAGCTTGTCCTGAAGTTTTTTGAGAGAAGCTACCACCACGGAATGCACCTGTAACGTTCATATGATAATATCATATGAACGTTACAGGCAGTTTACATATTATGTAAACTGCCGCTAAACCATTTATAATTGGCACCATAGTAATTATGATATTCAGACCTTTAATTTGATACCATATTTGCATTTTTTTAGTCGACTATATTTTTGTACAGAGCAGTTTAGAATTGACTTTATTTTTATGCAGGCGCCGGCGCGGCGCCGCACGGATAAACTCTCCCAGTTTGGTCGATAACTTAGTTATCACAAAAAAACTAAGTTATCGACCAAACTACGGTAGCTATTTTTTTTAATATGGTATAAAAAATTCAACTCTTTAGCAACAATTGCCACCGTTTTTTGTTTTGCCTGACCAACAAATAAAAAAATAAAAGTTGCGACTACTTTTTTAAGTCAAGTTTTAAAGTTAAATTTAATGTCTTTTTTAATTATTCAAAATAGGAAAAAATAATTTTTGAAATATGATTGATACTATTACCGTTTTAAACTAAAGGACTCTTCACATGGTAAATTTCAACCTTAATCCTCAATGATTCATTGTATAAACAACAAGTTACTTGAAACGTAAGCACTGCCAGATTACGCGGTTTTAAAACGCAGTTTTAAGTTTCTATACCTGGGCAAGATGGCGGTTCAGACTTCATTTGCTGTAATGTAAGAAAGATAGGTATCCTCCGTCTATTTGTACTGTGTGGTCGCTGATCTATACCAATTTACCCAGTTGTAATATCAACTACTGCAAAAATATTCTTACACATCTACAATCAGACTCTGGAAATTTGAATTCTTTGGTGATGCACTGACTAGTCCCATACCACGGTGCATGGAGAGGCGGCGGCGGCGCGTCTGACGGCTGCCCGCCAACTTCCGTGTCTACCCTCCAATTATAACTGCATTTGCAGCAAAACGCGGCGTAGAATTACCCGCTTCGTATTTCAACTTTTTCGACTCGTTTTAAATTGCCACCTCTTACTGTAATTTACAAATATGAATATTTATTTGTATATGTCGCGGTATTTTTATGTCTTCATAACAAAATTCATACCGGGTAGCTTGATATAATGGGGCTTTCATGCGAAGGTGAAAAATGAGTTACGATGTTTATGGTAATTCTAAGTTACTGAAAATGATACGTTTCACTTTCAACTGCAAATGTCGCTGTTCAGTGTTCAATGTCGCCTGCTAGGCTTGGATACATTTATTTAATAGCTCAGAAATATTAATATACACCCCCGTTGTAGCAGACCTGCATACTCAACCAATCCAACGTAGCGAAATTTGACATGTTTTCGTAAGCTCGATAAGAATAACATGGGGAATGATTATGCAGGTTTTCTGCAATAGGTATGTTAAAACTGGGTGGTTTTAATTCAATATTTAGTAGAAGGAAGGTATAGAATTTTTTTTATTTCCCATAAGGATAACATGGAGAATGAGTATGCAGGTTTGCTGCCACGAAAATGGAAATATCGGGGATTTGAGACTAAAATACATTAGATCTCATCTAGATGAAGCCAAAAACCAAGATTTACGAACATATGTTGAGAAATACGCAAGATGTAGGTTTTTACTTATTTACCGTAAGGTTAACATTGCTGGGACAAAGTACTGTGTTTACCATTAGCGATATCTCGGTAACCAATGGACATGGAGCAGTGATTCAAAATATTAAATTGTATGATTTTTTGAGCTGAATTCAATGGTACTAACAAACATTTGATCATTTTTTTCCATGTAAAAAACTCAAAACCCCCATTTTTGGTGGAGTATCCATTACCATCCCCCTTCCGGTAGTCCGATTGTATTGGTTTACGAAGTCATCCGAGTGATTACCACTTTACACGTCTCTACCAAATTTTATTAGGATCGGACCATATTTACGGCCCCTATCGTGTTAACAGACTTATATATATATATATATATATATATATATATATATATATAAATATGTCGTAGCCACTTGCTGTAATTGGGCACTTCATGAAGTGCCCAGCGCGGCTGGGCACATCGTGTTTCTCTATTACTGTATTTCAATCAAAATTACAGCATCTGCCCAACGAAAAAAAATAATTACAATCGAACCGCTAGAATTTTCCAGTAAACGCTTTCTTTGAATAACGTTTAACATGCAGACAAATTCTTCATGTAAATTTCCAAATATTTGACTTAATAATATAAACTTAGATTTTTAAGCTACTGATGTCAGTAGGAATATAATAAAAGATTCGAAGCATATTTTCGAAAAGCTGTTAGGTAGACAGGACGCTCCATATAGATTTTTAGCGAATTTCCCCTATAAGGAAGAAGCTGTTACCGTAGTACTCATGGTAAGACCTAAGCCCGAGACCATGATAACTTTTTGTTTTGGGGCCCCCAGAAGCAAAAAACACTATTCGTTCATTTTCATACATATATATATATCTATGTGTCTTTAAGCACGATAACTCGCGTAAAAATGGTCCGATTTTAATGAAATTTTGCACGGATGTGTAAAGTAGTAATTATTCGGACGAGTTCGTAAACCAGCCCAATCGGACTACCGGAAGGGGGGGTAAAGGGGGGTAAACACCACAAAAATGGGTTTTTTGAGCTTTTTACATAGAAAAATAAAAATATTCTAATTTTCGTTTGCACCGTTGAATTCAGCTCAAAAAACAAACAATTTAGTATTTTGAATCACTGCTCTATGTCCATTGGTTACCGAGATATTGAAAGTGGTAAACACAGTACGTTGTCCCAATGTTAACCTTATGGGGAATAAGTAAAATTCTATATCTCGCTTATTTCTCAACATATCTTGATAAAACTTGGTAAATGGCTTCATCTAGTTCAGATCTACTAAATATAAAATTAAAACCACCCAGTTTTAATATACCCGTAGCAGCAAACCTGCATACTCATTCCCCATGTTATTCTTATGGAGCTTTCACAAACATGTAAAATCTCGCTATGTTGGATTGAAATATGTTGTTTTGCATTTGAAATTCGCTGAGTATGCAGGTCTGCTGCAACGGGGGTATTTAAATATTCTAAAAACAAATAAGAACAATTACAGTGAAAAGGCTTGATGTAATGATGTTATGTTCATTCATTCAAACTGAGACAAAAGAGAAACTTAAACCTAAATTGTTGTTAATGCTAATAAAATTATAAATAAAACAAATAAAATAATAAAATAATGAAATTAATGTTTTTAATTTTGATATAAAAAATAAGGTGTTACTTTTATTTTTTTTAAAGACTCTTACAGCACTTTCTATATATAAATTTGTTTTACCTTGAAATATTTTAACTTATTATAAGTTTAATTAATTAACGGCGACTAAGTAAGAAGTTAATCGAACAAAACAAAAAATTGGTTGATGTTAATGTTTATGTGTTATGTTAAATATTAATGTGTCAGGTGAAATGTTTCATGTATTTTATTTTATTAAAGCTGAGTTATTTTTATTATTGACTGAGCTGTCTGGTTTATGTTTTCTGAGTTATTTTGGGTTACACATCACTAATAATATTATTATTCAAACAATAAACAATTTTAAAACCGTTTGTTGTTTAAATAATAACAGTATTACTAATTGTGCGTAGCCAAAATAACTCAGAAAACAGAAGAAACCGTGATAAAGATACATACAGGAAAGAATTTGTTGGTTTAATGTCCGACAATCTTATTAGAATGTTTTAGAAAATTCTTAAAAAATGTTCCTATTTTATATTATTCAAAATATTACATCGGATACTACCAGCAACAACGTAAATAGCAGTTTTACATGTTTACATCAATTGTCCACTATCGGAGCTGGACACATAGTGTAAAAAAAATAATTGCAGCATGTGCCCAGCGAGCGTTGGGCACTTCTTGAAGTGCCTAGTTTTGTTGGTCACATACTGTAATTTTTAATGAAACCGTTCAATTACACTTTGTGCCCAGGCGTGCTGGGTACTTCATGAAGTGTCCGGTTAGAGCTGGAAACTTCATGAAGTGCCCAATTACAGCATGTGGCTACGACATATGCACTAACGAATGGTATTGTTTGCTTCTGGGGGCCCTAAAATGAAAAGTCAATATGGTCTCTGGCTTAGACCTTACCATGAGACCTACGGTAATAGCGTATTCCTTCAAGGAAATTCGTTAAAAAGCAATAAAAGTACGAAATTGCTATAGATAATTTAGTTTTCGGTCGAATAACCAGGAACCAAAGAAAGTATTTTCGCACCTAAGACCGAAAATGTGGTTTTGCGAGATTGAGATCGTGTTTAAAATTCGAATCGAAGTCAAAAACTTTACTCGACCAAAATCTGCAAAACCCTTTCAGCCGTGGTGCGAGCGCTATTTTTAAGTTTAGTTCATCAGTGTACAAGGCAAAAAGTCGATTATACAACTTCAAGGTTATGGTTACTTGCAACAGAGGCTAAATAATGTTTGCTAAGCAACGACTGAGAAAAAACCAGGTTTGGCACTAGTCTGGCATTCATACCTATTAAGTCGTTCCGTCGTATTTTGGAGACAAATTATTTCACTTAAAGTATAGAACAGCTAAACAACTCAGCCTCAACTCAACCTTCAACTTCTAGTTTAGTTAGTTAGCCTCTTTATGTATGCTATGTGAAATATCGCTTTAAAACGATTTCCAACAACATTATTGCATTCAGGAAGATCGGTTTAGTGCGTGTAAACGTTCTTTTTATAATATAAGTCTACAAAAAAGCTGGCCATAAATGCGTCTTATATGCAATCGTGAATGTATTATACATAATGTATGGTCTTACCTTATTTGAATATAAGCCACATATGTTGCCACTTGTATGTAACAGCAGTAATTCAGAAAATGCATACTGTCCATATATGTTGCCAACGAAGTACATGAAGGTAAAAAAAATTCAATTCAACAAATGTTTGATGAAATTACACTAAGGCTAAGTATTTTGCAACCAAAAAGGACAAAAACTGAAAATTTGGGGTAACCTTTCGAAAGTGTAACCACAAATGAATTAAATTATTGTTAAAATAATACATTTTAATAACTAAAAATTATGGTATTACAATTTATTATCTATAATTATAATTCATATTTATTTTCGAGGCCTAAGTTGTTTTAATCATCATTGAAAATGCATCGAGTTTTCGAATAAATCTTTTCCATTTAATATATCATTATTAAACATAGATAACAAGCAATACTAAATATAAGTTCATTTTTCAGTTAATGTATTTTCTTGATCCACATTTTCGCATGGTAGCCACAATTGATTCCGACTATATGTGTCCACACATGTGACGTCCATACAAAATCGAAAAAAAGGAAAAAATTAATTTTTCCGAACTCTATGGAAGCCACGCTTGTGGACACATACATTTTTACTCACTTTATCACAAGTATAAAAGTAATCACTATATTTTATACATCAAACTGTAACCGAGAAGTTGCACAATAAAAACGTATGATTCTTTCCCTCATATTTAATAAGCAGATATCAGTAGATAAACGACAATCAACGACTTTAGACACAGCTGATGTTCACTGCCACCTGACTAAAAAATGGAGAATAATGACCTGCGATCTTGTGGTGACTGCTAGAACTAGTGTACCCGGCCTCAGGTGAGGCCTCCGCCTCATTGCAGATTATACCCCAAGTTTATGCAACTTTAAATATTTATATGGCTTTGAATAGTGGTCCACAAATGATGCCGTTACGCTTGAAGAGTCGGTGGTACAGTTGGTAACGGACTGAGTCCCGGAACTATGGCAGAGGGGCAGAGTATGTCGTAGGTTCGGGACACGACGGTCTCGCATACTTTTAGCAGTACTGTACGTTCACCCTTGTAATGTTCCGGCTCACTCCTTTCTGTGAATGATAACTTCGACGCACATGCCTGAGCCCCATGTGGGGGGGGGAGGGAAAATTTAAGGTAATTACACCCCCGTTGCAGCAGACCTGCATGCTCAGCGAATTTAAATGCTTAAATAAATCATTTAGACGTCAGACGAAGCCTCAAATAAAGTAAAATCAACTTAAATCCTTAAATGAGCACACCATAAGAATAACATGGGAAGAGAGGATGCAGAATTGCTGCCATGGAAATTTTAAATTGGGAGTTTTTTGTTCCCCCCACCTCGCAGATACCAACACTAGCCATTAGAGCGGTAAGTACAATTTGTATTGGGAACTAAGAAGTAACAAGAATACAATCCCTGGATAAAAGGTCGCAGGAGGTGTTGTCCTTTTATATGGACCAATAAACCTCCCGTTTCAATAAAATGTCAATACTTCTTCGTATTAAAGAAGTATTGGAGACTAGAGCTTTAAAAATACTGAAATGAGTAATTTACTATCGCAGTTACACGAAGACGGAGGAAAATATGACAAACGTTTACATCATATATACACATATAGAAATAGTCAAAATTTAAATAATGCATAAATAGTGCTTATAAAATGTAGACAGTTTTGATGATATCAAAATGCCACCGATCAGCTGATAGCGCCTGCAAATCCGTTATCCTGCAACATATTTGCTTGCGTCGGTGGAAATGTGGAGGCGTTCAGTTATTGAATTATTGTTTTCAATTTCTAATGGTATTTCAATTTCTAATTGTCTCCCTACCTCCTTCAGAGAGACAAATCAATCACTTTACTCCCTCCGACATACAAAGTATTACTTTACCTTATATACAAGGAGTAAAAAGGGGCTAAACATAGTAGGTGGGGGAAAACTTTTATTTTAATCGATAAAAAATTGTTATAAGTTTAAGAAATCCAAAAGAAAGAAGTAACAAGGAAATACCTCCCATATACACTTATGTATTCCGTCTTAAATGATTACTTTTTTATTTTTACTTTTTTACAATGACTGAATTTTTTTATCCGTTATTTTTTTTTGTTTATCAACAAATAAAAATATAAGATTAATTTGCTCGATTTATTTACTGAATGTTTCCTATTTAAAGATATTGACTATAATCACGTTATGTAACTCAATAAGTACGTAAACCTTAACCTAAATGAAAAATCATAATCTAGGAATTAGAAATCGTAAATGCATAAAATCTGGATTCAAGCAGAATTACTGTAATACCAACAATACAGTAATACACAAAAGCAGATGAATGCTACGTAATACCCGGCAGGTGCTATAGCAACCGACACAATCATAGGTAACGGTTATCGACGTGGGACCTCTGGCCAATCACATGCCACGATTGATCTGGGCGTGTTCTCATTGGCTATTCATGCCAGTTGTAATTGTTGCACCTCGCTTTCGATGCAGTTCACTCCAAGTTCTCATCAAACAAAACCAAAGTCCAATTTTAATTTCAATTTATAATCCAGTTATGATTTAAATTATAAATTCTCAATATTTTTTTTCATTGTTTAGGCGGATTCACTTCAATCATCAATAAATTCTCAGATTGAGATACTTATATGCCATACTATTTCAGCAAATAAAATTTAGAATATCACAATTGTCCCCAAATTTAATTGTATTCCAAATTTAAATATAATTCCGGCAAAATTGTGCTGGGTTTTCTCTTTTCTAAATAGGCAGGCGCATATTTCTTTTTTAATTTTTCTGGTTTTATTAGTATGGTTTATTTTTTTGTATCAGTACATAAATTTATGTAACAAGCAGGACCGGCTCATAGTGCTGTGATTAAATTGAGTCTCATTCGCAGGCAATAACCCGTTCGGGAACAATTATAAACTACTCCGTTTTAATTTTTATGTATAATGATTTTTTTTCAATAAACCTTCCATACGTTAATCAATTCCTTGATTCATTTATTCACTAAACCCTTTGTAGTTGGTATGAAGGCATAAAGGACCCTAGTTAGACGACCGACTCGGAGTTGTATGAGGTTCTTAAGTCTAGCCAGACTATGTATTGTATTGTTAGTCAATTTGAATCCTGGTAAGGTAGGACTATAAGGTTATATTTAAATTAAAGAGGAAATATGAACTAATTAAAAACTACTTCTTAGCTTTGGTTGAAATTTATTTCATTCTTCAGAAATATATCAATTATTAATTTACGCATAAAATTTCGTTAAAATACTCGTGTATATTGTTAATACGATTGTTAACTCTTGTATAAAAGTTTTTTTGGTTTTTGAGAATTGAGAATCTGGTTTATATTCACAATGTACTAAAGGCTATTGTGAATTTGCAGCTGAAACATTTATTTCTAAAGATCTTCCTTGAGTTCTGATTCATATTTAATAGACCACCTCATAAAACTGTGAACAGTATTGTCCTTTTCTTGGCATATCTTAAAAACTGACTGGAATCCTTTGCTAAACCTAATACAAGAATCATTTTAATGGGAGATTTTAATATTGATATGTCCATCGTGATAGCTCTTCTAATACTTACTTACTTGAATACTTGAGTGTTCCGTCCGTAGTCCTGAAGGAGGAGTTGGACAGATCAAAGGGTTAGTCCAATATGGATTAAAAGAATAACTTTCCCTATGAATTCTAAAAAAAAAAAAACTAAAAAAAGCTAGACCTAAGGAATTTTGTTGAAATTCAGAAAGGAGTCCATATCATAGAAACCATTCTGAATTAAAAAATATTTAACTTGGATTTTAAATTTTGATATTTTCTGAATTGATTGAAGATTCTGTGGTAATGCCTGAAATAATTTGAGACCCGAATAATGTGGCTTTTGTTCAAAAAGTTTGAGTCGATGCTGTTGTGCATGTGTACCTTTTTTTCTTGTGTTATAAATATGATTGTTAAAAACTGGTTTTATGTTCTGTGATTTGATATACACAACAGATTCAAAAATGAAGAGACAGGGAACTGTCAAGAGGCCAAGCTGAATAAATGCATCCCTGCAACTAGCATGAGGTGGCATTCCTAGGATAGCTCTGATGGCTTTTTTTTGCCATATGAAAATTCTTTCCAAATTGCCCCTGACTGAACCCCACAATATAATTGAGTATGAAATGAATTGTTCAAAAAGACTGTGATAAACAAGCTTGGATAGAGGGATGCTGCCGTAGGTCCTCATCCGACGAAGGATGAAGAGCCCACGAGCAAGCGACCCCTCCAATCTTTGCACCTGCTCACCCCAGCCGAGCCTATCATCCAGTCTAACCCCTAAGAAATCAGTTGTTTTCGATTTTTCAATTTGGTCCTCTTCAATGAATAGGTTCGGAGTCCTATTGCTTTTTGAATTTTGTTTTTGAGCTGTTTGAAAACAAAGATACTTGGTTTTTTGAGAATTTAAACTAAGTTTGCTTTCTTTAAAAAAATTTGCGAGATCTTTGATTTTTTCATTTGCTTCGCTTTCCAGAGTCCCCACATCCAACCCCCTCATGACCAATGTGGTATCATCGGCAAAGAGGTAGATATCAGGCTCTGGAAGCGAGTCGGTTATGTCATTAATGTAAACCAAAAAAAGAAGAGGTCCCAATACGGATCCTTGCGGGACTCCGCTTGTGATTTTTGCTGGGGTCGACATGACGTTTTTAATTTGGAATTTTGTGTTTCCTTTAATTTCTGTAATTTGAAAGCGGTTTGTCATGTACGACTCAATCCATCTTAGAACAAGACCAGAGATTCCGGTTGAAGCTAATTTTTCCAAGAGAATGTTGTGATCGACGCAGTCGAAGGCCTTAGACAAGTCAGCAAAGCAACCCACCACCGTCTCTCCAGCCTCCACTGCGTCAATACAATCATTAGTGAAATCAATTAAAGCCAATTTTGTTGATTTGTTCTTTCTGAATCCATATTGTCGATTACAGAAAAAATTGTTGGTTTCTAAAAATTGTGTAAGTTGCTCCGAAACAACTTTTTCTATTAATTTTGAAACTGATGGAAGAAGAGAGACTGGACGATAGTTACCCGGGTCATGTCGGTCTGATTTTTTAAAAAGAGGTTTTACTTTGGCTATTTTGCAATTTTGAGGGAAAAAACCGGTTCTTAAAGAAAAATTTATGATGTGAGTTATAGGCAATACCACTTCATCTTGGAAAAATTTCAGGATGTACATACTAATGTCATCAATGCCACTTGATCTTTTGGGCTCCATCTTTGAAATTATATCAATAAGTTTTTTTGATGTTATTTTTGTAAACTCACTGAAAAAACATTCCTCTGAATTCTTTTCTGGAAAACCTGATATTTGGTTGTCATTCTTACTATCATTTACTATTTTAGAAACATTTACAAAATACTGGTTAAATACCTCAGATACTTGGCATGGATCACTAATAAGTTTGTCATTTACGCTTAGTGTAATAGGCTGGTCATCTTTTTTCTTTTGTGATCTTAAGCTGTTTATAACATTCCAAGAAGCTTTAGATTTATTTTTTGCCCCTGTAATGCTCTCGTGCGCCCAATTTAATTTAGCTCTTTGAATTTTATTTCTATATTCATTTCTTAGTTTTTCATACTTGAGCTTATCGTGAGCAAATTTAGTGAAAGTCCAGGTAGAATATTGTTCAAACATCGCATTTTTTGCTTCCTGAATCTCATCAGTCATCCACTTGTGTTTTTTTGTTTTGCCTATTTTTATTTTGTTTTGAACTACTGGGCAACTAATGTTGAAATAATAGGAAAAGGTGTCAATGAAATTGTCATACATTGTGTCAACATGATCTGCCGTGTATACAGAGGCCCAGTCTTCTGATTTTAATCTATGTTTCAATTCCTTCAGGTTTTCAGGGGTAATTTTCCTATTTTCTATGTTTTTTGTGTTACTGAAAGTTGAATTTGATTTTTTTATGTCTAGGTCTATTGTTATGTATATTGCCTTATGGTCTGATATGTGTGGTTCTATTGTTGCTGCATTTTTTGGATGAAAATTTGTTAAAAAATTGTCTATGCAAGTTCGAGAAGTTTCTTTTATTCTGGTAGGCTCTGTTATGTTAGGTCTTAAGTTAAAAATTTCAATCTCATTAATGAATTTATTGTAAATGTTGTCCTTCTTGAGTAAATCTATGTTAAAATCAGCACCTATAATTAGATGTTTATTTTCACCATCCAATTTTAGAAGATACTCATTTAGTTTGAAAAGGAAATCATCTAGATTATTTCGATATGGCGCTCTGTAAATCGAAGAGATGGTATATTTCTGTTTATTTATATTAAAATTGATTTCTGCACATTCAAAAACAGTTTCCTCAATGAGATCCCTACCCACAATAGTAGGCTTTATATTTTCTATGATGTCACAGTTTATCCTCTTAAAAATGGCAACACCACCCAAGCCTTTGTTGGATCTTCCATAGCCTACCAGAAATTCATAATTTAGGATGTTTAATGACTCTAAACTGGATTGATCGAGACCATGTTCATTAATCAAAAATATATCTGGTTTTTCAGTGAGCAAAAATTGTTCAATCATTTCTATTTTATTTATTATGCTTCTAACATTAAGATGTGTAATTTTAATGAAATTGCTTTGTTTTTCCTTAGGTCTATTTAAATCTATGTTTGCTTCTATGTTTTGTCTTTGTCTGAGGGGTTCTTTGCGTTTTTTACTGGCTTCTGAGAGCCTTTAGATGTTAAATATACTGTAATTAGGCTACACAGAATATCTTTTCCTTTTTCATTTAGGTGCAGCCCTTGCTTAGTGTAGCAGCTTCTATCCAGTAAACTGTTCAAACCTATGAATGAAAACTTATTTTTAACACAAAAATCATGCACAATCTTATTTTGTTTTCTTATACTTGGGTTCTGTGACTGCAAGTCCATCCGGTATGGTGTCTCAACAAATAAGAGGTTACTGTGGTCAAGCTTACAGTGTTCGAGATCTTTAAGACACTGCTCCACTGATGCCATGGATTCGTCCGAAATATTATTGGTTCCGCCCACTATTACGCAAACATCCTCTTTTCTCAATGGCTTGCCTGCCAGCTCATCTCTTACATCCTTCAAGACCGTGGCCATGGGAGCTCCTGGCAGCACTGTGGCTTGCACCACATAGCTACCACCGCTATCCATGTCGCTCAGCCTATGCTCACACCTCCTGGCATGACTGTCACCAAAAAGTAACAGCTTTGGTTTGGCCGGTTTTTCCCTAAAAACTTTTCCCAAAGGTTTAGGCCTAGGCCCGAGACCTTTACCTTCAAGTCTATTTCCAACAGATTTATTTCCTATTGGCCTACTATGCACAGCTTCCGGGGCCTCATCTGCCTCCGCCAGTATATCAAAAGAGTTTGAGATAGGCAGAGGCAGGCAATGCTCCGGAGCTTTTACTTTGCATCCCCTAACCTCAAAATTCTTTGAGGTTATGGGAGCCGTATCTACTTTTTTCCCCCGAACAACCACCTCACTCCAGCTCAGATTTTTAGAACTCTCTCCTGGCCTCCCAACTTTCTCCCTGAGATGAATTAGCTCAGCTTCCTTTTCATTTAATTTCTCCTGTAATTCTTTTTTCTCGGCCAGCAAGGACTCTCCTAGCTTGAGGGCTCTATCAAGTTCATCCTTAATGACATTGTATGGAACTCTACTATTTACAGATTTGAAAACTTTAATACAATTTGGACAAACATTATGATCTTTTTTAGAAATTATCCTAAAGATTGATTTTTTGATTCCGCTACACTCAGGTTCGGAATGCACCCATTTTTCACAAATATCGCAAGCAATTGAACATGATGTCTTATCAATTATGTCTTTGCTGCAAGAAGTGCAAATGTCATGATCATTCTGTGTGGTGATTGGCATGTTTCAAGGATTTGTGTTTGTTTAAAAAGGAAAAAAAAACTTTGTCAACGTGGTTTCTAAGATATGGCTACCGAGCAACACTTTATGGCTAAGGATAATAAAATTGTTAAACTAACTTACCTTGAGATAATTTGCCAATTGATGTCTAATAAGTTATTCTTTAAATAGTTTTTGAAGGAAAAATTGGTATGTTAGTAATAATTGATTGGTTGTTAGTTGGAAAAGTAATCAGGAGGATGCCTGTTACGACGACGTAGACCTGTTGCAGACGGTCGGCGATATCTTCCATCCAAGTGCGAGAGCCGGGATCTTCGTTTGTCGTTTTATAATCGGCCCCGATTTATGACTATTTGCTCTGATCACTTAACACCATTTAACAAAAAGTGTTCACTAGAGTTTGTCGAGAAAATTTGATGAAAAACTATTTAAAACTTGAATTTAAAACGGACCGGCATTGACAGCCATTTGACATTGCTCGGCAGCGCGTCAGGCAGGCTTCTGGTTACTGATTACATAAAATCAAATCTTGACTTTTGTAATATTTGTCCGTCTGTTTTGAACACTGATGTAGTAGTTTCCGGAATTACAGATCATCATGTCTAGGTTTCTGATGAAAACTAATAAATTCCTCGTTGAGAGAAGGGCAATAGAAGGGGTACAAACAGATAGGAAATATGTTTCTGGAATATTTTTCGACCTAAACAAGGCGTTTGATATGGTTTATTATTTCTCACTTTTTATAGACTGAAGTGTATTGGCGTTCGAGGAAATGCTCTTGACTGAATTTCCGGATTTCCTCTTTTCTTGAAAATAGAACACAATCTGTTGAGATTTCCTACCTCAATGATAATGGTCAGATTACGTATGAGTGGCTCCTGCAATGGCTTAGTGATAGCAATCTTTCCGTTGATTCTGATAAAACTAGAATCATCGACTTAAAGCTGAGAAATTCTAATGACTCTCGTAATATTTTCATACATGAAGAAGAGATTGAATATTGCCAACTGGCCAACTTTCTAGGCTTAGTCGTTGACTCTCGCTCGATGTTTCCGATCACATTGCCAAAGTTTCAAGTAGGGGAATTTTCATCCTTCAAAGAGTGTAACTATTTTCTGATAATAATGTACTTCATGCAGCTTACAGTATATACCCGAATTTGTGTTATGGGATTATCTATTTGGGGTGTTCAATAGTGTCAAAAAACCCCCCAGCTTTTCCGTCTGCGAAAAACACGATCAGATTGATGTTTGCTTTACAAGAACAGATTCTCGTTGGGATATTTTCCATTCACAATCTTTTAACATTGCTTGAACATGTTTCTCTACCTCCCTTTTTGATGAAAAATAAATATTTTTCCAAATTTATGACACCACTCGTTACAACCTCAGAAACGACTCTCACTTTGTCATACTTAAATACATAATACGACTTTCTTTGAAATACAAACCTTAAAACCTTAAATACATAATACGACTTTCTGTGAAATACAAACCTTTTTCTGTCATCACGCTTTTCATTTCCTTACCCTCACATTCAAAGTCAGGGTTAGAGGTGGGCTCGTTCAGGAGAGAGTTGAAAGCTTTTGTTAATTTCTAAGGAATATTACAGCGTCAATGGGTATTTGTGTGAAAAAAGTGCTTGATAGCAAGACATTTTATTTTTAATTAAATAATTCATGAATTGTAGACTAATATCGATTTGTTCATACTATGTGCATAGTTGTTTATGACAGTAAAGCATTCTTGAACCTTAATTCATTTCAGTTTTAATGTGTTATTAAGTTTTTAGTTAGTTTTTAATTATAGGAAACCCAACAGAAAAGTTAATGAGTAGGCCTATGTTTATTAAAACAGTATTTTGTATTTGGCTATGGTTGGTAAACTGTGAAGCTGGTTACACTCTTACATCAACGAACTACAGTTAAAAAAGTAGGTAAACTGAAGCCAGTAATACAGGGTGTTTTTTTTTAAACGCAACCCATATTTAAGATTGAATAATGCACATATGAATGTGTAATGAGGATTGTTTTATTGCTCTTTATATTTTATACAACCTATTATTTAAGTTTGATCACATTTAAGTTACATTATGTGCTCAAACAGTCCGTCATTGGCATTTGTATAAAGTTATGCTCTCTCCATCAAATTCCCGAACATGTGTTGCAAGGTACCTCTTTAAATTTCTTGCATTAAATTTGTTACGTTTGTTTTGAGGTGCTGAATATATCGTGAATTGTTTTCGTAGAATAATACTACTTAACATGTCTGTGGCAAATTTCATTCAGATCGGACCATTTTAACGAATTATCGTGCTTAAATACACACATTACAAACGCAACCCAAAACTTGACTTTATCGGTGAAGGATTATTTCCCCCCAATATCCCTAATTTGACGCCACTATATTTTGATTTTCTTTGGGGATACATACAAAGTAAGGTCTATAAAAACAAGTCACAGCATATTCAGTACCCCCAAAAGAAACAAAACAAATGTAATGCAAAGAGGTACCTAGCAACTCGGTTCGGGAATTTGATAGAGAGAGCATAACTTCATACAAATGCCACTGGCGGATTTTTTGAGCACATAAAGTGAACTAAATGTGATCAAATTAAAATAATAGAGTGTATAAAACGTAAAGAACCATAAAACAATACTTATTTCATATTTATATGTGAATTATTCAATCTTAAAAATGGGTTGCGTTAAAAAAAAAAACACCCTGTATATTACACAACCAGGGATTGTGTACAAATTAATGAAAGAACCGATTCCGAGTTTTGACAGAAAGCTTGTCATTAAAAATATAAGACACAGTTCAATTCCTCCATGAATTTAAGTCAAAGTATTTACAAAAAACGAGTCTTATATTAGACAAAATTTCAAAGTTTCTCTAAATGAGTTCTCAAAAAGGGAGTAATTGAAGAAACAGACCGTTTGATAAGTATAAAAATTGCAGGAATTCAAAATTCTATAAAACAACTTCTTACTCGTAATGACAGTAAACACCATTTCGCATTTTCTAGCAATTCAAATTTCATCGGTCTGCAGCACCTTGGTCTGAAGAACATCTGTCTGTAGCACCTCGGTTTACAGCACCTCGGTCTGTAGAAAATTTGTCAGTAGCACCTCGGTTTGTAGCACATCTGTCTGTAGCACCTCGGTTTACAGCACCTCGGTCTGTAGAAAATTTGTCAGTAGCACCTCGGTTTGTAGCACATCGGTCTGTAGCACCTCGGTCTGCAGCATATTGGTCTGTAGAACCTTATCTTAGATCATTTTCTAACTGAACCTGTAACCTCAATAAACCAGCTCCAGACCGAGATTCAATCAAAATACTCTTTAGTACTGTATTTATAACTTTAATAATGAAGTGTCGTTCTATAACACAATTCATCACTATTCAAACAACGTCACGAAAATGCGTCACTATACTAGGCGTCACGAAAATGCGATGTTCAAAATTTCAAAACAGCTGGCTTTTTCCTGTATAAAAACTGAAAAAAGCTGTGACCAACTACTTGTATTGAGAATCGAAATTTTGTAACGACGAGTATAACACTTTAACTTCCATTCTTTATCATGAGATAATTTGGACATTATTGCAAAAAATATAATGCCTATTCCTTTTCCAAATTTTCTTTCACTGCTGCCTTTAGTAAATCAGTATAAATAATTAAAAAAGAAATGAAGGAATTACTCAAGGTTTCGTGGAAATGGTGTTTGAAGAATCAATAAAGTAAAATAGACAGTTTTAAAACCCACAGTTTACATTTTTTGCCTTAAACGACAAAATTTGAAAAAGCGTATAATCTTGTATAGTTCTAAGATCTGAAACTTCGTTGTTATACAGTGCTTACTGCTTCAAGTTTGCTAATTAGGAATGTAAATAGATACACTATTCTTACATAGTTTTTATTGAATTTTTGTTATCGCTCCCTACACACTTTCATTAGGAAATTTTACATTACTATATACTATATATTCTTATAACATTACTATATATTCTTTGTTTGTTAAAAACAGGCGGTAGAAAAAGCCTTGCTTCCACCTCTCCCTCTATAACACTCTCAGGTAATCAGCTAACGCATGCAAATTCTGTTTAACTATTATCTGTTGTTTCCATTATAATTTTTTTTGTTGATTATAATTTTCATTCCGTTTTCATGCAAACTGTTGATTGATAATAAAAATCACGACTACGACGAGTTATCTAGGGAAGTGAGAGTTGAGGTTGTTATTATTCGACCGCCTATTTTTATTCAACAGAGATGTACACGTATTTTTATAAACGAACTAAATCATAATTTCACAGAGAACCCAAATAGAGAGAAGGCCATTATATTTTTTGTTGTTATTGACATGTACTTTAAGGATTTGCTTGTTTGTCAATTGAAAATGACAGCATTACCCAGAAAAACGAAAAATGGCCGACGTTAATAGTTGGGAAAAAATTAACATAATTAATAAAAGATAATTTTTTAAATAAGGGTACTTCACTGCAATTTTTACAGGCATTTTCGAGATATTGACTCAGGACCAACGCCTGTCATTGTTGGGTGGTTAATTTTTATTTTGACAGGGTACTAATTTTTGGCCACCATCTTGGATGCGCCATATTGGAGCCAAGGTATCGCCGAGTATTTTAACACTAAAACGAACTAGATATGTTAACTATGACCGGAGATATAAATATTTGACTGAAAAAAATTTTCTGAGAATTAATTTTTAATTTATATCAAGCTCTATAGTTTGTCTCTCACTTGTCCGATTTTGTTGATTAATATCGCAAATGAAAGCCGGTATCGGTACATCAATGAGAATTTTGAGACTAAAACAAATAAAATATATTGATTATAATGGGAGATGTAAAAAAACAATTCCAAAAACATATTGAGGATATCAAACGTCCTTAAGAAATGTATAAGGGATGAGTTTTCATTTTAGATTATCATCTTAACGAATGACGATTTTCAAGAACGGATTTCAGCATTGTAATCAGTGTAAAAATCTAGTTTTTGATGATATGAAATTATCTTTAAATCTGAAAAAATAAAGTTTATATCCAACGTGGCGGCCAAAAACTGGTATCCTGTCAAAATAAAGAATTAACCACCCAACAGTGATGGGCGTTGGTCCTGAGTCAATATCTAAAAAATGCATGTAAAAATTCTGTGAAGTACTTTTGTTCAAAAACTATCCAAATTAATCTTTTCCAACTATTATCGATGATTTTTTTGTTTCTCTGGGCCACGCTAATTTTTAAGTGGCAAAGAAGCAAAACCTTAAAGTACATGTCAATACCAACGAAAAAATATGAGTAAAAAATTTCCTCAGGGGGGAGGGTTTCATGATGCCCAGGGTCTAAAAGAGTATATAAACAGCACAGCCACAACACTAATTGGAAACTTTTAGGAACATATCAGTTACAAAAATCTCTTTGTAAAGCCATGTCTCCCTAATGACAGGCTTATCGGAGGTTTGATGTTAAAGTGTGTGGTTGTGAAATGCGTAATTGTTTTCACGTGATTTCTGAACATAACACTAGACATTACTGACATCATTGTCACATTGTTAGATGTTAGATTATCAGCCCATTCGGTACTGATTGTCATATGATTGTATCTATCTGTTCTGATGTAGTTTTCAATGCTCGCTGTCAGTGTTTGAATGTAAAACAGATGCTCTGCACTAAAACGTGAAAAATAATTACAATTCTTTCTAAGAAAATCATAAAGGAAAGCATATTGAACTATCTCAATGATAACAATCGTTATCACAATTATATAATCTAACTCAAACCCATACCGGTTTATTTTTACAAAACAAAACATTGCGAAAAAATCAACATATATGCATAGTATAAAAAACAGTCGTCCTTAGATATAAACGGTGTGCTTCATATGATACACTCAAAAACAAATAATTGTCATTTTCGGTGTAGGCATAGCATTGTTCCTACAACGATAAAACTCCTCAGGAAATAGAGTGTCCTCTATTAATTTCAAACCTAACAAAAAAGGTTTTTTTTCAATTTTAAGGCGTATTAAAAGATAGTTAGAAAGCTTAAATCGAAGAATAGGTCTGGTCTTGAAAAAATACTGTTTAAAAAACAATAAAATGTTAAGCTTTGTGATGACGAAGATAAGATATTGAATAACTAAATCTATAAACATAGTGGTGATTCTCAATATATCTCCAATAATTTTCGTTTATCTTTGCTTATAGTTTGGTAAAAAGTTAAAAATCAAACGTTTATTTGCGATGTGATGGTAAATAATTCTATGATAACAAAATTTCAATCACTTCTATCATATTCTACCTCTTTAATTATTATTAATCAGAGAGCAGATAACGTAACTTGAAGTTTCTTGTCTGGTGTTTTAGCCCTTCAATATATGCTACGAATCAGTGTTATTTTTCGGGACATTTAATTAAAATTAACGAAATTGTGGATAACTCTTTCCACCTTTTAACGTATACTTTATAACTATATTAGCTTGAAGATTTCTGGAAACCTTGTCTAAAACGTGTTGTTAGCATAGGTATGAGCTCGGCTATTTATCCTGTGTGTGATTTACATTTCTATATATGCCTGTGTTGTGTTCAACCTAAAACTATGAATTTTGACGTCAGGTTCATTGGAAATTCATACGAAATTTGGCAACATGTTATACTTTATGAAATTTTCGTTTATCCCGTTTTCATACTAGTTGTTTTCATATTAGTTATAGCATACCATACTCGCCTTTGGCTCATTGGCCCCAAGGCCAAAACCTCAAAGTAAATTTAAAATGCATTGAACATCCAAATTTAAAGGACTTTTTGAGGGCTTAAAATTGACAAAGGTTGCTGGTTCAAGTCCGGCTCGAAGGACCAAAATTAAAATATAAATTATATATTAAATTAAAAGAGTTAAAAAATTAGTCGTGTTTTATAACTTTCAAGGGACTGTAATAATTGTTGTTTTTTTTGTATAAACAGTATGTGAATATTTAAATTAACACTGTATATGCAGTCTGTAATTTGAGACGTGTTTTTGCACAACCTCTGGCAAACCTGAACGGTAATCTGACTATCTCCTTGTCAAAGTTTAGGCCTCTTAGTAAAAAAATTTGCAAAGAAAAAAAAACGTGAGTGTCATTCAAATCTCCATAAATTCATAATTACTAGATGACTTTTTGAGAGGTTGAAACGAGTGAAAATTGGCAAATGACCTTGGGTAGACCTAAGGAGTTAAACCGACTGTTTTCGTGTCAAAAATTAGGCATGTTTGTAAAAAATTAGGCATCTCCGTCAAAAATTAAAATCTGTAAAAAATAAAAACTCCTATAAAATTTAAAAGTTATTGAAGTTCCAGTTTTGAAGTACTTTCTTAGGGGGTTAAAACGGGGTAATATTGGCGAATAACCTATGGTAATCCTGAAAGGTCAAACTTATTATGTAATTGTTAACATTTAGGCCTCTCAGTCTACAAATAAATTAACAATAAATTAAAAAAAAGAATAAAATTAGAATTATTTTAAATACTGTGAGTGTTCTTAGATTTTTGAAAGGACCTTTAGTTTTGACGCTAGAGCCCAAAATCAAAAAGTTACTTTTTGAACATCATCAATTAACCTCCTTTTGGTGTGGTGTGGGGGAAGGGGTGAAAAGTTATTGTTTCCAGGCTTTTCCCTCTAGTTTGAAACCTTAAGGAATAATACTGCCAAATTTCAAGTTTTTAGTTCACCGGGAACTTGAATGGAACCCGTATGACTCAGTCAGTCAGTGATTTACACACGTGGCTGTATAGTTATTTAGATTTAGGCGTTTGCGTCGTATTTTAAACTTTAATTTGTCCACCAAAAGGTAGTATTGTACATTACGGACAGCTCAATGAGTTGTTAACACAGCTTACAAATTTATCGTTATTTTCTTCTGTTACATTTTTGACATTTTTCAATTACTCTGAACACAGTTCAGGTAGTTACGATGCTCGAGCAGTACTTCCGACAAATATTTGCCGAAAGTAAATTTGTTGACAAAGTTAGTTTTGGCAGTCGGGTGTCGCGGGTCGCGGGTTGCGGGCGACTGTGGCGAGTGAGGGCCACGGCGCATACCCGCGACTGGGTTGTGTCGATGAGCGACTGTGGCGAGTGAGGGCCACGGCGCATACCCGCGACTGGGTTGTGTCGATGAGCGACTGTGGCGAGTGAGGGCCACGGCGCATACCCGCGACTGGGTTGTGTCGATGAGCGACTGTGGCGAGTGAGGGCCACGGCGCATACCCGCGACTGGGTTGTGTCGATGAGCGACTGTGGCGAGTGAGGGCCACGGCGCATACCCGCGACTGGGTTGTGTCGGTGGGTGGTGGGCGGGGAGACCCGCATCCCGCGCAGGTTCGGAGGTGGGGCCTGTAGATTTACCTCTCACCTGCCTCGCTCCGACACATGTTACTCCGGACAACCCTTTTTGTTTCACCTCCTCGTTTGTCCGTTTGTCCTCCACTTTGCCTCGCGATTTGTGTAAATTCCGAACTCCGAGATAAAAAAGTTTCTAATATTTATTTACTCTCCACCTATAAATTTTACCGGCGACTTTTTATCCGAGGTGCACGCGGTTTTCGGTGGGAGTTGGACTCGTTCCTCTCGCACTTTATTTATAACGGACTATTTGTCTTTCGGAAACGCTCGTTCGTTCCTCGGTCTTTCCAGTCTAAAGGATAGCACGATGCATATTGCGGATCTAATCCAAGTGGGAAAATAAAAATCCTTATATACTAATTACACATTTTTCAGTAAATTCCTTACATTACATAAGTCTATTGTTCACTTTGAGTTTGATTCAATTGAATCCTAATTACGATGCAAATCAGTACAACATCGTCCTTTACAATAAAAAGTATCAGTAAACATTTAAGAATAAAATACCGCTGAGGTAAACTTTACCTTTTAAAAGCTTTCACCGCACTACGACGAAAACACTTGTTTTACACACGTCTTTTAGAGGCCAAAAACTGTTCTTCTCCATCAGAGGGCCGAAAGTCAGCTGATCGTTTATTTTCTAGAAACAAAGTGTGAATGTTACCTAAATGTACGGCATTCAATAGGTTCCAACGACGACAGGCTATATAGTGGCGATCATATGATTAATTTTCATTGCTCATGTTGCTTAGCATTCACGAAAAAGATGTTTTATAATCGCTTATAATCTCAAAGTTTCGTTTCTTAGTTTGACAAACAAATATTCAGATTTTTAATGCTATATAGGGTTTATTTCATTTTGTAGTGTGGTTAAAAATAGTGTTAGCACCTCAGTAGAAAGGTTTTTACAACTCTCGATCGTTTCAAATTCTCAACTTCGAGCCCGCAAAACCTCATGTTCTATGATTTACCTTGAAATGTGTAGTGTTCGAAGGACCTACGGGTTGGTAATGAAATGAGACACTGAGGCTGACAAAATTCAATTGATTTTCAAATTTGAAACTATTAAGTAGGTTCCACAGTAGAGTAGATATTGTTAAAAAGGCTTTGTTGTACAATCCATCTTTTGTCAAATCTGTTGCCACTTCAATATATATTACTTTGGTTCCCAAACAAATAGATAGGCAGATGTAAACGTTTATGAGCTCTATTAATCGTAAATTAGTATGTGAAGTGATCCCCCATGAGTTGTGTTGTTTGGTCGATATCGGAATCAACCATTTTATTGTAAATTCGGGATCAAATAATACTTGTCACATAACATTTTTGGCGACTAATGATTGGACTACTTGTGAACCAGCATGAAGGTAAGTTGTGTCGGAATACGTTCAAATTAAGTATTTTTCAGTGTATATATGTTTCAATGTTTATATTTGTGCTTTTTTGACGACATCCACAGATGGATAATTTTAACCTGAATTAATTGGATATGAATATGGCCTAATAAAGGCCGAAACCCAGGTCATCCTGCAAAGTGGACGAGAAGAGAACTGTGACGGAAAATTTGGTATGTACCATATTATTATTTAATACAGTTCTGGTTGGCTTCAAAAATGAATGAAGGTATTGTAGATGGTAATGATCGATCAAAATATTTACAATATGATGTTGTTTAGGTAACAAGATCAGATGTTTGTTGTTGTTAGAAGGAAGATTTTTGTTGTTGTTGGAAGGAAGATGTTTGTTGTTTAGGTTTATTGGAACCTCTTCTTCCTACTCTTATCAGGTTATCACTGCTTGCGAAGGGTTTCAAACGTGCAATTCGTGTGGTGAAGGTTTGATTATGTAATAGAAGTGAAAATTTCTTCCGATAAAGTATTTTGTTGAACGATAGCAAAAATCTTAATTCGAGCATCAGTCAGTTCTTGACAAGATAAGCAGCCCGAACGATTAATCTTGCTACGTCAGTTGTAAACAAAACGAATAATGTAAGCGTTAACACGTTGAAGTGTATCCCAAGAAGAAAATGTTGTGAGTAAGGACCATCGTCTTTAGTTGTGGTGACAAAAACTGGAACTGGATTTGGTTTCAATTGCAAGGAACTGTTCAGTTCAACAAGATTCATGATAGGAGACGGCCAAGCTGTTGAAGGATGTGGAAGCCATTCAAGACCATTGAACCACGATTTATGATTAATAAGTGGCATCAATAGTAGTAACCCACGAGATACGCAATCAGCTGGATTTTGATCCGATGGAGTTTCCATGAATCAGTTGGAACTAGGCCTAACTCTTGAATTTGTGCGACCCAGTTCGTAACATAAAATTTGAGTCTATATGAGGGAGTTTTATCCTTTCTACCGGAGTCGAGTAACGCTCGGAACATGTAGGCAGTTCCATCAGAGGATCGTATTTTGACCATCAAAGTTTCAATTAAACATTGTTCGGTGGATCTGAAACCTGATTCTTATACGGTATGTT
Source organism: Flexamia atlantica (assembly GCA_035578135.1). Taxonomy (NCBI): domain Eukaryota; kingdom Metazoa; phylum Arthropoda; class Insecta; order Hemiptera; family Cicadellidae; genus Flexamia; species Flexamia atlantica. The sequence continues at coordinate 32,003,902 of JAQJVK010000010.1, forward strand.
AAAGTAACTGACATCTCTGATTTAGATTGAGTATTCTGAGGACTAGGAGTTGATTCTCTGTTTGATAAATAATTTCCTACATTTTACTTGTTTGAAGCATTTTCTACTGCACTGATATTGAAGTGCAACAACTATCATGACATTTGTGGTATATTTTTCATGAAGATTGTGATTTAAAATTTGATAAATTGTGCAATCCTAAGCATGGGACACAAAGTTCATTACATTTCACTTGTTGAAATTGCTCTTGCCGTGTTTTACATTGAAAAACTAGATATACGAAGATTTTGTGAGAATGCTCACTTCATACAACACAAGGCAAAGATGTGTGGTACCATGAGAGTATTTGCGTGAGAAGTAATTGCGGGAGAAGCAAGTACGGGAGAAGTAACTTCGGGACAAGGATTGCGGGTATTAACAATGCGTGTATCTCTTCTTGAAGAGATTTTGATAGATGCAGGTTTTCTGTGAGGCTAAAGTTGTGGATTAAATTTAAAGGTTCATCAGCAAGGATACTTAGAAGGTACTGAAACTGGGAATCTGGGAGATGATTGATCTAAATGTCAAAAAGATTTAATGCTAGAAATTATATCTACATATATAATTCATTGATTTTATACTGATCACGATTTAATGCGTCATCCGTTACATAATCTTCTTCACTTCAATTTAAAGCTATCTGATCAATAGTTTTAAACTCTTGACTCTTTTCATTGACTTCGTGTAAATAAAGATTGGTTTTCGGTTTTGAACAGTTGATGGAGATTTAGCTTGTTGTATTACTATTAGCTGCATGAGTCACTAATGGTAGTAAATCTCCTTTTGATCAGTTTAGTTGTTCTCTCGTATATTGATACCTTAAATTCAGGATCTTTTTAATCGGTACAGTAAAAAATAAAAATTTAACTCACAATAAATGAAAGCCACAACAGAAATAGTGAATGAAAGTTATTTGTGACTGAATTTTTTGAAAGCATCCATAGCTTAAGTCAATGATCCGAATTGATTAGACGATTAGACCAATAAAATGTTGTGTAATTTATCTTAAAATGTGTATCGTCGAAGGAAAAAATACTGCAGGTTGGTAATAAAATGAGACATTCATGCTGACGAATTCTATTATATTGATTCAAAAATTATGTGCGGGTTTTCACATGGGTCCTAAATTGCTCGGTTATCCGTCTGTCTCAAAAACCATAAATTTTACAAGACGAAAAAGCTGTGCAATTTTATTTCCTACAAAACCATATGAAGATTATTAAGATAAAACTACAATTAACGGAGTTGTTGCAATTTTTCCAACAGAATACATGCTTGCTTTATGACAGTTATAGCAAATTTGCTTGAATGCTATTAGTAAAACTACAATAACTCCGTTAATTATATTTTGATCTTAATAATCTTTATATTGCTTTGTAGGAAATAAAATTGCGCAGACGCAATTACAACTTACCTAACAACTTGCCTACAACTGGCCTCTTGAACAATTTTTGTAAAATTTACGGTTTTTAAGATATTAAGTTTTAAAATATAAAAATGGTTGCCATTTTGAAATGGTACAAAGTAAAAACTTGATAGCGCCAAAATAGGTCCTATTAGTCAGCATATACGTACCAGGTTTGAAGTTAATATCTTTAGTAGTTCCAAAGTTATGCAAAATCATGTTAAAAACACATACAGACCGACAGACGGATAACCGAGCATTTTAGGACCCATGTTTATACGAACTTTTTTCTTAGTTTTGGTGTACGTAACCATATTCCGAAGTCCTGAAGGGTTTTTTATCAACACCCTGTATATAAAAATGCATTTTCATATTTTCTTAGCTTCTGTTCATATGTTCGTATTCATCAACCACCTCATTTTCGGCTCTAGATGCGGAATAGGCAAATTACCCTATAAGCCTATCAGTGAATTCACACTCTAAAAAATAATGATTTTCGGTAAAATACCCACGAATAAACAAACCAGTTATAGCTCAGAATCATACAAATACTGTCGATACCGTCTGAGATCGAAGTCAGTACCTACCATGCACAGGTCAGTCCGTACACTTAAATAAATCCGACACAATTTCACCTCTTTACTAAACCTCAGCTACGAGCAGATTTCCCGAGTTACTATAGCGCTCATGAATATAGAGCCCATTTGGAAACTATTAGAGGTCCTCACAACAATACCGACGTTCCACGTCGAGTATTTTAACCTGTCGTGTCGACTTCTATAAATATTCGAAATGTTCAAATCGCCTGAACCTGTAATCGCGGAATGGCGGAGTCTGTTTGCGCTTAAACAGTAGCGAGAAAATACCGCCTATTAAAACGTAATCTCTATTAAACCGCACGACCGCGCATTCCCACAAATTACACACTCTTTCGATCCCCGGGGAAACTATTTTGATATTCAGAAGGTTAACACTGCACGAACAAAAACCCGGTCTGTAATTACAGAAATTGGCCTCCGAAGACTGGTCGGAATAGTGTTATAATCAAAGATGGCGCCGGCAATCAGCGATTGGACCCGCATCATTATCCTATAATAAGCCGAATTATGCGGGGTCGTGTCGAATATAGTTGTAACTCTGATGGCGGCTGATTACACGTTAGGGTTCTGGCTCCAGGCACCTTCCAGTGTCCCGCCGCCACCGTCCAGCCGATCTCGCGGCGTACAGGGCGACTCTATAGACACAACCCGGCTAGGAGTTTCGGCGAGTCCCGCCGCCACCGACCAGCCGATCTCGCGGCATACAGGGCGACTCTGTAGACACAACCCGGCTAGGAGTTTCAGCAAGTCCCGCCGCCACCGTCCGGCCGATCTCGCGGCATACAGGGCGACTCTGTAGACACAACCCGGCTAGGAGTTTCAGCAAGTCCCGCCGCCACCGTCCGGCCGATCTCGCGACGCACAGTGTGACTCCATACAGATACAACCCGGCTAGGAGTTTCAGCAAGTCCCGCCGCCACCGTTCGGCCGATCTCGCGGCGCACAGTGTAGCTCTATACAGATACAACCCGGCTAGGAGTTTCAACAAGTCCCGCCGCCACCGACCAGCCGATCTCGCGGCATACAGGGCGACTCTATAGAAACAACCCGGCTAGGAGTTTCAACAAGTCTCGCTGCCACCGTCCGGCCGATCTCGCGACGCACAGTGTGACTCCATACAGATACAACCCGGCTAGGAGTTTCAGCAAGTCCCACCCCACCGTCCGGCCGATCTCGCGGCATACAGGGCGACTCTATAGAAACAACCCGGCTAGGAGTTTCAACAAGTCTCGCTGCCACCGTCCGGCCGATCTCGCGACGCACAGTGTGACTCCATACAGATACAACCCGGCTAGGAGTTTCAGCAAGTCCCACCCCACCGTCCGGCCGATCTCACAGCGCACAGTGTGGCTCTATACAGACACAACCCGGCTAGGAGTTTCAGCAAGTCCCACCCCACCGTCCGGCCGATCTCACAGCGCACAGTGTGGCTCTATACAGATACAACCCGGCTAGGAGTTTCATTAAATAAAACCCTCCGCAATTTAATTTGAGGCAAACAAATAGTTTAAAGCAACAACCTCAGTCATACGACTCAAAGATAGTCCGTCACCTTTTGTCGTGGTGATGACCAAAAAGGTGTATGCAAATCCAAATGGAGATGAGCAATTTGAGTCAGACGATCGGTGGGGTAGTCTAATGTGAAGTTGGTCTGCTATTCGAAATGGTGGAGTAGCTACACGAAGATTTACAAAGTTAGGAAGTCAAAGATTCGTTTTAAGGCGTAAGAGTCTCCTATTGGAGTGTATCTCCTATTGGTGATCAGCCTGAGAAGACGCGCAGCTACTGCAAAAAGGCAAAGATTGTGTGAGCAAATATGCATAAGCACATTATACAGTGCAGTTTATCAGGCAGAAAGTGGAATTGATTGTCTAAATCTAACTGTGACTTAATATCTGGGACACCACTTTTCAGTACGAGTAAAAACAGATAATACAAAACAGTTGATTTAGTATTGGGGTAGATTTTGATAAACCACGTGCCATCGCATGCTCACGTAAAGCTTAAATAATCTTTGTAATATAACTAAATTGTCCCTGGTAGACCGAGCCTTGCTCGGTGTCATTTCATGTTTACCAGTTCATCCAATTGCTATACAATATTTCAATGTCATAAAATTGATAAATAGAAACCCTTTTTATTGGTCCATGAACTGTTCAACCCACTCGCTGTATTTTTCCTTGATGGCTGTAGATTCCAAAAAGCTGTTATGATTACTTAATTTGTTTACACTTTCCTTGTTTATTTCGTTGCTATCATGGCAACTCAAAAGGCCAATTTAAAAATTTTACACTTTATAAAATTCGTTTTATTGCGTTATTAGATTTTCTCTGGTCAAGCAATCTCCATAAATCACGTTTTTGAGTTAAAAATTAAGTAATAAAATAAGTATTTCCAGACTTTGAAGGAAATCATCGGAGCATTTTTTGAGATAATTGTGCAAACAACCAAGCAAGCAAGCAATCACGTATGCACGTACGGAAGATAACATTGCTCATATAAGAGTATAGGATATATTTTGAATAGGACTTTTAATACCTACAAACCATTATTTTGTTCAAGCAAATCTCGGTCGAGAACTGTTTGTATAATTTGTTTTAATATTTATACCTCGGAGGCATCTTGTTCAGATGCTACAAAGGTTTTCTGGGAGATTTAACAACAAATACAACGTAACTCAAACAAAATAGTTTTAAATTTGTTTAGTTTGGTATTTTGTCTTTGGTATTTCCACACAAGCAAATTTAATCTGAATGATTTATTATATTACACCATTTGCAGTTAATTTTACCAACTTGATTTGTCTAAATCTTTGCTTCAAAGGACAAGCTTGGAAACGCTGTGTATCGAGAACTGCAGATAGAAATACATAAAGAATCATGACAAGGCTTCATATAAGGTAATAAAGTAACAAAATAAACTTATAATCTAGTTAGTTGAGCCACTTCCTTATAAGCCACAAAAAAAAGGCCAAAGACCAAATACACACCACATATGTCCAATTACACTGTATGAATTCTTTCATAGAAGTGTTGGTAGAATAGTGAATAAGTTCCAAGAGTCATAAATATTGTTCTAAAATTGTCTGAAATTCGCTTTTGTATGCCCACAATATGGTTTGTTTTGGGACCACCATGTATACAACCGTAGTTACGAATGACGGGCTTTCTGAGCACAGTAAAAATCAAAGAGGTTTTGTCAAATTGATCCAAGAGTACATAATAATATTTTGGTGTTAAAATATATACGAAAATGAAAAAAGCCCTGGAAGTTTTGAGAGCGCCTGGTTTGTTTCAAACCTGGGTCTATTGAATTTAGATGTTCATCCCACCACGTAAATATATAGAATAGTAGATAGGGCCTCCACGTAATGTTGTTTTTTAACATTCACGCAAATTAACATATTGCAACAACAAAAAGAGATGTTCGATAAAATTAAAATTAACAAAGATAAAAAATAGTCATTCAAAACAGATTTTAAATCTCAACTGACTATCAAAGCCTATGTTTTCTCTGCAGGATTTTCTCTCTCCAACCGACCCAGGTTTTATCTTCACCTGCGTGAAAAATGAACCTGGTTTTGCAGCAGGCGTATGATAAGAGATTCATAAACCTTTTGTCCTGTTAGATCACTGTTTGACCCGTCCAAATTAAGCTTTCTAACTGCTTAGCAAAGGTAATTAAAGAAAACACTATTTTTCTCTTTCAGAACTCGGTTTAATTTGAACTTTTCATGTGAAAGATTTGGGAATATCATCTCAGCTTAATGTGTCTTGTCATCTTACAGAACACCCGTTACCATTTGCCTTTCTGAGAATGTCCACTATCTAGTGCCGTGACCGACGAGTCCTTGCGTCCGATGGTGCGAATTCACGGAGACAGCGGCCGAAGACAAAAGGGTTCGGCGGAACGAATGGCCACCAATATTTACCCGGTGCGGAACGGCGCTGCGGCGCGGCCCGTGACGGATGGCCGCGGTCCTAATACCCCGGCCACTTTGACGCCGGCCGGCGGCCGACGCGGACATATGGCTTCGCATCCGTCTACTCTGTATTGACCATTAGGATGTTTTAATCTTGCGGTCGTCTGTCCAGCCGAATTATTTATATTCGTTTAAATAATTCGATGTCCTCAGAGGCTTGTTCAAAATTTCGCCTACGGAGATGCATGGTACCGGCTCGGTGCCACCGTATTTGACGATTTGCCATCTTCAGTCAAGGGGATGGATTGTGACGAAAGACTCTCAAAATTTGTGAAAGTGTATAATACTTGAGGCTATTTGAAGCTATAAGGGTGTTTGCATCTATAACATTGTTGCACCCCTGTCAGCCAGGGACCGCGGGTGGAAGTGCAGTTCGCGCATTATATCTCCGGCTATGGCCACTACGCTACTAACCGTATCATATGACATTTTTAACATACGATTTTGGTTTGACAAACAGCGGAACTGTAGAACAATGTTTTCAGGGTCAAATTCCGTTATCTGGCCACAACTGTATATTTACAATATATAGTAATATAACAAACAAACAGGATGTGCAGAGGTAATTGGAGATGTAAAAGACAAACTATAGAAACAAATTTAATTCATACACGGCCTGATTTTATACCCGAGAGTTATGAGCCGTTATCTTATCTCATGTCGCCGTTACCTGTAGTAGCGGCAACACAAGAGGAGTGGTTAGGTTAGGTTGGATTAGGTTAGCTTAGGATCAAATCTAATCTCATATTTAATACTGTATTTTATAGAATAAATTAACCTAACCTATCCTAACAGAACCTAACCAGAGGCCGGCGCGGCGATGCGTCGTCGATATTACCGTTATCTGTATGTTTTACTCATATCGCTAGAGCGACAATATTACCTACCGAATTATTCAGAAATTATCCCGATATGCTTAGCGAACTGTCCAGTAACCAAAAGACTTATCCATAAAACGTATAGGCCTACAGCCAACAGGAAAAGGTTTTCCAGTTGTGGGCAGGTAACGGAATTTGACCGTTTTCAGAAAAGTACCCCCTCTCCCCCCGCGCCTTGCAACCAGCTGACTCTCCCATAGCCGGAGACATAATGAGCGAACTGTATGTAGCTTTATGGAATATACACGCACACCTTGGCTGATAGAGGTATAGTTAAGTGTGAATGAGAGAAGAAAAAGGCTATAGGTATCGTAGTTTTGATGATCGTTTAAACTCCTGCATCATACAACCTTTGGGGGAAACAATAATATGCAAAAAGATTGCAATCCTTTACCACCTATTCATGTAAAGACATGAATGTTGCGAAGAAAACTACAATTTTTAAAGTCCAGGTTGTTCTCAAGTTCACTGATCCTCTTGCTCCAACTCTCTACAAAAGAACTTAAATTACATAAGATATCACAGACTTCCCTAAAAAATAAAAACGGGGATAATTTTGCCAGAAAGATCCAAGCAAATTTACAAAATACTTTCTGAGCCGACTTTGCGTGCGATGACGCAGGGTAAAAACAAGGACACGACTCCAGGGGTAATGAAGGTCTTTTGCAAGCTCCCACTCTCCTCTTCCTTCTCCTTGGCTTCCGGGACTCTGGCGCCGCCCCAGTCCTCTTCCGTGTCGCTTTTTATATTGATAGCTCTAAAAAATATTTGGAGAAGTCCTTATAAAATTTATAATTCCCTTCTGTATTAATAACTTTCTATCTTGTTAAAATCTTAAAGTTGGAGTTAATTTCGTTCGGGATATTTTTAAACGATCGACACAATCAAAAATATTTTGAAGATAATTAGGAATTAAAGAAAAACACTGAGAAAAATGTAATTTGTATATTACTGTAGTTTTGGATGTTTTTCTTATATTCAGTAAAAAATCACCAAAAACTGAAGATAGCCATTATAGAAAACATTTACCAAACAAATATAGTTAATAGAAATATTGTGGTTTTTACCGATGGAAGTAGGTGTGAAAATTATCTTTCCATTTAGCGAAAATAACCTTGTACGGAAATGTGAAAATCACATGAGCAGCAAAGTAGATAATCATCATCAGCTAAAATGGCTAAGATCACCATTTCCAGCAAATTCTCAAATTGTCTTTTGAATGTGATTTTCTCTTAATTTTCAATTGTAATTTTCACGTTGTACAGTGTATTTAAAAAAATTAACGGTTAACGGTCTCTTGTTTAAGATTTATAGGTGAGTTTGCTATAATGATTGTAATATGTTTTGAGCTTGTTACAACTGTCGAGAAGCTGTGCTTTTTAAAATATACCTCGTAAATCACTGCTTTATTTTACAGGAAGTTAACCTTAAGTACATAGCAAGGCCTAACCTCAAAATATGTTCCACTTCTGAACAACGTCTATAAAGGGCGAGGTACAAAGGCCTTTTCCGCCTTTTCCGCGGTAAATGACTATCATTCGCGAAATCAGCGCATTATTTCCTCCTTTCAAAAAAATAATTTTCGGAGGTAGTACTAGAAAATGCATGATTGCCTTTTTAAATATTATCGTTCAGAAAAGGAATATATTTTGAGGTTAGGCCTTGCTATGTACTTAAGGTTAACATTCTGTAAATCAATTAGTGATATACTAAAAGCAGCTTTAGACCCGTGTGATTAATTAAGTCTTTTGTTATACCGTTAAAAAAAAATAAATACATCATGCTGACTATTAAAAAAACCAAAATGTTACAACTTGTTTACCTTTAAAGATATCTCCCAAAGAGGCTTTCATCTTGTTATTGCTCTTTAAAAAGATCAGCTGATGGTTTGTTTCATTTGTGTTAGACTTACAAAGATGAACAATCGATCTATCGAACGCATGAACTATCGATTGGTGAAATGAGCGAGTTTCACAAATCGTTTAAATCGACAACAGTGCAACAATCAATTACAATTGATAATAATAACCGATAACCACTCTCGATGTAATCGATAGCTCACCATCAACGCTGACGTACACACGTTTACAGTTTTAGTACATTATAAAAGTCCTCGTCATCAGCTGATTCTTTTTCTACATAGGACGAAAAAGAGTTTCTTTAGGCCCGCAACACAGCGAATGTGTTTTTCGTTATACCATTTTCGCAGCGGTATAACGAAAAATCTGTTTATATCATCAACCCGGCAGACGGAAACGGAGATCCATGCAGGTTTTACCTTAACTAACCGGGGGTTAACCTGCAGAGGACCTAACCTCTGAAAACACCTTATCTGAACATAACTTTATCAAGGTAGGTTTTTTTTAATATTTTGTGTGCATATTATCGTGCACCTAAGTGGAAAACGATCATTGATGAAGGTGTTTATTAATCGCTTTGCAAACTGATGTAAATTGTTAATCTGGTAAGCCAAAGAAGTTAATTTCTACATTTATAAACATTTAATCAGAACACCGTCTAAATTAAGAGACGTGGAGTGGCGAAGGTGAGCTGGCCGGTGGGTGACGTATAGCAAGAGATTATGTAAAGTAGGCGCTACAGCTGTGGCCGCATATATTGTGCGAATCCGCCCTTCAATATTTCATACGGGGCGATATCAACTCCGCGTCGCTTAATCAAATATCTCACCGACTCTGGAGACAATGTTTGTTTTCTTATGCAGCCCCTCTCTCATATTGAATCTGCTACATGACTTTAAAGAATGATGGTATTTTTGTTGTTTTTGAAAACAAATGGAAGTTTTGGGGAGGGAAGAAAAATGCTCGGTAGCTTTAAAATAGAATTACGTGTATCTATCTATGTTTTTGACAATACTTCTGCTCGTGGGGTTTTAGGTAAACGTTATATCAGAAGAGACAGAAACTAACCAATATATTGTAATTTCCGCAAGTTACATGTTAAATTAATCACTCACTGCCACTATAGTCATGCTCACTGCTCACTATCACTCATGGTATAGCTTTATTCCTTCCTATCACCTGACCACAGATTTTTTTTAATTTCTCACTTTGCAGGTTATTTTTTAGCTTATGTGCAATTCGACGTAATAGTTTCTACAATTTACAAACATTATTATTTTCTTTTCAGCAATAATTTTAGCAATTACAGTCAGAGTAACACTACGCAAACATAAAATCCACATGTTTGCAGTCTCTTATTTTGAATGTAACTTGCAAATTCATTTCATTAATACATCGTGACTATTAATCGTTAGGCTCAGCTAACTAATAAGTCACCCATTTGTACCTATTATTTCTGACCAGTTTTCAAAATTATTTTATCTACGACCATTGCAATAAGAACCAATTACGGTATTACAATAAACATTATAATGATATACATTAAAACACCAAAAACCAAGCAGTACTCTAATGACGACTTTAGAGTACTGGAGTCACTTTAGAGTACTGGCTCTAGACCAATGAGAGCTCGGCATTTGACGGAAATAGTGACATAATAACAATTACGCAATTCGCACATCAGCTGATTGTTGCATTACGATTCATGTTTGAGTTTACTTATCCCATCAGCTGATTGTTCCACAACGATTCATGGTTCAGTCTGCTTATTTGCCTAACCTCAAATTTTAGTTTACCTATTCCATCATTAGTAAAAGTTATGAGTTTTGTTTAACTTTGGGGTAAATTTTGTCGTATATTGTTGGTCGTAGATAAAATAGTGTATGCAACGATTGTATTATGCCTTTAAGCCACTCGTGAGATATTTAGAACACTCGCTTCGCTCGTGTTCTAACTTACATCTCACTCGTGGCTTAAAGGCATTCTTTATACAATCGTTGCATAAACTACTATTATCTACGACCATTGCAATAAGCACCAATTATGGTATTACAATAAACATTATAATGATATACATTAAGACACCAAAAACCAAGCAGTACTCTAATGACGACTTTAGAGTACTGGAGTCACTTTAGAGTACTGGTTCTAGACCAATGAGAGCTCGGCATTTGACGGAAGCAGTGTCATAATAACAATTACGCAAATCGCACATCAGCTGATTGTTGCATTACGATTCATGTTTGAGTTTACTTATCCCATCAGCTGATTGTTCCACAACGATTCATGGTTCAGTCTGCTAATTTGCCTAACCTCAAATTTTAGTTGACTATTCGATCAGTAGTAGTAAAAGTCATGAGTTTTGTTTAACTTCGGGGGAAATTTTGTCGTATATTGTTGGTCGTAGATAAAATAGTGCATGCAACGATAGTATTATGCCTTTAAGCCACTCGTGAGATATTTAGAACACTCGCTTCGCTCGTGTTCTAACTTACATCTCACTCGTGGCTTAAAGGCATTCATTATACAATCGTTGCATAAACTACTATAAATTTTCACGTTATTTTATAACAGATACCAAACTCTGAGTTATTTGACACTCCTGGGAGATAAAGGAAACCGATTTCTTCACTGACCGTTATTCATAAGAATTGCCTAGGAAGATATTTAATCATAATTTTAAGATGTAATTTGGTATTCTGTACTATACAAGTGTGTCTTATAACACTATTTTTTACACATTATGTAAAACAATAGAGCTTTAAGACATGTTGCAGTTGTCTTAATTCAAGCTATACTATCACTTCATGTCTCTATAGTTGACGCCAGAACATTAATAAGTTTAACAATAAAAAAGAGTCTGTGAATTAAACCTGGGCATTTGACAGTTTTACGAACGATAATCTAAGAGCAATCAAATTGAATTGAATTGAGTCAAAATATCCTTATTGTTCATTATTGCAGATATTTACATTACATACAATATCAATACATTTTTACACTGATTTTACGAGTGAAGTCCAGAAGTAAAGAACGTTTTGTTACTAAATATAGCCCTGTTGCTCCAACACCGCGGCTGAGTGTGCAGTCTAAAGTCTAAAACTCCCGGACTCAATTTGAACCAAGTCTCGTTGCCGACCGATCACACATTTCATTTTTACAGCTTTTCAAAATGGCGGTGTGTACTGAAAATCCCGTCGAATGCGAGTGAGGTGATTTAAATTGTGATTTACGGCCTAAAACGTTTATTTAGTGTTGGATTATTCCTAGAGGAGAAAAAAGTGATCGTCCATTGCGAGGCCTTACAATAACTTCACATGCTATACCAAACATGCGACATGGATAAATCCAATCGCAGACTGGGGTGTTGCTGATCCATGCCGACTTGGCGCTGCGTAAAGTGTTTGAAAATGGCAAGAAACTGAAAGAAGCAACATTTTTAGGTCAAATACATTTGGCGGGATATTCAAGGACGCCGCCAATTTGAAACGCTGTGAAAATTAAATTGCGTGGTCAGTTGGCAATGAGCCTTGGCTCAGATTGGGACCAGGAGTGGAGGTTTAGGCCACTCTATCGGTCACGGAGATAGGACCAATGGGTTAGTTGATGGGACAAAACGTTCTTTACTTTCTGGACGGCCCTCGTACAATAGTTAAGCATTCTCACTCCAACAAAGACAAATATGAACAATAAAGCCCAGAGGTTATAAAACCTGTGTGGGAGTGCGTGATCGAGTAACATATTTTTAGTCTCGCCGTGAGATAGAATGCCTGGCTGATCACCAGTGCCACCTAATTCACTTAACACATAAACAAAAGATAAAACATATTTTCCAGTGCTTCATTTAAGTACCAAACAATTACTAACCATGTCAATTTTTACTTACTACTAACTTAAAGATACCAATATAAAAGAAAAAAATTAGGAACTATTAAAATCAAGTTTAATCAACAACAACATAATAAGCGCATTCCGATAACAACTATTTAAACATAATTTTGAACGTTTTGGAAAGCAAGTGTTCTACAAGTGTTCTACAGTATTTGTAATAAATTTAATCTAACGAAGAACGCTTTCATACTGAGTGGAAACGTGTTTATAGATAAAACAAATTCAGAGGCATTTCGAGTTATATCAACGGTAGAGACGGACGTATCCCCGAAGAAAAACCTTCGAACACAGATTGGGAACCGCTGGAGGCTTAGGTGCTCCTACAAGGGATGAAGAAAGAAATTAGAAAAGTAAATCCAGAGATAAGAAGTGGGGGAGGGAATGACGAGTGCAGGTTTGGCAGGCGCGGAGACCCCCCGCAACCCCTAGCCTAGCTACTGCGGCAGTCCATCTTATTGATTCCCGTTAATATATTCCCGCCACTTTATTGGGACTAAAGTGTAACTTGAAGGTAAACCTGGAATTCCACTAGTACTTCTTATTATTACTTTGGTGGAGGGATTCTAGGACTAAAGCTCGTTTTCATTTATATATATATATATATATATATATACATATATATATATCTTTATTTATTAAGAGATTCATGAAGGACAAGGCAAATATTTATAAATCTAGTAAGAAACTGTAAAATGTTTTAAGTATCAGTAATTATTTCTTAGAAGCCTATAACGATGTACTTAACGTATTTATACAGAATTTTATAAACTCTAAGACGTTTTAGAAGAAACGACAATAAAAAACAAGAAAGCTTTAAGTTAATATGTAATTGTAAAGATTTTAGATTGCGTTATTATGAAAAACACTCAAAAGTTTTCCAAATGAAGATAACTGTTCAAATTTAATCAGGGTTTTTAACATCCAATCAGAGAAAGTGATCTCACAAATAAAAGGTTTACAATTAAAAGGTTGAAAGATGAATTATCACTATGAACAGGAATATAAGATGAAATATAATTTATAATATCGTATACTGTCAGGCTTCTGAAAAACATTGTCCGCACCAACATTTTCTGAGCTCTTCGCGGACAAAGTCAGCCATTTTAAGTTAATTATGAGCATGCTTGTTACTTTTAGAGGTTAAGATAACACTGGTATGAGCCTGTTTTGTTAGTCATAATTCAACACCCTCACTGAATGAGACTAGTTTTACAGGAATCTTATACATGAGAGTTGCGCAAAATCCGGTGGTTATGATTTTTTGGCGATTTGTTTATGATGTTACTAAAACAGACAGTAAATAATTTATACATTTGTTTTATCAGCCACTGTTAATAATGAACTTCATCGATTTATGAACAATTTTATTTACTTCCGGAATCCCTTTGCTTGACACAAGCGAAGGAACAAAACGGTAGTCGTCGGCATCCACCTGTCTCAGACTGAGTGATGGGAGTAGTATTTTCTCTGATTCTCTTTATCACATAAACTACAAGCAATAATTTGTACTACATAAGTATAGGGCCTATACACCTTAATTAGTAGATAACCACTTTTAATTTTAGTTAAATTTAATTCAACAATTCTTAATTGTCAGGTGTGCTGTCATTTCTATTTAGTTTATATGAGCTACCAAAGAAACTGATCGGGTCACTGAGCCCACAGCTTAAACCAAAATATTCTTCGTTGACAAACGATTTCAAATGGATCGGGCAAGTGACGAAGTCGGCCGCGGTTGTTCCTCTCGGTCCGCACCCCAGTGGGAACCTGGGGTGTGCCAGGGGGGCGAGGGCCCATCCATCACTGTCATCCTCTGGCTCTCATCAGCTGCTCGGTGACAATTAGTAACGTTCGTCTTCCGCGGTACAGGTACAGTGTTCATGGTGCAATTTAAAGTGCGATAGAAATTTGTTGTACAAAAATACTGTTGGTGCATGAGAGTGCACACAAATGATTTATGATTTTCAAAAGTTGGTTGTAATTGGGTGAATTATTGATCCTCAAAGAATTTACTCAGTTGTTTTGTTCACCCTTGTTTTGTTGATTAATTGATTTAAAGGTTTATTACGATACAAATGTAACAACATTACTTGACATATAATTGTCTTGTTTCGTTCTGATAAGCAGAATATATATACTGTATATGTAATTTATTGAAACCTTCACTGAAGCCTTGATACCTTTTATTATATATTACTCCCGTAATAGCCTGAGGATATAAAATTAGTTTATTTATTATTCCGTTGTAGTTTAATAGTAATTACGCTTCATCTTCAGCGGCAAACTCTTGTTATTTAGCCAACATTTCTGTATTTGTGAGGTGCTTTAGTCACGAAAACATAATAACAGTACATTCTACAAAACACATTTTTTTAAATTTAAGCAAATAATAAAATGCAAACACACACGTCCCTACTGACGTCAGACAAAACATAGAAAGTACATCACTCCTGGCCAGTCACTAAAAGGCCTACTGACTATTCTTGAGCAAGGGCAAGGGCAAGGACACGTCATCGTCATCGCCTGCCTATCAAAACAGTAGATACAGTGGACAGACTGAAGATATCATTGCCTATTGAGTTGGTGTAGTATTTTAATGTATCTTTGTCTGAGAAATCCTCTTTTTTATTCAATAAAATGATCCTTTAATTTTTAACAACGCTATTGTAAATAACATATTCCTCCAACACCTATGCTTTTTTCGCATCATTATACATTTTTCCAAACCCTTAATGACCTGTCAAGATTTATTTTATGGGAGCTATTCTGTTTCAGATGTTGGGTTACTTACTATTTTGGATTTGGTTAGAAGCATTGTTTTCCTTGAATCTTTGTAAAAATGTTCTATTGGTAATACCAATATAATTTTTCACGCATGCTTCACCATCACTGCACTCAACCTGGTGCAATCCCCTAGAATCGGCTTTTGAAACATATACCTTATCTTGATTAAATGAAGAACCCTTAGAAATGTTACAGCCAGGTGAAATTGAGTTCTTCCTAATATACTGCCAATGGTTTCACTGTATTTATTTACATATTTAAATGGGACAAATTTATTTGTTTTGATGCTAGCCAGTTGCTTATTTGCCAGTTCAAACTAAGTTTCCACATATCGATCGTGGAAAATAATGTTTTTACTATATGGGTTTTTGTTGCTGAGGATTTCGTATTTTTCAATTTTTTATAAAAAACAATTCTGCCAGCAGTGTCCTCCCATAGGTAACCATACGGACCTCCCATAGGTAATCCTTTAGGGTCATAATAGAATATATTTTTCCAAACAAAGTAGTTTTCTTTTGTGATTTCCTCGATTACTTTCCCCATATCAGTATAATCTCATAGTCAGGGCATTTGCTTAGACTTTTCAACCTATATATTAAAACTTGCATCAGAGACTCCTCTCCAGGTATGTTGGCATACATATTTTCCACATCCATTGTTGAAAATAGATGTTTGTGGACATTGCTTAAGTATCTCAGTAAAGCTTACAGACTTTTTACTTGTATTTCGATGTTATTTTTTGTTAAGTTAGTCAAATATTAACTAATTTTATATGAAGGCGCTCCACCATTGATGATAACAGGCCTGGTAGGCATGCCCTCTTCATGGGTTTTTACTAAGTTTAAGTTGCGGTGGGGCAGCCTTAGAATAAACTACGCCTCTTGTTGTAAGGAATGCCACTATTGTTATCTAGCAAATATTTAATAGTTTTATAAAATTCCAAAGTCACTTCAATTATTTCCAAAACTTCATTTTTGTTTTTGAATTCCAGTACATTAGAGTAAAAATCATCCTCATATACTATCACAGTTTCATTTGACTTATCAGCTTCCACTCCCTTTGCTGAATTATCAGAAATTTAATCGTTAATTTGTTTGAAAATGGACTTGTCATTTAAAAACTCTTTTTAATGCGTGATCGTCTGGCTTTAGACTTTGATATTGTATTTTCAATGTTATTAGCTGCCCCCTATCGAATTCAACTTTGTTTGTCTTTATTTATATATGATATTGAAACGTCGGTTTCAATACGTTTTTTTAAATATCATCATCCCTACTGCATACAGGTGGACTATGTTAGACAATTTTCCAAGCATAGAATTTTCGTTTTTATTAAATACAATTTTTGTTAAATTAACCACCCTTGGAAAGAATGCGTGTTGATTGTTTTTTATTAAATCAAAATTATTGTTTTGTGCCCCTAAAAGTTTGTTTGATTCGGACTAGTAATACGATTTTTTTCTTCGCGTTTTTTTACTGGAAAAACAGTTTACTTTTGATACCACATTTTCAAATTTTATGTTGGTCATGACTTTCCGCAAATCTTTTTTAACAGCTTTAATGCAAGCCGAAATTTCAGGGGAGTTTGCCAGATTGAGTACAGTGATGGTGAAGCATGAGGTAAAAAAATATTGGTAGAGCCAATAAAACACTTTCACAAAGATTGAAAGAACACGATGCTTCTAATCATACAAATTTCACATCCAAAGAAGCCCAACATCTGAAACAGAATAGCTCCCATAGAATAAATTGTGACAGGTCGTTAAGAGTTTTGAAAAAATGTAGTGATGCGAAAATATCACAGGTGTGGGAGGATTATTGTTCTTGGACTGTATTGTTCTTGTTTTTGTTGCCTTCATATAGTTTATTTTACTCCGTTACTTCTGATAAGTTTATGTTTTGTTATTTACTGTATTTATGTTATTTATTGTATAAGTGATACTTTTATTATATATGGGCCTAGAAGAAAAATTTGTTGTGTTAAGTGGTTCAGCACGCCGGCAAAAGAATGGTTTAATGTATGATTAAATAAATAAATGTTAAAATTTCATTTCGCTCATGCCACATTTGGCATATGAAAATTATTTTTGGTATATTTATTTTTGATTCAATAAAGATATTTTGAACTTGAAATTTAATTCATTTAATTTACACTAGCGATGTACATAATATACAATCTCTTTTTGGGTCACAACCTTATAATAGGCCAACTAAAATAGTGTGCTATTCAAACTCCCATGTTTGTTTCAAAACTTCTAATTAGTGCAAAATAAGCACAATATGCATTTCAATTCAAAATAATTTTAGGGCACGATTTGTGTTTTATGAGTACTATATCGGTATCCATCTTTATATACAGAACCATCTTCCGTTTCTTTCTCGAAAGCACGGCACAAACGAAGTAAACGGTGTTTTTTATTTCGTATTGACGGCGTATTCTCGGAGGGGAAATCCCCAACAATATCGGCGACCGGGGCAGGACGTTGAGCGCATTTTAGCAGCAAAACGTTGCACTCCTCGGTGATCCATCAAAGTCACGGTCCGTCTGTCCTCAGCCAGACCGACTGCGAGCGCTGCTGCTGCCGCCGCTGCTGCTACTGCTGCGCCTCACTTACACATCTACATATGGAGAAAGCTTCCCTTATAGGCTAGGAAGAAAATAAATTTAAACTTCTAATTTTTGTTGTTATACTGTCTTTGCTTTAGGAGCACTGTGAGTAGTTTTTGTAATTACTGTAGTTCTTTACTATTACTTCTAGCAAAAGACATAACTAAATTAAAAATATTAATATTTGAAAAGACTAAAGTATATTAAGTATATTATAACCTAAAATTTGTCGTATTAATAAAATTACTGATTGCGTTAAGATCTATAAAACATTTTACAGTAGATAGCGGTGCTATATTTAACTGTCTTAAGCCTAATATGTACTACTAGCTAACGTACTGTTTGATTTGTGATGCAGGCATGTTTTTTCATTATTTTTAAATGTTTCATGGTATAATGATTTCAGTAAAGTATTCTATTATCTATGATTCTGATATGGAAAGATACATAGCATTGAGAAAAATGCAGTTGCCTTAAGTAAATAGCGGATTTAAATGTATGAGAGTTTACCAAGTAACGAATTCATAAAAGTTTGGTTTGATAAAATCGTTTGAATTCTAGATTTTAGACTTCTTTATTAATAACCACAAATTTTTTCAATAGTGAATAAGCAATAGTTATGACGTTAAATATCAATTTGTTAATAATGTAATTGTTTTTATTCATTTTGTTCAGTTGAATTCCTCTTCACTATTACTTGCAGTCTCTGGTTCACTATGTCACAGGAGATTTTATTTCCAAAATTGCAATGTATTGGCTGACTAGCTTGAGATTCAATTATATCTAAAATACCACAGTTTAAATTAATTGTGTTAATATTTACAAACCAAATATATAGCGCGTGTATGAATTGTTTTTAGTTGATCGTTAGATCGAAAAATCTATCGTTAGAAAAAAAATCTAATCTCGATCGTTAGATCGAAAACTAATCAAAGTCGATAAAATTAAAAAATTAATTCGATTATTCAGAAGCTTTACCCAACATGGTTTAAAATTGAAAAATATAACCCTTGATTATATGTGTAACCCATAAAATTCCCCTCCGGATGAAGGTTCGCCACACAAATAGTTGGTGACTGACTAATGTAGAGTTAAATGTAGGTGCCGAACATCCCTCCATTAATCATTTTTGGGGTTTGAGGGCCCAAAAGCTCTCATCGCCGTCCCTCAACGCCAAAAATCGACTTCAGCTTATCAATACTTCCGCTTCGCCACAATCCATTTTAAATTGCATGCAATGCCTAAACCCTCGGGGGAGGAAATGTGTGATTAGGATTTTTACACTTCATTGTACTTTAGGTTATCCCTTTCCAAACGTTTAACGTCAACTTTAGTGACTACTGATGTTTAGTGTTATCAATATCAACAAACTGAATGAATAGCCTTCAAATATTAAAGAAAGTCAAGTTAAAATAATAAAAAAAGGTTATGTTAGAGTTACCTGGTAATAACATTTATCACAAAGTTATATGAAAATAATATAAATAATCATATTAATAATACTTATTCGTGGTTTCATGAAGTAGTAGAGTAATTATTTTATAGACTAGGTTTGTTAGTAAAAATGCTCCGTAACGAATATTTTCTCCTTGTTTACAAACCACATCATAAACATTTTCCCGTAACTAGCAAGGTTAATTGAACATCTGACACTGTAGGAAGTGGTAATCTATCTCGTCTTGAAGTTTAAATGTTCAATCGGAAGACAACAGATTTGTTTGAATATTAAATACATTTCTGTTTGGTGAATAATGATATTTGATAACATGAATAAAGAGATACAAGGCCGTCCAGAGAGGAAGGGAAAATAAAAATGCATGTTGTTAGTTAAGCCATGAACGTGTATTTACCATTGTATTGACTTACATAATACTGCCACTATGTATAATGTACAAATATCTCAAGAGTGTTCAACATACAAAATTATATATAACACTTAAACAGTAAGTAAACAATATATACAAACAGGGATTATTTACACAAGGAACTTAACTCTGCTCTTCTTTCGACCAGGCTGTGGCCAAAATAAAAAATTATTAAACTAAAATTGGTTTCTACGTTAAATATTGATAACTAAAACGTATTCTAAAGTACTTTTAGAGAAGTTTTTAAACACAATTTTCTAATAAAAGACCTAAAGTTGTGACTTATCTATTATTTATTTACGACAGTAGTTTTTCACTCTCCCAATAATGTCTAAACCTTATTTGGTGTCAAATTTCGATTAACTAACAGCACAGAGACAATTACAAACGATTTGTTGAAAATCATATAAGTATGAACAAAAAACAAAAATGTTGTCCTGAAAAAGGTTTACATTTTGTAAACCTCACATTATGAGTAATAGCACTATGAACACAGTAATAAATGTAAATAAGTAATACATTTTACCTTAATATAAATGGAAATCGACTTATTCTCCCTCTAACACGTTTATTTTTCGAGGGAATAAATGTCCCCATTGCAGCAGACCTGCAATCTCAGCAAATTTTAAATGCAAAAAACATATTTCAACCCAACATATCGACATATGAAATTTTTTTGTAAGCTCGATAAGAATAAAATGGGGAAAGAGTATGCAGGTATGCAGTTTGCAGTATGCAGGTTTGCTGCCACGAAAATAAAAATGTTTGGGATTTCGGCTAGTATACGTTCGATCGCATCAAGATGAAGCCACAAACCAAGTTTTAGCGAATTTCCCCTATAGGGAAGAAGCTATTACCGTAGGTCTCATGGTAAGACCTAAGCCCGGGACCATGATAACTTTTCATTTTGGGGCCACCAGAAGCAGAAAACACTATTCGTTCGAATTTATATATATATATATATATATATATATATATATATATATGTGTGTCTGTGAGCACGATAGCGGCCGCAAAAATGGTTCGATCTTAATGAAATTTGGTACAGACATGTAAAGTGGTAATCCCTCGGATGAGTTCGTAAACCAGCCCGATCGGACCACCGGAAGGGGGGGTTAAGGGGGATAAACCCCCCCAAAAATGGGTTTTTTGAGTTTTTTACATAGGAAAATAAAATTTATCGAATTTTTGTTGACACCATCGAATTCAGCTCAAAAAAACAAACAATTTAGTATTTTGAATCACTGCTCTATGTCCATTGGTTACCGAGATATTGAAAGTGGTAAACACAGTACGTTGTCCCAATGTTAACCTTATGGGAAATAAGTAAAATTCTATATCTCGGTTATTTCTCAACATATCTTGATAAAACTTGGTAAATGGCCTTTTCTAGTTCATATCTACTAATTATTGAATTAAAACCACCCAGTTTTAACATACCCGTAGCAGCAAACCTGCATACTCATTCCCCATGTTATTCTTATGGAGCTTACTAAAACATGTCAAATCTCGCTATGCTGGATTGAAATATGTTGTTTTGCATTTGAAATTCGCTGAGTATGCAGGTCTGCTGCAACGGGGGTATTATTAAGATATGTTGAGAAATATGCGAGATATTGAATTTCAAATATTTCACATATGGTTAACATTAGGACAACCTACTGTATTTATCACTTTCCATATCTCGGTATCCAATTTGTCCAGGCAACGGATGCTCTAAAACAGGAATAGAGGGAATTGCATGGAACACAATTTTTGACTTTTCAGCTTTGTTTGGACTTGTTAGGAGGTGAACATATCAAAAGTCCCCGTCCGTCGCCCTTGAACGGGGGGAGGGAAGGGGGTCTAAAGGTACAATTTTTTGGTTTTTCCTAAACATCTTGAAAACTATAAAATTTTAGTATTCCCTATTAAATTCGGAAAATTAAAAGAAAATTAAATTTCCTGTAAGAAAAATATACAATATGTTTACTTTGGCCAAACCGTTTATAAGATAAACACCAATTTTAGTAATATTGAAAAAAATCCCCTCCATAAAAAATACATGTAAATTTGTGGGTAACATACATGCCCAATGGGGCAACGCTTTTTTCACCTAAATGAAAATGAACAGCATTCAGGAAATATTTACAAAATTTCCAGTAATTTGACACCTCAATCATAAAAATTGGTCTAAAATTAAGGCGTTGGCGAGCTCACAAAAACGTTATTTTTCAAGGAATTATAACAAATAAAATCATTAGGATACTGAGTTGAAATTATTTTTAATATATTTATAATAGTAGTCCTCTTTAATAAAAATTCTTTAGACATGGTGTCAAGATTCGATAGCCCGAAACTTCCTCGTATTATTCATCAGGTCAAAACAAACAAAAGATGTCATTGTGTATATAGTCTATCTTGCTCCGGTTTCCGTTTGTTGGTATGTATGTGTAATCCAATAATCCATTATAACTTTATAATGGATATAATCTGTATCAAATAATCCATTATAACTTTAAAACCACTTGAGAGACTAAATTCAAACTTGGTACATTCATGACGACTAATAAGAACTACTCGTATGTTCATACAGAGCATCAAAATTCTACTTTTTACTATTTCAAAATGGCAGCCGATTTTAAATGTTCCAATCTGAATCTCTCTAAAACTGCTTGAGTCATTAACAGTTGTAAACAAGCTAAATATATGCAAAACTTATATATTTTTATAATTTATAGTTTCACTATATTTTTTAACAATTATAACCTACGAAATGTAAATTTTATGAAGTTTGAATATGAAAAAATGCTATAATTAGCCCAAAGTTGTGGTTTTATCTTCATAAAACCTACATTTTCTCTGTTATTTGTGTAATGAATCTTCTAAAAACTAGATATAATCTTCTAAATACTAAATCTAATTAGAATCTTTTTTAAGGTAGATTAAATTTTGCATATTTTTTGCTTGTTTAAAATGTTGTTAAATTTGACAGGTTGTTTGATAAACGACCTTAAAAATTCAAATTGGCTGCCATTCTGAAATGATGCAAAGTAGAGATTTGATACTCCGTACAAAAATATGTAATAATAATTATTATACATGTACAAAGTTTTAATTATGACCTCAATTGGTTTTAAAGTTATAATGAATTATGTGGAAACAAAAATTGAAGTGATATCATCCATAATGACGTTTTTTGTTTAATTTTACCTGCTGAATAATCTGAGAACGTTTTGGACGATCGAGGCTGGACACCCTGTATATGTAAATTCGAACGAATGGTGTTTTGCTTCTGGGGGCCCCAAAACGAAAAGTTATCTAACATGTCTCGGGCTTAGGACTTACCGTAAGACCTACGGTAATAGCTTATTCCCTATAGAAAAAATTCGCTAAAATTGGTTTATGATTAAAATTTATTTTTAAACATTTACAGGTTTTGCTACGTCCTGGAAATTCAGAAATCAAGTTACATTTATCATTTTTTATTCTAGACATAACAAGGCATTATAGAATTAGAATTAAAGTGTTTGATTTACTTTAAGTTCTTAAACCCATAGACAAATAACGTGTTGATATTGCTTTATTAAAAACTACTAAATACTGTGGCTGATAGGCTTTGCATTGTGAAGCATTATTCATCCCTAAGTACTATAGTTTCCATGTTTTAGAAGTCTCCACTTCAATTCAAGGTTCAAGATCATTGTTTTCATAGTAATATAAATTACTGAACCAAACGAATTACACAAATTGGATGGGATTCCCCATAAGACAAAGGTCAGAGTGTGGAGAGGGTCCTCTAGGTATTCGATGGTTCTTCATCTTAACAAAACAAACGGAAACCCTGACTAAAAATCAAAATGCTAAGAAAATTATTTTTGAATCACAGCATTATATAAACAAATACCTATTTTCTAAAGCAAATCTTTACTAATTACGGTGGTTACTCAGATCATGGACTACAAATTGCAACAACCTTTTGTCTAAAATTAAAGTAAATTTGAAAATAGTTTTGTATTTGAAAATAACAATTTTTTGATATAGCAAGTTTACCTCAGCATTACAGTTTTTGGGGGGTTTTAAGTCCCATTATGAGCTGATTGTGTCCGAGAACAAATCTCAATATAATCTATATTTTAGTAAAATAAAAATATTATATTTATCATATTATATCCCGATTCTTTCTGTCCAATCAGTATTATTGGGCTGGTAAAAATATTCCACCAAATCATAGATTAGTAATTATTTCACGCGAATAAAAACATTAAAATTCCTTTGGCCGATTTACAGCAAACAATGTTCCCAGGAAATCCTCGTACAAAATTTTCTCTAAAACCAGTAAAAAATAATATACAATTTACTAACACTATGGAAACGAATTCTATTTACATTGAAAAAACCTGTTGATATTTTTTTGTAAAATAATAATAAACTAAGTCCAACAATTAAAGGCCTGACAGAGAGACTCCAACGGTGGAGAGAACGGCAGCGCTGTCCGTGTACAGGGCATGTAGCTAATTGCGACAGAGTGGGCGACATGAGCGATATGTCGGTTATAATTACCGCGGTGGAGGCGACATGTCGTTTGTATACGGTCACGCCACACGGCGCATCCGCACACCCGCCGAACACGCACACCAGCCTCACAACATCCAGATGCGCACGTTATGGATTTTTGGGACCACTTATTGCTTACAGTTCCATATAGATTGAGGTTAACTGATTTTAATGTATCCGTTTTGGTTTAGTCTTTGAAGGATGTATGTTCTAAAAAATATTGGAATTGAATGATATTTCTTAGTTCTACGTAAGATTTAAATACTATAAATTTATCCACGATTATTATATTTTTTGTTAAAAAATTCAATACCAAACCTGGAATTATTTTATACGTTAGGTTTTAAAATTCGACATATTCAAGCCTTATAGTCGATATTACCATATTAAAAAAGTAATTTTAATGTAAATCTTGTCTTGAAATTACTACCTTTTAGATTTTAGATTTTCTTAAACTCTTATTGGCACCTTTGAAAATAAAAATGCCTCATATACAGAATTGAAACTTTTATACTCGGTTCTATCGAGGACTCGTGTTTCAGGCTTGACCTATTACTCACGTGCTGTTTGAATTATTAGGGCAAGGGAGGGCACCGAGGGTAGGGGCTGATTACTTAGGTGTGCGTGTCCGACAACCCAGGAAAGCTATGAAAAATCAACCTAACCAAAATTGTATGACAAAGTATTAGATTTTATTCTTAAAAAGTCCATAAATCCTTAAAATCTGTAATAAGAGATATTCAAGAAATTTGAAAACAGCTTCTTACATACAGTGTTTTCTTGGTAATTTTTTGCTGTAAATTTAATACTCTATTGTAATTAATAGCGACTTAAGGGATGAATGACAAGTGTATGTACGAGTAGTTCACTAACATACTAACGGGCAATACATATATATTTAATATAATCCTTTTCTAAAACTGAAATATAGAATTGTTTGTTTGTCTTATGTTATCAACCATGGCCACAAAAAAGATAAATTAATGCAAATCATGTAGCTAAATGTTTGTTTAGAGTTTATCGTATTGCAGTATTAATTTAGACGATTTAGTAATGCTGATCCGAGGATGGAAACAACGAAAGAAATAGTAGCTGCACATTGTGTGTTCATAAGTCTTAATTGTGAAAAGATATAATTGTGTCCCTAAGTATAAACAATAAACAATGGCTTATTTAGCGAATTGACAAACAACGCGATTTGTTCGAGTCTAAAACGAATTGTGTACGCAATGAAAAAGGAAAATACGGGTCAAAAGGCTATCACGATGGTTTAATATTAACTATTCAACCCTTGAACACACAGAAAGATACATAACCATATAAAATAAGCGTGTTTTAGGAGGAGGCATTTGAAATCCCTTCATGCTAACCATATAAACCGTGACAGCCTTCCAACTACGCTAATGAAGCTTGGCCACGAGTTTTATAAATAAAAGAAAAATACCGTTTCACAAAAAGGTGCTGTGTTCAGTGACTGGGAGTGAGGTCAAACGAATCAACGATATAACGGTTTAAATAATTACAAAACCTTCCTTAACCATGTTTCAAATAATCTAATAAAAGTTTGTGACTTTATTGGGCCTCCTGAATTCACACTAAATTTACCACTACCTAAAGTTCGGTTCTGTTTAATTTCACCACTTACGAATCTATATGAATTAAAAATAATATCTTAACAAACGTAAAATTGATATTTATAGAAGTATTTGTATTATTATCAATTTATAGTAATGAAACGATACATTTGGACACAGCCTGTTTTCGTTAGAAATAGATAAGTACTTAAATGTCAAAATACAAAAAAATTGCAATGTATAGTAAACTGTACAACTTATAATAAAACACAACTTAGCAACAATCTAACATTGCACGTTCCGAACTATCACAAACAAATAAGTGAGAAGAAATATAACATCCAATATGAAAAGTAACAAAATTAAGTAACAAGTATAGCGGTTGTTTGAATAACAAACTTTTGTTGACTCTCTTCCTTTCAAAATTGTAACTTTGCGCTTTACCTTGAATAGCGTGATGAATTATTGTTTTAGGATTCTAGAATAATGGTAAATTAAAACCAAGATATGTTTGAGGTCAAATTTTGAATTATGATGGCTATATAAAGCGTGTTTTAGTTATACAAAAATAAAAGAAATTTTAACAAAAAAAAGCTTAAGAACAATTCACAACTTTAACGCATAAGAGTGTACATAATAGGCTGCTGCCATTCGTTTTTAATTATTATTATTTTGATGATCGGAATAATTTGAAACCGAATATTCTGACAGACTGACTCATTCACTGATCACAGTTTCTCAAAAACTGTAAGGCTTTGGGCCATGGTACTTGGCACAAATAATCTTTATACGCTCTAGATGCATATTGAGGAAGGATTTTAAAATATATTCTCTCAAATGGCTAAAATAGGGATTATTAAGAAATTCAAGATGGCGGCCGCTTTTAATTTTCAATGCTCATTTCTTAAAACAATGCAGGGGTTTGGGCCATGAAACTTGACTCAAATATTCTTCATAGGCTCTTGATGCATACTAATGATGGTTTTCAAAATATTTTCTTTGAAAAAGCTACAAAAAGGTAAATTAAAAAATTCAAGATGGTGGTCTTTTTAGTGTTTAGAGCTATGATTAAAAATTATGAGAATATTTTCAAGAGACAAAAAATAGATATACCATCAACCAAAAGAATAAACTATACAAAAATATTACGGTTACCTTCGAAGATAAATTTGTCAGACACCACATAGGCTTCTCGCGTTTACGGATCACCCGAAGTAATCAAACTAGAATCTTGAATCTCTGCATAGACATTCCATTCCATAATTCCGTTATTTTTATAGAATCAGGGTTATCAGAGTCATATGTTAATCTGCAATCCGTCCTTTGCGGGATTTATTGTCGTTTACATCAGTTTTAAACCATATGCCACTTATTCTTATGAGTCAAATCGGCCGACAGATTTTAGGGGACAGCGCGGTGCAATGAAAGTTCTGAGTCCAAACCCCTAGAGTAGATACTTTTTTATTAAAACTACAATTAGAAACTCATCTTTATAAGCTTAATAATAGATTAACTAGGAAATTCAGTTTTCTTAGGACAGAACTGAAAAAGTATAATGTTTTATTACATGGTAGCCAACTCATACCATTTAAGGGAAAAGGAAAATTCATCGAGGACACGTTTCATTTTCTCACTTCAATCTGGGGTGGATTACTATTTGCAACCTTAAGGGTGTAATTAAGTCCTTTAAAACGTATACTTCAGATAAATCATTGAAATCATCAGTCAATTTAAAAATGTTCAAAAATTGCAAATTACAATTAATGTGTATTTGAACCAAACATTTGTTATCCTTTCAGTGGGCGAAGTCGCGGGTATATCTGCTAGTTCTCCATATATTCTGAGGGACATTTTGCATGCTTGTATCATAACTATTCTTTTTGAATATATCAGATTTAATTTATGGATAATTTAGTGAGAACATTCGTCACTGTCTTTACTTTATGTACGGCTCTCTTAACCCACAAAACATATGTCTAGAAGTCACTTACATAATGGTGTTTGCAAAAATAAATAAATATGTCCTCGAATACCTTTGCTCCCTGTCAATTACAAATATATAATCAACAATTTCTACAACATAAAACAATCTTTTAAACGATCTAAAGCTTTACCGGTAAAGTCGAAATTATCACAAAATACGTATAGCCGAGTTAAAAACGTGTTAAAACTAATGTATCGTACAACACTACAATGACTGTGTCATGTATTAAAACTATCTTACATGTGAGAGTGGCCAAAGAATAGGTCTGAGTCTAACTACAATGTACATTAAGGGAAAAGTGCGGGGAGATCTTAGTTGACCAGGAGGTCTCAGCTGAGTTGATAGTACTCGGGGGCGAAGTCGTTGGCGAGGTTGCTCAAGAAGTTGAAGTCGGAAGAAGAGTTACTGTTCTCGGACCCGTGGTGGTTAGGATGGTGGGTTTGCGGCTCGCTGTAGAAGTGGTGGAAGGAGTTGAAGTGGTCGCCGGAGGAATCCGCTCGAACACTGTTCGGAGGCGTCATGACGGGAGGGGCGGGCGCCGAGTTGTTCGGGAACTGCTCCGGAGAAGAGACGCCGTAGTGGCTAGGAACACTGGAGGCTTCGCCCCCTTGGTGAGTCATTCCCTCGTAGTAACCTCCGTGAGGTTTCGTCGAGAACTCGTAGTTTTGATGGACTTCATTGTAGTAGCCTTCGTGAGGATGATTGACTCCTTGGGTTTGAGTTTGCCCAGAAGGATAAACGTTCCCGTGGTAAGCTCCGTAGTTCGTGCTTCCGGGAGCTATCCCATAAGGATCTTCGGGATATGGCTGGTTAGGATAGTTTCTATGATAATTGGCGTATTCCACTTGGCCATAGCCGTTGTAGGTCGCGCAGTATTGTTGGTGAGCTTGGTGATATCGGACGTTCTGGTGCATCTGTGAGGCGGGGGGTCGCGCGCCCACCATCTGCACGCCGTTCTGTCGCGGGGGCTGCTGTCGGTACGGCGGTGTGTCCCCGGGGTACGATGGCCTCTGCGAGTACAGATCCCTAGGATAAGGAGCGGGTTGTCTGTACGGTTGCCCACGATACTCTGTAGCGTTTGGCCTATGTTGTGGTGGTGAAGGGAAACTGTTCGGGGCGGAACATCGAACTATTTGCACCAGCGACGGAGTCATCATGTTCTGGTTAGGATGCTGCAGCACCGTGGTCACCGACGCCGTCGCCGTCGCCACCGCAGTCGCCGCCGTCGGGGAGCTCCTCGGTCGGTTCTGAGGGTAAGACCCCACAGGAGCCGATGGGTCCATGGGGCTCGGGCCCGATGGAGTGCCCGGGGTAGAGGAAGGCGTCAGAACACCAGGAGGTTTGTTCATCGAGTCCGGAGACATTATCAGTCGGTTAGCTAGAAGATTGTCCTTTACGGATATAATCGGCTTCTTTGCAGCGCCGGGAGATGCGCATAAAGAGCCACCCTCCACTTTCACTACCACCTCCGAAGGATGCCTTTTCACTCCGCCGATGAGACCGGGCGACGTAAGCACTCCACTCCCCTCGTTCGACCTCGAATCGTCCTCTAGCTTTTCAAAAGAACTCGGGGTACTAGTGACACTACTGCCTCCACTGCTGGCGTTGCTGTTATTGTTGAAGGTGGTGCTATTGTTGTTGTTGTTCCTAGGAAGATGATCTCCCAGCACACCGGGAGGGAGTTCGCAGTTCTGGCAACTCTTTTTCTTATCATCTAGCAGCAAAGACTTGTCGGATTTCCCACTCTTACCGGAACTTCCATCCTTATCATCGCCATCCTCCGCCTGCTTGCTGAGCGTCTGCCTCTTGTGCTTCATCCGGCGGTTTTGAAACCACACCTTCACCTGCAAAGGGGGCCAGTTTAGAAAAACTCTAAAAATATTGTCGCTAAGTAATGAACATTGTCATTTTAGATTTATGTTCATCTTTAAAAAAATCTATGTTATTTACGGCTTTTTCACCGTTGGTGTGTTTTATAGTGTTTAAATAAAAAATACAAAACCTTTTTATGTTGAAATAGGTCTACGAATTCATTGTTTTTTTAAAGATCCAGCTAATTCCCTGAAGTACCTCAAATAGCAAGTCTGCGTAAGATTATTATACAGTCAGTCGCAATCATACCATTCGTTTGATGAAAACCGTTAATACAATGTCAAATAGTCGAGCTATCTGAAAACTAAAAACTATATATAACGTTCACACGGAATGGACGAATAAAACTTACTACATGTAGACCATATTTGCAAAGTAATAGTCCAATACAATCAGCAAACAACATAGCGTTCACTTTAATAGCAGATTTCATTCGATACATTGTATTTTCTATGTCTCCTCCGGTTCATGCTCGAAGAAGCCGAGGCAGTGGTATTACTCAAACAACGTATTTATCTCTGCCATGTGACGTAGAAATATGTAATTTCGAGAAAAGATAAGGATAGCATTACATATACAAATTATTGTGTCATTAATATTAACAACGGGGTTTGCAGCGGCGGAGGATCCGATAGAATCAACGGCCACAGACAAAGACATTGTGGATGACTTAATTATGTTCTTCCGCGCCCGCGCCGCCCCATCCGCGCCGGATTGTTTATTTGTCTGTTTTGTTTTATTTTTCACACGTTTTGTCGGCTGTCGTTTGCATTACTTCAAGATTCCGTCGTAAGTTTATAGACCACTGGTATTATAACGAATAGTACAAAGTCCAGTTAGTCTTGGTAATCGAACGTTAATCCTGACCCCTTTTGGCCTATTTAGGTACTAACTTAACCAATGAATATTGTGAGTCAACTCGAAATTACTTCCCAAATCTTTAAAGAACTTATCAAACGGTTCAGTAATCATAAAAACTGTTAATT
Source organism: Flexamia atlantica (assembly GCA_035578135.1). Taxonomy (NCBI): domain Eukaryota; kingdom Metazoa; phylum Arthropoda; class Insecta; order Hemiptera; family Cicadellidae; genus Flexamia; species Flexamia atlantica. The sequence continues at coordinate 32,034,763 of JAQJVK010000010.1, forward strand.
AATAACATCATAAGTTCAGTTCATCAATAACATCAGTAATATTCAGTAATAATAAGTAAAGTTCAGTTCATTAATAACATCATAATTTACATTTCTGAAAACTTAAAAAGTTCCTATTATATTTTTGTTTATCTTGTAGCTTTCTTCATAAGTCAAGGGTTTGTTGTTAAATGGTGGATGGTTTTTGGCTGTGCGAGTCTTGCTTTGCTAACCAAGTAGAGCTTTTACAAAGGTGGGAACCAAACAAAAGTATTGTGAGTCTTGAATATGTATGTTTATTGTTATTCAGTTGTGAAGAGTTATATGGTAACAGTTTAAATATTTCAATGGTCACCTAAATACCAGATTGTATCGATCACAAGAATAACTACTATGACATATAATTAAAAAATAAAATGAAAATGTAAATACATCAGTTGAAGAGGTACTTTTGTTGCCATTTATCAAATGGGAGATACATACGAGTTGTTACATGAGAGGAATGCATTCTCAAACTTTTATGTTACAGTTCAAAATTTTTTTCCTAACCTGACCCGAATTTGAACAGAAATGTCAAGTGAATTCACGTGTATTTACGATTGGCAAAACAAAACAACAGATCCGTCATCGCGGCCATCTAGAACACTGAGTGAAGACACTGAACATTGTTGGATATGACCTGCACGACAGTTGTGCAGTTTGTAGGGAACATCAACTCAAACGTCATAAACTTTTACGACCCTCCGAACTGCCGACATCTCTATAAAATCCATATTTGCGTTACACTGTGAGCATTTTATTGAGTACTGTGAAAATTATGGACGGGCTTCCTCCAGGACTGTATCGTTGAACCAGTTTTAAGACGAGTATTCGTATCTCGGGCACTGAGTTCGGTGTAATGTCAATAGCGATCAATTCTGTACTGTTAAGGAATACTTTGGAAGTTGGTCTTTCTAAGGGTTTTAATAAATATGCCAGCTCTGAGTCAAAAAGAAGTACAAGCTAAAGATTAGTTTTGCTGATACTAATGTAGGAGGGATTTCTTATATTAGAAAATCATTTAGAATTATTCATTTAACGATTTTATTCAAGATTTAAGATAATGTAATTTATAGAAACAAAGTTTAAACGAGTTAAGTTTGATATTATAGGAGATTATAATGTAGTACAGTATGGTGTAGTATAGTATAGTAAAATAGATAGGATAGTAAATTATTGCAATGTCCATTAGGCCTGCTTAAAATGTAAGAGTATATAAGAGAGAAACTTTGTAAGATTTGTCACTATTAATAAATTATTTTCATTCTGAGGTAAATTAAAGGAACCTCTTATTAGAAACGCTGTTTCAAATTCGACTTGATATGATAGTTATGATTTTGTTAGAAAAAATCCAATTACAGCGCTAAAAATTAAAAAAATTAATTTCATTCAAAACACAAAGCCAAACTTAAAAAACAAAATTCAAACCTAATGTATCTTTTGTGAAATATAATACAGTCCCCTTAAGCACTCTGTTCATTTAAATTATCCGTTTACTACTAGCCCAGTAAAACCGTATTTGATGTTTTATCGACTGAATAACTAAGCTACTCTTGTGTCCACCTCAAAAGTGTATCTGGCCCAATCATATCAGCATCGACATTGCCTAGCTCCAAGGGGCAGGATGATTGCTGGCTTTTATGCAACTTATCACTTGTCACTTTCAGAAAAGTATGTTTACACAGTATTGCAGAGTATTGCTATAAATTCACTACAGTAATTGATTAGATATATTGTAATTTAATGATATTAATTTATAATTATACTGTGTGTCCCAAAAGTCCCAGAACGGTTTAATATCTTTTAAAGTAAGCCAGATATCAAAACATTATTTTGCATACCTTTTAGTACTAAAAAAAACTTCTTTTTGATGTATAAGTCATTTCTGCCCCTGCCCCCAAAATTGGATTTTGGGGGGGAAGCCCCAAAATTTTTAAATGTAAACCCCCATCGTGCGACTGCTTATTTTAAAGGGCTTGTTAAAAGAAACACAATGCCGCAAACCGGAGGTCGATATCTTGCTCCAATCCAAATTACTGCAAATTTGTAATTTGTAATTATACTGGCTAACTGCAATTAAAGATAGGTTTAATGGCGGTTATAGTTTTTGGTGAAATCGGGCCTTAGAGTTACGTGTCGTTTTGCTAATATACAGAGGACATAGTGTTATGGAGATGAAATTGGTAGATTGATTAAATTCGACTTCCAGAGGTAATGCGAGTTATCTAATTACTGAGGCAATGAATTGTAACGCTGGACCAGATATGATTCGCCGGTACGTTGTGACCTGTATAATGGGATTTCGAATAACAGGGGTCCGTATGAAAAATTTCGAGATGTAAGATGTATGTAAACGTCAACATATTAAAGTAAAGTGCAAATTTAATTAGACTTATCTTCTTAAATTCGAGCTATATATGTAATTTTATGTCTCTTCGACTGGAAAGGGTAAAATATAACCGTACAACTATTCAGAGTCGTGAACGGTTATTTTCCAACGAAGACAGGGGTTTCCAAGGGCATTGAAAATGATTCGAGCTATCGAAGATTTTGATTTTCCTGGGTTCGAGTCGGTGAGAGTCGATTATTTATTTACCTGTCTCTCGGTGAGGTCCAGGGAGGCGGCTATCTCTATCCTGCGAGGCCTGCAGAGGTACTTGTTGAAGTGGAACTCCTTTTCCAGTTCCAGGAGCTGGGTGTTGGTGTACGCCGTCCGCAGCCGCCGAGGTAGACCGTTCTCTGCAACAACGTCAGTTGGATGAGAATCTTAAGCGTATTCCATATTTAGGTTTTGCATGAATATGGTGAAGAAAATAAACAATGCATACGATTTTCATAGTAAATTACTGGGGGTGAAACAAGCCAGCTCGTACAAGAACGCTGAAGTCATGAGCAAGCTGAGTCGTAGAAATTAAAACAAGTGCTTGATCTTCCATAAACGGTTCATTTATATTATTATTATTATGCGTGGACAAATAATTATGTCCCCTTTCATCCTACAAATCTTTTTAAATGTAACTAATCTGCATCAAGCTCGGTTGAAACAACAATTATAACGGTAATAATAATTTATTTCGCGTACTGTAGTGTAAAACTAAAAGTTGTTGATCGGAAAATTTTCAAAACTTCATTTAAATGGAATCAAACTATGTAGAAAAATAACCTATGCCACCTGTCTGAGGAAAATACCACCAACAAACCAAATTATATTTTCACCAGACAGTGACCATATTTTCAATCGTTAAAACACGTAGGACGAATATATATAGTTATTGTACTAAAAGGAAACTATCTTTCCAATAGCTGCAATTAAACTAAATCAAAATAACTAAGTGTTTTTTAATTTATAAGCATAAAGTTCACTGTGGAGGGCTGCTAAAGTTATTAATGTAAGAGAAAATAAATAGAACTGAGCACCCTTTTTTTGCATCCATAGTCAAAAAAAGGGTGCTCAGTTCTATTTATTTTCTCTTACATTAATAACTAAGTGTTTTTATAATCTATAATCGCATATATATCATCCACGATTACTTAGCGGTTTTATAGTTGCCTATTTTGAAGTTTACAGTGATGGAGTAACAATGTAAATGTCTACCTCACTGGACTTGTGCGCTGTAAAGTAAATTATGCCTACTGTATTAAAAAATAAAAATAACTATCTAGGAATAAAAATCTGTTTACATCAGTAAACATCGAAGAATACGACCAAAAAACCAAAAGAGAGTAGGTGGACAAGCTATTAATAACAATTCCGCGTTTCTGGGACTGCGGAACAAGTTGTCCCCGATTAATCTTTGTTGGCCGGTGAAAACAGCAAACAAGGAGACGAGGGTAGAGTTGTGGCGTGCGTGCACATTGTTTACAAGAAGTGGTTCATTAATGTCCTCACAAAGACAACTTTGATAAATGGAGCCGGGTCGGTGGCAATTGAATTGTGAACGGGCTCAACCCCGTAATTCCACAATGAACTAGCCTGAGAGACTGGGGGAAACGTCCCATGTCCGTTTGTTTTGTTTACAATCAAACTGTGACGCGATATGGTGTTTCAATTTTGAGTCAATCTTGTATAGTAAACAAAATATATTACTACAGTAGGGCCTATATTTCTCTTCGATGATCGATGTATTATTTATTAATAGTAGTCGACATACTATGTAGTATGAAATAATGTATTCTTAAGAAATGTGTGGATATTAAAACAATATACTTATTTTTACTGTATATGACATTTTGAATGTCAAAAGTAAAAACACAATTGGGAAGTAAAATTGTTAATTACTTATAAAACTTCAAACAAATTCCCCAATAATTGTCAATAGACAAGACCTGAAAACGCCCCAGTTTTCTGAGCTCAAATATTGTTAATGGTTTAACATAAACTGTTTAAGTAACTTCTCTATTACTTCTCTCTTCTTCTGTATATGTGTTGTTATACAGGGTTATTTTAACGCAACCCAAAACTTTATTTTATCAGTGAAGGATTATTTAACTCCAAAATCCCCGGATTTGACCCAAATATATTATTTTCTTTGGGGATACATAAAAAGTAAGGCTTACGAAAACAATTCACAGGATACTACGTACCTCAAAACAAACATAACAAATTGAATGCAAGAAATTCGAAGAGGTGCCTTGCAACACGTGTTCGGGAATTTGATGGAGAGAGCGAAACTTTAAACAAATGCCAATGGCGGATTGTTTGAACACATAATGTAAACTATATGTGATCAAACTTAAATAATAGGTTGTATAAAATATAAACATCAACAAAACAATGATCATTTCATATCTATATGTGCATTATACTATCTTAAAAATGGGTTGCGTTTAAAAAACACCCTATACTGAATATAAATAATAGACGTCTTACAACACTTATAATAATTACACTTATACCGATTCTCATAGGGTCTGATGATGGTTGGTGTGATCCAATCGAAATCAATCGCAATTTTTCATATTTAATGTATATTAACCATATTGAATGTGAGTACAGTATATGTGGACATATATAGTTCAAGTGTTGTAAGACTTCTGTTATTTATATCCAGAAAAATTATTTGAATAAAATCAATCGACTAAAGAATAAACTGAGCAAAACTATTATGCCCATCCTCTGCATGATTTGTCAAATACCACTTAGGCTACTCCTGTTTTACGGACCACCCGAAGTACTCAAACTAGAATCTTGGAACTCTGCATAGACATCCCAATCTGAGTATAAAGCTTCTACTAAAAATTGTGTTTTCAAAAATAAAAAAAATTTTGCAGGGTTTAAGTGTCTGAAAGGGATTTAAGTAGGAGAAAAGAATGTTCATACCATTTATTTTCGCCTCCAACAAATACACGACTGAATCGATATTCAACGTGGCTAAGATTTTTGGGGAGATTAGCTTTTTCATAATCTTTTTGCCCATAAATTCATTCTCTATTTTTTTTCTTACAGTTCTAAAGCTGCGCTAAATTTGTTGACGTTTATATTAGTTTTACAGTTTTACATACCGGGTTACATTTTTATAATCTGGCTCATGTTTTTATGAGCCAAACTGGCCGACATGATTCCAAACCTCTGGAGTTCATAAATGTATGAATGATGGGTTATCCCTAATATTCTTATGAATCAAACTGAAGTTAAAAACTATCCGAGTGACTTTTTTTATTCAAAAGCTAATAGAAAGCCAACTTTGCGTTCATTAATGAATAAAATCAGGAATTTCGGTATTATTAAGGCTAATTAGCAAAGCATAATTGTTTTGGCAAATGGTAGCCAATTCATAGCATTTTCCCATTATTAAGTAAACAAAAAATCTTTAGAAGAAACGTTTCTCCTTTTCATTTCAACCTGGGGTGGAATCACTATCTGCGACTTTAAGGGTATAATTAACCGCTTTAAAATGTAAAGTACAAGTATACACCTAAATATATTTTAAAATTACTCATTTGGTAATATGTACAGTAACAAATTTGTACTATTTGCACATCGCAATTAATGGATTATTTAATCGAACATTTTGTTGTCGTTTCATCGGGCAAAGCTACATGTATCTCCTAGTTTTATATTAGTTTCCAGTTTTAATACACTACACAAAAACTAACAAAATTACATTAGACTTGATGAGTGTGGCTTCACTCGGAGTATTGAGATGGTACCTATACATACATAAAGAAATTTGATGATCGAGCATTCGAAGGGATATAAAAGAAACATTACCTAAATACTATAAATAGTGCTTGTATCTATAAATTTGTCCAGATAAATTCGTAATTAAACACAGATTACAGCAATTTTTTGGCAACTATGGATGTTAACCTACATTCGCAGCCAGCGCGACTTTTACAAAGACAATCCGCAAGAACCGCGGAGCTCGGGAAGCACCAGATATCGATTTCGAATAAACCGGCTCTTAACATTCAACGTGGGACGATAAATAGCCGGCCAAACAAAAACAAGAAGCCCGGGACTGTGGTGTTTCACGATCCTGTATTATTTATGAAGTGCGAGCGATCCCGGTGTTCCAGCGTGGAGCCATTTGAATAAAGGGTTGAGGAATCAAAGCGGGACCATTTGTCAAGCGCTGAGAGGCCGCGTCACCCGGGGTGTAAACAGGGGGAGGTCAGAATACAAAGAAGAATGAAAAAGCAAACGCCGAGTCGAAGCGAAATGAAACGCCGGAGTCTCGCGAAATATTGATATTGCGGATGATATTAAGCATCACCTGAGCCTGAGGGCGCACGTGACGTCACAGGGATGATATATCCGGCCCGTGACAGATGGAATCATATTGTGACAGTCTTATTCGACAGTTGGCCGGAACTTATCCAATAACTTGTTGGTGACTCGAGATGCCGTGGAGTTTGACGCGCCAAGTTTTCTCCGCCGCGCTGACGCTCGTGTCGCCATGTGCGCCCCGCGTCGCGCGCCGCCGAGATTGCACATATTCCAGTTTCGGGTTACAGGAAACCGAAGAATTTTTGACCTAAAAGTTTGAACTGCGATATGAAAACCGAGTTGAAAATATACATCGCTCGGGAGAAATATATTTTTTATCGAGATTACCATTTGGAACTTGGGAATTTCTCGAAGAGAAGGAATATACCATTAAGGAATAACAGAAATTAATATATTGTTTCATTATTGTTGCGGCACGGTATGTGATTGCAGCTATGTATTTATGAATATTTATGTCGATGCTATAGTTATTGTTATTTATCTCTTGCAGTTATTACACTGCTTGTCAGAATGGATTTTCTGAATTTATTTAAAATGATTTTTATCGCTTGAATCGGATGTGTTATTTTTTGTTTGTTTATATATTTATGTTTACTTTTTGTAGATCTAAAAATAAAATGTAAAGATTTTGTAGGGAAATTAGTTCAAGTATAACTTGAATGATTTACTGTAATATTTTGACTGCTTTAAGTGTTTATGTGTGTAAAATAAAAGAACTGCAGTTTTTGTTAAGACTGACATTTCTATTTTTTATTTATAACGTGAAGATAATTTAAAACATGGCGAATACTTTAACAGGACCTAGTAATGTTGGATTAAACAGGATAAAGAAACAAAGAGCTGTAGAAAGGATTGCTTTTACGAGATTGTTGAACAAGATTACAGGAAATTTATATGTTGAAGAAAATTACCTTAATGAGCTAGAAGGAAATTTAAAACTTTTACAGAGGAAGCATGACCAACTGGACACATTAAATGGACAAATAAATAATGAATGAACTACTGGAGGCAGATCGTGACGAGGCCCGGCTCAGTGAAGAACTCACAGGGTGTGATGAGTTTTCAAACAATGTTTACGTAATTAACACTAAAGTCGAAAATCTGATGATAAATGATGAAGTACTGTAATTAGTAATATAGTTAGATGTTCAGCAAATACCACAAAATGTAACAATTGTAACATTAATGGTAGTAAACCCCGATTAAGACTCCCTACAATAAAATTAGTAAAGTTTAATGGTGATTGGTTACAGTTTAGGAGCCAAGTACCTGGTGGACCGAGCCTTGCTCGGTGTAATTTCATGTTCACCAGTTCATCCAGTTACTATAAAATATTTCAATGTCATAACATTTATAAATAGAAACCTTTTTTATTGCTCCATGGACTCTTCATCCCACCTGCTGCATTTTCCCTTGATAGCTGTAAATTCCAAACAGCTGTTATGATTACTTAATTTGTTTACTCTTTTCCTTGTTTATTTTCGTTGCTATCACGGCAACCCATAAGGCAAATGTTAAATTTTACAACTTTAAAATTCGATTTATTACGTTATTAGATTTTCTCTGGCCAAGTAATCTGCGTAAAAGACGTTTTTGAGTCATAAATTACTTATTTCCAGACTTTGAAGGAAATCCTCGGAGCCGTTTTTGAGATAAATGTGCAAGCAAGCATACAAGCAAGCATACAAGCAAGCATACAAGCAAGCATACAAGCAAGCAAGCACGATAACATTACTCATATAAGAGTATAGGATTTAAGAAAATTCATGAAGATACCAGCCTCGAAATGAAGATAGATATCAAAATCTCTTTTAATTAACGCAGAACCCAAATCCAGGGCTTCCTGTATATTATTAATAGTTTTCCCCCGATAAGGGAAAATTATAGAAAAGCTGTTGAATGTCTAAATCCCGGTTCGTAGAGCCGATTTACACAGATTGATAATAATAATAATATACAGGGCTTCCTGTATATTATTAATAGTTTTCCCCCGATAAGGGAAAATTATAGAAAAGCTGTTGAATGTCTAAATCCCGGTTCGTAGAGCCGATTTACACAGATTGATAATAATAATAATATACAGGACTTCCTGTATATTATTAATAGTTTTCCCCCGATAAGGGAAAATTATAGAAAAGCTGTTGAATGTCTAAATCCCGGTTCGTAGAGCCGATTTACACAGATTGAAATATATAATTGAGAACTGCCAAATATTACATGTTAAAATTTTAGTATGCAATTGCTAGTCTCAACACTATACGATAGGATATAAACACAACTAAGGACATTGTACACTTTAGGTGTGAAAAGTGATAAATATGCTGCTCGCCTATACCCTTTAGTAGAGTAATGTCTCTCGGAAGAACTTCTTAGAGCATAGCTAAGATCATTAAATAGTTCTGACGACAGACCATAGAATTGAAAATTAAATTAGATTCTTTGGTTTTGTTCTTGAAAAATAAGGGAGAATTTGAGGAGAGAATCAAACTATCTGTTAAAGGTTTTGAACATAAGAATCCAGTTAGTCAGAGTTACGCAAGTCCAGGTAAGATCCGTATAGTGCAAAGCCAAGCTATAATTTAAGCCCCAACAGCTTCTGCATTAATAGGAATACAATCCCTCAACTTTTAAAAGTGTTTATTTTGTAAGGGGACGCACAAAAGTGAAAATTATTTCAGTGTTAGGGAACTGACATATATGACGAAAAAATAGATCTAATAAAGAAAAAGGGTCATTGTTATTTGTGTTGGAAACCGAATCACTTGTAAAAAAACGTTAAGAGTTGTAAAAAAAACTAAGGCGTATGAATTATGGCAACAAGAGACACCTTACTCTGGTCAAAGTAAACCCAGGGGAAGAGATCCAAATTTTTTGAACCACAAATTGAAAATTCTTTGTCGGTAAATATCAATCAGAAGTCTTGTCACAAACATTAAATGTTTGCGTTAGAAATAATGATACAATAAAGAATGTTCGCGTACTGATTAATACAGCATTTTTAAGTTTTTGTTTGTTTATATTTATGTTTACTTGGCGATCAAAAAATGAATTTACTTGGTAAATATTTTGTAGGGAATTACCTGGTGCAATTTCATGTTTACCAGTTCATCCAGTTTCTATAAAATATTTCAATGTCATAAAATTGATAAATAGAAACCTTTTTATGGCTTTATTCTACTCACTGAATGTTTCCTTGAAAACTGTAGATAGCAAACAGCTGTTATGATTACTTTATTTGTTTACACTTTCCCTGTTTATTTTCGTTGCTATCATGACAACTCATAAGTCAATGTTAAAATTTTATAACTTTAAAATTCGTTTTATTACGCTATTAGATTTTCTATGGCCAAGTAATCTGCATAAAAGACGTTTTGAGTAATAAATTACTTATTTCCGGACTTTAAAGGAAATCCTCAGAGCCGTTTTTGAGATGACTGTACAAAGAACCAAGCAAGCACGGAAGCACGAAAACACGAATGATTTTCTGTAATATTTTGATTACTTTAAATAGTTATGTATGTAAAATAAAAGAACTACAGTTTTGTTAAGACCAAAATTTGTATTTTGTACTTATAACTTGAAGAACATTTTAAACTGCTTGTTTATTTTTGCCTGACAGATTTTATTGATTTTTGTTTAACTGACCAGAATTTAATTTTGAAACAATGTAAAACAAACAATGTAAAATGATGCCTTGGTAGGTAATAGTTATTGTTATTATGTTACTTATATTTTGATATGGCTTATTATTGCTTGTGGTGAAAAACGATCACGATGTAGTAAAACAATTACAGGACAATAACTTTAATAATTCCCTGGTGTTGGGACCAACGTAATGACGACAAACAACTGTCTATGTATAGTTCCTAGTCACTCGATTGTAACTACAATCTGAAATGTTTTGTGTTCCAAAAAAATAATAATTTATTGACTTCGGAATTCGGGAAAAAGTAAATAAATATTTTTGAAAATTGAGGACTCGTCAAAGCTGTGCTAATTATATTATTTTATTTGAATTATACTAAAATCGCAGTTTTGTTAATTAATGTCACTTCAGGCTAACCAGTGTACTAATTATTTTAATCGAGGAATCACAATGGCACAAAGACACAATGGTACAAAAGTACACAAGTAAAATTGTTGAGAGCAGTGTGACCGTTAACAAGTAATGAGCACAGTAAGAGGTTTTATTCTAAAAAGTGAGCCGAATTAAAAATCATATTCTTTAAATGTTAAATTAAACATATTTCTACTGCCATACTATATTTGAATGAACACATTTGACAATATTTATTTTATTTATTTATTTCATTCTTACGGAACATTATAGCCTCGAGTTTCAGAGGTTCCCTCGATCAATAAGATTATAAATTAGCTTTCAGGTTCGTGGCATTGTCCCTAAAAACATGAAAGACTATATTTTTGCTTCGATAAAACGTTTTCATTCGGAATGGGAAGAATATTCCGAATGAAAAGTTAGTAAGCAAGCAGAATGCGGCAACATGTCGTCTATACGTGATGTATCATTACACACAAGTAAGCCCGCCGTGACGCGGATGAGTGAGGGAGTCCCAAGTTTTTGAAGTGCCTCACTCGACGACAGCCGCTAATCTAATAAATCAATAAGGGCTGCTCCCCCCTCCTCGGAGTAACTCTACACAACTTACTATTAAAATATGCTAATACCGGCGTGGAATGACAAGCACCGCCGAGGGGGTGGTGGGGGGGGGGGCTTGTCCGAAACTTTGACAGGCGGCTCCTCCAGACGGAGACGTCTTGTCAGACTACCCTCCGCGCGAGAGGAAGATCATCTTCCCTCTTCTCTCGTATTCTGGAATAAATGCATCTATTTACATGCCCCGATACGATCGGGTCTGAGCCCTGTGTGTTCCCTTAGTTTTGATTTGCTTGTCTCGGACCGAGATGTTTTGATTTCCTCGAACTTTCTTATTATTGTTGAGGACGGGAAACTTTCCGTCATGATCCCGGATTGGATGGATTGTCTAAAATGAATTTTACCTTCGTTTCTTAAAAGTTTATAATGTGATATCACTACTCCTACAGCTTAGAAACTATAAATATAATAGAAATAAATATTGAAGTAATTTCATGACAGTGCAAAGATTTATTCTGGATTTCTGTCGATACTTGTTTGGCTTGTATGTTTTTAACGAATTTCCCCTATAGGGCTACTGTAGGTCTCATGGTAAGACCTAGTTAGCCCTAGACGGTAATAAATTTTTGTTTTGGGATCACAGAAGGCAAAAACACATTCGTTTAAACATATTTCTATAAACGACATATATTATATGTGTTTTTGTATCTGTCAGCATGACAGCGCTCGCAAAAATGTCTCAATCTTAATGAACTTTGGCACATACCTGTAAAGTAGTAAGTATTCGGACGGCTTTGAAAACCAATCCGATCGGACTATCGAAAGGGGGTGTAAAGGGTTTTTAATATATTTTTTCATAGAAAATTAAAAAAAACTAATTTAGGTTTACACAGTTGTCTTCAACTAAAAAAATGCTATTTTGAATTATTGCTCTCCATTGGCTACTTAGATATACCGAGAGTGGTAAACAGAGTACGTTCCCCCAATGTAAATCTTAAGGAAATAAATAAAATACTATATTTGTTCCTCAACATATTATAACTTGGTACGTGGCTTCAGTTGATATATACTGGATTATTGCAAAAAAAATTCATTATTTCACATATCCATGGCAGCAAACCTGCATATTGATTTTCCATGTTATTGTTATGGAGAAAATTTGTGTATGCTGATTTTAAGATTTAAATTAGATATATACTTGATATGAGGCTCCGTCTAAATGATTTATTTAAGCATTTGAAATTCACTGAGTATGCAGATCTGCTGCAACGGGGGTACTTATATGTATTACATATTCAAGACGGATTGGGTGATTTCATTGTAATGATAACGAGAATATCACAACATGTCTACAACATGTCTATAATGTCTACAACATTTATAAGGAAACAAACAGTTAGAGCAATTTTATGAAACATACGAAGAGTAAAAAGTAAAACAATATATTTTTTCAAATAGCAATAAAAGTATTGTTCAATAGTGCGAAATGGGAACTACTGTATTTTGGTGTTTATATGGCAATTGTAATGGTTGATAGAAGAATAACTTGCTTGAGGCTGGATACATGTTGCGTTTTGGCCTAAAATTTACTTTTTACGTTTATTTGAAATGTGTTGATAAGTGACCTTCGTAAATTACTTTTCACCTTATCACTTTTTATCTATTTAACTAGGAGACACTCCTTACGTTATTTATTTTAACAAAAACTATTTTGCGAGGTGTTAGTTAATTTCGTTTGGATTCGGAAACCGCAGTTCCCTGGTAAAATATATATTAGAGTGTCTTTTCATTTTCTTTTATTAATAATTCAAACAAAACTTACGTACGTGAAACTTTATTGTTACGAAATACGATGGGAAATAGTTAAAAAAAACGTGACATGCATATCAAATTCGTTATTCAAGAACCAAACTATACTGCACTTTTGTTTTAAAATAATGATTTTAATCTTATGATTGCTATAAAAGATGCCCTTCGCACTTAATAAAAATATTAAACAAAATATCACGTTTGTGTTTTTAATTTTAACCAAAATTATCTTTATATATCATCAAATTTGTATATTCTATATTAGATATTGTGTACACTGTGTCTGCATTTTTTCATTCTGTAGTGTTTTTCATTTTTAATTAAGTTGATACACTATTCTATTGCATTGTCAAACGATGGTTTGCTGTGGATTGTAAAACTATGGATTACTTCCCGTGTGAAATTGCGCCCACTTCCCCAAACAAAATTTTATGCTGCTAGAAGATACATTCAGGAAGACACTTGGCGTCAGTAAAAATAAACATTATCAGTTAGAGGAAATCACGAGAAGGGCTGCGTGTATTACGAGAAGGGGATAACCAAGATTCACTTAAGACATCCCGCTTGTATTAAGTCCTGCAACCTGCCAGCACTTCCCTTGCCCTAATATAATCCCTATCGATTTTCCTCAATCCCTTAATCTTGGCGACAACAACCCGTCCTCGAAACAATCCACCGCCTCATAATCTCTTCATTTTTATCCTACTTATCTATATTTTGATAATTTTGTATATTTTTTCTTTGTGGACAACTTTATTCAAATATTACAGCTTTGTGGTGGTTGTAAATTGTATTTATATGTGAGAATTTCATGTAATTCAGTTGATGATCAAACTAAAATAAGTTTTTACTTTTTTTACTTCACAAATATATTTTTCTGAATGAAAGAAAAGCTGACCTACTTTCTTATGTAATAAAATAATAAAAATGGTAGATACTTTTCATTAAAACGATATTAAAATTTAAATGCTTCATTGTATGTGAGCTTTTAAATGCCGTAATAATAAATGCAGGTATACAAAATTTTAGGTCATTACAATGTATTAGGCATTTTTGTCCTTAAAATATCCTTACCAGGAAATTTCAACCTAGTTACCATATTCAATTCATATAAATTATAAGAACCTGGTATCTGTTATGAATCCAAATTTTTAAATAAAAAGTGAAAATCAAAAACTATTTCAAGCATATTTAATTTACATAAACGCAATTCACGTGCACAAGGAACCCGCTAATTTGGGGATTTGAGCGGAATATAAACTTAATCAAAAGATCGTTAAATATTACATGACTTTATTGAGAACTGCAGCTGCAAGACTGCAACGTGCATATTGAAGGGTTAACTTTAATATTATCCTGATGCAAATACTCGCTGGCGCTGTGTGGATTTCAGCTGCAGTTGATGCATTGCAGGGCAGCCCTTACATGCTCTTGGAGATCCCGGGTTTTAGAATAATTTGGCGTTAAAAAGATGGCTGCTGCATTGGGATGATTGACGTGTGAGCCTCATCAGCAATCTGCCACGTGATTGGTGGAGCCAGCTGTCAATCATACCCCCTCCCCCCGCGTCACCCCTCCCGCTCCCCTCCACGTGTGTGGCCACCGATCGCCGGTCTCTACCGTCAGACCTCGTGTAACGTTCAAAATAACAACTATATTAGAAAATTATTTATAATCACTATTTCGTCATTTTTAAAAAGTAGAACAGAATTGTATGATCTTCATATTTCTCTTTTTTCAATTCCGATTGATCTTTTGCTGTATTGGAGAAAAGCCCCCTTCAATTCAGTCACATCGATGTATCCATGTAAGTAATTTGAAGAATAAAAGTGGAATGTGTACGTTTTATAACTTACTGAGCAGGTTCCTAATTTTACCAGATATTTCCACAAATAATTAAAAGCATTTTCAGTCATTTCTATATAAGTAACGTAACCCCACAGTCATGTCTGTTAACTAATAATACCGTTATTCTATGTTCAAATGTATTCACTATTTATTTTAAATAGTGTATTATGAAAGAAAAAAATAGAAAAAGACTAAAGATGTATCAGAGGCTTGCAATAAACCGTGATATTCGCCGAATTATCTGAGGTCCCTCGGAGTTGTATGATTCAATTCCGGCGTTTGCGGTATGTTAATTTGGCCGCAACTGTTGCAGCAGTAGATTAGTCTCCGGCCGCTAATCTCGCTGGGGCGGCGCGGCGGTGCCGCTTCCCTATCGCGTCTTCGCTCTTCCCGCGCCGCAGCGCACAACACCACAGCAACGAGAATTTTCTTTTCTGAGCAACCACTAGAGCAACGCGTCGTATCTCTATAATTCAACAATTCAACTCTACAATTCTCTGTAACTCTACAATTCAACACCGCAACGCGTCTTTGTAATCCGCCAACATCGCGTTTTATCTTCACAATACACTGGGTAAACGCGTCTTGAATTTATAATACGCCGGCGTAATGCGATTTCTTGTGTGACCCAAATCATTACCTTGAATTGGTGGTTTTGCGCAGTGTCAATTGAAGCTTCAATCTTAATTTTACCTCAGATCAAAACAGATCAAGTCAACTAGTTTTTATTGGCGTAAAAACATAAAAATGCCACAAGTGTCAAAATGACTATATGGTTCAGTAAACCAAAACCCAAAACCAAACATTTGCGTGGACCTATGTAAACAGCAAGTAATCAGAATATATACAAGGAAAAACTTATATAACTTACAAATAATTAGAGATACAATCATGAACACTAAAGTGTCTTCTATAACCAAGAGAGTATATCTTCAATTTTTTTTATTTGAACAAATGCAATCCAACTTCAAGGTTTGACGGCAATGCATTCAATAAATTGATGCATTCGGGATGACGTATTGATGTAAAGTTCGAAAGCTTCATCGTGGTTTACAGCTTGGAATTCCAAACGGGTGCAGGGAGTTTGCAGATGATAATCTGATCTGCTATGGGAAATAATGGAATAATTCTTTTTTCAATGATAGGGACTCATATAATTGCAAGCAGAATTAAAAATCGAATGCAGAAAGATGACCACAAACGACTAATTCTTAAAAATACATTATTTAACTAATAATAAACGTAAAAGTGACATTTGTTAAGCCTAACACATTACATCAAGCTTGTCACATCATTTTTCTTAATTACGAGCAAATGTGTACATAAGAGTAGAATTATGTCGGGGACGTTTTTCATGCAAATAAAGGGTGCTCGCACATTACCGCATCCTGCCGAAACCGCTTCCGGTTGACCGGAAGTCAGAGTGAGAAAGGTTTTTATCTCGGCTAATTTATACCACGCGACACATTAACAATATCACTTGAGACAATTACATTAAAACTTTGTTTGCTACTTCCAGACCATTGGTTGTTAACCTAAACTTAATTTCTGTTGTTTGTTAAGTTATATGTTTATTTTTCTAAAATGAAATATTTCACATCAAATCTCATCGATAGGATTTTTAAAAAATCACCCTCAACCCTTGATTGTAATATTATACGCATTTAACAGTTATTTAAATGAAATTAACGAATGAATAATAACATCAACGAATCCAAGATATTTTTTTAATGCCTTAGCTAAAATCATAAACAGATCAACACCACCAGATCATCCCGGATTTGTATACGTTAAGTCGCTATTTCTAATAAATCAACGCTACAAATTCAGTATAACTTAAACTTTCATGAAGTCATATAAATTAGAAACAAAAATGGGATGTGATGAAAGAAATCTAATCGCTGCCAAATGTCAGTCAATACAGACCACTATGGTCAGTATTCATTACCAATGTAAAATATCAGACCACTTAAAACATGATCGTGATCTCCTCTGTCTCTTTTCTGGAATTTTGGTGTAAAAGATTTACATCGTATGCTCACAAAAAACGTTATTTTTCAAGGAATTATTACAATTTGTTATGATTCCTTGAAAAATAACGAATTTTGTGAGCTCGCCAACGCCTTAATTTTTGACCAATTTTTATGATTGAGGTGTCAAATTACTGGAAATTTTCCTGAATGCTGAATGAATTTTCAATATTTCCTGAATGCTGTTCATTTTCCTTTAGGTGATAAAAGCGATGTCCCATTGCGCATGTATGTTACCCACAAATTTACATGTATTTCTTATGAAAGGGATATGTTTTTAAATATTAACAAAATTAGTGGTTACCTTGTAAACGGTTGGACCAAAGTAGACATATTATTTATTTTTCTTACAGGAAATTTTCTTTTCTTTAATTTTCAAATTTAATAGGGAATACTAAAAGTTGATAGTTTTCAAGATATTTAGGAAAAACCAAAGAATTGTACCTTTAGGCCCTTCCAGCCCAGCCGGCTCAAGGGCTAAGGGCGAGGACTTTTAATATGTTTTACTCCTAACTAGTCCAAACAAAGTTACAAAGTCAAAAATTGTGATCCATACAATTCCCTCTACACCTCTTTTTGAGCATTCATTGCCTGGACTATTCTGTATTATTTACACTCTTTCTCTCACCTTACAAAGAGGATTTCTCGGCGAGCCTTCGGTAAAATTTTTATTCCCTCTTATTATTGACAGAAAATCGGCTTTCCCCGTTTTCATTACAGCTATGACAATAAAGAAGGGGATGGAGGGTGGCGGAGGGGCACCAGATGTTTCGGGGATCGCCCGCGCGCCGCGCTGCAGTCCCGCCAAATTGAATAAAAAACCCGCGCATAATTACGGCCCAAACCCCCGGATGATGGATGGCCGCGGACAACTTTTACACCTATTTACATATTTAATTTTGATCAATTTCGTTTTAATTGGTGTCCTTCAGCAGCAATTATAACGAGGATGTGTGGGTGAAAAACGCGAGGAAACACAATCGTCGCCGACCGGCCCGTGTTTTTGAAACGGTGATCCGTGTTTTGTTGTCCACGGCCAGTATTGGTAATCAGAGGGTGACCGGACAGTGCCGAATATTTAATACAATACTGCTTTTGAAATTCTTCTGTCGAGGTATATTTTGTTTAAGGTAAAAACGCCGTGAAGTGTAAAGTCGACCTGGGGTAGCGGATTTGAATCCCGGATTTGCACTTCCCAGAAAATACGCCTACGCCATTTTGACGTCACAAGAGGCGGGGCCTAAAGCCGCTCGAGAAACAGCCCGCGACTGGAAATGTACCCCCAATGCATTATTAAATTATCAACATGTAATTGATTTGAAATTGAATTTTTTCCTTAAATCTGACCCCGGAATTGTACCCCCGGATTTGTATCCCCCCATTTAAACCCCCAGTGGCCAAATCCTCTAGTCCAACCCGGTACAATCCGGGGGTAGAATTCTGGGGTCTGACTTAAGAAGCCAGGTTTAATTGGATTTATATAAATTATGCAGCTGTTCAACCAACCGTGAAATGCCAGTTGATTAATTAAAATACATAATAATTATTATCCGACCTAAAAGTTCGCGGCTGGAATTTTACCCCCCGAGCTGTGACGTCAAAATAAGGTAGGGGTTTTTTCTGGGGGTACAATTCCGGCGACCCTCGACACCTTGACCAGTTATTTGGGAATGCTACGTCTTATTTTGACATAAAAGTTTACCTAATCCTTCAAAGATGACTTAAGTTATGAAAAGGCTATTGGGTCAGGTATGGGTTATTTTATCATTTAATATTTTTTATGTAGGTATACCATTGCGTTACATTCCTCGACATCCTAATCAGATCTATAATACATCAGTAAAAGGAGACCATTGATTCATATATAGAATAAGAACTGTCAAGTGATCCTAAAATGTAGTAATCTTACTACTGCGGTTGCGTGTTATGAAATTAACTAATCGTCAGGTCCGATTGCAGCTGGAATTATTAGATATCAATTTTCATGGTCGTCACCGAATAAAAATTGTTCACGCACATAGACACGAACTCGACACCTAAAAATGTTTTGGCAAAAAAAAACAAAAGTATGAGATTTCGAATACATGCGAGGACGGCGCTATCAGTTGTTGTTGTCAGTCATGACGGTACAACTAACTAACATGACATGACAGTTATCGACGTCGTCGCGTGTGTTCAAAGTCTCATATTCTTGTGATTTGGCCAATACTTTTTAGGTGTCGTGTTAGTGCCTCTGAGTGTAAACAATTTTACTTCGATGTTAACCATGAAATGGATATCTAACAATTACAGCTGACGTTTGGACCTGATAATTAGTGAACTTCACAATGTGAAACAGCTATAGTCAGATTACTACATTTTAGGATCACTTGTCAGTACCAGGTAATTTAAGCATTTATTAAATAAATCAGTGATCCAGAGGCTATTCCAAATTAAAACAACGAAGAAAAGAAAAGAAGAAACATTTGTTTCAGATCAGGAAAGAGAAGCATCGATCGGAATGAATAAAAAGGTTTCGCTCTAGCAAGAAGGTCATAAAAGAATCTACCACATAAATTTACCTACATTAGTCTAATGTAGGCCATGTAAAATAAGAAAAAGAAAATGAAAAGTCGATGCAATTTATTTCAGTTCACTCGTTCTGTGCAACCTCCATTAAAATGTGCGTTTTATGAGATGAAGAACGTCCCGCCACAAAGCAAACTAGATGTGGTACAAATCGTAAACGCCTGTCCTTTTAATATTTCATATATTCCTACAAATAAATTGCACTATGCTGAAGCTAATGTTTATCACGCTGCTGGCGGGTTATTCAAGGGATTTCGTAGAAAGGGGATGATGTCGGCATAGTGGCCTTAATTTCTTTATGGTCAACTATCTATATTTTTTCTTATCATAATACCGAAGAAATCAAAATAAACCTACTAAATCTCTATTTATACTGAATGCATTTACTATATTTACGAAATGCAATATATTTTAGCAATATAAATAGGTAGGCCTACATAGTAGAATGTCATATAGGAACAAAAATATACTTTTTCGTTATACTGCTTCAAAAACAGACGTTTTTAATGCATGTTTTCCGGACCTAAATACTCTCTTTTTATTCCTAGGAATTAAAAGCTGATGTACTCGATACCAGCTCACTCTTTATAGTCCTAGGACTATAAAAGTCAAAAAGTGCCGAGTACGTCGTAATAATCGAACAATATTCATTCGATTTCAAATAATCGAAACATTCATCGTTATTATCGAAACATTAATTGTTGTCAGTTTAATCAATTTGTGAAACTCGCTCATTTCACCAATCGATTATTACATGCGTTCGATACGTCGATAGTTGTTCATTGTTGTCAGTCTACCCTAACACAAATGAAACAGACAATCAGCTGATTGCTTCAAATAGCAAGAACAAGGCGGTGGCATCTTTTGAAGGCATCTTTTGAAGGCATCTTTTGAAGGCATCTTTAAAGGTAAACAAGCTGTAACATTTTGGTTTTCTTAAGTAGTTTACGTATTGTATTGAGCAATATAACGAAAAATATAGTTCATCACACGGACCTAAAGCTGCTTTTCGTTACTCGGTCATTTTTTCAACCTCGGCTTACAGCCTCGGTTGTAAAACTTGACCTTCTACGAAAAGCGTCTCATTAGGTCCTTGTAATGAAATATACTATTTTCCTAATTATACTTAATTAAAAATCACTAGATACATTATGATTTACTAAATAAGCATAGATCTAATTATTTCCCGTTTCTTGGATTACATCGGAACTGCTGCAATCTCATGTTATTTATATTTATGTTAATTTTTAAGAAAAACTTTCGCCTCGGGTGAAATTGTACATGTATAATAAACCGGAACCCTAACAGAACAAATCCGTTCGTTAGTCATAACCCTCATAACACATTCTTTAAAAGAGACTCTGACCTTATTCAAATAACATTGTCCGCAGAAGATAACGTTTATTAAGTGGTCTCCATAAATAAGGGCGCAAGTCAAGTGGGATGCAGTTAATGGGACAAGGAGTAGTGTCGATGTCCAGGAGGGTCCAGCGGAAGGGAGGGGGATGCAAAAACACCCCCAAAACACTCCGGGGGGACAGGGCGGTCAAGACATTTGTTTATCTCGTTGTAATTGAAAGAATGCGGAGGGCCGGGGCCCGGAAGCCCTTTGGCTTCCTTTTTGCCCTCTGTTATCTCGCAAGGGCAGCCCTCTTTTTGTCCCCGGTATTAACCCCGTTATAATGCCGTGCTCAACCCTTCCTACTGCCTTCCATTGGCCTCAGAGACCACTCGAACGCCCCGCAAAAAGCCGGGACCAATGCCAATTTGGACCACGCGTATTTTTAACACTGATTTCTGATGGAAAGTGCATATTGTGCAGTGCATTATTACTCATCGATGATATTACTGCAGAGCGCTCTAAAATTATCGATTGACCCTTAAATTCTCTCTTAGCATTGATTTGACACACATTTTTAAATATGATGAAATTATGGTCAGAAAACCTTTAGATGCTTTCATAAAAAGAACAAATTTTCAATAATATCACTACTATAGACCAATTAATTAACTTTGAATTTATTAAGTGTTTAAAAAAATGAAAATATTTTTACGTCTTATTAAAAGTTCTAACATAGGCTATTGCTAATGCATGGTATAATATTCTAAAATTGCTACAGTATATGAAAATATTTTCAACTTTTATAAATTAAACTAGCAATTGGCAGGTTTTATGTTGAAAATTGGAGGTTATCGTTGTTAATATATGAGAACTTGAATTTTCATATATTTCGTAATATCCAGTCATTACATTGCTTCACTTAAAATCCTCTACCCTTTAGAAGACATTTATAAAAATTAATCACTCACTATAACGGCTATTGGCCACTAATGATTCTAAAACTATGAATTTTCCGATTTTCACCAAATAAACTAATAACATTGTTTATTGATTTCTTGATGAAATTATCAGTTTGTAAATCGTTGGCAAAACGTACAACTAAACTGTTTATCATAAAATAGACCCAAACATAGTTCATGTACAAACCCATGCAGCTCACTTATGAAGTCTTTCCACTTAAAATGAATAAATCGAGTTTAAAACTACCACAAAACAAAAAGAACTTTCATCCAATCGGCAAAAAGAAAGCTTTTAATCCGGGGATTAAATCCCAGAGCGGTGTTTCAGCTTCATTTGGTTATCAGTTGAAAGTTCTTGTGAAAAGTAGAGGCGCACAATTTATAAAAAATAAAGAGTTGTTCAGGGGCGCAAAGTAAATCAGCCGCTTCATCGGACGAGGAAGCTCGGGTGCCGTAAATTACAACTCCGATAAAACCAACAAATATGGAATTAAAATAATTCCTCCCCGATGTAAAATGCAGCTTCCTGAAGGAAGGGGCGGAGGGGAGATTGCACGGCTGTAAATTCACCCCCTTCCGCTTCCCCCACCCCTCTCACCATCTCTCTCGTTCATGTTTTAAAAGTGTATGTTCCATAAACACTGTTTCCTTTTTATAAAACATTTTCTTCATTAAGGTTCCAGAAGTCGCCGGGATTTTTTGCCCCTCTTTTTCAACCTCGACAAAACATTCCGCCCGAGACTTTCTTGCCCGCCTCCATATTTTATCCCTCCCCTTTTAAAAGTAATTTTAATATTCCGCGAATTTTAACCGACCGTGATCGGTCCATTGCGGTCGGACGAAACTGCGTAACAAATAGACGGGGGGAGGGGGTCCTGAACGGCTGCAGTGAGCCCACACAAGTGTGGGATTGAGATTTGAAGGCGCAAGGCAGCAGCCAACGCTAACCTTACGGGGATGCTCTGCGCGTTGCATCGTTTTGGTCCCACAAATGTGAGCTCCGTAGAGTAGTAGGACTAGGACATACATACACAGACTGTTTAGACTTCAATCGAATGAGCATCATAATCGGTGTCTGCTTATAGAGCTCAAAATTTGGTTAAATTAAAAAACCGTGGATATTGAGTTTTTTATTTCAGTTAAATAGAGAATGTGAACATAATTTGGTGTCAAATTATATTTTGGAGGTGTTAAAAATCACCACAAATAAACTATGTAAGAATAAAAAACCATAGAGTCAAAGTGAATTTCTTTACCGCCATAACCTAAGACTACAAACTAAAGCATTGACGATTGGTCATAAATGCCACCGATGACAACTTAGAAAGGTTCTGTAAAAAATTTCAAAAATGTCCATAAAGCGATATTTGTCTGAAAATTTGTTGACATAATGTAAAATTTTAATTGGAATTCCTGGACACTATATGTTATTTTCATATCAATAGCAGTTTCCGTTTTTATTTGAATATGAACTATTGTTTCTTTTTTTCGGAATTTCAGGAAGGAATTAAAGGAGTTTTTACTGAAGAAAAAGGTTAGCTTTTCATAGACTCATTTTTGAGGAGGGATTGACTGTGGGAACTAAATTGACTTTAGTTTTGAAAAATCACGAAACGATTGCCTGTTCCATACTAAGAAGATAAAATATAAGGAGATAAAATATTCTAAAATACATAAAGAACTAAATGTCAAATGAATGTTAGAAGGTATTTTTCAGCTAGATAAGTGTAACATTGCTAAAAGGTTCCTCTTACATCCCTCAAATGCTCTCTTCTATCAATGGAATTATTGCATATGATTTTCAATTAATTACAGGAACCCAAATTACCAGCCAGTAAATAATGTGAGGAAGAAATACGCCTAGTACACCTTCATTAAATTGTAAACGGAAGAAAGGGCCATGCGGCCCTAACTTTGTCTGTGAAAAAAAAAGAATTTGTCATTTTTTATTTAATTTCAAAAGAAAGCCATCGAAAAAATATATCACCGCTACTTCTTTAATTGTAAACTTTATCGATAAAGGACGAAAAATTGTATATGGACTCAATAACAAGTCTTAGGAAAGTTGTCTCCAAGCAAGTAACATACATTCACTAATAACAGAACTGGAACCTAAAAATGATCCATGGAGATTTTCATTCTAAAAGCAACAAATTGTGTCTCCTTTGTGATATGTTTGACTTGGCAGACTTTATTGAAGCCATTACCTCAAGTCATGATAGGCCCTCCTCAGCGAGTTATCTGAATTAAGTTTTTTGAAAGATCAATACAGATTACAGACATATAATAATCAAACTTAAATTTCGTAAAATTCCTTTTAGGTTTGTGTTTAGTGTTTTTAAAAGGATCAAAATAGTTCTTAAGCACATGGTGTTTAGCACATCCCAAGCAATCATGAGAAGACTCAAAGAAGAGAGTAAAAGTGGAGATTCCACTGTTCTTTGGGATGGCCTCTAAAGAAAATGTAAAAGATTAAGCATTATCTCAATTTAATAACCAGTTACTACAATTAACTGTTTCACAACAGCTATCAATATATACAATTTACTCACAACGACAGTTTTGAGTGCTGCCCAAGATTCCTCCAAAAAAATGCCGACACCACTCCATTTTCCTTATAGTACAGTGCATTTAGCTCAAAAACAGGGCTTAGGTCACCCTTCAAAAACACAGAAGAAATTTGCTTGGAATATGTGCAGGACACCTCCCTTGCTTTGGAAACAAAAGTCCCAAAAAATCCCGTGACGGGTTTTCCGCCATCTTGAAAAAAAACCTCCGCCATATTGGATTTTGGTAAGCTTCTAGTAAAACTTCAATCAAGACAGAACCAGATGAGCCAAAGTATTTAATTTGATTTCATCTTGTTCGAAAATAAATTTGCTTCAAGAAAAGTATAGTTTTTATGGTCATGTAATGGTATAAAGCATGGTTTAGACGCGATAAAGTGAAAAAAGTTATAGTTTTTCCCGAAAAATCAAGTACACTCTTATAAATTTGCCGCATTTGTAAATGTATGATATTTATAAATACTTAACTTTAACCGATTAAAAATATCACAATAAAATTCTGAACAAAATTTACTACTGTACAGTTTTTAATTGGTTCTCTAAAGCTACTCCGGGGACAAAAGAAAAATGAAGTTTAAACGCGAGCGTCCGATGTTGCGTCGGTTATTGGATTTGTATAAGCTTCTAGTAGAACTACAATAAAGTCAAAACTAAATGTCCCAGAGTATTGAATTTGATTTCGTCTTGTTCGAAAATTAATTTCCTACTAGAAAATTATAGTTTTTAAGGTAATTTAATGGTAAAAAACGTAGTTTAAACGCGATAAAGTGAAAAAAAATTATTGTTTTTTCCGAAAAATCAAGTACACTGTCATAAATTTTGCATATTTTTAAATGTGTAACAGTTGTTAGTACTTAACTTTCACCGATTAAAAATATTGCAATGACATTTTGAACAGAATTTACTACTGTTCATTATTAATTGGTTCTCTAAAGCTACTCCGGGGTCGAAAGAAAATTGAAGTATATAAACGCGAGCGGCGGTGTTGCGTCGGTTATTGGATATGTGTAGGCTTCTAGTAGAACTACAATAAAGTCAAAACTAAATGTCCCAGAGTATTAAATTTGATTTCGTCTTGTTCGAAAATTAATTTTCTACTAGAAAATTATATTTTTATAGTAATTTAACAGTAAAAAGCATAGTTTAAACGCGATAAAGTAAAAAAAGTTATAGTTTTTTCCGAAAAATCAAGTACACTCTTATAAATTTGGCATATTCTTAAATATGTAACATTTATTAGTACTTAACTTTCACCGAATACAAATTTTTAATCAAATTATTATTATTATTCTTATTATAAAATTATTAAAAATATTGCCTACATGAAAGCTTTAATTTTAGCCCAGGCAACGAAAAGGTATAGACGGAAATTTTCGGAACACAATTTTTGACTTAGCAGCTTTGTTTGGACTAGTTAGGAGGTGAAAATATCCAAAGTCCTCGTCCGTAGCCCTTGGGCGGAGGGAGGGAGGAGGGTCTGAAGGTACCATTTTTTGTTTTTTGCTAAATATCTTGAAAATTATCAACTTTCAGTGCTCCCTATTCAGTAGGAAAATTAAAGTTTCTGAAAGAAACGTATATAACATGTCTAGTTTGGTCGAACCATTTACAAGATAAGCACTAATTTTATCATTACTAGAGATCGCCAGTGGTCGAAAATTCGACCAATTTTTAAATCAAGAAATAGGGATAGCTAATTTTTAACTTTGCATACACCAATGTGTTTCACAATACATTTCATATAGTACACATTTTCCACGTAAACACATAATAGAACCAAATGGGAACCAAAAGCAAAAGAGAAAGACTCAATCTTTGACTAATTATCTTGCCTCGCCACTGGCACATATCTATGGCATGGTTTTTAGTAATTAGTATTGTACAATATTAAGATTCCATGTTTATTTCTTTAACACTGAGCTGGTTATTGATTCAGAGGACGGTAAAAATTCAGTCATCAAATCAGTTTATCCCATACACCCCTTACTACAGTTCTCTCCCTCACTCCCTCCATTAATTCCTTCCCTTACTCTCTATGTACTTCCTTCCTTTCGACCTTCTTCTACTTTTCACCCCTTTTCTCCTTCATCCTCTTCTTACCATCTTTCGTCCCTCCTTTCCTACCTTTTAGGTTTGAAATAATAACACCTAACATTTATGTGCCTAGTTATTATTGTTGTCCCCTGTCATAAAAGAAAAAAATATTAAAGGCGAGCTCAAAAAACGTTGTACAACCCCGAATATTAGTAATAATTTCTTGAAAAATCTATCATACAGTACTTATATTTTCGATGTAATTTAAGTATAGAAAGATCTTTCCAAATCTGAAATTTTATCATGTTTGATACATAGTTTTTACGTAAAAAATCCAAACATTTTTAGGTAAAATCATCTAATGGTATGATGCTTTCCGAAAAGAATTGTTTGAGGAAGTTTACAGACATGGAAAAAATTGGTAATTTTAAAGAAAATATAAGCCAAGTAAGAACTTAAACTATAAAATTTTTAGATATATGCTGGACACATTTTTATTGCCTATTGCACATCAAGCTTACACTAGACAACGTAGTATTTTCCACTTGTAACATCCCGCTTGTAATGGTCATGGAAAAATTACTAAAAATAATTAGCAAATTTATTTATCTTAATTAATGTAAGGGTATCACCAACTATAACAACCTGAAAAATATTTTCGGATTCCAAAAGTTAAATAAAGAAAAAATTAAAATACTATTTTTAATCATTGTTCTACTAATTTGTAAATACATATTAGCACTTACTTATGATTTTGGAGATGAAATAAAAAAAGAAGTCCCAAGTCTATCCTGCTAACAGCAAATTGAAAATACCTTTAACACCTCTTAAGACCGTCCCGGTCTTACCGACCGGGCCCGCAGTGGTTGCGTATTTTAACCGGAATATGAGTAAAGGGTGAGTGCAGGATTATTGTGGCGCGATCTTGTAGCCTTGTTACTGACTAGCGAGCGCAGAATTACTGACTTAAGGCCGACATTTTCCTTTGGCAGGATTGTTAACAGCCAATGGCAATTAAAGGACCTACATTTTAACGTGGGATCCGAACCACAATTTCATTATCTTTTCCTTATCAAATAATTTACATCAGAAAATTATTATTACATTATCAGACTAGTCCTTAAAATTTACTAGCATATGACGAGCTCAAAATTAAATTAATATCGATCCGTAGTACATTTGGTTCAGAATATAATTGCGAATTGCGATTTCTAAACAGTAAAGGTTATTTAGCATCAATTCTTAGTGGTTTAAATTAGAGGAAAATTTACGACAGGGTACTTGATTTGTCTTAACAAGTTATATGTTTTTCACTTTAGATTTCACTTTAAAGTTTGTAAACCAAGCCTTATACCATTAGATGACCATAAAAAAACTTAATTTTACTTGTGTAAAATTTATTCCGTTATAAATTTCAATCATAGCTAATACTCTGGGTCTATCCCTTCTCCTAAATTACAGTTTTACTAGAAGTTTACAAGGATCCAATATGGCAGGGGTGTTTTTTTAATGGCGGAAAACCCGGCACGGGATTTATTTTAAGGCATGGAAAGTGTCCTGCGCAGGTCCCAAACATATTTTCACTGTTATTTTGAAGGGTAAGGTAAGTTTAGCCTGGGTACAATGGTAATAAGGTACAAAGGTAAGTTTAGGTGCTATTGAAGAATGATCTTTTGATCACCAAAGATAAATGTTATATATGACTTCTGCAGAGAATTTCTTTCATTTAAACTTTAGTTGAAATTAAAATTTCCTATAGGAAATGTAAAAAAAATATATTGTAATCCATTTTTAAAAGTGGCGAATAATTGAAATTAAATTTTCCTGTAGTAAATGTAATATATATATATATATATATATATATATATATATATATATATATCATAGTTAATTTTTAAAAATGACGAAAAATTAAAAAAAAAATATTTTAATGTCATATATGGTATTGTTATCGTGGAATAATGAGTATATTATTACATTAAAAATGTACAGAATTAAATTGCGAATAATGTGACACCATTCCCAGGTGTGTAATTAAAAAAATACGTTTAGAATTTTTCAAAATATAAATGTACTACATAAATTCAAAATGGCTACCTTTTTCTCAAAGTGGCGGAAAACCCGTCACGGGATTTTTTGGGACTTTTTCTTCAAGCTTGAGGAGTGTCCCCTACATGTTCCAAACATTTTTTCACTGTTATTTTGAATGGTAAGGTAAGGTTAGCCTTGGAGCTATTATTACTGTACAAAGAATTAAAAATGCAGTTTCGTTCACATACGATGAATGTTAAATTTCTTCATGACTGTTACAACTAACAACCATTGTTATATATGAACTTTATAGAGAATTTTTCGTTCTACAACCTTACTTCAAATAATATTTTCCTACAGTAAATGTAGAAAAAATATATCGTGATTTACATTAAAATGTGACAAAAAAATCTAAAAAAATTATTTTAATGTGATATATTGTGTTAATATAGTGGAATAACGTGTAATTGTATTTAAAATGTACAGAATTTAATTTCGAATAAAACAACACCATTCCCAGGTCTGTAGGCTAAAAAATACGTTCAGCATTGTCCAAAATGTAAATGTATTACACAAATTCAAAATGGCTACCTTTTCCTCAAAATGGCGGAAAACCCCGTCACGGGATTTTTTGGGACTTTTTGTTTTGAAGCTTGAGGAGTGTCCCCTACATGTTCCAAACATTTTTTCACGGTTATTTTGAAGGGTAAGGTAAGGTTAGCCTTGGAGCTATTATTACTGTACAAAGAATGAAAAATGCAGTTTCGTTCACATACGATGAATGTTAAATTTCTTCATGACTGTTACACCTAACAACCATTGTTATATATGAACTTTATAGAGAATTTTTCGCTCTACAACCATACTTCAAATAATATTTTCCTACAGTAAATGTAGAAAAAATATATCGTGATTTACATTAAAATGTGACAAAAAAATCTAAAAAAATTATTTTAATGTGATATATTGTGTTAATATTGTGGAATAACGTGTACATAATTGTATTTAAAATGTACAGAATTTAATTTAGAATAAAATAACACCATTCCCAGGTCTGTAAGTTGAAAAATACGTTAATTATTGTCCAAAATGTAAATGTATAACACAAATTCAAAATGGCCGCCTTTCTCTCAAAATGGCGGAAAACCCGTCACGGGATTTTTTGGGACTTTTGGTTTTGAAGCTTCAGGAGTGTCCCCTACATGTTCCAAATGGTTTCCTTCTGTGTTTTTGGAGGGTGACCAAAAAGTCTAATTGCACTGTACTATTACTAGATGTACAAAAACCTTGCTTCTGTAATGTTATTTGGAAAAGAAAAAGTATTTTGGTTGTCCAAAGATAGTATTCGAAAAGGCAGATTGCCTCAGGTAACATAGAATCAATTAATATTCAGTCATACACAGTTAGGCCACAATACCCTAGACATTTTGTGGACATCTCTAGATCCAGATTGTGTTTCTGAAGAATAGGGAACGACTCATTTCGCATACTCATTCCTAAATATAGTTTTGAATTATTTTGCTGATAGAGCTATATTTTGAAGTTGTAGATCGCTAGAGCAATCCAGTTCCGTCAAGACGTAATCAGATTGTATGATATTATTATTTTGTTTATGAGAGAGTTATAAATTTTAGAGAAAAAGTGAACAAAAACTTAAACTGTAAAAATTGTTTTAAAATGTCGATTTATCTTCAAAAGCAACTTGTCTACAGGGCCATCAACCCTGGCTATAAAAAAGGAATCCATCAAAGCACTGATTTCAGCAACAGTACAATTCCTAAATACTGCCGTTGCAGCAGACCTGCATACTCAGCGAATTCCAAATGCAAAAGAACATATTTCAATTCAACATGGTGATATTTGACATGTTTTTGTAAGCTCCATAAGATAACATGGAGAATGAGTATGCAGGTTTGCTGCAACAGGTCCATTAAAACTGGGTGGTTTAGTATATCTGAACTAGAAGAAGCCATATACCAAGTTTTACCAAGCTATATCAAGAAATAGGGAAGATATAGCATTTATTTTATTTCCCATAAGGATAATATGAGGAATGAGTATGCAGGTTTGCAGCCACAAAAATTAAAATGTCAGGGATTTTAGACTAAAATACATTAGATCTCATCTATATGAAGCCACAAACCAAGTTTTATTAAGATATAATTAGAAATAAGCGATATATAGAATTTTACTTATTCCCCATAAGGTTAACATTGGGACAACGTACTGTGTTTACCATTTTCAATATCTCGGTAACCAATGGGCATAGAGCAATGATTCAGAATACAAAATTGTTTGTTTTTTCGAGCTGAATCCAATTTTGCTAGTCAGAATTTGATTATTCTTATTTTCATATGTGAAAAAACTCAAAAAATCCATTTTTGAGGGTTTATCTCCCTTTACCCCCCCTCCCGGTGGTCCTATCGGGCTGGTTTACGAATTGATTACCACATTACATGTCTGTACCAAATTGCATTAAGTTCGGACCATATTTACGGCCGCTATCGTGCTGACAGTCACACATATACCAATAATATAGATAGAATGAAATATATAAATTTGAACGAATTGTGTTTTTTGTTTCTAGTGGCCCCAAAACAAAAAGTTATCATGGTCTCGGGCTTAGGTCTTACCATGAGACCTACGGTAATAGCTTCTTCCCTATATGGGAAATTCGCTAAAAAAGGCATTTTCGTCATACTGCTTCAAAACCAGCTGCTTTTGACACATGTGTTGGGATTCAAAAGTTGTTCTTTTTAGTCCTTGGATAATAACATAGGATTTGATGATTATCATTTTCCAAGGACCAAAAAGATCATTGTTAATGATACTTTTGATTCGAGGTAAATAATCAAACAATCTTCATTCGATTACAAATAATCGAAACATTCATCGTTATTGTCCATCGCGTCAGCGTCGATGATGAGCTATCGATTGCATCGGGAATGGTTAGCGTTTATTATATACAATTGCGATTCATTGTTGAATTGTTGTCGGTTCAATTAATTTGTGAAACTCGCTTATTTTACCAGTCGATTATTGCATGCGTTCGAGACGTCGATTGTTGTTCATAGCTGTCGGTTTAACCTAACTCAAATGAAACAGTCAGCTGATTGCTTCAAATAGCAAGAACAAGATGGACGCATGTTTTGAGAGGTATCTTTAAAGGTAAACAAGCTGTAACATTTTGGTTTTCTTAAGTAGTTTGCGTGTTGGTGTTGAGCGATATGACGAAAAATATAGTTCATCGCACGGACGTAAGCTGCTTTTCGTTACTCGGTCATTTTTCAACCTCGGCTTACAGCTTCGGTCGTAAAACTTGACCTTGTACGAAAAGCGTCTCTTTAGGTCCTAGTAATGAAATATACTATTTTTGTACTTTGGCAATTGTAATTTAAATAAAATCCCGGAAGACATTGCAATAATTTTAGTAACATAGTGCACTGAGTTTTTTTTTTCAGAGTGAAACTCATTCTATGATCACAAAAAAATTAACTTCTCTTCTGGCTGTAGTTTTATTTTTCCTGGAATTTGAATATAAATATTATCTAACATATTCTATTTTTTAGGTGCACTACTTTAAGTTTTATGTTGTTATTGATTTACTTAGGCCTAATATATTTATTATTTATAAGTATTAAATGGCAAATGCAATGACATTAATATTAACAGTCTCACTTAATTAAAATCTTCTTTTAACCAACACGTTCGGTATAATGGATTTATCAGATAATGACTCAGCCGAGTCACACACACAGTTTTTACCACAATTACTGAGTGTCATTAGTTCCATATAAAA
Organism: Flexamia atlantica; assembly: GCA_035578135.1. Classification (NCBI taxonomy): domain Eukaryota; kingdom Metazoa; phylum Arthropoda; class Insecta; order Hemiptera; family Cicadellidae; genus Flexamia; species Flexamia atlantica. Next base: position 32,067,113 of record JAQJVK010000010.1, read on the forward strand.
TCAAAAACACAGTCTGTGCTTTTACATTACATACATAATAGACATATTATCATGAATATGGACATAGAATAAAATTAACGTAGGTATTTGAAAAAATGTCGATTGAGGTGTAATTTTAATCCCGGCTGATCTGGCGCTTCGGTTTTTGGATCGTTGTTTGAAAGGGATTCTACCATAGTTTTACAATGCGTTGTCTAATGAAATAAAACAGAACCCCGAGCCAACGGACTGTGCGGTGCGGGCGAGCGTAGACGCCATGCGCGGTCGTGCCGGCAGCCATCTTGATTGCTTCAATTATGTCTTTCAAGTAACTGGAAATGATATGTTTGACTCCTCCCCGATAATAACCGCAGGTGGCCGGCCCCCACCCGACCGACCGTTGAGCCAGTGACTGGTCTGGGTGCGACCTCAACTGGGCTAGCGACTGGTCTGAGAACGACCTCAACTAGGCCAGCGACTGGTCTGGGTACGACCTCAACTGGGCCAGCGAGTGGTCTGAGAACGACCTCAACTGGGTCAGCGACTGGTCTGGGTACGACCTCGACTGGACCAGCGACTGGTCTGAGAACGACCTCAACTGGGCCAGCGACTGGTCTGGGTACGACCTCGACTGGACCAGCGACTGGTCTGAGTACGACCTCAACTGGGCCAGCGACTGGTCTGAGAACGACCTCAACTGGGCCAGCGACTGGTCTGGGTACGACCTCAACTGGGCCAGCGACTGGTCTGGGTACGACCTCGACTGGACCAGCGACTGGTCTGAGAACGACCTCAACTGGGCCAGTGACTGGTCTGGGTGCGACCTCAACTGGGCCAGCGACTGGTCTGGGTACGACCTCAACTGGGCCAGCGACTGGTCTGAGAACGACCTCAACTGGGGCAGCGATTGGTCTGGTACGACACCAAACGGGCCAGCGAATGGTCTGCTACGACATCAAATGGACCAGTGAATGGTCTGGGTAAGACCTCAACTGGACCAGTGAATTGTCTGGGTATGACATCAAATGGACAAGTGAATGGTCTGGGTACGACCTCAACTGGACCAGTGAATGGTCTGAGAACGACCTCAACTGGGGCAGAGATTGGTCTGGTACGACACCAAATGGGCCAGCGAATTGTCTGGTACGACATCAAATGGACCAGTGAATGGTCTGGGTACGACCTCAACTGGATCAGTGAATGGTCTGAGAACGACCTCAACTGGGGCAGCGATTGGTCTGGTACGACACCAAATGGGCCAGCGAATGGTCTGGTACGACACCAAATGGACCAGTGAATGGTCTGGGTACGACCTCAACTGGACCAGTGAATGGTCTGGTACGACATCAACTGGACCAGTGAATGGTCTGGTACGACCTCAACTGTACCAGTGAATGGTCTGGGTAAGACCTCAACTGGACCTGTGAATGGTCTGGGTAAGACCTCAACTGGACCTGTGAATGGTCTGGGTACGACATCAACTGCCACAAATGTAAGTCTCCAGGAGAATGCATAAAGAGAGCTTGTGAGGCTTCATATAATTTAGCCATGTATTTTGCACAAAAGTTTATGAAAGAATATTAAAAAAACTTCCCTGTAGTTCTAGCGGCCAAGAAATTGCGCTTGTGGTCAGGCAATCGTATGGTATTTAACACTCGTTAGTTGCAAGTACTTCACAGTTCAAAATTGTAATAAACCTTTACATAATACTACACAGAAACATCTGTATTCTGCGCCTTACCCTTGGCTGGAAAGTTGCTCTTTGACGATCAGTGATTGAAAAGTAAATTTTATCGTGCGCTAGGAAACTGAAGTAACGGAAATCAACAATCTAAACATTCTAAACAATCAACTGATTGCAGTAAACCGACTTTTAATGCATGTTTATTGGCTACTTCAGAGGAATGTAGTGGCAGCACTGGTTGCAGTAGAAATGTTTGTTTGTTCATTGTGGGCTAGGTTTGAAGAATTGGAAACGTAAAAGTTTATGCAAGGAAATACGTTATGATTTCCTTGCAAAAAAATATTTTTTCTGAGAAGTATGATGTAAAGTATCGTACGTCACACGTCCGGTAAGTTTTACCGTACTCGCATGAAAATCGCTTAGGAACTATCATGCTCGCACTGTAAAACGGTACATACCGGGCTAGTAACGTTGAAACGTAATATACTATTACGCGAACTCGTGAATTACTGTTAAAACTGTTGAAGCTTGGGTACGTTGTATGAATTCCATAACTTGCACAAAACGTCTCCAGATAGTTATAATATGTAAGGTGGTCTAGAATTGAAACTTTCTCAATAACTATTCACCGTTAAAGTCATTTACAGTTGGACAAATCTAAAAAATGGAATTTTTACTCCAGGTTTGTTCTCTTGGACCTACAAAAATAGATAGGACTGCCACAAAATATGAAAACTTCTGGAAAACTTCTGGTAACAAAATAAACGTGTGGATTGTCTAGAAAGCACACAACCTCATTAGGTGGCCGACCAGAGGGTCGGAGCAACGACCGGCGACCGGCGCAGTAGACTGCCTGACGCGGCGAGCTAGGAATTCATTAATAACTTCATCTTGAAAGGATCTTCCAGTCGAAGGCGCAAGAACGGCTTTATGCGCGAACAATCGTACAAGACTGGTAGCGATGCTGAATCATCGGAGACGTTCCCACCCATGCGGCTTTCCTACCTAACGAGTCCTCGGTGTTCCGCAGCAAATTCCATTAACTAAAGGGATATTTGAAGCTATCTGACTATACGAAAGAGCGAATACTCCCAATGGTCCGCTGCGAGTTAATCTGTACAATCTGCAAATGTTGTAGTAAAGTGTAATTAAACTAAAGCAGCCAGCACTGGCGGGTCAGGCGAACTATTGGAACACTTGGCAAATAGAATTAGTTTTTTATAAACAGGACCATTTGTAAATCATTGGGATTGATGATTTCAACTTTTATATTCTTGGGATTTATGCATTACGTTCTCAAATTATTTGTTATAACTACATAAGAGTAAATTCAGTTCTTTGCTATAGAAATAACAAATATTTTTCGTTTGAAGCTTCAATAGCATGCTCAATGTTGAGATGCAAAGACTGCTGATTACTACCATAACAATTTATTTCGTTGGAAACCAAATACAGCAGAATATTAAAAAAGCGTTACCGGCAATAATTAGTTGAGGTTGCAGACTAAACTATAGGTACAATTATGATTGGAAGCAACACATTTTATCTTAAGAGTAATACCGCTTATTATTACAAGCACCAACTATTAAATATGAAGGGGCAGGAATTCAACCCCGAAACAAACTGTGGTATTCATGGGCGCAGCGATCCCGAAGAAGCAATGGAGCGAAAAGCCAGAACCCGGGGCAAGATCGAGCCTAGTTTGGGGTGAGAAATGCGAGAGCAGCGCTTGATTGACGACTCGGCGCGGCGCCCTGCGAAAAAAACAATTCAGGGGTGATCTGACGGCAATACCGTAATAGTGGGCTGCGGAGATAAGATGACGAAACGGCCTTTTCAATGTTTATGCCTATTGATTCGATAAGAAATTTGTTTATTTATTGCTCATAACTTTAACCACCAAAAACCACCGTTCGAGATTCGTTAGCTTCCTTATATAAGATTTACTTCTTTGGTAACATTTTTATTGCATGAGTATTCCATGACTTGAAGGTAAATATGATAAACAATTTTACTATAGGATAATTTAACCGAACGTTTGCATTGAATGCAATTACAAAGTTTTAATGTGTATTCGAAAGTATGTGGTAGGCTATATTAAACACGTTTAATTGAATTTTTTTATTAGAAACCCTATGAATTTAGCTATGCATTCATGCTATTTACGGATAGATACACCAGACAATCACTTATCACCCTAAAATGTAAACGTGTGTACTCATGTAGCTATACGTACAGTACTTAAATAGTTTGATGAGTATGTGTATACCCGTGTGACACAAAAGTTCCGGTCCAGGTGTTTTAAACTTAATTATCACTCTTTTGAACTATGCCATGCCTTGCACGAACTAGTTCCTTCATTTTTACATCACAACCGAAACCGACAGAATCAAAATTTTCGGACGGTGTTTGTCATAGGCCTTTATCAGAACATTAAACTTTAGTTGAGTGATCATATAAACTGAAGTCCTGGTCAAGTACAACTCATCAGAGCATATTTCAAGTCAATTTCCTACTCCCTTAAAATAATTTACATATCAGCTGTCCCAAAATGATGTATTATGTACATATGCAAATTTAAGACATGGCTAATAATAAATCATTATAGATACATACATAGATATATATCATACATAGATTTTATATATATGGGGTATAAAATCTACTTCAGGTATGTATCGTGTCGTACTTAACGAGCCCTTCAAAATAAATTGTCACTTGATGAGGGTTTAAATTTTTTAATGTGGGACGACTGCAATCCCAAATTTTAATTTTTTGTTCCGGGTGGTCCTATCAAAATTTTACCGAAAGATAATAATTGTGTCCGAAGACATTTTAGAACTGAAATTAACAAGTTAGGAACCATGTTTGGAAGCCTTTTGTATAACACTGACCTGTCACTGGAACACTTTTCAATATCAAAATTAAAACTATTTCGAACTTCAAGAGTCTGTAACTTTGGTTACCTTGGTTTTGACCTCGTATTTGTGGAATTTTGTTTCTTTTTCTAAGCCCTTCAAAACTAGTAGTTACTCGATTGGGAAGTTTATATTTGGTTTGGTTTGGGGGGTTTATACTCGAGTTTATATTTGGAATCGTGGGGAACCCCTCTCCCCCCAATCGCATTTTCGAAGCAAGGGTAAACATGACATGCACATCAATGAAAGTGATTTTTGGCTGGAACTACTGTGCAAAATATCATTAAACTAACTTCTTTATAGTTTTTTAGTTTTTAAACAGGTGCAGGACTTTAAGGACACACGGGTATAAACCTATCAAACCACAAAGAGCACATCTACATGAGCACATATTTACATTAGGCTGCATAGTAATTTTCTGATGTCTATATCCATAAACAGCACTAATACATACTGTAGCTAAATGCAAATAGCGTTTCTAATTTTAAAAAATCAACTCAATATGCATTTAGGATTTTTGGATAGTTTCTATAAGCTCTTAAAATTCAAATCAGTCTGTGACACTGATGATTAACAATTGATTTCAGGGATCACAGTCATTTTAGAAACATTCTTGCATACAGTATGCTCATTTCAAGGTGTAAGTGATATTTGTATTTAAAAATGTAAAAACGACATGTTGAGAAAGATTGGAAGTAATACTATTAAGGATTTTTTCTCCTGAAATTGTCTTCCACTCTTACAATGTTTGTTTCAGAAATAAGAGAACACGGTAATCTGAACTTCTGTATGCTAGTGAACACTTTGTTATTTTTCCTTAGTTTTTCAACTAAGAAAGAGTGGAATTACATATATTCCAACAACTCTTTTAGTTATATATAACTAAAAAAGGCAACATAAAATGTTTGCGCTTATAGTGACAGTTTTACCTTAATTTTAATAATAATAACACCTTTCATATTTGGATCAAACATTAATGTTAGTAATTAACTGCCAAGACATCATTGACCGACTGCCCGTAGCACTGACATGCTACAACTGACTCATAGACATTGGCAGAGTCTTTCTGCATGAAAATAAAAGTCACCACGAGACATTTACTAATAAATCAGTACTCAGCATGAAACATGCAGGTGCAGGAGTATGCGGAATTGTTTGGTTTTTATCTTTATTTTGCTGAAACAATCCTTTTGAATATCATACATACCATCACGATATTTTGATGTACATGTTGCTGTAATTGGGCACTTCATGAAGTGCCAAACGGAACCCGGGCATTTCATGACGTGCCCAGCGCGCCTGAGCACATAGTGTAACTCGATTATTTCAATCAAAAGTACAGACGGAAGAAAAGGAGAAACTAAGAAATATGCGGCATTCAATTACACTGGAATGAGGAAAAAACAAATTGCAAACAAATTCAAGAGGTATGGAGTTTCTATAGCACTCAAGACACAGAACACACAAAAAAATGGAAAAAATGGAATGGGTGTGGAAAAATTCTACACCCAAGAATTGAAGAATTCAACAAATTTGATACGCCGGAATATACAAAATTAGTTGCTTGCCCTGTGATAAATCATATATAGGCCAAACTGTCAGTTTTTTAATAAGATTCAAGAACCATATATCAGCCTGGAAGAACAAGAAGCCGAAAAGATCTAATATTGCCAAACAACTGTTAGGAGATGGAAATTACAGAGGAAGTATGGAAGAAAACCTCAAGATAATGAAATGTTGTAAAAATGGAAATGTAATGAACGCATGGGAAGAATTAAGTTTATTTAAAGAAAATTGTATAGATAGAGATAAACTGATTAACGAGCAAGTGAACTTTGACCCTGGTGGGACGTTTAAGAACCTGTTTCCGACGGAACTTCCGGCAGCCAATAGGATAAAAGGACAGACGCCATGATGGATCTGCCAGTCTCTCATTGGGTCTGATGATGATTGGTGTGACGAATCGAAATCGATCGCCATTTTCCGCCATCTATGTATATTTACCATCTAGTATGTAAATGCAGAATAAGTGTAAGTATATTTTTAAGTGTTGTAAAACGTTTTTTATTTACATCCAGTTCTTATTAGACAAAACTTAATAAAACACTAACAGCAAAGCAAATAGTGAGTGCATGACAATCACTATTTACACTACACTATAGCAATGGAACGCCGACAGGGCACGATTCTTACTCTATTTGATTTTTCCAAAGCTTTTGACTGTGTGAATCACAACCTCCTAATTGAAAAGTTAAGGGCCATAGGGTTTTCTCAAAATGTTCTTAAATGGCTGAGATCTTATCTGTCAGGCAGGCGGCAATGTGTTGAACTTGGGGGCGTGAGATCTGACTGGGAGACTGTGACTTGCGGTGTGCCTCAGGGATCAATCCTTGGGCCCCTGCTATTTGTTCTGTACGTAAATGACATAAATTCGAATCTGACTAACTGCAAATATCATGTACGCTGACGATCTACAGATTTATGCTCATTTTTCAACTAACGACATCAATAACTGTGTCGGAAAAATCAATGAAGACATCTCCCGGATCTCTCTGTGGACTGAAAAACATGGACTTAAACTGAACCACGAAAAAACAAAACCTATCATCATTTGTCACTCACTTCTGCGAAACTCACTTGACTTTCATTCTATAAGTTCTATTATGGTCAATGGAATCACTCTCCCTTACTATGACAAAGTGAAAAACCTTGGACTGACTCTTAACTCAACACTTACTTGGGATGATGCAGTAGTAGAAATCCGAAAGAAGGTATTTGCATCAATCCACTCGCTAAAAAGGTTACAAAGTTTTTTACCATTACATACTAAACTACACCTTGTCAAATCACTTGTATTACCCCACTTTACATACTGTAACTCTGTGATCAATGACATGACTGTGGCTCTATCTGACATGCTACATCCAGTCGAAATTATTAAAATTAAATGATCAAAGAACAGTCAAAATTCTTTCTTTAACATTTTCAATTTTAAATACTAGTCTTCCAAAATATTTTGAAAATGATTTCAAATTTTTATCTCAAGTTAGCATGCGGAGCTCACGCTCTGCTTCACTCACATTGCGAATGCCACAACATAGGACTGCAGTGTATGACAGAGCATTTGTTGTGACTGCTTGTCGCCTTTGGAATAATCTTCCCTATTCCATTAAATCCCTTGATAGTCGTCGTCGGTTCGTGGCAGCATTGAAAAATTTGCTTTTCGAGCGGATGTCCTTGGCCGGCGTGTCCTAGGTGGTTGTCTTGGGCGGGGTTGCTGACAGATGAGTGATTGTTGGTGTGAATGGGTTAAATTGTTTTTTATTTTTGTAATTTAAATAAAAGTATTACAGTTTTTTCATCTTATAGGCTAGTTAATATATTTTTAAGGTCTTATTTTGTATTATATTATATTTTTTGCTAAGCAGGTTAAGTGTAAGAAAGGGCCATGTGGCCCTAACTTTGCCTGTTAAAATAAAGAATTTTTCATTTCATTTCATTTCATTACACTACATCATTGCTGTATATTGTATCATTTAAGCGCTGACCATTAACAACGTAACTAGTAAAACTGCAAAATCATAGTACAGTACTGCAGTTGATCAAAATCGTAATTGATTTCAATGCATTAAGGTCTGAAGTTTATTGATGAAAAGTATGACGTTTTCATTTTTGATGCTCATTTGTTACATAGGTGTAAATACGTACTAACTTCCGCTTCGTCTTCAGAATATTTTCATATATCACTGTTACATATAAACTCACTTGGTTAGTCATAACATTATAATCCCCGATTAAAATATGAAACGACTGTAGGCCTATACGAAAAATTATCCACTACAATAAAATGAACAGAGAGAACCGGTTTTCACAGCAGCTACCTCAGGGCTAATAGGTTACCCGCGATATGACATGACGATAAACACTTGACATATTTTCATAATAATAAATTGCATCGCGCTCTCCGGACCTTAAAGAGAACATATTACGAAGATGGAATTTAATTACGCACCAAAGAACTCTCGAAACAGCCATCCCATCGCCCTGGGCAATTCATCAAAATCAGAGTGAAAAAGTCGCGTAAAAGTTCAAGACCGGGATGATCCCATAATAATTTGTAAGGAAGGGCAAAGCGGGCTGTAAAAACAGGGTCTGCCTCATTGTAAAAATATTTAATAAATGTCTCCTCGGAGGCCAATCTTAACCTTTTTTGGGCTTGTCGCCTAAAGGACACGGCCCGAACATTGATAATTGCGATGTTTTTTATAAGGCCGGCTTGGGCTGATGGGCCGTGCTATTTTTATTGCTCGAGTGACATTTTTCACCGAGATCGTCGTCCGCTCAGGAGACGTATCTGCCTAATTATCCCCCCGACACTGCCTCGCCCCCCCCCTGCCCCTCGCCCTTCGCCCCGCGCCACGGTGCATCTCGCCTGGATTGGTGTATGGAAATGCCTTACAGCTTAGGAGTAGCATGAATTAAAATATCCAGCAGAACTGCATAACCAGCGAATTTTAAATACGTAAAAAAATATTTCAATGCAACAACATGTATTTATATCCGAACAAATGGCGGTTTCTGCTTTTGGGGGCCCCAAAATCTTAATTTATCATGCATGGTCTTGGGTCTTCCCATGAGTACAACGGTAACGCCATCATCCCTATAAGGGAAATTCGCCAATAAAATATCAGAGACTCTTCTTATACATCACAGTGCTTATACGCTTCGGTTTTATAAAAGCTTGTAATGCTTTTAATAATTATAATTTTTATTTAGCTTTATTCTTTGAATGTAACGTATTAATCAAATACATTATAACATAAATAATAAATGTGGAAATAATTAGGATTAAGCAACTTCGGTTCATTATTTTTACTTTAATTATACATTTTAATAATTACATTTTTAATAAAACTTCTATTAAAGTAAAAAAACACAATTATCTACGAGTAAACATTGAACGCGATATCTAGAAAACCGGTTAAGAAGTTTGTCTTAAACAACTCAACAATTCCTCAGAAATATTTAGTATATTAATAAGGGCTTGTCTGCAAGATGAAATAAAATAATCAACAGTTTTAGGATACAAGCACATAAAATTAGATTTTTTTTAAAATATTCTATATATAATTCTATAAATATATTCTATAAACAAATAAACATTTTTGCAAATACTCCTTCACACACCCTTCGTTCGACAAGTGAGCTACGCCGTTATATTCTTAACTGCAATATAGGTGCTCCTCAAGTATTGCTTTCCAGATTTTGCAGGAGCTTCCCAAAAATGTTTAACATTTTTGTCTTGCACAGATTTTTGTCTTGACGTCTTAGGCCTGGTTTCACCTAACTTTAAACCACGTTAAGTCTCGGTTAGTTTAATTTTATCAGCAGTTTAAAACTTTTTTACTATCTTTTACGAACGGTTTATTAACCGTCCCTTAACTGATGTTTGGTGAAATCAGGCCTTAGAAAAGTATCGCGATGTTCACACCAAAGTAAGCCAAAACACATCACGCATAAGCGAATATGTATGTCGCGGGTCTCACATCATGCTTAAGATACAGTCCTCGACTGTAAAAGTGCCCCAAATACTTACATTATAAAGGATCTTTTACAATTTCAATGGCTAGCCACACCTGGAAAAGTTATCCCAGTGGAAAATTAAGACGCCGACGTACAAAGAGATACGCAAAGTTTCAGCATCAGAATTCTGATTCTGATTCTGTACAAACAAACAATTGTTCGTACACAGAAAAAATGCATTTGCTGGAACAACAAAATTATTGGTAAAGCGAGCATTTGCAGATATACAACCTGCAATTGTTTTTGTTCGGTTTAGCAATGTAATTTGTTTAAACACATTGATTGGACAACAAATTTAATTTGTAGGAAAAACCGTAACATTGGTGATTAGAGCAAAACAAAATTAGTGTTAAAACTACAAACTACCAATGTGTTTGTTATAAATACAATGCACATTGGAATTAATAGGAAATTTGTTTTTAACAAAGTAGTACTGGTAAATATAAAAAATATTTTTGATAATTCCGATAAAACCATTTGTTGTATTTGCAAATAAATTGGTAAAAATCGCTCAACAAATGTGGTTTTGTTGATTTCACCAATGTATTTTTTTCTGTGTATAGTTTCTCAATTTAGGAGAATCAGGAGGGCTTCAAAAATGAAAATATCGACTAGCATGTCTTGTTGAGCAAGTGTTCGTATAATTCATTCATCGTTGGCGATGTTCGTTCGTCGTTTTTTCTTTGTTGACAATGGTAAGTTTATGTTTTTATTTTGACTTTAGCAGACATTTGCCATCATTGGTTAGTAAAAACAAGTTTCACGACGTTTTTCCTAATAAAAACAAACAGAAACGTCGTGAAACCTGTTTTTACCAACAGTGGTGGCAAATGTCCGCAAAAATAAATATGCGAACAAATGTATACTCAGTATTTGTTTAACATGTCGTGTCCAGTGTCCAGTGTCCAGGGCACTGGTGTCCAGGTGGTACAGGACCTCTCATCCTCGGACCACGATCGCGGGAGGCGGCATGATCAAAGACGTCTAATTGGGCATAGGCATGACTGTCATGCCGGACATGATTGATGACAGCGGCTGCCGACTACCGTCAGCGTCATGCCGGTTAATGTCTGGTAACCGATCGACATCCCTCTGTGCGGACGAGTCAAAGTCAAATATTCTTTATTGCCATAGGAGCGTAATATAGGTGCGTCATGGCTTGTGTCGGAGTGAATAAAGTAGTAAATACGTAATGAAATCCGTCCTTACATTAAGTTCATGCTTACTATTCTCAATAAATTAATTGACAAAATAGAAACCTTTTTCAATGATTTAACTCTTAAGTTATCTTTAAAATAAAAATAATGATCTTTAGACAACAAAATCAGGGCGGGTATGACACAGTGTAGTGGCGCTGTAAAATGTTTGGCGCTTGAAAAAGGAAGTCTTGTGAATAAAGATTTAATCTGGATACATTTCTATGGTTGTATTGAGGTTTTGGGACAAAATTTTAAAAATGCTTATGTTCTGTTAAAAAGTAGGAAACTTGAAAGTTGGAAACAATTTGTGTTTCGTGCCTAGCGTTTTAAAATATTGACAGGAGCTATGTTATATCTAGTGGTAGTGGGTTGAAGATTGAATGAAAATTCAAATACGATATAGCATTAAAATTAAAAAAAGAAATCTCATGAACAAAGACGACTTAATCCGAAAATTACAAAAAGGACTCATAGCGGTTTGAAATGTATCCCTTTTATACTATATTCATCTTAATAAATCTTCTGATTCATCGTAAAAACATATCCTTGCCTTCTTATCAGCCTTAGCAATTATTATACAATCAATATTTTTATACATTAGGGTCGTTTAGAATTTAAACATAATCCTGATTGAAACAAGGTTTTCTACGTAATTTGTTATTTAATTTAAGAGTAACACATCATTGGGTTGAAAGCATTCAATTCCTTGTCTCAAATTGTTAAATATTACCCCTGAAGTATTTTAAAGTTAAGATCTATAATTGGCTCCTCAACACCCTTCCTGTAGCTTAATTGCATTTTTAGACACCAAATCAGGCAATAGACTTATAAAACTTAAATGTTATTTTAAAACAATTCACAATTTATACGTTGATGACGTGTAAATTTCTAGTTGTAGGCTAATTCCATTTTTCGCCTTAAAATCAGGTAATCATGTCCGTTTAATCGAGATTCGATTCGATTTATACTATTATGATATAGTTATAAGTCTGAACACTCATTTGCCGATCCTGCATTACGGGATTTTAGGCTCACGACTAGATTATTGATCTGGTAATGGTTTTCCGTCGTATCAGTTCGATATAATCATGATTACTGTCGATACAATTAATTTTAATTTCGCTCATTTATTCAAGATCTCTAGTCAGAGCCCCCGTTCACCTAACCAAACGACAGTGCAACATAACCTGCTGTTGCGGCACCCAAGCCCAGTGTGCAAAAGATATTCAACTAAAAATTTGTCCGAAACCGAGTTTCCTCGCACAAAACACTAATTGAGGGCGAAAGGCTGACGTTTTGATGAACTCGCGTGCAGGTGGCGACGCAGCGGCATACAAACTGCCTGATTCCTCAGCGCAGCGCCGCCCCGCTGACGTACATGTCAAAATTATTCCGGCCAAAGAGTAAATGATAAAATCAATGTGTCTTCCGAGACGCGGGGCGAAGACTAATTCCTCCCGGGAGACGACACTCGACGGTAGAATTAATGCTTAAAGGGTGCCAAAACGCCAGGAAAGGGTGGCGACCTCCCTTTATAGTCTAGGGTTTCTGTCGGTTTGAAAGGTGAAAGGGTGTAGAAGATTTTTTTTATATCCAGGTTTCGATACGATATTCCTTCATCGTTCAAAAAACCTAATTAGGCATGGTTTGAGCAAACATTTAACTATTTTTAAATTTAAAACTTTTTCTTGCGGATTTTGTGTGTGTTTTATTTATTGAAAATAATAACGTAAGTTTTTGTCTTTTATATTATAAATATAAATTGTGAAGTTTTTAATAATATAAGTATATCCGGAAGTAATATCAAATTAAAACTTCTCTACATAATTAAATGGAAATTTTACTAAACGATTACTTTCGAAATCTCGTTATGCATCTTAAAATGTTTGCCAAGTTGCATAAATAAAGACTGATCACAAGTGATAACTTATTCAAGCACTGTACACTATGTCCTCCCAGAAGCCTGTAAATACTTTCTAATAACACAAATAAAATTAATTCAATTTAAATTTATATAGACTTGGACTACTCTTAATTTTTGTTGGATATAAGGTTTGCAAATAAACTTCCACATGGTTCCCAAAGTGGAACCTCTGTTAACCGTCCCCTTTTGGACCGAGAATGTGGCGGTTGAGAGAACAGACGGATAATAGAAATTTCATTATAAAAATGTACAGCAAGTGTATATTTAAAAGTTTTTGGAAGAAATTATGCCTTGTATAAGTGGATAATACGTATTTCTTATTAAATTACAAACACACAAACGTAAAACAGAACAGCTATATTGTAAGTTGTACAAGTTCAATATTTTTACGGCGTCTTTTAAGAGACTTCCACCCCCCAAAAGTACATTAGCGGTGACGGATAACAGAGAGTGACGGTTAAAAGAGTGACAGTTGATCGAGGTTCTATTGAGATTCCAATTGTTGACCAAAAAATGAAAATTCTGTTCGAGCCCAAACCGCGCTCTATGTCGCATGCCAGTAGCATTGAACAAGTATAATTATCAAGAATAAGTATCAAGAATAATTCTTGATTCTTGATTCTTGAGTATTCCGTATGCTTCGTCTAATTCTTTACTTAGATGCTTTTGACCTATACTCTTGGATCTCGACAAAAATCTCGACAAAAAACCGTATGGTGATAGGTCTTGGGACCATACCAGCGAATACGTTATGCCCAATGCCTTATTTTAGATGATGTTTTCAAGATTAAAGCTTTGATCAACAACGTTGAATCAAGTGATACAAACAAGTAACACTGAAAGCTTATAAATTAAACTATCAAAGATTAATCTTTAAAATTGGACTTTTCAAGCCTAAACCAATTATACAGTGGGTTGAAATTATTTAGATGTTTCTGGAACACGCTATAAGGTAACATTTATTCAACGTAAAGTTTTAGGACCCACCCAAGTCTACCGTACCCCATAGCGCCCCTTTCCAGGTTACCGCCGGGGTACATCCACCCCTTCCCCCCACGGAGGCCCGTTGCCCTTTTAAGCCGACGGTTTTACACGTCTTCTCCATCTCAAGTGAGTATCCCTCTACGAAACAGATTATGCTGGAATGTATTTCTATTTGCTATCTTAAGCCCGAATTCCTCACTTTCGTTCGTATAACACATCAAAATAACTATCGAGCTATCTTCAGGTTATACATTTTATAAGAAGCAACTGACATTTAGGAAAAGTCATCTGCTAAATAAATCTGATAAATTAAAAAATATTTAACAATCTGTACTTAATATATGATGTACTAAAACTCACAAGATCACGTTAAAAAGTAAGACCAAGTTAAAGTAACATAAAAACCATATTGAAAGTAAATTACTGCAAACAACTATATGCTAGAAGTCAAGGTATTGAAAACATGCGTTTTAATATACAGTATGTTAAAACTTAAAACAGTCCCGGAACAGTTTAATTTGTTTGTGATTTAAATATTCAAGGTAATGTGTCTTTGAATATTGATATTTATTATAAAATTTACTTCGCAAAAATAATGGGGAACAGGCCATTAGAAGTAAGCAGACAATCTTAAATGTATAATATTATGACTTTTATATCACATTTACATGTTAAAATTTCATAATATGTGTTTTAACGTTTGCCAATTTAAAATGGTGGCGTTTAAAATTTTCCCATTTAATAAATTAACAGGGAGGGTTTTAAAATGTTTCATATTATTTTTTCTAAATTTGGCCAAATATCAATCCCAGTCCACCTTCAATCAATTTTAGTTAGTAAGTACCCTATTTTTACTAACAGCTCACTTTTGGCCGTCATCTTGGATATTAATATTCATTATTTCATATGAAAGTGGTGTCGCGGCTCGTTGTTTCAAACTAAATTTTATTCTGATTTCAGTACCTCAATCCATTTAAATAAATGAAATGAAAAATTCTTTATTTTACAAGGCAAAGTTAGGGCCACATGGCCCTCTCTTACACTTAACCTGTAATACAAAATGTGAGATATGCCTATATTTTTATTTTACTTTACTAATTTGCAAAAACTTAATATATTTACATAAAGGAGAATAACTATATCAATTTAAACTACAATCATTCACTCATTCATCCATCAATCCATCAATCATTCATCCATCAGTGACCCCGCTCAAGACGAAAACACCTACAACGCACCAGCCAAGGACATTCGTTGAAAGAACAATTTTTTGAGTGCCGCCACAAACCGACGATGTTCTTCAATTGACTTCAGGGAATCAGGAAGGTCATTCCATAAACGGCAAGCAGTCACAACAAAAGCCCCGTCATAGACTGCTGTCCTGTGCTGAGGCATACGCAAAGCGAGAGAAGCGGAACGTGAATTTCTTTGTCTACCTTAAGCTATGAATTTAAAATCATTTTTGAAATATTTAGGCAAACCGGTTTTTAATGTTGAATAGGCCAATGAGAGAATTTTGATTGATATTTGATCTTGTAATTTCAAAAATTTTGACTCAAGGTAGTAGGGAGTGATATGCTCCACGCGTCTCAGATCATAGACATATCTCAGACAATAGTTCTGAGACCGTTGGAGCATATTGGAATGAGCCACAGTCATGTCATTGATTACAGAGTTGCAGTACGTAAAGTGGGGTAGCACAAGCGATTTGACAAGTTGTAGTTTAGTATGCAGCCACTGCATACGTATGCAGTTTAGTATGCAGTGGCTGCAACTACAACTTGTCAAATCGCTTGTGCTACCCCACTTTACGTACATCAACTCACGAAATCAAAAATTATGATGTGTTGTCAAAATGTTAGGAATTTCTGTAAGTTTATCTGTGAAATTTAAAACTGTGAGTGCTAGGTTGAATAATCACTGAAATTTTAGGTAGGGCAAATCTTATAGTTAGTTGCATTTTTTTAAATTAATTAAGAGATCTAATTTGTTAGACCAAACTACCTAAACTTACGTTTGAGAATGTCTTTTTACTTCTCGTGGGCCGTCCTCCCAGAGGGGTAGGAAATTGATACTTTCTTTAAAAAAGTATTTTTTAGTAATATTAATGTACAAACTTTGATTACGAAGTGTATATCAGATAGTAATGTACTTAACTGTTCAGGTTCTTTTAAACATACTGTTTGTGGTTAAGCTTTTGAGAGAATTGAAGCTATGAATGGATATGATGTAAATAAAATAAAATTAGAGAGTGGTAAATAGGTGTATTAAAATACACCACTAAGTATTTGAATAAAAAAAACATCGAGGAAAAACTGCTGCAGTAGTTTACACTCTTTGGGGAATCGGAGAATAATATTCAATCTTTGCAAGTCAGCTTTATTCAAATTTTTAGGTGTCAACCACATCAACTGTTCAAATGTTATTTATGAAAACAAAATAATACACAGTTGGTGTCTTTTAAGAAGCAGACGACAAAGCAAACAAAACAATCTGACGAATTCAGAGACAGACAGACAGACAGTCAGTGTCGGAGCCGTGATGCAAACCGGCTCATTTCCTGTGCCGTCCGCTTGTGTTAGTCTCCTTTCCAACTCAGAATCGTGTTGCGTGAATATTTTCTTCACATACATTTCTCCTTCGGATCCTGAATACAAAATGTATCCCAAGTTAGGAATGAAAATGTCCTGGGAAGTAAATACTATGAGAAAATATAGTATGTTGAATCACAAGGGTGTTTGTTGTATAAATGTAATTTTCCTCGTAAAAACTCAGTTAGAACAGTGATACAAAATTACACTACGACCATAATCCAATGGCAAATTAAATGCCAAACAAAATATATCATGATAAAATGTTTATATTTTTATTTCATAACTTAATTAAAGACAGGCGGATTATGAATTGTTACGCTTTTTAACGTAAGAATTAATTAACGTAAAAGTACATTTCCATTTTGTAAGTTCAATATGTTAGCAAACCTCACTCTGGCTCTCAAATCAATACTGAAACTTTAACCATTTTTAGAAAGGCCAAGCCGAACATGTATACACAGCAAGCTACCGTTAGGAATCTCTCCAGATTTCCGTCAATGCCCAGGGAAACCGAGGACCAACGGAGCCTGCCAGGATGAGGATGAAGATGAGGATACGGAAGTGCATGTCACCCCGAGGGTGGGGGCGAGGATCATGACGTCAGCACAATCATCCCCCCATCAGTGACTGCGGTTAACTCGCCTTTGATGAATGGCAGTCGTCGATACATCGGTTATCTCGCCTGTTTACAAGGATTTCCGAGAGTAAACAGGATTGTTTTGGACCGTTCCAGATTTTCATGTGCCCTAATTGCATGAAATTGTGAACTGTACGCTTTCAGGGATTCGCGGGTGGTATTCTGCAAGGGTGTTTGAGTGTGAAATGTAAAGGGAGACGATCGTAAATGCTGTAATAAAAGTTAAATCGTTTGAAAATATATTTTAAATCAACTCAAAGGACAAAGGACCAAAGTATTCATAGAAAGTACACATAGCGAAGCGATATCTACGGAAGAAAACATTTTAAGCACGTTGTACCAAAGGTATTAGAATTTTATAACGGAAGGCTTAACAGTACATAGTTAGTCTGCTGAACAAAACGTTTATGTTGGGTCTGTCACATGGCAATTAATAATGTAATTAGCCTCAATCATGTTACTGTGAATCTTGCTTTGCCGTTATCATAACTTTCAGAATAATTATTGTTGAACAATATGACGAGTGCACCATATAATCAATCCCGACGTTACAACTCAAAACTAATGATGTAGATAATCTAACTGAACTGAACAAAGTTTCTTCAAAACTTAAAACCTAATGGTTGTAGGGGTGGTATTTTTGTAGTATTTTGCAAAACAATATGTTCTAAATAAACGATAGCTCAACACATGTATTTCTCTCCACACCGCATCGCGGTCGGTCATTTTCATTTCACCCCTGCAGCCGCCATCGCGAGATTGTTATTTCGTAACGACCGGAGCCGCGAATTACCTAATCGAACTGCAATAACAGGGTATTTGTCACTGCGATTTGCCGGGAATTACAGAAACAAATCGCCACTCCACATAATAGGTCGCATTAAGGTCTGACCACAATTTTTCACCGGACGGGATGCGTGAAATCGGTTTTTTTAGTCATAACACATCCGGGGACGGTCCGATCGAGCTGCATGATTTATCAGTATCTGTTTACGTCGGTATCGCGCCGGTAATCGTGGTGGGCACGCGATTGGCCCATTTCGTCAAACATCCACCAATCGGCACAAAGGGCAGAGGCGGCTCGCGTGGGTTTTTTACCGAATGTTGAACGCGACTCGGGGTTTCAACACGTAGCTGATAGCGGTGGGCGGCACGTGAACGTGCGTGCGTGAGAGAGGAGGCGGCGAGGTAAAGATGGAACGATAAATGAGTTATGTCCTCGTACTATCGAGGAGAAAATGGAACCCGGGTCGTAGGGGAGTCGACAGACCAGCCGGCGCCCATCGAGAGTGGAAATAATATTGTCCTGTTAATTCAGGGAAACCTACAAACTAATATTATAACATTTTTAAACCTCGGAGTAAAATGTGTTAACTCGTTTACAGATCCTAAAAAAACTCCCTAAAAGAAACGAGTTTGATACGAATTCACGCTGCCCCAACTCGGATGCGTTATCTTACAATTTGCCTAGTAGCAAAATGAAGTAGGCACACTTCTCTTTACCTCATTTTATTTACAATAAATTATATTCCATGTTTATTTACAACTAAAGCAAATGCTTTATCTTTCATTGGCTAATTAGTACGATTATTTTCATCCCTAAATTCCTAGCAACGAAAAATAAAATTATTGTATTCTATCATAGATTAATACGATACTGAACCTGTGCAGGTTATTTATTATTGATTTTTATGAACGCCAATGAAATAATATTTTAATCTTACTTTTACCTTTAATATGAAAGTCGGCACTATAAATGAAATATTAAACATGCCTTAACAACTGACCCATTAAGGAGAGTGATAGTCGGATAACATGTAACAGGTAGGTCTATAAAAAAAATCAGTGGCGAGAATAATTTATCAGGCGGGAACGGAAGTGGAACAACATTATTCAGATGGAATGAAACAGTCTAATAAAGTAAAACACGGGCGGTAGCCGGGCGAGCGGTAGCGAGATGCTGAATAGAGTACAGATGTAAGGCTGGTGATTAATAGTTGAAGAATGACTGGGCAACAGCAGGGGTCCTAGGCCTACTCCTTGCCGGACGCCAAACGCCGCGCTCCCTGTTCGCCTGTCAATCGCATTTTGATTTCCACTCGTTCCCACACTACGGTTACACTGCAATGTTTACGCGGCAAGGAAGAAAATTTTGGATAAATTTATTTTGCTAATTCAGTATCGGTTATGTTTTATTTGTTTATTGATAAATTTAGTCAAAACAGGATTCTGTTAAAAAATAAATAGTTGATTTACAAGGAGTTTGATTTATTGAGCCTACATTGAATTTAAAAATATAATTAAAGATTTTAAAACAAAACAAATATTTGATGTAAAAAGTCATATTTATCGATAGCAAAACTTGATTTACCATGGTAACTGTAACTGTATTTGAAACTTACATCTGCAAATCTTTTGTTTCACTGAAATTTTATAATGAAATCGTCAGTTAGTTTACAAATTGTATATATAACTTGCATACAATGAGTTGCATGATATTTCTGAGTCAGTTATTATGAATATCCCCCCCCCCTCAGTTATTATGCAATGAGAGGAGCCCTTTCGTAAAACCCTTTTTAATGAATAAGATGTGGTAAGATTTTTTTACAATAGCTTTAAAATAGAGTTTCCTTAAACTTGTCACTTAAATTAACCTCTCTGACGAACTACTCAACATCCAGGACTTTGAGGATACCATTGTGGCCTGTACGTGAAAACCAAAACTCCACATCACCATTTTGCTGAAAAACTGTAAAATATGTTACTACGTAACTCTTATGCAAACATATGTCTTTTTTTCTAACGAAGGTCTAGAAATGTCTTGAAATGTGTATACAGGGAACTATGCGGTATTAATAAGATGCGAAATTCATCGGACGCTGGAGAGAAGATGCTTCCCCGGCATCAACAATGAGGGCCAACGTCCTGGCAGCTCGAGTCGCCTCCAATGAACCACCGACATTTCCAGGACGGCGCGGCGGGGAGAGGATGCCGCCCGGTATTGACAACACAGACCCATGTTCGCCGCGCCGCGAGGTCCTGGCCGCAGTAACACAGACAAATCACCAGAGATTAGAGCGAGGCCAGTGCTGTTATTATTATGTCGTTAGTGCTAGGCGCGGACACCGTAATCCTATAATAACACAACATGGCTTTCCCTCCCCCTCCCTCCTCTCTGAGCGTACAGCCTCCGACATGCCCCCCCCCCTTCCTCCTGCCCGTCACAGCTCGGGTAGTAAGCGAAAATGCGGCGTTGCATCGTGAACTGACAGAAGACAGAGTTCAAAATCAAATCCGAGAACAAAAATTTACAAGGAGATAATAGTTGTGCAGATTTACAAATGTCGGGAGGGTTTCATAAGAAAATGTAAAATAAAATAAGGTTTTTAGACATTCAGTTCTTTTGTTTCGAGTTAGTTTGTGACTTTTAAGCTAAATTATGATAAATCGATGACATTTTGAAAAGTATTATCAATACATTTTACTGTTATTGAGTAATCGAATTATGTTTTAAGACTGTTGAACAACGTCATTCAGTGGGTGTGAGATCTTTGAATGAGAGCATTAATACCTATCCTACTCTAGCTGTGATACCTAAGGTGGTTATTATAACCAGTACATTTCTTAACCATTAAGCTTGTACCGATTGGGTGTACTGAGCATCACCACAAGACTCATTAAAGCAACGGAAACCCATTGTACGTTGGTCTAAGCTATGGATTTACCTACCTGAGGGTAAACACAAGAACTTTCAATAATGTAGTGAACAAATGGTTGTTGTTAATGTCCATATAATAGCAGACTACGAAAGAAGAAGTGGCTGAAAAACGCATTTAAAACCCTTTTCTACGCTGATGAAGTTCTCTAAGAATTATTAAATATAGAATATAACTATTGTCTATAACGTTAAGTTTACAACAAACAAATGCAATAGGTATGTTTCTATTGATAGATCTGGTATAGTTATTATAACTGATATAGTTGTTTTAGTTATTTTCGTTCATCGAGCTGTTAAGTCCTGTTCCTATTTTACCAACTAGTTATCGACAGTAATGTATTGAAAAAATACGAACCAGAGTAAAGTTACTTCAAAGTCATAGCCGCAGAATAAAACTCTTCTTCGATGCTATTCTTATAACACCCTCGATTCATTCCGGTGAACGACGGAATTTACAAATGACATGTCAACGGGATTTACACTAACCTTGTAACAAATCCACATCTCCCCGACTGCCTTGAATAAATCTGGAAAAGTTAATGGCGCCCACATCTCATCGCGGCGAAACGAAGAAAAACCGCCACTCTACTTAAGTCTCGTCACATTCCTCGTTATCACGATTTACTCCGAGTTATAAACACTTGTTAGACAAAATGACTCCGTTTCATCTCGCTCGTTTGTATCGGGATCGCTAGAGGTAATGGGAAGAATCCGGGAATAAATGGACCAAAAGCGACTAAGTGTCTCCGAACCACTTATTACCTAAGATACGCCGATGTGAAATTAGAAATTCAGATATGACCGTCTCGCACGAGGGGAGGGGGCGGCGGTGTTTCGGCTTTATGTCCAGCGATTTATCAAACGCCGAAATTGAATACTATCTGGGCCGGTGACGTTTTCTTGTCATTTTTCCCCCGTCCGCAACCCCGGCTCGGAGGCTCTCTTATTCTGCGAACCGCGGTTCATTTTTTAAGTTGCAAAATGAGGCGGAAGAGAAGAAAGAATCGGGGATGGATGGGGAGGGTATTCGGACTAGTCGATACCAGACTTTTGTCGACGTATAATGCTCGGTTGTGCTCGCTCGCTCAACGCTCAACACCTGCCTTTGTCCGGCAGATAAGATGCATGGTTAATGGCCGGAAAGCGAAATCAGTCGTCTTTGGTGGGTAAAATAACGAGGAACAGTTTCTTGGATAAAATGCCCCAGGCTTGGTGGAGGGATCCATCAATGTCTATAATATTTTTTCAGCCTGATTTTATACCTCTGAAACAAGAGATATAAGAAATTAATTTGCAATAAAAGAAACAACGAAAAATTGAAAAGGCATGTGTAAATGAAATATATTTAAATTACAAGGTTTCAATTTGGTAAATGGATTTTATTTTACATTCTAATCTCCTATAAACTTATATTCCAATTCCATATAACTCGTTAGAGATTAAATTATTGTATAAAACGAGCCGGTTTTAATTGTTTGCCTCCTTAAATCGTAAAATATGACGAGTTTAACATTTAAAAACCTTGTTGATAACATTTTAGAGATGAAAGTTGTTGTATTCTACACTAAACAATCGCAGCTATATATATTTGTAACATTTATTATTAAAAATTTAAAGAAAAATCAGGAACAGTCTACCTGGACGATTGCTTAACAACATAATACATAACTTGAGAATTGTAGGCCTATTGTATGATTCTAGAATTTCACTTTAGTTGTAGACTATATTTTGTTGACAATTGTTATACCCATTTTTGTCTTTGACAAAAAAACGATTTTGATATGATTTATGCGTGTCGAATAATATTATACATTTTTACTGTTCAGTAACCCCAGTACTGTTTAGTTTTTACCCTCCAAAGATTGAAAACAGTCTTAGATTTAAAATCTCCTTCCTGTTTTTTTTCTCAAGTCCTGTATGTTAAGTTGATGCAGAGAGAAGAATCTTACAGAGTCGCTTTTAAATGGGCCTTCTGTTGCGCCCAAGTGCTTGCTAGATACAGTTTATACAGCTACAGGTTAGTTACTAGTTACATCCAGTTACTAGCTACAGTTAAGTTCAATTAATTAGGAGAGGGCAGCGACGGTGCTGCTCTCTCGCGGCGTCAATGGTGAACTATTTTTTTATAAGTCCTCGACACCAGCGCTCGACACCAGCTGAGCGCAACATTAGAAGATACCTCTGATTCTCTTCTGTGGTTGATGTGAAAAAAATTAAAATTGTAAATAAAACATGATGATCCAGGCGAATTGTACATAAACTAGAAGTACGCTCCTATGTCGCGTATAGGTCGAACGAAGCGTGGTAAAATGAAATGAAGGTTAACAAAAAAATAAATATTTAAACATATAATTAACTACTCATTTAAAGCAATCTTCGGGGTATAACTATGATGTAGTTCAAATTTCACGACTTTTCATCAAATAATAAAAGAGGAGTTAGTTCACAAAGAGTGATTTTCAAGTCGAGCATAACTCACTTCGTTCCAATCATAAAGACAACCTAAGTCTAATGGGACAAAATTACTTCTACAATGCTCGATAAATAAAAAGTCCAAACAAGGATATATTTAAAAATGTATACGCAGACAAACTACCTTATCCAGTAAAACAAATTTATTGCGCACCAAACCGGGTTGTACAGATTTAAGTTATTAAAACGACCTACATTTATCATGAATTAGTTTTGAGTATAGCTTTCTTTTGGTAAAAATGAACCTGTTGTAAAAAAGTGCGGGTCTGAAGATATCTTCATGAGGAAAGCAGCTAAGAACGGATAACTTAAGGTATATTGCCGATCATGATTTCACGGGTCTGAGTTGAAGAGTGAAAAATAATTACCAAAAACATATAAAATATTGTTATGTGTTATACATTTGTGAGACAACGTAAGCTCTCGAGGCGCATGTGTCAATGGGTATATAGGATGTTTGTAACGCGTTCGCATGATGGTTTTTACGTAGTGGTGGTAGTCTATAAGAAATTGCATGCCGACCATCCACGGGAGAGCATGTGATTGGTGGGTCCGGCCCCGCCTGGTTATCCATCAGGAAATTGCCGATTTGGTTCCCAAAGGCCTCATCCGTCGCTCGGACTCCGCCCCGACCGAGAGACTACCGGGAGTTCTCGCTTCGGTAAGTAAAACTGCGAACTACGTGATTCCAGATGGAAGACGCGAGGGTGTCTGCAAGGGTTTCAGGAACCTATATGATGAGGATTATTATGGTCCCGAGACGAATAAGAAAATAACTTAGTTATTTCGAGGTTTTATATGAAAAGACACAGAAAAACAAACGGAGATAATTCCAGTTTGATATTCGGCACGCACTGCCAGTATTCTTTAAAACAGAGGGTTTAATTTTAACTGAAATTTGGATCATACCTTATCAAATAAAGTTGAAATAGTATCGGTAATTAAAGTAACGAATGTATAATGAATATGGAAAATATATTTTGAATAACGAACATGCATGGTCTAAATAATTCGCTTTGTTCAACAAAAAAGTAAGTCTTTTTCATTTGAAAAAATTTAAATTCAGAAGAAAATAGTATACAATGCTGATATCGTTTTTTCTTTAGGAGGTGATAGTTCGAGATCGGGAATGATCCGTTATGAATATTAAGGGATGCCAATACAAGTACCAAACATGGTATGAAATTTAAAAAAATATTACGACCGTCTCCATGAATGTTAAGAATTGAATATTAGATTAATAAAACTTTTTTATAGCCACATAACAATTTCCACAAATTAGACAGGATATTTGAATTCCATTTATATTCCTAATTTCTATAAAAAAGAGTTGGTTAAAATGAAAATAATTACATTTTACTGAAAGAATCGGTAGGATGACGTTAACGGAGTCAAGTTTGGTTTTCGCTGGAAATTAGTGGTTCACGCTTAACGCATGCACGACCGCACCACCAACGAACGAGACGTCCTCGCACGGCCCGCTTCTATAAGGCGTCGAAAGTCTTATACACGACCGCGCCACCAAAGAACGAGACGTCCTCGCAGGGACTGGTGCTACAAGGCGTCGAAAAAATCTTGTACACGACCGCACCACCAACGAACGAGACGTCCTCGCAGGGACTGGTGCTACAAGGCGTCGAAAAAATCTTGTACACGACCGCACCACCAACGAACGAGACGTCCTCGCAGGGACCGCTGCTACAAGGCATCGAAAGTCTTATACACGACCGCACCACCAACGAACGAGACGTCCTCGCAGAGACTGGTGCTACAAGGCGTCAAAAAAATCTTGTACACGACCGCACCAACAACGAACGAGACGTCCTCGCAGGGACCGCTGCTACAAGGCGTCGAAAGTCTTGTACTCGACCGCGCCACCAACGAACGAGACGTCCTCGCAGGGACCGCTGCTACAAGGCGTCGAAAGTCTTGTACACGACCGCGCCACCAACGAACGAGACGTCCTCTCAGGGACTGGTGCTACAAGGCGTCGAAAAAATCTTGTACACGACCGCACCACCAACGAACGAGACGTCCTCGCAGGGACCGCTGCTACAAGGCATCGAAAGTCTTATACACGACCGCGCCACCAACGAACGAGACGTCCTCGTAGGGACCGCTGCTACAAGGCATCGAAAGTCTTATACACGACCGCGCCACCAACGAACGAGACGTCCTCGCAGAGACTGGTGCTACAAGGCGTCGAAAAAATCTTGTACACGACCGCGCCACCAACGAACGAGACGTCCTCGCAGGGACCGCTGCTACAAGGCATCGAAAGTCTTATACACGACCGCGCCACCAACGAACGAGACGTCCTCGCAGAGACTAGTGCTACAAGGCGTCGAAAGTTTTATACACGATCGCGCCACCAACGAACGAGACGTCCTCGCAGGGACCGCTGCTACAAGGCGTCGAAAAACTCTTGTACACGACCGCACCCCCAACGAACGAGACGTCCTCGCAGGGACCGCTGCTACAAGACGTCGAAAGTCTTGTACTCGACCGCGCCACCAACGAACGAGACGTCCTCGCAGAGACCGCTGCTACAAGGCATCGAAAGTCTTGTACTCGACCGCGCCACCAACGAACGAGACGTCCTCGCAGGGACCGCTGCTACAAGGCGTCGAAAATCTTCTACTCGACCGCGCCACCATCGAACAAGACGTTCTCGCAGGAACCACTGCTACAAGGCATCGAAAGTCTTATATACGACAGCACCACCAACGAACGAGACGTCCTCGCAGGGACCGCTGCTACAAGGCGTCGAAAGTCTTCTACTCGACCGCGCCACCAACGAACAAGACGTTCTCGCAGGGACCACTGCTACAAGGCATCGAAAGTCTTATATACGACAGCACCACCAACGAACGAGACGTCCTCGCAGGGACCGCTGCTACAAGACGTCGAAAGTCTTGTACTCGACCGCGCCACCAACGAACGAGACGTCCTCGCAGGGACCGCTGCTACAAGGCATCGAAAGTCTTGTACTCGACCGCGCCACCAACGAACGAGACGTCCTCGCAGGGACCGCTGCTACAAGGCGTCGAAAATCTTCTACTCGACCGCGCCACCATCGAACAAGACGTTCTCGCAGGGACCACTGCTACAAGGCATCGAAAGTCTTATATACGACAGCACCACCAACGAACGAGACGTCCTCGCAGGGACCGCTGCTACAAGGCGTCGAAAGTCTTCTACTCGACCGCGCCACCAACGAACAAGACGTTCTCGCAGGGACCACTGCTACAAGGCATCGAAAGTCTTATATACGACAGCACCACCAACGAACGAGACGTCCTCGCAGGGACCGCTGCTACAAGGCGTCGAAAGTCTTCTACTCGACCGCGCCACCAACGAACAAGACGTTCTCGCAGGGACCACTGCTACAAGGCATCGAAAGTCTTATACACGACCGCGCCACCAACGAACGAGACGTCCTCGCAGGGACTGGTGCTACAAGGCTTTTCGGGGCGATTGATTGGCAGTGTATTGGTTTTTCTCATGAGAGCGGCGATAATTAAGGCCCACTATATATAATTGTTCTACATCTATCTTTATGATTAGACGTAAATGCTTTATTACAATACTCAAAATTAGAGTAGCTATTAGTTATTAAAACAATTAGTTATTAGAGTAGCTATTAGTTATTACAAAAAAAGTTTCAGATTCTTTTCTAAAAGAATATTTCTAGATACCCGATAAAACATCTAATTAATAGATTAGCACATTTTTCCTAAGTGTATTGCCTTTTTTTGCTACCATATGAAATAATGGGTTTCAATTGTTCTTACTGCCCCGAATGTTTGTTTTAACAGCAACTGTCGAAATAAACTTCCAATTACCTCTATTTATTTTTATCATAATACATGTTTAGTGGTTAAGATTATAGCGTATGTTGAGTATAATTGAAGCAAATTGATTTTGACGTCTTTTAAGTGACATCTTTGACGTGATAATGACATATTTGAGCCAATTACATAACTATAAAACAATTAGCTCCCATCGAACGTTTTTACAAAGTATGTGGTCTTTGAGTAAATCGTAAGTGAAAATTATAAAGAAAGGGTATTTAGCCTCATAACAAATTATCATAAATAATCAACAATTGATCGTGTCATGCAAGTATTTAAGAATTTTTGGTTTGTTTATTTGTTTGCCTCTTGAATTTATTGCAAACAATAAAACACTCTGAATGTGCTTCAAACCAAACTTTGAAGCAGCTTAAATTGATTTTTTGAGCACTGATTCGCTTGAGATTTGTGTTGAATCTGGAACTTTTTCGTTCGTACTGGCCGTTTATGAGTTGTTCGTGTTTTATGCATTTTTGTTTACTTTATAGTGCTTTCCAATTCGTGAACAAAGTACGAGTGTCACTATGAGTGTGTCTATATTCCTATATAGAATATTTTAAATCAGCATTTAATATACCATAACTTCTGTAAATCAATAATTAAGAAATGAATTAACGACAATATTAAGCCTTGTTTTCTTGTTCACATTATTTTTTAACAATGAATAAAAATGCAATTGACATGCACGTCCGTACCAAAAGCACCTAATAAAATCCCCTTGTACACAATTACTTTCTTGTGCAAAATTCCTTTTTATTACTGTCACCCTTACATAAAATACGTATACGTATAGCATTAGATGTCCAATAAACCTCAATTTTTCGATAATTTTAATGATTACCTGGCTTTCAATTTGTTGGAAGTATTGTTAAGCAAATGCTCCAGTACCTAGAAATATATGGTTATGCATAGAATGTCTTGTCCTCAAACCTTAATAAATTAGACTATAATGATATGAAAAAAGGAAACAACTATCTAATAATGACTGACCATTCGTTATTTTATTTCTTTCAATTTCTTTATGGTGTTTAATAAATGGGTGCTTGTATATGTGTAATTGTTAAATTTTATTGTTTTGTAAATTTTTAATACTAGCGAACAAATAGATTTTTTGCTTATACATAGGCTGCAAAACCTAGACTACTGTCTGGACGGAAACATTTGTAACCTGAAAAATCTCTTAAGGAACAGTTCATACTTCAAAATACTGTTGCGAAGCACCAATTCACCGTTGATGAGGGGCTTGAGGGGTGGCGTCCTTAGGTCTAGTTTATAAGTTGTCACCTCCCAATTTAGGAATAGACACAAAGCAGTTCTATTTCCCTTATCTAACATCTTGTACAAGAACTCAGCAGGACTATTTCACCTAACTAAAAAAACATATGTTTTATTATTTATGATGATCAAAAAAAGTGTTCATAAATTAATTTTATCCGTGATACATTTAGGAATGTGCCTCAATTACAATAATAATTGAACATACGATATTTTATTCGACCTGACAGGATAATAGGAAACTTACTTTTGCAACGAGAAAAAGAAACGAGTAAAAAACAGGTGGAGATTGAAGCGGCTCGACGTCTCGGGGCGTGGGCAGCCAGGACGGGCGTCCCCGTCGCCGAGTGAAGGATACGTGGGCGTCCCGGCAAGTGATGGATTCTCTCTATTAATAGACGGGCCAATTATTGGCTTCGGTGTGACCAATCGTCGACGGCTCCTCAAGTGGCCGCCGAGTAATTAAAAATCAAACCCGAAAAACAAAACGAACGTGATTAAACGTCTAAATATCACCCGGAGAGGGGAGGTAACAAGTGTCGGTGGGAAATGTTCGAGTTGAAAAAGATTTGACTGAAAGAGTGAGTATCTGGGACGAAAGTGATTAAATTTTTGTATATGATACAAAAAGCACATTGAAACATGATTATTTGTTGTTTGCACTAGAAACGTGTTGAAAAATGAAGTACAGATTTTGATTTTTTCGTTTGAATATTAAATCGGAGAAATATTGAATTGGACACTGATGTGACGACAGCTACCAATGAAGGATACAAATTGTAAATTGCGTAGATGTATTTCAAAAATATTTGGAAGAACCTTGAATTATCCTAAGTAATTATTCTGCAACTTAAAACTTTGAGCTCTAAGGAATAGGCAAAAAATAATATATATTATATTCATCTTTGTTTCAATATTTGTAAGGATGCATCATTTTGTTACATATACAGAAATCAGAAATCAGATCTTTATTGGTCAAAGAACAATACATAAATTGCATATGACCTCGTCAAGTATGAACACAGTTTCAGTTTCAATGTCCTTGAAATATAA
The DNA here is from genome assembly GCA_035578135.1 of Flexamia atlantica. Classification (NCBI taxonomy): domain Eukaryota; kingdom Metazoa; phylum Arthropoda; class Insecta; order Hemiptera; family Cicadellidae; genus Flexamia; species Flexamia atlantica. Next base: position 32,096,987 of record JAQJVK010000010.1, read on the forward strand.
AAATACAAAATAATAAAATATACCTATCTCATTGATGGCAAGACCAAGATTTACTACCCTACAATTATCAGTTTACACTCTACAGAAACAGTGAAAATAATTATATATCGAGTTATACTTGTAAGAACTAGAAATTAGAATCGCTTTATGATTAAATGGAAATTACCACTAGTTTTGATTTAGAACATAGTGTATGTGCAGGATGTACCACTAACTTAATTGATTAGTTCATGCTCTCCACGGGTACGATTTTTTATTACCTAAGAACACAGACAAAAAGAAATTTCAGAAGGGATATTGATTTATAAAATACATTGATATATTTTTATTCGTCAAATTTAATTAAATAGCTTTATGAGACTAATTGAGAAATACATAAATTATAAGACAGCCTTGCTCGACTATGAAAATAGAGTTTTTTTAAAGGTTAAAAGCTAAAAAATGCCAACAACAAAAAAGGACTGCGGAATTGTGTGGTTAAACAGTTTTCGTTATACCGGTGCGAAAACGGCAGTTTTCATTACATGTGTTGCGGGTCTAAAGAAGCTCTTTTTCGCCCTAAGGAGAGAAACAATCAGCTGATGTCAAGGACGTCAGCTGTTCGTTTATAATGTACTAAAACTGCAAACGTGTGTACGTCAGCGTCGATGGTGAGCTATTGATTGCATCGAGAGTGGTCATCGGTTATTATTATCGATTGCAATTCATTGTTGCATTGTTGTCGGTTTAATTTGTGAAACTCGCTCATTTCACCAATCGACTAACATGCGTTCGATATGTCTATAGTTATTCATAGTTGTCAGTCTAACCCAGTGAGATGTTACCTTTACTCCTGGAGTTCGCGCATAATTGTAAACCAGCGACACCGTTGATTTTGTCAGGTTGGCGGCACCAAGAGGAATAAATTCCGTTCTTTGAACTACTCCCTCAAAAAGAGAAACTCGGCCAAGTAAGTTAAGGAATCAAATGATTTAGATTTATTTAGCATCCACATCCGCATCCATGGCATATGTGGATAACAAACATGCTACATAAACCTCAAACTCGAACTAACTACAAACAAACAAACTAACTAACCTTATAAGAACAAATAGAACCGATTAACTGATTCAAATGATTCGTTGTTCCTGTTCCCTAAAGATTGTAATTCTCTTATAGAGTTGTTCAAAGAACGGAATCTATTCCCTTTGGCGCTTTCAACCTGAAAAAATCAACGGTGTAATGTTTTCGTCCAAAATTGCATTTCCGCGTGAAATCCAGTAGTAAAGTTAATATCTCACTGGTCTAACCTAACACAAATGAAACAGACAATCAGCTGATTGCTTCAAATAGCAAAGTCAGGCCTTAGTGTGTCTATTTGTACCGTTACTAGTTATTTCGTTATACAGGATCAAGTTTCGACTTCTGTTCAATTCAAAATGGCGGCCATTGTTATTAAGTTTAATATCTCGAACATATTAAACGGTCCAGAACTTTGAGAAAAAACAAAAAAGAGGTGACATATAAATGAGTACGTTTATAGCACAAATAACTTAGAAACGTTGAATGTCTTCAGTCACTACAGCAAATTTTGGGAATTTTTAGCATTTTCAAATGAAATAGCTACAGAAAAATAAAAATTTCTCAATTATTCGTACTAGAAACCTACTAAAACTATAAATTTTGGGAAAGGAAACAAAATTTTGAGTACCTAATTTTCTTTTTTTCATAACAGAAAAAATCTTTTAAATCAACTTGAAAACATCTTGTGGTTTGAAGATTAATTTTAATTCCAGCGTTGACTGGAACGCAGCACTGGCTGTGTATTTTAACTAGAAAGTTTTTTTTAGCTGGAATGAAGGATGCGTGAGAAGGAAAGGATGAGATGATGACTTGTTGCTCACAACGATAAGTTGATTATTTTTGTGCGGATTACTCTTTAATAGGTCAATCATTGGAAGCTGGGTTTATATTAAACTTGTAGTAAAGTCCGTTCATGCGTTCTCAAGCTGATCAGTTGTTAAGATAGACCTTTTTTTAAAAGGCGTGTAGGAACAAATTTTATTATATTTATTCAGTTAATTTCATATTTCCCCTGATGGCTTTGCTAAATTATTAATTTTCATAGTAGCTAACTGAAAAAGAGCAAAAATCATGGTGGAACGACAATAAAGAAATAATAAATAGGTGTGCTACTCAGATTCTATGATGACGTCACTCAGATTGCAAATCTGTATTTCTAAATGTGCTTTAAGCGTCGGGAGTAGGCTGATCAATTGACAAGTAATACTTTAATACTTTAATTCAAGTAATACTTTAATGGTTACAATCTGAGTGACGTCAGCATAGAATCTAAGTAGCACATCTATTTCGTCTTTGTTTATTGTCGTTCCACCATGAGCAAAAATAGTAAAACTATATTATGATGTTCTGTTCAGTTAGCCTTTTGTATACACACACTTAATATAGAAAAATAATGCCTTTATTCATAGCCGTTGAGAAAAACGGCCGAGCATTAGTCGTCAACTACAATATCTTTTAATAATAGGCATTGCAGATCTCCGCGGCTCGGTTATTTCGAGAAAGCCCGCTAAACCGCTAAAAGCAGTGCAGTAGATTTATCTTCAGTATGTAAAATACTCGAGCGAAAGCCGGGAACAACTCTGTGGACTTTTTATTTTGGCGTAGATAAAAGGAAGTGCGGGAGTCGGGGAGGGGGAGGGGAATTATCCCGGAGGATTACGTCGAGCTATCTCTAATTTGCGACGGGATTCGAACACCGTCTTCTTTAAACTCGGCGGGATCTTTCTCAAAGTGCCCGCAAGATTTCACCACATCTTTGTCCTTTATCCTTCAATATTTACGCCAAGGGTTAGTTTAATTGAAAAGTTTTCTTTCTTCGCGCCGGCATTCGCTTGATTAAAACCCTCTTCCGAACCTTTTCATTTTCGGGTAACTCCTTTAATCAGAAATAGATTAACTGATTTATTCTTTAGGTGGGCTTTCTTGGGATGATACCTCTAACGAAGACGAATTCCTTCAAACAATGGAAACTAATACGAAAATTATGTATACTTAGCTAAATCAGTATAAAGCAAAAGTAATATGAATAAGTAGAACAATCTCTGCGAGGGTCATGCCTGCCGTTGTCTTAGTGAAACGCGATATGCCTCTGCATGCGCTAAGAGCAGCCTACAACCCTATAAACCTGTTTTTATCCTTAAACAGATATTGTATGCAAACAAACAAAAATCACTAACATTTTGTATTGTCCACAGTTACAAGAATGTATGTTGACCCAATTTTTTGAGAAGGCGAAAGAATCGTAAATAAAGACAAGGTTTTATTATATGTGATGGTAGATTTCTTTAAACGTATTTAATTTTAAACTTTTGTAAGACATGGCAAAATTGGACCTGAAAACCAGTTCAAATTCAAATACGCACAGAGACGCAACGCGGCGCTTTTTTATTATCATTTCTTGTGTGTATTTTTTGTCGATGGAAAGCAATGGTATAAGTCTATATGATATGTTTTAGTTAAACACAATTAGCTTTTCAGTGTATGTTTTTCCATTTCTAACTGCTTTGGATGTAAAATAATAATTTATATTACCAGGCTAAAAATTAAAATTTTAGTACCAATATTATTGATTCTAAAATGTTACGCAACACAACATATGATTACAATTTTCTTTAAAGAAATCTGAATTTGGTGATGGACCAACACAATGTAAGCCAACACAAAATAATGCAGTTTTAGCATTTACGTTATTTAATAATCCATAACAATAATTGTAATTGTCTTCAGCGAGAACACAGTTACTTAGTCAAAGTAATAGTCAACTTGCGCTACCCTGCAGCTTTAAAGCATGAACATATTCATTGAAGTTCCAATATTTTCTGAAAATCTGTATTTACAGCAGTCAGATGTTTTACTTGAAATATTCCCAAGCAAAAATAACATGCAGATTTAATAGTTACAATAACAAAAACAATAGTAAATATAACAATGTTTAGATTTTGTTTATTTTTTAAAATGGTTTTTTTATAAAACAATGTTTATTATAATTAGCTGTTCCTTTAAATTCCTATTCCTATGTTAATCTTAAGGATATCTATGAAACTTAGGTGTCGTCATAATACTGCCGTTTAAGTCTCTTGCTTTTAGTCTGACCTTCATAAATTTTACTCTTCCAAAATAGTCCAGGCAATGAAAAGCTGTAGAGGACTAATTAGGAGGTAAACATATCAAAAGTTCCCGTCTGTAGCCCTTGAGCGGGGAGGGGGGGTCTGAAGGTACTATTTTTTGGTTTTTCCTAAATATCCTGAAAACCATCAACTTTTAGTATTCACTATTATAATGGAAAATTAAAGAAAAATTTATTTCTTGTATGGAAAGTATATAATATGTCTATTGTCCAACAATTAACAAGGTCAGCACTAATTTTATTAATATTAACATAAATATTCCTTCCATCAGAAATATATGCAAATTTGAGAGTAACATACATGCTCCATGGGGCAACGCTTTTTCAGCTAAAGGAAAATGAACAACATTCTGGAAATATTTACAACATATCCAGTAACTTGACACCTCAATCATACAAATTGGTCTAAAATAAAGGTGTGGGCGAGCTCACAAAAAAGTTGTAGTAACTACATATCTGTGATAATTCCTTGAAAAAATAATTTTTTATGAGCTTACCAAGACCTTTACTTTGGACCAATGTTTATGATTGAGGTGTCAAATTACCGGAAATTTCGTCAATATTTCATAAATTTTGTTCATTTTCCTTTAGGTGAAAAACGTTGCTCCATTGGTCAAATGTTACACACATTACATGTGATTCTAATGGAAGGAATATTTGTTTGAATATTAATAAAATTAGTGCTTCCCTTGTAAATGGTTGGACCAAAACGGACATATTATATACTTTTCTTAGAAGAAATTTATTTTTTTTAATTTTCCAACTAATAGGGATTACTAAAAGTTGATAGTTTTTAAGATATGTAGGAAAACTAAAAAAATGGTACATTCAGACCCCCTTCCCTTCCTCCCGCTCAAGGGCAACGGACGGGGACTTTTGATATGTTCACCTCCTAACTAGTCCAAACAAAGCTGCAAAGTCAAAAATTGTGTTGCATGCACTTCCCTCTATACCTTTGTGGATCATTCGTTGCCTGGACTAAAATTCACGCCGGGATCTTTCTAACGACACCTTATTATTTTTAAATCCGTGCAGAACCGTTGGAGAAGTCTTGATGACAAAAAACCTAGTGTGTTAAAATAAGTATAAATCAAGTAGCAAAGACAATGTTCAGTAATAGCTGGCAAGAATTAATGGGTTTTGAATCACCAAAAGCACCAAAAATTGACAATAAATTGGCGTGACTATATAATCTCAATGCATTACCTTTATTAGTTCTAAAAGTATAATTACAAGTTCCGGAAGCAAAAATATTTCATAAGTGAAAAAACTGAATCAGAGTCTTTAGGGCCACCCCGAATTAGCTCCTTAACAGCAATATATTTAACTTGTTCCCAAAAAAAGTTTAGTATGTGAACAGAAGCACGCTTGAACTAAAAATTGTAAAACATTCTATCACCGGCGGGAGTTTTCCTGTGCACTAGTAATTGATGTAACTTTTAATTCGTCGGGAAAGTTAACGCGATGTCGTGCGAACACAGTCAGAGAGACAATTCGAGCCCCACATTAAAATACATATTTGATAACCCCAGTGGGAAACACCTTCCCGCTCCGTAACGCACATCTACTGCCGACTCCTGCCCTTGGCCGCACAACGTACGACCTTCTGTTGGATTGTGAACTGTGGAGTTGAAATTGGTTAGTCATTAGATCGCATTTGTAAATTTAAAGTTATGTAACCCTAAATTACTTGAACTTGAATGTTATTAAAAACTTGAACTATAGTCTAATTTTTAGATGGTTTTCTTTTAACTCAAGAAAACTTAAAAAGAAGAAGCCCTTTTAATTGAAGGCTTACGTTTGAAATATAGTTTTTTGCGTAATAAAATCTGGAAATGATGCATTTTTATGTTAGAATTAGAACAGACGAATTATGAACTTTAGAAACATGTTTTCTTGTACAGAGCGTTACGAAGATAGGCAAAATTGATACTGATCTCGGTTTGCCTCATACACCTGTGAAGGCGTCGTGAAAGTAGCCTTGTTACTGGTAAGTAAAAATAATCATAAAATTAAATATATTTTTAATCACTGACTGGTTTTTAATCACGTACATTCAAGAATCAAGTTATACGCTGTTATTAAAAAAATATAGTACGTTGATGAAATATAAATACCCGGTATTTATAAAAGACCTATCCAATTTTAAAGTTGTCCTGTTAAAGTTTCATAGGTCACCAAATTTTCCTGAAGCAACCATAAGAAATAACGGCTTAGAAAGTTTTATTCAGCTTGCATGGAGATTGTCGGATATTGTTACTCGGTAAACAAAAACAAATTATTGAACATTCTGATTAGGCCTAGGAACGAAACGAAAGCTCGTGCGAAAGATTCCTACATCCGCCAACAAACCCATACGTTACAAGATATTTCTCATTATGGTTTTGGTGTTGGGTTTTGTCGTATAGATGTATTTCTATAAGGTAAACATCTAAGCTAAACCGGAGTAGGGTCAGGGAATTGTGTATTAAGTCGATAGTAACATTTTACATAGCATTTGGCTCCAACTGGAATGTATACTTTTTATTTGCGAGCGAAATTATGAGAAACTCACATAAACTAGGTTAACTCCATAGTTTGTCATATTACTCGAGAAAATAACTTAGCTCTTGATATTGCAAGTAGTACAAGTGTAAGGAGTGAACAAGGCTGATGGGTAATTTCAAAACATCATTAAATTATAATTGTTATCATTATACCATTTAAACTTTAAATCTTGATTGTAATTAGATACTATAAAAAAAAGTTTTTGCGTTTATTATAAAGTTCACACAAGTTAGTGCTGGGTGGTCGATGTTGCAAGGCGATGAACATCTGTTGCTTACACGAGTAGACTAGGTAACAGAGTTTTGTCACGAGGCTAAGATGGACGGTCGACAACGACGGTTGCGGTGTGGCAATCTGTAGTCCCGTGCCAGTGTTAAAAATCCCCTAAGAGGAAATTAAATATTGTCAGGGAGGAAACTCTGCATATTAATTTTGGACTACTGTAGGAACAATGTGGGCCATCTGCTAAAAATTTATTTCCTGCAATTTTTTAATATTTTTACGAAGATGAAAATTTGTTAAACATACGGGTTATAAGGTGTAAGGGGTTTATAATCTATCGACAAAAAATAAATCACAATTGTTCATCGCACTCATTATATGATTTGATCGAGAAAGTAGTACAAGGTATAACTCTTATTACATTTTAACTGAATAAATGAATTAATGAATGAATGAAAACGTCTTTATTCAGCCAGCGACATTCAAAGCACAGGCATTTTAGCGGATTTCCCCTATAGGGGAAACCGTATATTGTAGGTCTCATGGAAAGACCTAAGCCCGAGACCATAATGACTTTCCGTTTTGAGGTCCCCAAATGCCAAAAACACCATTCCTTAATTTTCAACTCGCGTACAAATGGTCCGATCCGATTGAAATTTGACATAGACATGTAAAGTAGTAATTATTCGGACGAGTTCGAAAACCAGCCCGATCGCACCACAGGAGAGGGGGGGGGGGGGTAAAGCGTGATAAGCATCCCCAATAATATTTTTTTAGTATTTTACATAGAAAAATTAAAATAATCTAATTTTTGTTAGCAACGTTGAATTCAGCTAAAAAAATCATATACTAAGAGTTGTAAACGCAGTACGTTGTCCCTATGTTCACCTTAAGGGAAAAAGACCAAACTCTATACCTCCCTTATTTCTTATTATATCTGAATAAAACTGGTATGTGGCTTCATCTAGTTGATATCTAATGGACTATTGCAAAACATGTCTGAATTTCACATTTACATGGCAGAAAACCTGCATGCTCAATTGCCATGTTATTTTTATGAAGAAAATTGGTATGTGCTCATTTTAGGGTTTAAGTTGATTTTTTCCGAGGCTCTCTATAAATGATTTATTTAAGCATTTGAAATTCGCTGAGTATGCAGGTTTGCTGCGATGGGTATTTTGGAACACCGAAATAATTAATTTGAATTTCCCTAATCCGTTAAAGAGGCGCAAAATTTCAGGATCTCTCACCCTAAGTAATTTAAGAGCAACGAATTACAACAGTTGATCTCCCTTTAGTCAATTACATATGAGAGATGACGCGGGATCTCACGGAGATGATATTGATAAAGCGGCCCGAGGGACCGGGGGAGACGGACATAAGAACTGCAAGAGTGTTTAAGACTAACGACAGTCGATGTGGAACAGCCCCTCGGTGAATAATCGACACAGACAGACATGCGGACTCTTCACACGGTCGCGTTATCAGCTAATGAGCGAAATCCAACTTCTTCCATCGCAACTTCACACTTCCCAACTACCCTCACGAGTTTTACTAACTCGGTTCGTGAGAAACTTCCTTTCTGTGTTTTCTACACGGAACATTTTAAATCGGTATATTCGCTTTTGGGAAATTATTAGAGAACGATGTGTTAATGAATAAAATGTTGTTGTGTCGTATGGATCAGTAAACTAACCTTCGCCGTATATGGGATTTATTTTAGGAAACTAAAATAGTATTTAACTGTACCACAAATCAGTCATTTTTGGGGCGAGTTCTAAACGTCAGCATTATTTTGCGATACCGCCGCGATAACGACAATTTTCAATGCATACGTTGGGCGGGGGAATTTATTTTTTCTGCCTTTGGGAGGATACATGCAAAGTGTGTACGTAATCAATTATGGTAAATTATTGATTGTATTATCAATAATTACTACAAATTGTAATTCCGTTATCTGCCCACAACTGTATATTTCTAATATATAACAAAGTAATATAACATTTGGTAGTGATATAACAAATAAATAGAATGTGCAGAGGTGATTGGAGATGTAAAAGACTAATTATAGAAACAAATTTTATCCATGGGCCGTTGTCTTATCTCATGTCACCGCTACCTGTAGCGGCAACACAAGAGGGGAGTTTAGGTTAGGTTGGATTAGGTTAGGTTAGGATCAGATCTAATCTAATTTTTAATACTGTATTTTACAGAATAAATTAACCTAACCTAACCTAACCCAACCCAACCAAAACCAGCGGCCGGCGCGGCGATGCGTCCTCCATGTTGCCGTTATTTGTATGTTTGACACATAAGGCAAGAGCGACAATAATACCGACGAATTATTCAGAAACGATTCCGATATGCTTGGCAAGCTATCCAGTAATTAAAAGTCTTAGCCATAAAACGTATGCAGCCAATAGGAAAAAGTTTTTCAGTTGTGGGCAGATAATGGAATTTGGCCAATTGTTGTCGGTTTGCCGTAAGTCTGGGCCCTGATATACCTCAAAACGGTTCATGAAGATACACTCTCCGAAAATCTATATTATTAAATTGGCTAACTGTACCAATTTCAATACGTTTGATACATCAATAGCACAGTATTTTGATAGTGACTTATGTCGTAGGCACATCCTGTAATTGGGCACTTCTGAATTGTCCAGCTTGACTGGGCACATAGTGTAATTGACCAGTCTCATTAAAATTTATAGTATGTGACCAACAAAATTGAGCCTTGCACTCGTTGGACAGTTGCTGTTCAGATGAAACTTCAGGCACTTGCTGTAAAAACGCAAGCTGAGGTTTACATCGCCGATTGCAGTATTCGATATATTATTTTTAATTAAACCTAATAAGATAATTTTTAATGTTTGTTATAAAACATTTATAAAAAAATGGTCCATCGCTAAGCCAGACGATTCAGTGAGTTTAAATTTTATTATTTAATATCTAAAAAACATTAAATATTGTGCTTGAAACATTTATATTTAACACAATACATCAAAATTATCATGAACCTTTTAAAAATGTTTTCATGCTCTAATAATTACCTACTTACTTAATAACATTCAATAAAACTTAAATAAATCGAAATATAGCAAGGCAAAAAAAAATACAGAAAGTGCCATGAAAGTCTTCCGTGTACAAATCAATAAAAACAATTGATCCAACAGTTACTCCTCTGGTATAAAAATTTAAAACATTTAGAATATGATCAGTTATATTGTTCTGTTTCTCCTTTGTACAGTTTTACTTGAGTACGTAAATTGGAGCTAAAGTTTTTCTTTTATCTTCGTCAAAATGTATAACAATAAAATCATTTCATTAAGCCTTTTCATTGTAATTTTTTATTATTTGTTAAAAGAAAATCTCCGCGAATTATTTTGTTTACTTAACTCCTTTTCAGTAATCTATTTTAAATAGTTTAATATATTCCTACTGACACCAGTAGTTAAAAATCAAATTTAAAACTAGAACAAAGACTTATATTTGAAAATTCACATAATTAGTTTTATTTATTTATTGATTTAAGCCCAGTTTCCATTTTCATGGTTGGGTTTGTAGTAACAATGTAAAAAACTGTACACTAAATAAAACGTCTATGCTATGAAATATATATCATTTTGTCTTCATTTGAGAAATAATCTTCAATATTGTAACAACATTTTTCTTCTGACAATTTTCAAACTTCTATTGAATTTGGAAATGTCATGAATTTGCTTGACGTTTCTGGTAAATTATTTTTTATTTACATGTATTCTGGACTTTCTGATTTGGTTATTATTTCTTAAATGTAGTTGTGGGTGTTCATTTGTAATGGGAATTTTGATTTATTTTTGTGACATTATCATGGATGATAATTTTATTTTTGTGGATAAAACATAGGCCAGTAAAAATATGATCGCGCCTGGAAAAACTTTCTTAGAAAGCTGGAAATCGTTTTATCGTCATACTGCTGCGAAAACAACTGTTTTCAATACATGCTTTGCGGGGCGAAAGTAGCTCTGTTCCACCCTAGGGAGGGAAAGAGTCAGCTGATGTTGAGGACGTCAGCCGTTCGTTTAAGATGCACTAAAACTGCAAACTTGTGTAAGTCAGCGTCGATGGTGAGCTATCAATTGCATCGAGAGTGGTTATCGATTATTATTGTTATCAATTGCATTTCATTGTTGCATTGTTGTTGGTTTAATCAATTTATGTAACTCGCTCATTCCACCAATCGATTATTAAATGCGTTCGATACATCGATGGTTGTCCATTGTTGTCAATCTAACCTAATACAAAATGAAACGGATAATCTGCTGATTGTTTTAAATAGCAAGAACAAGATGGAAGCATCTTTGGGAGATATCTTTTAAGGTAATAGAGTGGTTTTATTAAGTAGTTAGCGAGTTGTATTGAGCGATATAACGAAAAATATAGTTCATTACACGGGTCAAGAGGCTGAATAAATATTTAATTTTGCATCAGTGAGAAGATAAGCTGAGCGATAACGATGTTAGCGGTAAGTCTGATTCATGAAACGAAACAGTAGATTAAAACCTTCATTGTTTCAATCGATAGTACACAGCTTTCGATATGTCAATCGTTATTATTAACTGACATAACATCAAAACAATTGAAAGATAATCAGCTGATTTTAAAATGCAAGAACAAAATGGAAACAAAACTTTCGTCTGTAAAACATTTGTTTTTTAAGTAGATAGCTCAATGTTTTATGCAGTAGGACGAAAAATATAGTTCAGAACACGGGTCTAAAGTGGTTTTTCGTTACTCGCTCAAATTACGACCTTGAGCTCGTAACCTCGTAAACCTTGAGCTCGTACGAAAAGCGTCACTTTCGCCCCTTGTAATGAAATGTACTATATTCTTTCCGTTTTACATTCTGGTAAATGAATTTGAAGTTTGTCCCATTTTTCCTATTGTGCTTTCGACCTGGGACCACAAAAATATCAGAGTTTTGGGCCATTTTTATTCTTGTGTAAATAAGTAAAAAAAACGTTTATTCTACATAAAAAGTTTAAATACAAGAATTGTAGATGACGAAATTCTGCATTTATTGAGTACCTTCTGATAAAGATACTTTGAATAGTAATTGATTTATGGTAAGTTTAATATGGGTTTTGGCAAATTTCTCTCTTAGGGAAAGAGCTATTACTGTAGGCCTCATGGTAAAACCTAAGCCTGAGATTATGATAACTTTTAGTTTTGAGGTCCTCAGAAGCCAAAAAACCCATACATTTAAATCTATATAAATATTTATGTATCAATATAGATGTAATAAATATACATACTTATGTATTTCTTTCCTCAATAACCCTCGCAAAATTGGTCCGATTTTATTAAAATTTGGCACAGACGTGTGTAAAGTGAAAACCAGCGGACCATCGGAAAGGGGGGTGAGGGGGGTAAACCCCAAAGAATTGGGTTTATTGAATTTTTCATGTAGAAAAATTGAAATATTCTACATGAAAGTTGGAAATTTATATTGACATTTTGGTTTATACAGTTGGATTAAGCTCGAAAAAAATTTAGTATTTTGAATCATTGCTCTATGTCCATTGGTTACCGAGATACTGAGAGTGGTAAACACAGTACATTGTCCCAGCAATGTTATCCTCATGAAAAATAAATAGAATTGTATTTATATCACTTATTTCTGAACATATCTTAATAAAATTTGGTATAGCGTAAAATCCACAAATTTATATAGTGCTGAGGCAGAAAACCTGCGTACTCACCTTCCCAATCTAAACCTTATGGGAAATCAATAAAATTGAACACCTTCCTTATCTCCCAATTTATCTTAATAAAACTAGTTATGTGGCTTTATCTAGTTAAGGTCGACTTGATTACGGTCAAACATCCCCAAGTTCATACATTCCTGAGGCATCAAGCCTGCCCACCCATCTCCCCAATGTTGACCTTATGTTGGTTATTTCTCAACGTATCTCGTTGAAACTTGGTATGTGGCTTAGTAAAATAGACCTTAACTAGATGTTGCACAAACAAAGTTTTATCAAAATATTGAGAAATAAGCTAGCTGTACAATTTTATTTATTTTCCATAAAGTTAATATTGGGAAGGTGAGTACGCAGGATTGTTGCCTCAATAATATATATATTTTTGGATTTTGTACCGTAAACAAGTAAATCTCAACTAGATGAAGCTACATACCAAATGTTATTAAGATTTGTTCAGAAATAAGTGATATTAATACAATTTTATTTATTTCCCATGAGGTTAACATTGCTGGGACAACGTACTGTGTTTACCACTCTCAGTATCTCGGTAACCAATGGACATAGAGCTATGATTAAGAATACAAAATTATGTGTTTTTTTCGAGCTGAATTCAACTGTATAAACCAAAATTAGAATATTTCAATTTTTCTACATGAAAAATTCAATAGCCCCGATTTTTTGGAGTCCACCCCCCTCACCCCTCTTTCCGATTGTCCGATCGGGCTGGTTTTCAATCATGTGTGAATAATTACTACTTTACACGTCTGTGCCAAAATTTAATAAGATCAGACCAGTTTTGCGAGGGTTATCGAGGAAAGAAATTCATAAGTATATATATTTATATACATCTACATTGATACATCTACATTATACAATACATCTACATTATACAATACATCTACATTGATCAATATTTATATCGTTTTGAACGTATGGGTTTTTTGGCTTCTGAGGGCCTTAAAACTAAAAGTTATCATGGTCTCGGTTTTAGGTAATGAGACCTCGGGCCATGAGACCTACAGAAATAGCTCTTTCCCTAAAAAAATTTACCAAAACCCCTTTATTTAACATACCATAAATCAATTCAAAGTATCTTTATCAGAAGGTACTCAACAAATGCAGAGATCTTCTTGTATTTAAAATTTTTATGTAGAATAAACAGTTTTTTGACTTATGTACAAAAGAATAAAAAATGGCCCAAAACTCTGGTATTTTTGTGGTCCCAAGTCGAAAGCACACTAGGAAAAATGGGACAAACTTCAAATTTATTTTCTGAATGTAAAACGGAAAGATTAAAACAATTTCCAGCTTTCCAAGAATTTTTTCCAGGCACGACACTTTTTTTATCTAATTTAACTGGCCTAACAAGGATTTTGTAGTATATAAATAAATACATTCAAGAGTTGAAATTTTGTATTTTGTTAAAAAGAGGACAAAACGAATTTATTTTAAAGGTTTTTTTAAAGAACAAATACTTTTTTGATGTGATTTGACCAAAGAGGTAATCAATGAGTGTTAAAGGTTAAATATGTGTTAAAAGAACACATTTCAATCCATCATAGCGAGATATGACGTGTTTTTGTATGCTCCATAAGAACAACATGGGGAATGAGTATGCAGGTTTGCTGTCACAAAAATTGAAATAGCGGGGATTTTAGACTATTATACATTATATCTCATCCATATGAAGCCACGAACACAGTTTCATTAAGATGTGTCGAGAAGTAAGCGAGATTGAGAATTTTATTTATTTCCTACAAGGTTAACATTAGGACAACGCACTGTGTTACTATTTTCAATATCTCAGTAAACAATGGCCAGTAGAATAATGATTTAAGATACTAAATTGTTTGTTTTTCGTGCTGGATTCAATGGTGCTAACTAAAATTAGTTTATTTTAATTTCCATATATAAATAACTCAAAAAATCTATTTTTTGGGGTATCCCTTTTATCCCCCCCCCCCCGATCCTATCGGGCTGGTTTACGAACTCATCCGAGTGATTACCACTTTACATGTCTGCACCAAATTTCATTATGATCAGATCATATTTACGGCCGCTATTATGTTATCAGTCAGACAGATATAAATAGCTTATTCCTTTAAGAAAATTCGCTAAAACCATCGCAATTTTATTTTTCCAGCTATTTCATGGTCCTCGAAACAGATAACACTAACATTGCAACTATACAACAATGTAATTTTGAACACTATTTTACCATCTTAACTTTTGTAAGATCACTTTTAAATAGGGCCATTCTTTAAAGAGGCATCCACCCTCCTTAATAAAAAATAAAAAAGAATGGTAAACATCAAAATTGGTCTCAAAGAGACACGAGATCAGTTATTGGATTGGCTGAATTCATATCGGACCATATTTCAAGTATTTGAACACTCATGAAAATGAGTGGGTGGTGGATGGGAGCAAATAAATTTGCCATTAAAATATAAGCTTACTCCATTTTCGTATTATACATACAGTAATAAAAAAATTACAATTATCATAAGTATATTTTAATTCTAAGAGCCTTCTCGTCCTTAGCATGTTTTTCTTATAGTATCTCAGGAACAGGACGGCGCGGCGTAGAGTAAACGATATTTTTAGATTATTAAAAGGCCGTGTTGCTTCAAGTAAAACAGAGTCATATTACATGGAGATGAGAAGGGAGGGTTAGGGTTAGGTCAAAGTGTTATAGAGGGAGAGGTGGGGGGAGGGTGTCGTGGCTGTGAAGGATTAATAGAGTGTAGACTCCAGGCGTCAGGACTGCTGAGTGATGGTAGGAGGCAAAAACTGAGACACCCGTACATGCACAGTACATAGACTCGGCGTGTGTCTTATGTACTCCGCTTCCCGCAGCGTCAGCCGCTGTGCGCCATGAGGTGCTCTTTGCAATTTCATGTTCACTGTACAACATTTCGTTTATTTACTTTCAAATTTAATTTATATTATTGTGATTGCTGTGTAGGATATTTTTACGGTAATAATAACGATTGGCTATAAGGTGATTGGTATTTTAAGGATGATATGTGTATTACTTTTTAGGTAGACTTCATTAAAACCTCGGCAAAAATAAGCCAAAAGAAATTAATCATGAGTCATAGTTTTAATTGGTTTGTTATCAACTTTTAAATTGTTATCATCTTCTAATTTCAATAATTTTTTAAAATTTAAATCTTTAATTTATTTAATATTTTAAAGTTGTCATTAATAAGGATTTATCAAATTTTGTTCATCTTTATAATAGCTAGACATTATAAGGGAAAATAACACTTCCATCTCTACAGAATGTCGACTCTATAATTCATTTGTGAGTTGAGAGTTTCAACAGTATTGTTTCGTTTTCATTGTAATGCTCGATTTGATTGGTTAAGCAAATTCTAAACGTTGATAATTTAAAAATATATTATCTTCATAAATTAATTAATTATTCCTTTCATTGAATCCGAGTTTTTTCCTTAAACTCTTAACCCATAATTTGTTGTAATCGTATAAAAAACCAAATTCTACTATACAAATACAACCGTGCGCGACGCAAATTTTCACCTTAACCCCACTCGTCCCACACTGGGAACGAATTAATCTGTGCGAATCAACAGATCGCAGCAGCATTATTAATGACTGGATCGAAGCGAGCGAGTCGCTGAGTGTAGCTCGGCGAGGGAAGCACGCAGCCACGCAGCGCGCTGTTAACACATCATTGCCACGGGTTAACCGAGTCTCTATTTATTTAACCGGCAACGACCCCACATCATTCAGCCACGGCACTTAATCTTATCCGTTAAATACACAACGTATACAGCCCTTCGTAGCCTCCCCCTTTAGGCACTACCCTCTCGTAGCGTCAAGAGGGAATTTTAAGGTGGTTTTAAATCTTGTTAAATCGTGAGTTTATTTTTTCGCCGAAGATTTAAATTTTATGTATTGCCTGTGCCAATTTGATTATCCAGTGGAATAGCTGATCGTTGTTTCAATTTAAGCGACATGTATTCCTTTCTGGGATTTTTTAGGCGGATTTCATTCATATTTTATGAAAATATATATTTAAAACCCTCGACGGACGAAAAGGCGAAGACCCGTTAAAACGAAACATGAAATAGCTGGTTCGACGGCCAGGTATTCTAGCTCAGGCCCAATAGGTGCAGTTTCGAGGCCAATCATTCGCTTATGTTCTTTTTTTATTTCTGATTCCACAGTCAACAGTTTTATTCATGTTTCGGAACTCAATTTCCATCATTACGATAAAATTACAAACATTTCTTTATAAACGTGAAAGTCGATGAGACGTTGTCTATTGCAGGAAGACTCTTTACTAACATATTGAATATTTAGGTTGTAGAAGTGAAATGTGAATTTCGAATTATTTCAAATTACTTTACAATTTATTGTTTATGATAACGAATGTTTGCAGAAATTACCCCGATGATAGAACTTGTGTTCAGAAATTCACGTTTGAAATCGGCTTCACATTCTCTATATATATTTTTTAAACAGAAATCTTACAGACCACCGTGGAGACCGACCTGACCTCTCCCGTGGCCGTCGAGTCCAAAGTACAACGATTTGTCAGGTATTCCATCAGAAGACGCGACAGAACATTATAGCCAATTTAGAACCGGAAGAGTTTTTATTACACCCGATTGGCCTACCGCTCATTCATCAAACCATTCATTTACTGCTTTCCATCAATAACGACCCGAGACAAAACGTGCAACCTAAGTTCGGTAATCCATATTATGTCCCATAAACAAGCCTCTCGAGCGACAAATAAAACAGAAGCCGGCAACATCTGGCGTAATAAGATTCATCAGTTTGCATTGACCGGTAATGGCACCGCCGTCAAGAGTTATTAATGAACGAGACCGGGCTCGAGACCGAGCCCCAAGGTCGGCGAAGCTAAACATATAAATATTCATGGAACCGACAGAAGAAGAAGCCACGAACGCCTCCTTTTTAAAGGCCAAATTGGGCCTGACCTTTGTGGACGGCGCGAAAGAAAAAAGAGGCGAGGTGGTTTAGGCAGGAAATTGGCTTAATCCCGAGCGCCGAAACCAATACACAGGTTAGGCTCGACGATTAATCAATACCAACTAAGGGCGAGTGTTCGGATCCTCGGTCCATCAAAGGTCTTTGAGGCACCGTCCAGTCGCGCTGTCGATAATTACTCGGCTGTCCCTGCGGGGCCGCGGACCCGGACCCTGGGCCTGAACGTACCTCAGAGCCACGGACCCGGACCCTGGGCCTGAAGTACCTCAGAGCCTCGGACCCGGACCCTGGGCCTGAAGTACCTCAGAGCCTCGGACCCGGACCCTGGGCCTGAAGTACCTCAGAGCCTCGGACCCGGACCCTGGGCCTGAAGTACCTCAGAGCCTCGGACCCGGACCCTGGGCCTGAAGTACCTCAGAGCCTCGGACCCGGACCCTGGGCCTGAAGTACCTCAGAGCCACGGACCCGGACCCTGGGCCTGAAGTACCTCAGAGCCTCGGACCCGGACCCTGGGCCTGAAGTACCTCAGAGCCTCGGACCCGGACCCTGGGCCTGAAGTACCTCAGAGCCTCGGACCCGGACCCTGGGCCTGAAGTACCTCAGAGCCTCGGACCCGGACCCTGGGCCTGAAGTACCTCAGAGCCTCGGACCCGGA
This sequence comes from Flexamia atlantica, assembly GCA_035578135.1. NCBI lineage: Eukaryota > Metazoa > Arthropoda > Insecta > Hemiptera > Cicadellidae > Flexamia > Flexamia atlantica. The sequence continues at coordinate 32,115,327 of JAQJVK010000010.1, forward strand.
CCCTGGGCCTGAAGTACCTCAGAGCCTCGGACCCGGACCCTGGGCCTGAAGTACCTCAGAGCCTCGGACCCGGACCCTGGGCCTGAAGTACCTCAGAGCCTCGGACCCGGACCCTGGGCCTGAAGTAATTCAGAGCCACGGACCCGGACCCTGGGCCTGAAGTACCTCAGAGCCTCGGACCCGGACCCTGGGCCTGAAGTACCTCAGAGCCACGGACCCGGACCCTGGGCCTGAAGTACCTCAGAGCCTCGGACCCGGACCCTGGGCCTGAACGTACCTCAGAGCCACGGACCCGGACCCTGGGCCTGAAGTACCTCAGAGCCTCGGACCCGGACCCTGGGCCTGAAGTACCTCAGAGCCTCGGACCCGGACCCTGGGCCTGAAGTACCTCAGAGCCTCGGACCCGGACCCTGGGCCTGAAGTACCTCAGAGCCGCGGACCCGGACCCTGGGCCTGAACGTACCTCAGAGCCACGAACCCGGACCCTGGGCCTGAAGTACCTCAGAGTCTCGGACTCGGACCCTGGGCCTGAACGTACCTCAGAGCCACGGACCCGGACCCTGGGCCTGAAGTACCTCAGAGCCACGGACCCGGACCCTGGGCCTGAAGTACCTCAGAGCCGCGGACCCGGACCCTGGGCCTGAAGTACCTCAGAGCCTCGGACCCGGACCCTGGGCCTGAAGTACCTCAGAGCCGCGGACCCGGACCCTGGGCCTGAAGTACCTCAGAGCCGCGGACCCGGACCCTGGGCCTGAAGTACCTCAGAGCCTCGGACCCGGACCCTGGGCCTGAAGTACCTCAGAGCCTCGGACCCGGACCCTGGGCCTGAAGTACCTCAGAGCCTCGGACCCGGACCCTGGGCCTGAAGTACCTCAGAGCCGCGGACCCGGACCCTGGGCTTGAAGTACCTCAGAGCCTCGGACCCGGACCCTGGGCCTGAAGTACCTCAGAGCCTCGGACCCGGACCCTGGGCCTGAACGTACCTCAGAGCCGCGGACCCGGACCCTGGGCCTGAACGTACCTCAGAGCTCTCTCCTGATTGGAGAATGAATGAATGAATGAATGAAAATACTTCTTTATTGAGGCGAACTTAGGACCACATGGTCCTTTCTTACAGCTAACCTCTAATACTAATATACAAAATCAAAATATGCTTACAATTTATAAAACAAGGTTTTCTAAGATATATAAATAAACAAAAAAAGTATATAACAATAATAATAATAATAATGCCCTAACATTCGCACGCACTCACACATTCATTCGATGCCACAGCTAGGCCTAACGTATGCCATCCCGCCACGCCACGGTCACCCGCTCCAGATAATGTTTCTTCAGCGCCACCGTCAGCCGTACACGATTTTCAACAGATTTTATTTCATGGGGCAGAGAGTTCCAGAGGCGGCAGGCTGTTACAGTGAAAGATTTATTGAAAGTTGTTGTCTTGTGTAGGGGAATGCGTAGCGTTGACGAGCCAGAGCGGGTGTTTCTTGCGCCTCTCTCACTTAAGAATTCAAAATTTGCCGCAAGATAGTTTAGGATTCCAAGGTTGATTACAGAATGAGTAATTTGAATGATTCGAATTTGCCTTGGATCTGAAAGTTTTAAAAGAGAAGAATGAATGTAATAAGGTGTGATGCGACCATCTCGTCGAAGATTGTACAAAAATCGGATGCAATAATTTTGAACGCGTTGTAATTTTGTCTCCAAGGCCACAGTCATATAATTAATTATAGTAGAGCAGTAATTAAAGTGAGGAAACACAAGTGATTTGATAAGTATAGTTTAATGTGAAAAGGTAAGAGTCGCTTTATTATTTTCAATGTGTGAACGGCGCCAAAAACCTTTTTGCATGTATTCACCACCGCCTCAGTCCAGTCCAGTGTGTTGTTTATCGTCAAACCAAGACTTCTTACTGTATTGTAGTAAGGCAAAGGTAGGCCATTAACTGTAATTTTTGGTGCTTCGTCTAGTTGTAATCTGTTTAGTAACCGTGAATGTCCGAGATTCTCGGTACTTGTGATTTCTCTGTTAAATTGTATTCTTGTTTTGTTTTCAGCATAGTGTTTTTGTGACTACTTTTACAGTTCTCTGTTTCAGCTATGTTTTTTTCAGATTATCCTGGCTTAGTGTTACTAATCTTGTCATGTTATAGATTCTTTTCTACCTGAAGACAGGATCAGATTCCAGATCCCGAAACGTCGTAAAACTTGTTTTTAGTACTCAGTGATGGCAAATTCCCGTAAAAATCTAAATCAAAACATAATGTTTGCTGTTGCAAATATTGCAGTCACTGAAACTAGTTCTGTCACGTCGCGTCGGTGCCTCAGTCTAGCTCTTGACATTAAAATTATATAGTTCTAACAAGGCTGAGAGATGACATGACTTATAAAGTTTCCCGCCGAAATGATGACGTCAGTGACAAACTGTCAACAGATCATGTTAGCAGCCAAGTTACAAGCTGCTTACTCGACAAAATTGGCCGAGCCACATTTTGAACAGGGTTTCCCCAACCACTCTGGAAACGAGCCGGTCTCTACGATTTAGCTTATACGCTAGGCCTATATGTCACTATGTGCTGCTATATGTTTTATAGTTTAAGTGTTTTTATCAGTTCATTACAAGGTGATAGACTTCTTCTAATTGCTGTAACACCCGAAGGAAGGTTGAAAAACAAATCTAAGTTAGTTTTAAAAAATCGAAAAATTTCCGCTGATAATCTATTGCTGTGGAAAGATAGTTCGAAAGAACGCTTTTGCATGAAACATAAAAAACATATTAAGATACCGTTTTCTTAAGTCTTTCTTTTTCTGTAAAAACTGTTATGGTTAAGAATGATTAATTTTTAAGGTTTTTATTTATATAATTATGGTTTTAGCGAGTTTCCTTAGATGATTAAGCTATTGCCGTTGGTCTCATGGTTAGACCTAAGCCCGAGACCATGATAACATTTTGTTTTGGGGCCCTCAGAAGCAAAAAACACCATTCGTCCATCTTAATTACAAACATGTAAAGTGGTAAAAAATCGGAAGTTCGTAAACCAGTCCGATCGGACCACCGGTAGGAGGGGGGGGGGGGGGTAAAGCGGGATAAGCCTCCCCAATAATGGTATTTTTAAGTTTTTTATATAGAAGAATTAAAATAATCAAATTTTCGTTAGCAACATTGAATTCAGCTCGAAAACACGAATAACCCAATATTTTAAATCATTGCTCTATGTCCATTGGTTACCAATATACTGTAAATACAGTACGTTGTCCCAATTTTAACCTTATGATGTGAAATAAGTAAAATTCTATATCTCGCTTATTTCTTAACACATTTTAATAAAACTTGGTTTATGGCTTCATCTAGACGAGATCTAAAGTATATTAGTCTAAAATCTGCAACATTCCCATTTTTGTGGCAGCAAACCTGCATAATCATTCCCCATGCTATCCTAATGGGAAATAAAAACGCTATATGTTCTTCACTTATTAACATAGCTTGATAAAACTTGGTATATGGCTTCTCCTAGTTAAGATCATCTAAGTATTGTATTAAAACCACCTAGTTTTAACATCCGTGATGCAGCAAGCCTGCATACTCATTCCCCATGTTAATCTTATGGAGCTTACAAAACATTTCAAATCAGCTATGGTGGATTAAAATATGTTCTTTTGCATTTGAAATTAGCTGAGCATGCAGGTCTTCTGCAGCGGGGTATTATTAATACCAATATACTTAATACTAGGGACAACTCAGTATTTACAAAACCTGTATGGAGCATATTCAGGACCACCTGATGGGTAGAGAAGTTAAATATTTATTTTTCAACAGAACTTCCAGTATATTGACACTCTGCTGCCTCCACATATTAACGAAGTTAGCGGCAAGCCCCGCCAAATGAAGCACGGCAACAAAATTGTTTTGTAGTAGCGGGTGATTAATGGTTATTTTGACCCGGGAAGAATGGAGCCTCGAGAAAAGAGCTCGCATGACGTGACGGGGTGTTTGTGCGCTGATTCCACACTGATGATGAAAACCGATACAAACCTCCCTTCAGTCCGGAAAAAAAAATAGTTTTCTTTCTGGGTAATTTCTTTCGTACTTCAGGGATATTATAGGAGGTCAACTGGATGATGCGTATCACTGACACCCCCGTTGCAGCAAACCTGCATACTCAGCATACTGTATTTCAAATGCTTGAATGAATCATTTGCACGAAGCCTCACATCGACTAAAATTAACATACGTCCGTAATTAACCATGCGAAATATTCTTCGTAGAAATAACATAGGAAGTGAGTATTCAGGTTTGCTGCCACAAAACTTTGAAAATGAAGGATTTTAGGCTAAAATCCAGTATATCTCAACTAGATGAAGCCATATACCCAATTTTTTCAAGATATGTTGGGAAAATAAGCAAGCTGTACAATTTTAGTTCTTTCCTATGAGGTTAATATTGGGGAGGGGATACGCAGGTTTTCTGCCACGGAAATGTTGAAATTATAGATTCAAGGCCTTAATCCGTTAGATCTCAATTACCTGAGGCCACACCAAGTTCAATTAAAATGTATGCAGAAGTGAGTGAGATATTAAATTTCATAATTTCCCATTAGGTTAACATTCGGACAACGTTCTATGTTTATCTGCATCTCGGTAACCTATGGACATAGAGCAATGATTAAAAACACCAAATTAATCGTTAAAAAAATCTAAAATCAATGGTGTAAACCAAAATTATTTTTTATGAATTAATATGTTGAAAATAAAAAATTAACCTGTTTTGGGGGGGGGGAGGTTCTTACACCCTTGACCCCTCTTCTGATTGTCCGATCGAGATGGTTTTCGAACTCATTCGAATAAATTACTAATCTACACGCCTGTGCCAAATTTTATTCCGATCAGACCATTTTTGTGAGCGCTACGATGGTCCCGCGCTTAGGTCTTTCCATGGAAACTACGGAAACAGCTCTTTCCATAGGGAAATTCGCTAACAAAATTAGATTCACCATAGGGAATAGCTATTATGCTGCTGAATTCATGACATACTAGTGAGAACCCTTCATATAAGAATGTTCTAATATAATATGTTTAGATGAATATATTTTATTCCCAAACAAATCAATAACGCACAAAAAATTTGCATTATCAAGCTACAGCCCGGCTCTAATGTATAGTTTCGGCCTGTAGCTTCTATCAGAAATTAAAGTATAGTTGTGTATGGAAGGTCAAGACTTCGCCGGAAGTGCAACGCGCATTTTGAAAATAAGAAATAGGTAGCTTTAAAATTGCGCACTCTCAAATTACTTTTCCATAAAACTACTGTTTTGTAAATGGCTCAAACAAACAAACAGGCGTGAAGGTAGGTTATAACTCTTCAAACTTAAAATTAGGAGTTAATGTTCATATTAGCTGATATTTTTATTTTTTCTTCTTTCTAGTTTTACTGTAAATAATTTATACAGCTTAGGTTTTGTGGTTTTAGTTTTTCTCTACCATTGGAGAGAAGCAATTAAAGCGAAGACGATGAAGGAGAATCTTCCTGATTTTGGTTCTACAATGTCTATAGCTAAACGCCAAGTGCATAGCTAAGCGTAACCGGATTACAGTCAAATTGGAAACTGTAAGCTTTATTCTTTTTCCATTATTATTCGAAAATAAGGGTTTTTAACCTTTAGTTGAAATTTCGAAATACCGTACGGAAAGTCAAACAAGCGCCGTTACACCTTTTGTTCTCAAAAAACGTAAACGAAAAGTGAAGCTAATTTATAACCAAAGACGGAATCATAGTGACCCTTCTCCGCTCCGGCAGAAGTAAAGTATAGAGACCATTCGACCCCACACAGCTCACGGCCTGGCGTTCTACAAGGTCCAGAACTCGTCACGGTTTTCTTCGGTCCATTGTTTTTGACAGATTCGAATCTGCCCACTTCCTTGTTAAACAAATTATCCTGTCTTCGGCAGCTTTTGTTGTCAGTGGAAGGCAGACACGCCTATTGCGGTCATTTAACATAGACTTGGGGTCCAACACCAAAATGGGAAAGAAGAGGACGTGGTCGAAATCATTCCTGTATAAGTTCTATATGAAATCTGATAGTGAGTGTTCCGTTAATCTGTGTGAGGATTATTGAAATTTCACTGACGATTGGGGCCTGTGTTCAAATTTCGAAGAGGTCAAAGTTCTGTAGAATCGGCATCAAGGATCGTCATTGGTATCAAACTTTTTGGTACTAACTTGATATTTTATTCATTGCTGAAATATGTAATGTAGATCCAAACATCCTAGGGAGATGACAGGTCAGGACCAACCTGTTGTGATGTCATCAAAAAGACCGACTAAAACATTTCAAAATGCGTTTATTAAAACGCTTATACCTCAGTAAACTCCGTAAAACCCCGACAAAAGTATATACTTTTAGAAAAATAATTTGATTTCAAAAAAAGGTGCATTAATGATGCTCAGACTAGCAGTTAAGTTCTATCTCGATTCAAACTTTGTCATAATCTAGTTTGTTAAAATGTTCTGCTAAATTTAAACAGCTGACATTTTTAATGAAACAATCTTTTGAATTGCGGTATTCAGCACTGAACTTTACTTTATCAGACCTTTAAAATGATTTGCATATCAAAATACACATTTATTGAAGATTGTTACAAACTTCTTTAACTCCTCGGGGGTCGTTCTGTAGCGAAGGGCAGAAGTAAGTCAGACATCCAAGGACTAGCCTTTGGTCAAATTATGTTGGTCCTTGGCTCCAAAAAAATATGTGTTACCAAGTGGTGACAATTTAAAAAACAAATAGTTTGAATTGCAAGAGAAATAATGTAGTACATATGCTTTCCTTTTAGTACCTTTCTTAAACAAACAGGCCTATGGGGTTTTATGTGTTTTTTAAGAGGTAAAGCTATTACAACAAACCCATGTCATTTTCGCGTTGGTAATTTTTAGACGTCAAAACCGAGAGACCTGTAATCGAGTGTCTCTCGGTGATTTCTTGATCATTTAAATAAATATATACTGTAAGAAATTTCAAAGAGAAACATGTTTCCGCTTATTCCAAGGACAACTAACGATATTCAAACTTTATCGGAATACTTCTTAAACTACTGTAACGTGTATAAATATCAAATGTCACAATTACTTGTGTGAAGGTCTAATTCTTCTACTTCATTATTTAAACGGTTGCAGTGTCAGAGACTAATCGAAAAGAAAATTTAATAAAGTAACACTGAATGAATTGATGTTTATACTATGACTAACATTTTTACGACAAAACCTAACTGTAATATTTTGAAAAACCATCATTACCAAAGTGTGCTTTTATGAGATTTTATGCTATTTATTTATTTACAATAGAACATGTTTCGACTGCAACATATTTAAAATTTTCCGAATAATTTGGTTTCTTTTGTGATGACTGTTTAGGTTTTGAATGAGAAAAGTCAATAGACCTTGGTTTTGTCAATCTCTCATGACGGATTAGTAATAAAGGTTTAAATACCGTTGACTCTCAAAATGAGTGGCCTTAATAGGATGTTTTAGTTGTAATCTCTCATAGGACCTTCTTCGGGCCATATAAACATCATATTTTGATGCAGTAGAATTAGTCAAATATAAATTAATTTATCTAAGTCACAAACGCACACACAACACACACACACACACACACACACACACACACTAACACATACACGCACGTAAACTCATACGCACGTAACACGAACCTGTTTGTTCGTTTGTGGCAAGTGTGTGTGTATGTCTACAGTAGTTTTACTGTACTTTTTAAACACTTCCACTGTAACAAAATTTCATGTATATGACCTGACGAAAGTCCTGTAAGAATCGAAGCTTCCGTACTTTCAACAGAAGCCTACCAAAACTTGTAGCCATCAACTCGCCAGTATAAGGTGTTTAAAACATTATCAGTAACAAAATGTGATCCAGAAGCTAAAAATTTAGACAACAAAATTACAACTAGTAGCAATAATAAACATTCACAAAGCTTTCACGTCCTTTTCTCACAATCCATTGCAACGCTGCAACTTCAAACTAATTTCATCGACCAAAATGGACCTTAATGAGAAACGATGAGGAGAAATTTGTCTGTTGTTATGTTAGCCAGTTAGTTTGTTTAAAAACAAAATTTAAGTTAAATTACAAGGGTATAGACCATTTATAGAATTTTCCAATTCACCACGGGGGGGGGAGCCACCAGGAGCTCCCTGAGGTGAAGGGGCCATCTGTCCTCACCTTGTGCCATTTGTGCTCCAAGGATACGCGTTTCCTCAGATTTATCTTGTACTTGCGAAACATATACAAGAAATGATCGGGGAACGTTCGACCTCAGTTTGGCTCCCGGATAATAATTGACTTTTCTGGGTTAGAAAATCGTTCTTGTGAATTGCCAAGGAAGGTACACCTTCACTTGAATTTAAAGCATTCATTCGGACAAAAAAAAGGACGCGCGAAACATTAGCTGACTAAAAAACCAGTTTTCTTACTTATTATTTTTCATGTAAAGGTCCGTTTTCCGTTTTTAATGGTGTTATTATCAGCATCTACGTATAGGTGAAAAAGGGTTTTTATTAATCAAGCATAATATATCAGCATGTATATTAAAGGATATACATGAATAGACTCATGATTTTGTAGTGGTTTGAAAAAATTCCAAATCTTAAACACTACTAGTCAAGTTGATATATTCTGTGTTTGTTTGTATGTGTTCCACCACATTTTAGGTATTCTGACATTTAGAAAATTCAATGAATCCATGAGAATATCCACTAATAACAACCGCGTAATTAATTTATAATCATGTTTACATAATATTATATGTTAAGGATTTAGGTTAAGATCAATAAAGTTTGATTTACTTTGGTATACCTTGATTTACAAAGTAGGTTCTACTGCTACTACACAAAAGGAATCATGCTCTTTCAGAAGTCTGATTTGATGCTATAATATACAGGTTGATTGGTAGTTAGTGAAAAAATATTTTAGGTGATAATATGGAGAAAATGGAGTCTTGGGGCGGAATTCTATTTGCTCGGCTAAAAGTTTTCTATTATATATGCGATTTTTTATTTTTCATAAAAGATGTTTCCATGGAAACTTTAAAAATTTAAATTTTACTTTTCCCTCATGATAATTTCGATAAAAATTACTTAAAGCTAATAACATATTGAAATTAGTTAAATGATTTTGTGTTTAGTAATTAACGTATGACGTATGACTAGCAGATATACCCGCAACTTCGCCCGCTGGAAGGATAACCAATCTTAGTTAAATCATGTTATGTCATGTGCAATTTTTTGGAATAATTAACAATGTAATCTTTTTTTTATATTTTAAACAGCTGAATTGTTTGTAAATTAGTATTTCGCTTTTAATCAGCCGTTCTCGTAAATCAGCTGTTTTCAATTCCTTTATTACTTCCTCCCCCTTATACATAATAAATAGAGAAAGTATTGTTTTCGTCCAAGTTTTAAATTTTATTTTTAGTGGAAATATTCGTTTTAGTGCCCCTGAACCCAAAAAAAAGTTGTTTTTGGAGTGGTTTCTGTCCGTCTGTCCGTCCGTCTGAGTGGATCCGTGTGACACCGGTGGCCCATTTTTCATGAAGTTTGGCATGTAAGTATAAAACCGTGATATCTCCAGGCGTTTTTTACTTTTTTCCATTTTTGGTTTTAAGGGGTTTTCATGGGTATTTACCCCATGAAAACCCATTACAAAACGACCCATTCCAAATTTCTCAAAAATGGCTCTAACGATTTTGATGGAAATTTAAATTGTTTAGTGCTTTAGATAACAAACGAAATGACACCACCCGCATGTCTGTAAAGATTCAGGTCCAGAAGTTATGGAGAATTAAGTGTTTAGCAATTCAAATTTTTGAAATCTACTTAAAATAATGAAAATATTCTTGCAACCATTATAATTGGCTTGAAAAATTAAATAATAATCTATAGTATTGAATTATTAGTTAACGTTAACTGGTTGTGGAGAAAATTTATATTAACGTTTGGTGATAAACTTTGTCTAATGTCATTCTTATAGGAGTTCTTTAAAAACCGACATCTCCCTTCTTTACTAACGGATTTTGATAAAACTTGGTTTTTATTTGATTGTAAATGGGTTTTATTTAATTTTTTAAGTTTCCTTGTTTTAACTGGCTTTATTGGATAAAGTAACTGTCAGCTTCCTGATACCACTAATTTTTAGATAAATCTAGTACTTCCATAACCTGCTATCATGTGCAGTGTATTATTTACAATATTGGATTATGATTTAATGTATTTATAACAAAAAGAAAGAAAATGTAAAACAGCTGGTTTACAGCTAACACCTGATTGACTAGGAAAAGCTGATTAACAGTTAAAAGCTAATTTACTAACAAATAAGTTATTTTAAATATTATAAACGGTATCAGTAAGCTGACGCATACTTTTACCCTTAAAGCCAGTGAAAAAAGCAAATCTACGAAAAAATAAAACAAATTCACAATTAAATAAATAGCAAGTTTCATCAAAATATCAAAATCGGTTAGTAAATAAGGGAGATGTCGGTTTGTATATATCTTTCATAAGATTAACTTTAGACATCGTACTGTGTTTGCCATGAAACATAAATATCAATTTTTTCCCTCCACCTACTACAGTATCTAAAGTCGTCATTTAGTCCCTGGAATAGAATACTAGAGTACTAGTTTATACTCCATGGGATTTACTTACTTACTTTTTCTCCCATGGGACTACAAGTAATCTACTTTTTTCTCCCATGGGACTAAAAGTAATCTCATAAGAAATACATGGGGGGCAACGCCGCGATGGACAGTGAGAAAATGTGGCAACACTGTCGATTTTCATTTGCTTACTCTAAATTTAATGAAAGATCTTCAGTGTTTCAGCTTAAGAAAGCAAAACCGTATGCATTTTAATAGCCAGGTAATAATTTTTTGTATGAATTAAGTTGGCAACACTGAATATAAAACACCTGATTTAGTTGTTACCAATATGCCGAACCGCCGAACGTTTTATAAACATGATCGTTTCTTAACTACAGATTTTGCGAGGTATTTTTAAAGTTAATACTTTATAAAAATAGTGTTTAAGATATTGTGAAAGTTTGAATAAATGGTTGTTTGAATTGCTTGGTTATAATAGTTTTTAATTACTTATGTTATATATTTATGCGATTCTAATCTAGCCTAGTTTAAAGGAGAAAAGGGTCATACGAAGGTAAATTTATATTGTCACAATTATTGTTAATGGTGTAGGTGGAGGAAACATTTTGCGTGCATCATGGGTCTAAAGTGCTTTTACTCCCTCGGGAAAATTGTCCTCTTGGAGAAACAGTTGCACTTTAATCCCTAGATGCACAAATAACTAATCCGCAACCAGTTGACGTTGACTGTTAATTCTAATTACCAAATTATTTGATTTTTTCAAGCGAAATTTAATAGTTGAGAGTACATTTTGATTAATGATAAAATTTTACTAGATATAAATAAAAAACATCTTACAACACCTAAAAATATATTTACACTTATACTGTATTTACATGCAAGATGGTAAATATACGAAAATTGTGGAAAATGGTGATCAATCTCGATTGGTCACACCAATCATCATCAGGCCCAACGAGAGACCTTCACCATAAAATTTTAGCAAATTAAAAAAAATTGAATTTGTCAGCACTAAAATCTCCAAAACTTCCAAGAGATCCCAATGGTGTGCATAAAATAAAGTGATTCCTCTGTATATGGAATATTAGTTTTTGAGAAAAAACTTGTTTGACATTACTCTAAATCCTCATTATTAGAATTTAATATTTCATACTGTAAACTATTTTGTCAGTGGATTCTTTTTGCACTCGTTAAGAACGTTTGAGGCTGCACAATAAATTAGGTTTAATAATATCTAGAGCATTGCTATTTATATGAGCCATTTTGTAATTTCATTTTATATTTTGAGAATAAAATCCACAACAAAGCGCAAAATTAAGTTAAAGGCAAAATATTTAAATTTAAATAATATGTAAGCAATATGAATTTTTGCATAAATTGAGCGTTGTGCAGCGCGGCGGTTGTTCGAGGAGACCTGTCGCGAAGGCTATTAGGGCTAATGTAAAATCAATATCACTGGGACAAAGGGAAATTTAATTCACAATTTAAAACTTGTCTCGCGTTCTATAGTCTTCATTCTCAAAATGAAGAGTATTGTTTCTCATTGTGTATAGTTTTTCTCAAAATGAACCAATATAGTTTATTTAAACAAGCTGGGCACATATTTTGTAGTTTTGACAAACACTTTCAAAACCGTATTACTATCCTGCCGTTCTTTGTAAAAAACAGCCATTTATAAAAAAAAACTATTCCTCAAATTATTTTTTTCTAAGGAATTTATTAATTTAAATAAAGGACCTTTATAGTTATAGTGCACAATAAATAGTTGAAATACGGCGAAGGGATTCTTTCGAATAATTAACATTCATGACCTGTATAGGGGCCAAAGCCTCTAAACCTAGAATACAGCTTGTATTCGAATGATGTTTAAATGGATATAGAACGTCTGCTTCATTGTATATTTTCGTAGATTTCATTTTCAATTACAGCATAAGGCTTTGTGAAAATTATCTTTACTCGAATCAGCTATTTTACTTGAACATGCATCACAATGATAAATCTTTTATGAGAAAATAATTTATTTTAAGGGGATTTAGGCCTCTTCCTAAAGTCTGACCTTCCAAAATTTTGTGCCTCGCATAACTTGTTACCGAGCTCTATCCAACGATACCCAAGTCTTTAAAATCGGCTCAGAACTGTATAGGAGGAGTCTCGATCAGAAAATACCATAGCTGTACTTGTTGAGAGCATTTCATATTTCACAGCTAATATCAAAGTAATTGCATCGAATGATAATGTTATTTGTCAATGTTTATTGTCCATGAAAATGTTAAGAAATGTAATTCCTACTATCATAGTATTTCTAGGTTCAAACCACTAATCTGGTATCCATTTAATATCGAAGAACGTAAAATAAATTCGAATTTTTCAACAGAAATAGGTGTTACTGTGGAAATGAACTGTGGAAATATAGTAGCTTCATACAGTGTTTTCAGTTACCTCTGACGCGTTGTCCTAATACCTAGTTCCTAATTAGGCAGTTAACCTTTTTCCACGATTATACTAAATGTTAGTCCGCGACCGCACCTGGGCCCTACCTCGGGGAAAACGGGGTATCAAAGTATCTAATCAAATGTGCAAGTAAATAATTATATTACACGGTAGTGTAAATGAAGCTTACCTTGCTGGCTGCTCTTCCTGGTAGTCTTCTTCTCCTTCATCCACGGGTACTCCTGGACGTTGACGCCCTGGTCCACCAGGCCCGGGGGGTATCCTTGCTGAGGACTCAGGGGGTCTCCACCGCCCATCTCCAGGTGGTGCGGGAGGATGAACTCCGCCATCGACGGTTGACTGCTGATGAAGCCCGTCTCCGCCTGAGGGCCCGCCAGGAGCCCGGGCGACTCCATGGCGCCTCCCGCCGCCGCCGACACCGCCGCCATCCAGAAGCCTCCGCCGCAGCCCCCGTCCAGCGGCGAGCCCACCCGCGGCTTCATGTTCCCCAGGAAGTCCTCGCCCTCGTCCTCCTCCTCGTCCTCTTCGTCCTCCACGAGGTGCGCCCCCTGCTGCTTGCCCCGCATCCTCCAGTCCACTAGGTCCACCAGTTTCGCGCACGAGGGTCACGCTTTAGAAAAACATAACCGAGGAAACGGTTATCGTGTACAGCCCGATTTTTCGACGGTTCGGTGTTACCGCACTGGAGTAAAACTCACTTTGATTCTCACCTTGAAAATGTACTCGACAAAATATCCACTAAACACTTTTCAAAATCCACTGTCGGTTCGACATAAGCTGTCGTGTTTCCACTCGGTGGTTCGGCCTCGCACAGTGTATTTGCTGGCACGGTTTCCACTGCACTGTCACGTTATACCATCCTCTCACTGCTGTGGTCGGACCGGACAACTCCTCGGTCAGCTGGACGATGCCTGTCTCGCTCCACCCACCTGGTCAAACAAAACACAATAATTATTCATTCGACAGCGGGATGATTATTGTTATAGCTAGCGGTCCTGACCACAGTCGCGCGATGAACTCGGGCGAGGTTACGTTTTGTTCCAGCTGTTTTCAGTATGAATATAACAGTTGTGAGGTAGGTATTCGAAGGAGTTACCTAAAGCTTCTAGTTTTCAAACAGATAGTTTGCCTGATAATTGAGCCATGTGTTATAACTTACCGTTATCGTTAAACGAAATATGCAGAATTTGAATATTTAAACATTCGGTCTTTTACAATCACTGTATATCGGGTACCTATTAATTAAAAGTACAAAAATCATACATATTAAAAAGGATAAAAAAAGAATTTATAAAAATTCATATTTTTGCAGGTTTAATTGATCTACTTTTCAACACATTTTCAAACTTAAAAAAGCAGTACTCGAAATTGAGCAATCAAGAATTCCTTTAAAAATGAATATTTTTGGAAAAATATTTTTCTTCCTAAAAAAAATTACTACATATTAATAATATTTTTTATTATTAGATGTTAATATTTAAAATGATGAAAACTGCGATTCAGGTTTTCATACGAAAATAGTTTCCTACCTGCATTGTACTGAAAAATAATATTAACATTTCAATAATATACGTATAAACTGTCATTGTAATATTTTAGAATGCTTTATTTATTGCCTTAAAATTATATTTCAAGATTTGTTGAACCATTAAAACTTTATTGATTAATGCAACTTGATTATTCTTAAGTAAAACAACATAGATGTTTTAGCAATTTTAAAGAGAGCTATTGATCGATAAACTTCTTTAATTTACTTAGGCCTTTTCAACATTTTACAATAAATAAAAATTAAAATATGCAAAGCTTAAACTGGAACGTATTTTCAACATTCCAAATGGAATGTCTATCAAAAAAGATTACACGATTAAGTTAAAGCAACTGAAGATCAATAACGTTCGTATGTTAGTGATTTTGAAGATAAAACCCAAAGATAAATTCGGTGATCATAACAAATCTCAATTCATAATTTTATATATAGCAAATGCGAACAATACTTAATATGATTAGGAAAATAAGAAGTTTTTCCGTGAACGATATCGAAACTATTTGCACCTTATAGTGTTAACATTTACCCGCAAGGGTTGAGTAAGAGACAGAGTGCGCTGGAAGGGGAGGAGGCGTTTTCAGATTGACAGATTATAGATGGAATGACATCTACAAGGTTAAAGCATCTTCGGTCCTGCATCTCACACGCTACATGTCACTCTTACAACGAAGAATATTTGTTGTCAGAGAGTGTTTAGTTAACGCCGAAGTTTTATGAACTTATTTGATGAAACAATGCAATTTTACTGTTTTTCCTTTGCATGATTACCATCACATTGTCCGAAAATAATACGACAACTAAGTTGCAATGTCGCATGTAAATTAATATATTTTTACCATCTAGACATTTGTAAAATTACTTACATTGAGTTTTACCGGTTGATCTGAATGGCATCTGTTCAAGTAATTTTGGCTGTTACAGTTATTAAAGAAACATCTGTTTTTGAATTAAAAATGTTTAGCTTCAATAGACCTTAAAAACAAACTTTCAATTGGGTTTATATATAGGCTTTCTCTGTTTCAAATAGGAATTTTAATTATGAAAAGTTGTTTGGTTAGCACATCTGGTTGTCTACGATCTACTAAATGTCAAACGATCTAATTTACTAGATCGTAAATTAGATCGTTGGCCTATATTGAAAACCCAAATAGTTAGAAATAATGCTGCGACTATTGAACTTGAAATACGATTTTTATATAGATTTGGTACCAAATTCAACGTTGAGGTTGTCGCTCAAGACTAAGGCATTCACTCAACAATCGCAGACTAAAATAATTGGAACCTGTATGTATCAGGTCTCCCAAGGCCTGATACAGGCTGTTGTTTTAAACGCAAACCAAAACTTTATTTTATTATTGAAGGATCATTTCCCCCAAAGATCCCCAGATTTTACCCCACTATATTATTTTCTGTGAGGATTCATAAAAAGTAAGGCTTACGAAAACAATCCACAGGATATTCAGCACCTCAAAACAAACATAACAAATTTCATGCAAGAAATTCAAAGACGTGTCTTGCAACATGTGTGCATGCTGGAATCTGATGGAGAGAGCATAACTTTGTACAAATGCCAATGGCGGATTGTTAATGTAAACTAAATGTGATCAAACTTAAGTAATAGTTTGTATGAAATGTAAAGATCAACAAAACAATACTCATTTCATATTTATATGAGCATTATTCAGCCTTAAAAATGGGTTGCGTAAAAAAACATGCACCCTGTAAAAGTCTTTCTAAACCATCACGCTTCTTAATACGCATCCTCCAAACGATGATGTAACGATTAGTTTTGTTGTTTTTTTTATAGTTTGAAAAAGTTCCAATTCATTAATGCATAGATTTTCTCCTACGCCGGCAAACAAGTAAATTTATTTGTTAAAAGGAACACATAAAACGAAACAAAAATTCATTATTTTAGTATCGTATTCTAATACTATTTCCTATGATTTGTATAACTACAGCATAAAAAAATTTTATACCATTTTATTTACAAATAAAACCTACTAAGATCCTTTTTCCAATTATAAATGCTTTATCTTTTAGTATACATCCATCAAAGTTATCAAAGGAGAAGAAAACCTTCGAAAAACCAAAACGTAATATTCTTTTATTGACCTTGCAAGGATTTTCATCTTTCAACAAGGTTTTTGTCATGCAACATATTACGGATGTTTTGGTCAAGAATAAAATTTGAAACAACGTTTCGCAATAGCGCCGTTTGATTCATGGCTACACCTAACCTTTTTATAGATTTGGATTAATTTTAGTAATGTTGTTATTATTTTACTATTGTTAGTATGTTTTGAAACAAGATAATTTTCATATCATTGAATAACATCATTAATGTACGCTATTTTTTTGTATCTTTCATAATTTCTTTCTTGAAAATATGTTTCTTTGAACTTGCCGACAAATATACTTATTTTTATCGTACTATTTTCCAAGTAACTACCTCCATAAGGTTCCTAGAAAACCATTATTATTCTGTTATCTTGTCACGTTACTGGGCTTTAAAGTGTAAAATATTAATTTCCGTCAGATTATAGTAAGATATGTTTATAAAACATACTTCCCAAAATATCATGTCTGATACTCCTATTTGAAGGTTACCATCTTATGGTGGAGTATTATACGGTAAAGAACTAATTTATTTATTTAATGCATATCATACTCTTTACTTCTCCTTCTTCGGTGTTTATAATTTCCAAAATATTTTTTAACCTAAGGAGTAATATAGTTGGAGCTATAGAGGACATGACAAGACCTATTTCATAAAATATTTAAGCTTTTAACAACATCAAGAATATTCTATGTCATGAGAGGGGCTATTGTCACCTAAAAATTTAAAATTTCGTAAGTCTATGGTGATTTAATAAGATTTTTTTGAAAATATTACTTTGAGTTTGAAGCAACCATGATTCATAGTTTTATATAGTACGTTAAAAGATGTTTAAATAATTTTGTATAGGTACAAGATTGTCAAAACATGAATTATTATACAGATATAGTTAATCCAATGTTCCAAATACCTGTATGTTTATTTCATTTATTTATAAGAGGGTGGTGGCCTCTTTTAACTTTGAATTTGCCCCCCACATGCGCCTGAGGCCTATATTATATCCCTACTAATAAGTTATATTACACCTCTACGTGAACTCAGTATTTAGAGACGATTGAAAAGGCTGTCATGTTAAAACAATATTATATATATTCGTTGTATCATTATCAGTATATTTTTTCCGTTCGGATTGTACAGTGTTTTATGATAACTTGTAGTAATCACGTCATACCAAAAGTCAAAGTCAAAGTCCAAAGTCATCATATTGTAGTTCTTGTGCTGTAAGCGATAAAACCTTAGGTGAAACAAAATCCTACTTAACACATTTATTCTGTTCACTAGAAATTATTACAGCCTTAAATACCTCAAATACCGTCATACAACTTGCCATATAAATTAATAAAAACGTAAGTAGAAAGTGGTACTATTTTTATAATTCTGAATCTGAAATCCTAAATTACACAAAATCTATCGTATTAGCCCCTGATCTGAGAAATTAGATTAGAAATAGGTTCTGTACCTCAGACGACCAACTGGCAGGAAGCAGACTGTTGGTCGGGTACAGTAGACCTACTGAAATGTACTTTGTTTGTCTCCGTGTTAATTATATGTGTTGTGATGTGTTTTGTATTAGTTTATGACAAATCCAAAACGGATAAACGTTTTTTTTTTGTAGAATTTCACTTGATAATGCCTGGATATGCGAAACATTTTGTTTTATCCATGCGTAGTATATGAACTGTTGAACGTCTGGGAACTGAACTTATTTTTAGTCTAAACCACACATTCAAAAACTGCCTAAAGGGAGGAACAATTCAAAATTTTTAACTTATCACTCTCGAATAAATTTAGTTACACCTGACACTGAGTATTTCACTGTTAGGGTTTTTCGGTTTAAGATTAGCAATAGAACAAAAACATACATCCTCTATATCATTCCAAATACTCTTTAAAATACTTATGTATTATTATTCTTTTCAACAATTAATTGTTCATACAGGAACGGAAAATTTGTTTATGTAAGAGTTATATTAGTTAAACTGTAATTCGAACAAATAATTCTTGAAAAATAAACGTACGATAGGTTTTTATTATCATAAACCACTAATAATAAAAACTGTGATGTCTACAGTTCTTAACCGCCTTGGTTTGAATTGATCTGATATTCATCATCATCAAGTGAAATAGATGACTTATGCAAACTTAGTTATTTGAATTTATTTATAAAATGTAGGCTTCAGTCTTCATTAATTTTTTATTCTGATTCAGATTCACTCGCCAATCTTTTACAATTACATTGGTAAATATTTCGTATGACATGAATAAAATACATACAATTAATAAACAACAATACCAGAGTACGCAAATACATACAGGAATACTAGAATCAACGAATCCCAGAATTATAAACGGATGTTAAGCATTAAGAGTGAAATTATCATAGAACTCTCAGTAGGTAATATTTTAATTTTAAGATTTAAACTAGCAAACGTACTATAAGTCTGTCATGAATTGTCCTATGGTTTTTATAAAAATAAGTAATACCGCGGCCAAGCTTACTGATATTATAGGATTTATTTCCCTTTATTTGAAAAAATTGGTAAAAAGGGCGGACGTAAGCCTACTTTTAAACTGATATTAGTTTTCAGTGAGTGAAAAGTAAATGATGTTTTAAATATTTTGACTGTTAAAAAATATATTTCTTAAAGGTTTGCTAATTATCAACCCTAATTTGAAGGTTAGAATTTTATTTACATTTGCTATTTACTGATACAAACTTTTAAGGCATTAGTTGTTTTGAGAAAAAGTTTTAGTTTATTCTTTGTACATTACATGGTTTTTTTAACCCCAAGGTTCGCTTCATCCATACCGTACTATTATGGTATTGATTTCTCTTAGAATCAGTTAGCACAAAATCTATTGAACAACAAGATTATTCTTTATTATTCTTTGATTGAAACATTGTCAATTAACAACTACTTAAAACAAAAACAAGGATGTGTCTGATTGTGTATTTATGATTTTTTTACGAGCCGACAAATATCGTTTGTCGATTAATAATATAAATTTACAGGTTCTACTGGAATCTCTTAAGGGACTGATTTCTAGCTACTTCTATTTCCTACAAATTCGTTTAAAACTTAAATTAAAGCGAAAGAGAATGATTAAAAAATCATCCAAACGACAGACTTTTTAGTCTGACAAGCGTATGAAAATAGATAATACCGTAATTTAAAATATATAAAAAATAAATCAAGATCCATACATATTTTCATTTATCTAACGACTTATTTTAACATCTATGAACGTCACTTCACTTGAAAATAAAACAACCGTAATAGTCAAGCTATAATAGGTACTTTGTAATAATATTCAATTTGGGTTTTAAAGTATAATGTTAGCTAGCTCAGGTTGTAATAGTATATTATATACGTTTCTGGGACGGTTTTCCGGACGAGCGTGATATTTCCCGCGCGAGCAAAAACCAACGCGGGAGTGCGGTAAAACTTTCCGGCCGTGCAACGTACAATACTTTTCATCATACTACTCAGAAAAAAACATACTTTCAATCTTAAGTCCTTGCATAAACCAATACGTTCCTCAATCCTTCAAACCTAACCTATAACAAACAGAACAGACATTTGCTACTGCTGCCAGTGCTGCCACTACATTCCTCTAAACTAAAAAGTAACCAATAAACAAGCATTAAATGTCGGTATGCTAAAAATCAGCTCACTGT
Organism: Flexamia atlantica; assembly: GCA_035578135.1. Classification (NCBI taxonomy): domain Eukaryota; kingdom Metazoa; phylum Arthropoda; class Insecta; order Hemiptera; family Cicadellidae; genus Flexamia; species Flexamia atlantica. The sequence goes on from JAQJVK010000010.1 coordinate 32,135,791, forward strand.
TTATTTCCGTTTTTCAGGCCTAGGACGGCAATGGGTAACTTTCGAGCAAACAAAAAGGAACTGAAAACAGCTGTTTCTGTGTCAGTATGATGAAAATGTATTTAGTTCTTTTTAAAAACCTCGATTTTAAATTCGATGAGATATGTCTTAGTTAACAATAATCCAGTCCTAATGACACGATTGCCTGTCTACTGTACCACGTCTGAGAAAGTTTGTATAGAATTATATGCGAGCTATGTTGATCATTTCCGTAAAAGGTATTGAAAACACAACACGCCAAGTGTAAATTAACTGTCCACTAGAGTTTTAAAAAAGTTAATTAATTGTAGCCACATGTTCCAAGTTCTAATGTACATGTGACCCACGTGACATCTAAAAGTTAATATGTTTGGTGATAATAGTGCCTAACCGAAAACAGTGCGCGTCCATTACGCAGATAATGATTGTGTTTGAAACTGCATACTCTATGATAGGTTCAAATGAAAAGTATCTTAAACGAAGGACATTTCAACCCACCTAACATGATATAAACTTTGTTCAAGAAAAGAGCAACCTGTAATTTTTAAAGAACTCCATTTAATAACATGTTTATCTCGAAAGATATTTTAAGTCGTTCTTAAAGCGTTTCAATATTTAAGATTATTTTTTAATTTTATAAAATTTCCGAAAATAAAGAAGTAGGTACAGTACTGGAAAAATGTTTTGATTTTCTTAAATAATAACAATAATGCCGGATTGTTGATCTAAAAAGGTTTCGGAATTCACACGCAATGAGGTGTGATGTCTTCTGTCAACTGCACTCGACTAGCCAAGACATAAACAACATACAGAAGGTAAACATCGAGCGCGTCACTGTCGCCCCGATCCGTCTAATACTTACGCCAGACAAATCGATCCGAAACGGAGAAATCGGAGCACCGACTCTAAACACATAAAAACTTTGTCCGTTTCTTTGTGAACAAGTATTCGGCCACAAAAAAAAACACAGAAAATTAGAAACGCGCGAGTCGAGCGCTTGTCGGACCGCCAAGACTGCGAATAGGAAATGCCCCCACCCCCGCCTCCCCCACCACGCCGGTCGCGGCCGCCGACGAAGAATGTATTTAAAAACAAGCGACCGGCAACAAGAGCAAGAGCAAGAACCGCCGGAATGATGGAAGCCCGTCAAGTCACGTGGTTTCGGACCAATCAGAAACCTCGGTTTTTTGTTCTCCTTCTCGCTCTTCCCCTTCTCTTTCTCTCTCGCTCCGATACAAAGGTACCATTTTACTATTATCGTCGGTATTATGAGCAATTGTGCTATATGTCAAAATGCCGACTTAAGTGCTATGCGCACCGCTGAGAAATAGCCGACGATTTTTTATTTTTTGTTTCCTCGCGCCGAGAAGGCCGGTGGTTTCGGTTATCAGAAATCGCGTTTTAAAAATGTCCACCATCAATTTCTTCGGGGGATAAAGGACAAGGTATAATTTTATTGAAATGAGCGCGGTTGTCGGCGGGCCCGGGTCTGTCTGCAACATCGACGTCTGACGGGGACGCGTCTCGCCAGGGGGTTTGAAAAACTTCGCGTGGTCGTGTAAAGGCTAGTTCTTGTGGTTTGTTTCGGCGTGCCGGGCGTCTTATACGTCTAAAGTAACAAACTATTTGTTATGTTTACACGAATTAAATTATTCTTTGACGCATGTAAAGTTCAAAAATATTGCTTTACATTTTTCACGATTCAACCAATTCAGGTTGCAAGAAGAATTTTAATCCATACGTGAATGTGTTGCCTATGAATTCTTAAATAAGCTCAAAATGTAATTAATAACTAAATCAGAATTCAGCCATTGAGTTATTAGATTTAAATATGTATCTGAGTTTCTGTACCACAAAACACCTGCCGAAGAAGCGATTTTCAAAAATCATAATTTAATTTTAAACGTAATTTTCATAATATACGTCCTTCAAATGTTTTCAATTATTGTTAGATATCACTTTATAAAATTTTTGTGTCGTTGAACAATTTATTCTTTTTCAGAAAAACCTGGTCAAACACAAGCAATTTTTATCAAACTTACATTACTGTGAAACATAGTAAAACTGTCAGTTGGTTTGTTAAAAAAATACCCTAATTCATTTACACGTTTTTTAGACTTTTGAAATTCTTAAACAATATTAAGAAAAACAGGATTAGTTGTGGACTAAGTAAACTTAATAAGTTTAAATAATCAGTATAATTTATAACTATATATGTTAGTTTATCCACAAGTATTTTTAATATCAAATTAGTTGAAAAATCAAATCCAACGTTCTTGCTATTTGCTAGATTCCTCAGTTGACCTATACGTACTTTAATAGTAATCCATAATAATATGTTTTTATTAGAAATATCTTATGCCATTGTTTAGAAGGAAGAATTATTTTTTCATTATACCTTTTATTAGTTTATATACGTAATTATGGTTCAAAATAATACATTAGTTATGCAAAGAATCATTATGGCAGTTATTATAAGCTACATTAATTTTGGCCCGCAGAGATTGTTAAAAGGACTTCGCTTTTATGTACACAGTTTCGAGGTTGTATTAATTTAATATCCCTGTTTATGTTAGTTCTGCCTAAGACAATGCGAATTGTCCTTTTTTGATTTTTCCCGCGCCGCAGATGGGAAATTCGTCCCCGCAATGTCATTACCATTGTCAAGCCAGAAGAGATCTAGCTCGACTCTACATAGAAATTTTGTTGGCTAAACTATGCTTTCAAGCTAGGCAATGGAAGTTTTCTCCTCACTTCCATTAATTTTGTTTTATTTTGCATATGATTTCCTAAGTTTTCCTTGTAGAAGATATATTTCAATAAGTCAACGTATGCTTAATCGCAATAAATGTTATTTAAATGAACACATTTTCCTACAAATGTTACGTTCTGAACTTCAGTCACTGTTATTGACATTTACGGTATATTCGTTTAATTAAACTCTTACTAACTATTGCAATATTAAGTGTTTTAATAGCACTAGGTTCACGATTTAGTGCCATCAAGCGAACACGTTTTAAATATGGCAAAGGGAGAGTAAAATGGTAAGTGTTCGTTTATTTTAGTGGGTTTGAGTACTTTTTAAAAATATTTTAAGTAGTCTTATACTGTCTTAAAGACGACTATATTTGCGAATGGTGCAATAAGATAGTTAAAACTTATAAAATCTATGGCAAAGACAACGAGCAAATAAATGTTGTGATATTTATATGGTAAATTCTATTGACTGGTATCGATTAGTTTTATGAATTTTTTACATCCTTCTATTTTTATTTAATTCATTGGATCATACATTGCTAAGATGAACATAAAAAAACTGACAAAATAAATTTCATGGCTATCTATTGCAAGGCAAGGGGACGTATTTTTCTTTACAACTTAAAAGGCTACTTTAATTCACAATAAACTAAGAAAAATAGTGAACTTGAAATAGTTGGTTCACTTTTAAATATCTTTCAGCGCGTTTATTATTCCGGTAGTTAAGGAACTGCAATAGTTTAGGAAAGTGAACTATCAATAGTAATGAATTAGGTTGCATTGAAAACTCTAGCAAAGAAACTCAATAACGATCAAACCCAAGTGTAAAAAAAGTAAACAAAATCATTAGTCAAATATACGACTGGTCAAAAGTACTGACCAGAAGACTATTTGTCTTCTGTGAAGACTATTTGTGTGTGCAGTTGGGTTTTTAAGACTGCCAAAATATTTTTTTTTATTTGTTTTTGGAGAATATAGCTTTCTTATCAAACTGTACGATTCACTCAAGTTTTATGTTAAGAATTAATTGTTACGTCGTGATCAAGACTATGAAGGACTCTCCTCTGACAGATCTGCAGGTTTACAGATACATTTTAAGAATGAAGAAAATTATATGATGGTTCACTGGAGTTTACTTTGGACATTGCCTCGCAATTTCTTTTAAAATATTTTTTCTCAATTTATAATGTTGTTTGGTATTTACTTACAGTTTAGCCCAATGCTATTTTCAGGACTTGCTGTTGGATTTTAAAAATACTGTAGTTATCTCTCTCTATATTAAGATAATTTTTAAAAGTGCAAACAATATCAGTTTTTCATATAAAATCTACCAAACTGTTGGGAAATCTCCACGAGTAAGATAAGCTATCCTAAAAAAAATCTATTACAAAAGAATTATAAAACATAGGCTAATATAAATTTTAACAAACCTTTTTCACAATTGTTATGATATAAATGGTATGTTGTTTTATTAAAAGTATGACTATTGTCAAAATTCACCATTTAAAAAAAATTTGTTCAAAACCACATTCAAATAAAATCTATGTTTTCAATTGCTACATCTTTCTTTGTTTTATTACAACAAATATGAAATGATTATCCTATTCAGGCTCTCCACTAGAGGCACTTGAAGCAAAATAACAAACTCAGTGCTATCACTACAACCTCACAACTGAAGTTTACACTATGAAAAATTTCATTATTTATTTTACTGTTTATTCACTTATTTATTCCACCCACATTTTAAACATTAAAATATATTAAAAACATTTCATCTAAGATTATTATCCATCATAACGCTTAAAAAGATACCAACAAGCTTAACTCCATCTAAGAAGTGAGTGTGAACTAAAGGAGTATCTACAGTTGCTATAGTTTGTTAACGTTAAGTGTAACATTAAGCGTTTCTTAAGATCGTTTTTTTAATCGAATATACATAATAACTAACAAAATCGATTGATTTCATAAGTCTTTTAAGAACATAATCCCGTCTCTAAAAATTCTTTATAAAAAGTAATCCATCTATTAATATTGATGTCATATGTCATTGTTCAAATTGATTATTAAAAATGATCATACAAAAATCCGGCGAAACCTGGCGGCGGTAAGGATATGCCGGGTATTTGTATAATATTATTATGTATGTTAAGATAACATTCCATAAAACCTAAGAATGCATAAGAACATGTTGCGTTTTAAATGAAATAGTGCTTTAAAACATGACAACCCGGAAGGATGATACAAAGTTGATTATTGCCGTAACGGTGGGAACATCAGGGGAAAACATTTAAGGGTTTATAGCGTTTAATTGACGCGCCGTTCAGCGCGTTTACGGCGTTTTGAGTGCACTTTTAGGGCCGTTTTATGTTAAACTACTCGCCAGCCACCTACTCCGCTGCGCCGGCACCGCTCGCCCCGGCTACAGGGTACAGGATCGGTTCAATGGCACGTTTTTATGGAAATTTTAATAATTTCCGTGTAAACCGAAAAAAAACAAAGTAATTTAGCCGATTCGATAAAATATTATTTGATTTCCTCAACAAATTTTGAAAAAAGTATTGTAATTCTTCAAAATTTTACTCAATAAAATAAATAAAGGCAACTCATTAATAATAATTATTTAAATAGAATCATAACCTGAAAGCAGTAAATTTATTCCAATAGGTTATTAAATTATTCTTTGACTTTATTTTATTAAATGTGTACAATCTCTGTAAAGAAGAACGTTGACTACCGTTATCAAATATGGAAGGGAAATGGTTAAGTAAATTAAAAAGTTTGGCTTGATGAGTATTTACCAAAAACGAATCATTAAAATACTAAAGCGTATAAAAGTATGACCGGACCAATATTTATAATATTAATAGGCCGAAAAAAGGAACATCATAATATATCAAATAATTACATAATTAACGAAAAAATCATTGTTATGGCTCTTGAACCCTTCAAATTAGAAGACGTTAACACGCATTAAAGTATAAAATAATTGCAATAAATACATGATTTCAAGTATTAAGTTGGAAGGATTTTGTAAACAAAATAGAGAGGGAATATTTTATTTTAGATTGAAATTTACATTTTTTAAGTCTCTATATTTAATTATTTTAATTTTACCAAAAATCATTGTCTAATTAAACGCTTTATGTATTTATACTTATATAAATCTATATATTACACAAAATCCTATTCATAATAATTAAATACTTAACTTTCAAATTTTATTTACATTTACAGGGATTTCAAAACTGATTTTGAAGAGAAAAAATTAAAAAGTAAAGCTAAAACTAAAAACAAGTATAATATCATAACTAAATTCAATATAAAATTAATTATGACTTTTTTTATTTAAAAAACTTTATATATATTAGACTTGTTAGCCAAGAAACAATGATCAAAGTATTCAATGTCAATTTGTTGATATATTCTTCATAAAAATGGACACTTTTTAGATCTATATTTTTATTTATTAAAGAATAGTTTTTTATTTACAACGAGACAAAGGCTTTCTTAAAAGCCGTACATTTTCAAAGAAAAAATAATAAATTTCATTTTATATTTTTCTAGGTATATATAACAATTTATTTTATACTGTTACTAAAAATATTTCTAAGGCTTTCATTGGATTTTTTTGATTGTAAGGTATCAAATTCTGTTAAAACTACGCATTTAAAGTGGTGTTATCTTGATTTATTTTAACGTTTTTGAATAATTAAAGTTTATATTATTTTTGAATTTTCAAATTTAAATATACTTGCAGTTTTTTAAATACACAAACATATATCTAAATAATAGGTAATGGAATAATGAAAGTTCAAAGGTAAGTTAGGCAAAGTAAAATATCATGAACATTCTGTATTATATTTGGTGGCTAGCGACTAATTTGGTAAGTAAATAAATAGTCAAATATCAGCTGGTTAACTCAACCACAAAGCCAAAAATATTTCAACTCCAAATTATTTTGTAACTGAAAGTTAGATAGATAAGTCTATAAATAAAAAAATATAAGGTTATAGATTGCAATATCTGCTGACGTGTTTAATTTTTAGTTATTGCTTTAAGACATTTTTAATAGTAAAATGGAGCTTTAAAAATGTAACCGCGTTATAAAATTATACAAAATGTATTAAAATATTGTGGTGAAGGTTTTTTTTAATATTTTCGAAAGGCTAAGGTTCTTTTTTCGATAAGTAACAGATGAAATATTCTTTTGATGTTGAAGAAAATATAAAAATAAAATATGGAAGATTCAGTGCTGTAAATTCAATTATTGGTGACGATTTTTTACCGATTATGGTCCTCTAGTTTGATGAATTAGCTTAAATGACTCCCGGCTCCCATAAAGCTTTAATGAATAACATTTCGTTTAGTCTAGTTAAAACACTTGCTTTCATAGTGAAAAGAACTAATATCGTACGATACTATGTTTAAAGTATCACTAGACGACCAAAAAATAGAATTTAAATTTACGAACATGATTTTAATGCTTTACACATGTCACTGAATTAAGATTATAATATTTTATATATCGACGTCAATTTGTTTCAGTGTCGACCTCAGAAATTTGTATTCGACACTCAACCAAAATGTTTTAGTTTGTGAAACTTGGAAAATCGGAAATTTCTAGGATCGTGGTAGTTCTTACTGCCAAAACTAGCGTGACCTGACCACTTAACAATTAAAACGTTTCTCCGTCGGTATCATGTAATACAAGCGCTAATGAATTTCATCGGGATCACATAGAATTTAGTTCACATTGTCGGGGTTTTAACACCTTATCACTCATCGACACCGTGGCCATATAAATGTAAACATCGGGTGATAAAATTCGAGAAGTCCAGGTACAACAATCGCATTGTTGCGGCGGCGGCGGCGGCGGACGCGCAGCGGTCGCGCGCGACAATCTTGTACGAACACCTCAATAACTCCCGAAGTATCGATAACTCGATATGTTTTTCTTATCACCGTTATCAGAAGACTTACCAGAGCCTATCACCGATCCTGCTGTCACCCGCGGATCACCACAGACAAATGTGACATTGTTGTAAGGTACCGACACGGGCGAGCGCGCTCCTAGCGGCCGCTAGTCGAACCTCCCTCCCCCCGCGCCCCGCACCCCACTTCCGACTGATGAAAAGAGAACGTGCATAAAATAAGGGAGGATTTTTTTACAGGGAGGGGGGTTCTATAAAAGATGGTAGGGCATGGATTGTAAAGGGAATTCCTTTTTCGGAACTATAAAGCGAGTCTTATCATAAATTTGTTGTTTTATTGGTTTTTGGTTGCCGAGTTATGACCGGAGGTTGAAGGGGTTGTTGGTGCAGTTTTTGCAGTGTTTTAGCGAGTTTGTATGTCTTAAATATCTTGAATATAAACTTATGCTGAAAATAAAGTGTTAATATTCGCTGTTCAACGCACAGAGTGTTTCTGAGTGTTCTTTTTAAATATTAATATTGTACGTATATGCCGAAAATAAGTATTATCAGTAGGACCAGTTGTTAATTAGCTGGGTTGAATATCATCCATACTTTGTATAAAAACATTTAATCGATAAAAACTAATTATTAAAAAGAAAGTATTGTTCAATAACCAGTTTAGCTTTCTTGAACGATTTAGAACACTAACTATCTTGGAGTGATAATAGATGCTGGACTATCATGGAGAGAGCACATATTTAAACTCCAAAAGAAGCTTAACACATGTATAGCAACAATTTATAAGCTTAAGAATATTTTGAGTCTAGGTCAAAAAATACAAAAATACAAGGCTTTAGTTGAATCTCAAGTGAGATATGGAGTTGTTTCGTATGGAACTGGTGCAAGATGTCATTTAAATGAAATCGAGAAATTGCAAGAAAGGTGCTTGAGGAGACGTATTGATAATGATGGATTAATGACAAAACAAGACTTGTTTGAGTTGGCAGGAACTCTATCACCTAAAGATTTTTTTTATTATTATTTATTTGCTGGTAATTTCGGAGAGAGTCCTTAAAAAATTAATAATGTTAAAAGTAGTAGTATGACCCTCCGAAACTCTGACCGTCTAAAGCCAACTGAGGTAAGAACTGTTTTTGCTGAAAGGTTGCCTGAATATATTGTTCCCTTGCTCTTCAATCAACTTCCACAAACTATATTTGATGAAACAAGTTATACAAAATTTAAGGTATTAGTTTACGACTGGCTTATACATAGAGTAGCGTAATGGAAATGATGTGTTATGTCTTTTAGGATAGGTAGGCTATGTTTTTGATTATGTTAAGTTTGATATGTCTTCTTTCATTGATAGTTTATCCAGGTTACGTGTTCGATGTATAGTTTATTCTTGTTAAGTTTGATATGTATATAGTTTATTTCATGTCATGCCGATTGTTTTAGTTTATTCATGTTGTTACGTTTTGAAATTTTATTGTTTTTGTTAGACTGTTAGGAGCCCTCGTTAATATTATAAATTCTAACTTAGGCCTAATGTTAAGTAACTTTTTATCTTCTTTTTGCAAATTCTTCTGATAGATTTTCCTTGACAGGTCAGCCTAAAACTATCTAGGGCCTTTGGGCTCTCACTCCTTGAAAGACAGTTAGGCTAGGGTAGGACTTGGGTTAGGTGGGTACACGGAAAATGAATTAGATAATAATACAGGCTTGTAGGCCTAGGTTGGCTGTTAGATATTGGCTTACTTACTAGAATTGATGTTAGGTATCAAACACCCTTATGTTAGTTTAAGTAGTAGGTTAGTATCTTTTTAGTTAACTCTTCTTAAAACAAGGTTAGTGTTGGTTGACACAACACAGGGGCTAAAGATTTTATGTTTTATTAAGATACTCTTCTTTTAAAGTTGCTTCTGTTGTAATTGATTACAGCTCCAATTAAGTCCTCAAGTTTAATTGCTCCTTTGCATCAGTAATCGTAGCTTTCATGAAGTGACATGACCTGACCTAACAAGAACAAATATCACTTAGCATTTTCCATTGCTAACTTGTCTTTTTCATTGCATTCACATTGAGAATGGTAGCGCAGGGTTGCCATACCAGGGGAAAAACGAAAAAAGTGTGTTGTATATATATAAAAGTATATCCCAACTTGCATGCTAGATGTTTGATGTTTTATGAGTTTCTACCTTTGTATAGTTATTTCATTAATAGCCCGCCTCATGCCACACTAGTAAATTATAACAGTTTTATTTTGCATAGCATAAGGTAATTATATACTGTATATATAGTATTATATGAATTAAATTCTCAGATGTAAATTGGTCCTCAATGTTAAGCATTGCTTATCGAGGCCAAAACATGATGTATTGTTTGTGAAATAATAAAATAAATAACTTTATCGAATGAACTTATAACTTTTGACAATAGTAACGCCATGTTACAAGGCCGGAACGTACTGTTTTGCCGGACGAGCATGATAGTTCCCGTGCGAGCGGAGGAGATTGCGGGATTTTCATGCGAGTACGGTAAAAATTTACCGCCCGTGTAACGTACGATACTTTTCATCATACTATTTAGAACAATATACTTTCAATCATAACGTATTCCTTGCATAAACCAATACGTTCCTCAATCATTCAAACCTAACCTATAACAAATGAAACTAACGCTACGGCTGCCAGTGCTACCACTACACTCCTCTAAAAAGTAACCAATAAAGACGCATTAAACGTCAGTTTACTGCAAATCAGCTGATTGTTTACTTCCGTTTCCTATAATCGCAGTCCGGCAAAACTTTAACAGTCCGGAAAAAGTTTTTTCATCATACTAACACAGAAACATATGTTTTCAGTTCCTTTTTGTTGGCTCGAAAGTTACCCATTGCCGGCCTAGGCCGGATAAACTCTCATCCGGCCTAGGCCGGAAAGAACGGAAGTAAACAACAGCTGATTTGCAGCATACCGACGTTTAATGCTTGTTTATTGGTGATTTATTGGTTTCTTTTTAGAGGAATGTAGTGGCAGCACTGTATCCGTAGCAGATGTTTTTCTAATTGTTGTTATAGGTTAGGTTTGAAAGTTTGAGAAACGTATGTTTATGCAAGGGCTACGTTATGATTGAAGGTATGTTTTTTTCTGCGTAGTATGATGAAAAATATCGTACGTTACACGGCCGGGAAGTTTTGGCGTACTCGCATGAAAATCCCAGCAAAAGAGTACTTTCCGGCCTAGTAACGTAATATACTATTTCCGGATTGGTACGGCAATGGGTACCTTTCGAGCCAACAAAAAGGAACAATTTTGTCTCTATTTTGAAAAGGTCGTGGCTTTTATGAATGGGCCCACCAAGTTGTCATTTAAATTAATAATGTAAAACAGTTGTGGCCACTACAATTTCGCCTCTCAGTCTACTCATAACTTGTTAAGTGCAGAACTTACGAATCAATACTGTACGTGCACGGGTTGGTTTGTGAGACATTTACATTACATTACTGGACCCAATAATAAAAATAAAAAAACAGAGCTTAAAATGAGAAATATCACTGGTTAACATTGCATGTGGCTTCCTTCACTTATTCGTCGAGTTTGTCGCACCACAGCAATAACAACTTTAGAAATAGAAAGAATATCGCACCGTAACATAGTACTAACATTTAAAATAGGATGAAGAGGTATTTGTAATGAATCAGTTACCTAGTTATGAAAATGTGTTTTTATGGGCTGGGTGGCGTTGTAGTCTTGTCTGTGTGTGTATTTCCTCCTGTAAAAAATCAAAAGAAAATTCAAATTTCTTATTTTTTTGGAAAATAGATATATTTCCTCATAATAAAAACTTAAAAAGCGCATCCAACGATATCCCTCTTGCTACTGCCAAGAAAGAAAAAGAATATTTATTAGATTGGATTAGATTATTATTAGATTAGATTGATTAGATTTTCATTATTTATTTATGAGAATATTATCGACCATATCCTTTCAAAATTTTATGAATGAATCGTGTAAAAATTCCCTACGTACTACCTACCATGAAATCCGGAGGGAAAACAGCAATTAATCAGATCCAAAACAAATAAACAAAGGACAGGACGCGGTTTCTCGCAGGTAAGGAGTCCATGAAATGGCTATAAATAAACCTTGTCTTAATAAAACATTTAATGAAAGGCCGGTACAAAAGGCGGGGCAGAGTCTAAGGTAGCTGGTCATATAAAACAAATTATCCAGTGTAGACAAGGTGTACAAGTGTCACCACTCGAAATTTACGGCGAGGGATGCTCCCCCCCCAAGACCATTCAGTGGGTCATTACAAACCCATAAATCCTCGACCCTTGCAGCGGCCGCAAACAAATTTAACGCGATTACCTCCCTGTTCGCCTCAAGGGTTGAATCAGCAAGGAGCCGGCGGTGGATACAGGTAGCAGAACGGAGAGGTGTAGGGATGTCTGGGACCGAAGGGGTTGAAGAAAGAAGGTCTGGTAAAACAAACATTTAAAAACACCAAACAGCGTAACATATAAATATTTTATAGTTTATTTGTATGTTTTGTGTACAGATTACTAAACGAGACATTTATTTTGTATATAAAGTCATCAAAAATCAATAAAAAAGTTGTGAGATAACATATTTAATAAAATTTAATAAGGTTGCTGTGATTTTTCTCCTATAACGATTAATTGTACTTGCTAAGAAGATGCAAGATAATGGTTATAATATTCTGATGAAAACATCTAATTATAATAATAGTTTTAGTTCAGTATTTCTTTAAAATATATACATCGTAATGTATTTATTATTTCAGGGAACGTCATTATTTTGTACTGCTAGGTTTAAGGAAGAGCTTAGGTTAAGAAAAATATCGCGTTTATACCTGCTCCTCCCACAAGTCCATCTGCGATTCCAGGAAGCAGAAATTTAATATAGATGATTTTTATTTAGGTATAAAACATTGATAACATTAAAAGGTTTGACAATTTTTTAAAATCATACCGATTTAGGTATTCAATTTCTTATTGATAATATAGCTAGATATATGTGTTTCGTCTTTCAAATTACCTATAAACCATCGACTTTGTTTGTGCGACTAAGGCTCTACCGAATTCGTAAGTTAAAATCGGTCTTACGAGGGGAGAATGCAGTTGATAGGGACCACTTCCTTAACTTGCTAGGATGGACATATAAAATTTAAGAGTGAAAGATTTGAGATTGAGATGAAAAGTATCAGGAGTTGGTAATACTTTCAGTTAAAAGCTTTATATAAAACATATACTAAATATTTATATATTTATTTGTAGTCCGTTTCATATCAGCAGATATTGAACTGTAAGTTGATGGGCATTTGTTAAAGATGTATAGGCGTACAGCAGAAATAATACCCCCGTCGCAGCAAACCTGCATTCTCAGCGAATTTACAATTACAAAATATCCAGTAATTAATCCAATAGGCTATTAAAAAAGAAAAATAAACAAGTGATATATTTATAAATTAAAATTATAGCTATTGTAGCTTGTTTTACAAAACATTTGTAAAAAATATTGGTAAATGACTTAGATGACAAAACACAAAGATTTCATATAATGAAGTAGGCAAGAATGTTTATTTTTTAAATTATATTAATATTAAATTGGTTAAAAACCAAAATTCTATTCAATAAATTGATAAACTGAGGAATTACTCAAAGCGATTCCTTGAAAACCTCAGCAGAGAGTAAATAGGAAATTAACTGAGCCAACATTCTGCTGCCCTGATACTATAAAAACAGGGAAAAACTTAGAAATTAAAATTATAGCTATTATAGCTTGTTTTACAAAACCTTTGTAAAAAATATTGGTAAATGACTTAGATGACAAAACACAAAGATTTCATATAATGAAGTAGGCAAGAATGTTTATTTTTTAAATTATACTAATATTAAATTGGTTAAAAACCAAAATTCTATTCAATAAATTGATAAACTCAGGAATTACTCAAAGCAATTCCTTGAAAACCTCAGCAGAGAGTAAATAGGAAATTAACTAAGCCAACATTCTGCTGCCCTGATACTATAAAAACAGGGAAAAAATTAGAACTGGGAGACCAATGGACTTAGAGGAATGATTTAATATACCAAATTGTTTGTTTTTTCGAGCTAAATCCAATGGTGCAAACAATAATTGGATAAATATTTTTTTTAAAAATACACAAATATTTTAAATATTAAAAAACAAATATTTTAAATAATTGTTTTTTGAGTTTTTCAATTTGAAAAACTCAAAAAACCCATTTTTGGGGGCTAAAATGGAGCCTTTACCCCACTTAGGATATGTCGATCTGGCTGGTTTACGAACTCGTCCAAGAAAATCTAGTTTTACATGTCTCTACCAAATGTTGTTGCGATCGGAAGATATTTACAAGAGTTATCGTGCTTACAGACACTCAAAAAATGAAAATTCTATTTTCCATATAAGCCCATGTTAAATTTTGAAAAAAATCGTGATTTTTGCAGGTAAAACTGCGTTTTAACAATAAACTCACTTCATATCCAGAAAGTACAGATAAAAAGCTATCAATTAATATAAATATTAATATGATTGCTGAGGTTACCCTGAACGGATATTTTTTGTCCATTCTGTTCAGTTAAAACGACGGTAATAGCTTATTTCTAAGGAAATTCGCTAAAAACACTTATTTCTCAAAGTTAAGGTGTGAAATTCTTAATCCAAGGAAAAGAAAGGACAGTAGTTGTTAGTTGCGTTATGATCATTCGCATTCATTGAATATTCACATTCATTTCGTCCCGAACCACCTCGAAGACCTCGCACGCCAAGGTCGGAAACACACGAGGCGATTTTTATCTCCGCGGCGAAACTGCCGCTCGCCCGTAGTGTATAGATTTAAATGGACGCTTACACACAAGGCGGTAGAAATACCGTGCGATGATATTGCCGCGGTCCATTTAAATCTATGCACTACGGGCAATCGGCAGTTGCGCCGAGTTGATAAAAATCGCCTCGTGTGTCTCCGGCCTAATTCTTTGAAATTCATTTCTGGTAACGGTGAGTTTATGTTTTGATTTAGATTTTTGGGGCCTGTTTCCATCAATGATTGGTAATCACAAATCTCTTGACAGTTTGGGATGCGGAATTTGATCCCGTCTTCATGTGGAAAACGAACCTAGAACATAACAAGACTCATAAAACAACCAGAAGGACCTGGGGAAAAACATAGCTAAAACAAAGAACTAAAATTAGGTAAAAACACTAATGCTGCAAAAACAAGAACACGATACAGTATTTGCCCAACTGAAGATGGGATCACATTCCATTTCCCGAAACGTCGTGAAACTATAGAACTGTGTTTATAGTTCTATGCGTGAATCTTGTTTTACCAATCAGAGATGGCAAAAGTCCGCAAAAATCAGAATCATTAGGGCCTACGCTAAAATTATCATGAAATCAATTTTACTTTGTTTTCCATATGAAGTTTTTAGGTTTTCATCAAGATATTCGCTACGTCAAATATCCTATTCTACTAATATTATAAATGTGAAAGTATGGATGTTTGTGTGAATATCTGTCTTTCAACCATGTGAAAAATACTGGACCAACTGAGCTGAAATTTTGCAGGAATAGAGCCACTATTTCAGAAAACAGTTGTAAACAGCAGTGAATTCTAAAATTTGACAGTTCAAAGAGCAGAAGTAAGATCAGCTGTAATTTTTATCGTGAGCGGAGTCACGGGCATCTGCTGTTTTTAAATGTCGATTTAAACTACTTTGGCCTACTATACAGTATTCCAGTGGCCTACTATACAGTATTCCAGTGGCCTACTATACAGTATTCCAGTTGGTTATCCCATAGCAAAACCTCTTAGTTATAATAATTTGACAGTTGCCTCGTTTATTGCGCTATGACCCTCGATGCTGGAAGTCTGCAAATGAACACTCTCAAGGTGAACTGCATTATTTTAGAGGTAAAAAACAAGTTAAGCACAGCCCTACGATTTTAAGTAGGGTATCGGCCGGTATCAGTAAAATCTCTTAATCATATCAAGAAAATCGATTAACCATGCAGTGAAAACCAAGAAGGAAAGCACATTCCATAATCTGCCACTAGCACACACAACGTAAAATTGACAATGTTTTACGGGGGATTTCCTTCAGGGCTTATAAGATTCCATTTAAAACAATTCAGATGATAACCATATTTGGTCTTTTTTGGATTTTTCTTCATTAAATTATTTTTTTCTTAATCTAACCTTTCAAGTTTATAAGTAAATAAGGTTCGATTCGAACCTTTTTCACCTCGGACCTGTAAGCGTATGGTAACATCAGTCTCTGGATGATCTAAGAGGCACGACGATGTCTCCTGTCAAAAATGTTAGTATAAATGTCAGTAATATCAATAAATATCAGCTGATAATTTCGGTACTAAATTTTATTTGTTCGATCGAAACGAATAATACCTGATAAGTTCACAATGATTTATGAATTAAGAGGCACTTGCACGGTTTACTTCTCGAAATCAAATGTTTCACCGTATAAAATATCTTAAAATTTAAGTATTACACAAAAGGCCTACAAATTATGTATGCTCTTACCCTTACCCTTTGCACTGAAGGCAGACAAAGTAGTTCATAATTTTAGACTTGCCATTTCGACAATGACATTTTAACATTTTAAATGTTTATTAAATATTTCGAATAACAGGAATACACAAAGACACAAAGAGCTCCATAACTGTAAATGTAATTTTACAATAGCCGTGAAGTTTTTCGGCTGAAGTTGAAGATGTTTGGGAATACAAGGTTGCGGCCCCGGAGGCCTAGCGCCCCCACGCCCCTCGATCGCTCACATTAATGACGCCCGTCACCTTCCATCCGCCCCGGGCGCTGAAAAATACTCACTACCCACACACCATTACACTCACAACTCAATACCTGAGAACCTCAAACACCGGAGACTTAAAACTATACTCAGAACTTAGTGTTGTGTCTGCACTTAAGGTAGTAATGCGGGGCATAAGAGCCAAACTCGACGCAAAAACCATTTTTGTCACCCCTCTCCTTTCCTTTTGTACAAATACACATATTTATTAGTGTATTGCGGTGTGTTGATTATTAAATATCCGGGTTATAAGTGTAGAAAGTGGGTAAAACATATTTTTACTTTGTTATCCAAACTGTCAGATAGCATTAGGCTATAGAATTTCAAAATAGGCAAAAATAATATATATATTAACTTTATACAGTCTTCCTAAAGTTTGAATATGCATAGTGGTTTTAGGTTACTCCATATGTAAATTGGGTTATGTTAATCGTATTTAAACTAAAAATTAAAATATAAATTTCCAAAAGTAGGCTTAAACAATTAGTCTTTATTATCCAGGCAGGGATAATTTCCGGATTCCGCAACACAGAACAACTGCTTTTGAGCACCTTCCGACGCAAGTCGGCCTCAGAGTGTTCAACGTGCTCCCTGATGAGATCAAAATGTCAGCAAATCAAAACCAATTCAAAACCTTTTTGAAACGGTTTCTGGTGTCTGGGGTATTTTACTCGGTTGAGGAATTCATGAGGAGCCGTCGGGTTGTATTATAGTAGTATAAATCGCGAGTCTTCAGGCAACGTTGTCCCGTATGTTTGTGTGTATGAGTGTGCAACAAATGTATGTATGAATGCGAGAGTGACTGGCAAACAGATTTGTTGTTACGTAATATTTTAGAAAAATAAATTTTATATACAGTATTGACGCATTGTATACAATTTGTAATTATTGTCGACACAATAAAGATATATTATTATTATTATCCAATTTCACTACAATTTGGGTATGAACCCCACCTAAACTACCTAACCTCCCCCTACCCCAACATATAATAGTATATTTAAACCAACAACACCAAGTATACGAAACGTATAGGATTAACATAAGCCATATAATGCATAAGCCTAAGTCAAACATTTATACATATTATAGCCAGATCAGATTATTACGACAAAATTTAGTTTTTTTTTCTAGATTCATAATTTTATGAAGTTAAATAAAAAACCCTACATTGTTGATGTTTCCTTTGACAATTGAATAATAACAACAATGTGCAAGTAACATTTTTATTTTTACATTTATATAAGTACCGAAGCATATTCTTTTGAGTAATTTTGTTTTAATTATCCATTGTAACCAATTGTACAATTGTAATTGACTATTGGGAAACAAAGTAATTTTAATTTTCGTGATACATCGATAGGGATAAAGTAAAAATATTACACATCTAGTATCCTAGGTTAAAAACATTTTATAATTATAGGGAGAGTGGATAATAAAGATCTAGTTTGTATTTTAGCCTATTTTTATTATAATAAAATATTTGCAGGGTGGATAGGATTAAGATTAGTCATTTACACATGGATCAAATTTGGAATATACAGAACAGAGAGGGTTGATAATACTATTTACAAATGCATTAACTTTTGACTATTACATTTCAAAATCATGGGCTTATCAGGCAGTAAAAAAATAGTATATTTCTTTACTAGGGACTAAAGTGAAGCTCAAGGCTCTTGAGCCGAGGTTGAAAAATGACCAAGAAATGAAAAGCAAATTTATTCCCTTATGATGAACTATACTTTTCGTTATACCACTCAATAAATTCCACTAACTAGTTAAAAACCCACCATTTCACAGCTTGTTTACTTTGAGAAGAGTTCTCCCAACGAAGCATTCTTCTTGTTCTTGCTATTTAAAAAACAATCAGCTGATTGTCTGTTTAATTTGTATAATACAGCTGATACAGTTAAACTTGATTTCAGTTTTTTAACAATCTATTTTGTAGATCACCTTTTATTCACTGGTATTTTAGTTATTAGTTAAGACAAGTGACTGTATATTTTGACAAAATATTGCATTTAGTGCTATAGATGGCTACCCCCTTCGTGGTACTATAGATGGCTATAATGACATTATTGATTTTCTTCTTATGTGCAATAAAATAGCACCACTAAATTGATTGTGTGGAGCGTTATTGTATATAGCCAGAATTCGATAGCATTAAACTATTTTCTTAAAACTATGGAGGATAATGGTTTTTTTGAGGAGTTTGATATTCCAATCGTGTTAATAATATTATTTAACAAGATTAAATAAATACATATTCTGATAGATGATAATTGCATTTCGAGAACAGCAAACGAATTATGTAACGTAGAAGCAGAAGCTACGGTGACAGTGACTCTAGTGGTTTTCGCGCGCAGTTATCTAGGTTAACTTAATGCCAGAGCGCATTAGATCCCAATTTGTGGGACGGGAACCTCATTAAGCGCCCCCATTGGTCGTTTCGGATACAAAATGATGAAAAGTGTCAGTGTCTTGTGTCGAATGTCGAGTGCCGGTTGTGTACTTGTGTTCCGCGTGTCGCCCAGTCTTGTGTAGTGACTCGCGTTAACAGCGTCTGTTGTGCAAACATTGGAAGATTTTCTTAAAGGAAGTAATAGTGTTTCAATATATGAAACTGTGAAAAGGTTCGGCCGGTTTTTTAAAGGTTGTCATTAAATTCCAATAATTACTTATGGATAGTGTTAAACAAAGCAACAGGTAACGTTAAAATGAACATTTGAAAGAAGCTTTGATAACATATAAGAAGTTGAAGTAAAAAAGAAAACATTGAAACGGTAATTTTTTATATTAGTGATGTCAAACAAGTCTTATCTCAAAAGGTAGCGTTGCCTAAATCCCAATAAAGCAGCGCAAAGTTTCCAAACTCACTAATAATGAAGTAGATTTCTACAAAGTAGTAATAATAATATAAAATGCTATGTACAGTTTTCATTCATTTATATTTTCGAAACAATAGTTACCAAATGTCTTCAGAATAAAAAACCGACCTATAAGTAGTGTAGTATCAAGGGTGGCTGTGTAAATAAACCACCAGCTATAACATATTGTCGAATCAAATGCAGCTTTCACCAGCTGTCACAAAAATGTTGCAGCATTATTACAAAAATAAAAACTGCATTACGTATTGTTATTAAAACACGAGCTAAAATATAAATTTCTTTCAAACTTCCATTTATATTTTCAGCTCTTCAGAAAATAATAGCAAAACTGCACACCTGATCACGCATTTCTCTCAAACTGATTCAACTGTAGCTCTCTTTGTAGGCTAAATAGTAATTATTTGTTGTCGTTTGATGTTAACAAATTCTACTGTATCCCAAACAGTTTTTATTCTCGTTCTCCTAAGTTTACATTGGGGAGTGCATAATCACATAAGGTAATTTGTATTGATTGAAGGTAATTGATCGTTCAAATCATACTTTACCATACTGGAAAATGTATATATTTATACTATAGTACATGGGCTCTGGTGATATTGATCAAATCCTGTTAGTTATGATCCAAATTTAATTACTCCTTACGTTTCAACTAACTACGTTCTCTAGGCTCGTGAGCATGTGCCCAAAGTTATGAGAATGGGTAGACTGGGGAAATACCCACACCTAGGGCAATACCGACACCCTAAGTTTCGGTCGTAATATGATATTATTGGATAGTGCTGCTACCGTGTGGGAGACACCAGAATTAACAATCAAAAGAGTTTTTGTTAACAGGCAAAGTTGTTAATTTTGTGACGATTTTAAAATAAACTTTTCACTTTTTGCTCTAAAAATGGACTCCTAAACTAACTAATATACGTCTCATACCATTGGACCTACGGAAATAGGACTTGGTCAGATAGAAAGTGTATTTCACAGCGAACATTTTGGTATAGTTGTTTTTAGAATTGAAAGTCGCTAAACGACCTAGGGTTAGAAACCCACCTTCTTGTCTCTCTGGGGTAATGACGACACACTAGCCTAAAAGGGGTAAAACCAACATGAGTCTACATTGCCTCTTCGATCAAAACTATATCGCTATGGGGTTTATAGTGTCTAAATATCTATTGTTATTACCTTTATGATGTGAGATCTAGAAAACGTGCAACAAACAAGTGTAAAAGCGATGTAGACCCCGTAAAAGGGAAAATTTGTTTTGGTCCTTAGATTGGTTATCAGTGTTGCATCTGAATGGGAATGCCTAGAACTACTCTTTATGACTTCCTTTAATTAGTAAGATACTTAATTTTTTTACATATACTTTTAATGCGTATTATAACTTATATAGTAAACAAACAGCCTGACCGTTGTCAGTCCTGTTACAAAGTAGCTTTAAGTAACAATAAACTGTAAGCTTCTGAATATTTTTTGTTACTTGTTACCTACTGGACTCGGGTAATACTGTCGATGACTTTGGGCAATGCCGACTCATTGCCCAAAGTCATTGTCAGTATTACCCGAGTTACCGAGGAACCAACACCTCGCATGTTTTTTTTTTAATTACTAAGCTACACTATATTCCCAAATAATACATTATTCAGATGCAGAAAATGCCAGTTAAATGGAATCCAACGCTATAAATAACTAAACTTGCAAAATATTAAAATTAATATTGTCTTAAGGTGTCGGCGTTTCCCCGGTCTAGCCACAGCATCACCGATTGGTTTATTCAGACCGCAATTTTATTGATCGTGATATCCCATAACAGATTTTTAATTATAAATTAAATAATATTGATTCATCAGCGAAAAACACTCTTAAATATGAATGTAGAATAATTTTGTTTACTTGAAATGATAATGATTTAAATAGGAACGGAGATACTGTAATAATACTTTTTAATATTGTAATGATAATACTGTACAATAATATCATTTAAATCTTTACTTGTTCTTTTGGTCTTGTGACATATTGTTCTGGCCTTAAAAATAAATTACTCTTTTTATTATTCAGTAAAACGTTCTAATTGATTGCGTTCTAAAAGTGTCTATCAATTGCTAGTTGACCATTCATTTTATAACAAAAAAATGCTTATGATTCTTAAGTAAAAAAATGTTAGTGTTTAGTGTACAGTGGTACCTCCAAATGCGTCCCCATGTTTGTACATTGCAGTCGTAAGCTGCTCGCTGTTACCGCGGTGTCGCCGCGCCCTTACGTGTACCTCGCAGTGTCGAGTTTTTTACCCCCGGCTCTCTGACGCGCCGCTTGTCGTCAAACCTTGTGTTTATGATGGATCGACGCATTCTAATGCTAATGCAGCTACAGCTGTACAGAGTGTCGTTACTCGAACCGACATCGTCACCACTGTCGCTGGACATCGTCCCTACACAACGCGGACATCGTCACCACTGTCGCTGGACATCGTCCCTACACAACGCGGACATCGTCAATATTGTCGCTGGACATCGTCCCTACACAACGCGGACATCGTCACCACTGTCGCTGGACATCGTCCCTACACAACGCGGACATCGTCAATATTGTCGCTGGACATCGTCCCTACACAACGCGGACATCGTCACCACTGTCGCTGGACATCGTCCCTACACAACGCGGACATCGTCACCACTGTCGCTGGACATCGTCCCTACACAACGCGGACATCGTCAATATTGTCGCTGGACATCGTCCCTACACAACGCGGACATCGTCACCACTGTCGGTGGACATCGTCCCTACAAACTAAATGACATTGAAAAAGTAGTCTGTGAGAACATTAATGTAAAATATAAAAAAAATCATATATGGTGAAAGGGTTGAGGGAAAATTAATGTGATGTGTAATAGGCTACAACCAAACAGTAGCTCTTCATAAGTGGTCGTATTTGGTATTAGGCTCTTGAACGTAATGTTCTTTAAGGCGTTCGCGATTTATGAATGTCGAACGTCTGCCAGTGAACGAAACCAAGCCGCAAAATACTTTTTAATGCTGAAAACCATGTAAAAGCTTATTACTAAGATAATTAGGATGGATTAAGCACCCTCTTACGGATATTTTATAAACCGTACATAAAAACACGGTATCTCATAATGCAACGTTGGGTACCGTAAAACAGTCATAAATACTTATAAGAAAACAAATATATTAATAAAATCCTCCTTAAAAAGTTGAGATTTCTGAGTCTAAAATTTCAATTTTTATTGTTCAAAACTTATAGAGGTTGGCACATCGCCGTAAGTGTAAAGTTTTCTCATTACGGAAATTGTCAATTAATATTCAACATTGATGATTTTAATTATACTTTTAGTTTTTTGAGTAAATTGTTTAATCTATATACTTAATACAATAAGGTTTTTTTCTGTTAGATCCCTTTTTCAGCCATCCTACTTAACCGATTTTGACGATTGAGGTGCCATTTTAAAGCTTATAATGTAGCGCACCGGCGACTGATAATTAAAATTGGCATTTATTTTACGGCTTCGACCCCTAAGCCTTTGATTTATTTCTAGAGGGCGCTTTCAACGCTCCAGTGCTGAGCAACTTGCGTTAACATGGTTTTAAAATGTGATTACAATTTAACAGCTGACTACCTTTAGATCGATTTTAGCCTAAGTCAGATTGTAAACAAAAATAGAAAGTCTACATGATTTGATTCATTTGATGAAAACTAATTCTTAAATGGGACACTGTTTTGGCAATTGTAGACTAATTGAGGTAGGAAAATCATTCTTAATGGTGCAGAAAGAAGTGGAAGGCAAGAGAAAACCAAGTCGATGAGATTAACGAAAAACATACGTAACCTTCGTCAAGAACAGAGAACTGCCGAGATTCAAAGACTGATAGAACATCAGAGGGACACTGCACCACCTATCTACTTGAAGCAACTTAAAGAAGATGTTAGGACATGAATACGCGAACAAAAACTTCCAGTATACTACTGTTGTGCCAGAAGACAAATTAAAATACCTAATGCTAAGGTGATGAACAATGTGTGTGTGTTTTTCAGCTAAGCTTTTATTTGTTTATGTGAGACCTTTAAATTACACTTGAAAGGTTAACTTGAGTAATAACGGAGAGTTCAAAGCTTTAATGGCGCGCAGAAAACTTGAAAAACTATAAACACACATATGAAAGGACCTTTAAACAGGAGAGTTTTTGCAGGCTTTGAAGTGAGTTTTGGTATTTGTTTTAATATCCATCATAGTGTTCGCCTGTTTAGTAAATATTCCTCCTACTTCTTCTTATCGTAGGCGAGTTTCTCAAGAAACAAAAATAATAATTTAAAATGCGCAATTTGCGCATGGGGCCCCTAGTCAAATATATTTTTCGATATGAAATAACGATTTTTATATTTCAAATAAGAAAGATTAAACCCCCTTTCGTTTTCTTATCTTTTTTTTTGCTGAAAACCATATACCTTGATTAGCTTTTTAACAGTCAATGTCACTCTTTCCTTACTTTAACCAACTTGTCTCCAAGCTTTGCATTTCAGTCGTGCAGCTCCGACACCCGCCTAACCTACTTCGCAGACGATCCATTAATGTTCACTGAACATGAACTCACAATAACAGATCGGCTATCGACAGTGCAGACCGCGCTGGATGATGGTAAACTGTCACGCCACTGCTTCCTAAGATATTCACCTCCTCCTATGTTATTCTAGTGCTCATTCACAGGTTGAATAACAAGACTATATGGCGATTTGTCATGCACTGCTAAAATAGTAATGGAAATTGCACGTTATTATCAATAAAGGGGGAGGTCAGTTGAAGTAGTCATGTTTTTTTCCGAATTTACTATAGAATAGTGAGCTATCAGCATTTCCAGGACTGGCATTGAGGCCTGACACCATGATAACTTTTCGTTTCGCCCCCAGATTAGTTTTTTTGGCCCTCAGATGCAAAAATTACGATATCTTAAATGCTTTATATGTGGCCCGCCAAGGGAAAAGGGACCTTAACTTCCATTTTTTCGTAATTGAGTTATTAGTATACATCCTTAATCAACAACATTAAACACCAAACAAACACGAGAAATAGTTTTCAAGATATCTTAAAAAATGCCTGAGTTATAAATTTTTGAATTCGAAATATTAAAAACATCAATTTTAGGGAATCGAGGTCTAAAGTTTTGCAAATTTCTAACTTAAATTTTGTTGTTACATTATTTTGTTATTACATTATTGGCTGTATTTTATACATCATTTTGTCGGAAAATTAAAGCTGAATATGAATCCACCATTGAATTTGTTTCAACTGTTTGTATTATTTGTCTAATTTTGTTGAAATAGATGGGTGGAATAAAAAACACACAAGGATTTAATGACAAAATGTCTTGTTGCATGATAAAAACTGAAGATAATTTTAATTTTATACTCAAGTAAGAATTTTTCATACAAAAATCGTAATAAAATATGACATTATATTAGGTGACTGAGTTTTTACTTTTTTTATTTGTTGACCTTTTAGTAATTTTTTTTGTTTTGAAACTTTACTTAGACCAGGAGCTACGTCGTCGACTACTTCTTCTGGAAGATCCTGTACATTTTCATGATCTGATTCCTGGATCAGAGCTTAGCAAGTCCTGCATTTATTCCTCACAGAACTCTCGGATTTCCTTAACTGCAAAGCGTTAAAATAGCATCGGGGACGTCAGGGCCCCCTTTCTCCATATTGGAAGCTAGGGTTTCGAAAAAAAATAATCTAACCATTTCAAAAGTTAAATTTAGGTGTAAGATGGACCAAACATTGTTTGGAAACATAAAACAGTAAGAAACAATAAAAATCAGAAAATGTGTTTTTTTGACCCTATAAAAAAACTTGCTACCCTGTAAAATTTTGCCTAGGAAAATAAGGACCCTTTTCCCTTGGCGGGTCATATATATTATTTATAATCCGTCCTTTAGCGATGGTATCTTTTATGGATTTTTTCAAGCTTGGTAGGAACATTCCCTTTTATGAGATCTTTGACAAGTTCTGTGGGAAACACTTGGAGCACTCGTATTCCCATTTTCACTAGACATGTAAAACAGCACCAATATATGGTGATTTAGGAAATCAATCACTACGTTATGTGCATGTCCTGTTTAACATAATTATTTTTGAATAGCTTATTTACTAATATTCTTACCTGCACCACCTACCTTATTTTTCCACATTTTTCAAGTCCCACATAGTTTAAAGATACGAAACGATACGAAAACTCTGGTACAAAATAGTTTTTCCTTTTCTAAGACCCACAAAGGACAAAAGAGATTTTGAAGGAAAACAAAAAAGCATCAAATAAGTTGCAGGTACGAAACAAGTCAACACCAATGAATCAATCTACTTTCCCTTCCCCGCCCCTTTAATAAGAATCACCAGCTGTTCAGAACGCATCGATTTATTCATCGCAAAATTTATTAAAACTTTCCCCCTTTTCTTTGTGATTCCACTGGGTGACGGAAGGGGGAGGGCTTTTATGACATAAGAGTTTTTTTTTAATCATGTGCAACTAAAATTTATGTCTGTTTATTATTGATTATGAATTTAAATCTTCAAATATAATGTTGCGACAAATCTGTTTGTATGTAACAACTCTTTAAAAGAAAATATTATAGATATATTTAGTAATATATAATATTATTGTATCGCTAGCATGTAACTAGGCAATGTTTGTAAGTAGATGTATCTTGACTTCTATGCTTAGCTTCGATCACAATACAAATTGTATATTTTGATTTGGATTTTTTCGGACATTTGTCATCACTGATTAGAAAAAACAGGTTTCACGACGTTTCGGTATCTGGAATCTGATCCCGTCTTCAGAAAAAATGTACAATATGACAAATTGTATAATATGATCTTTGTTCAAACTAGAGCCGAAGTAATAATGTTTGAATTCGATAGTCATGATTTCAAGACTTTGATTAGGTATTAATTTATTTATAATATCGGCAACCCTTTTCCACGTATTATACGAACTTATTTTTTTTTAATAAATGATTGCAAAACATATTTTACGATAAAAGTGCGCTAACACACATATTTATCGATAATTTTGCATCTTACGCCTTATTCAAGCAATAAAAATATTTTACAAAAGGGAGAAAAGATCCTTTTTAACCCCTCTGATCGCAACACAAAAAGGTCCTCAATGACTTTTGCGTCTAAGACCAGTTATAAAATGGCAGCGACTCGCAGACAAAAGAGAGTTTGAAATATGGGGTCTGTCAATCTTGGCCAATTATTCCACCCCGCTTTCTCATGGTAATGGAGGGGGGGCAAGGGGGAAGGGTGCCGATAGCCGCCGGTAAGCCTTCTCCATTCATGATATTTTGATAAACCTGCCCCCGTGCCCACTGCCCTTTCTGTCTGGATTATTGGCCTTTTTTTGTTTAGGAATGTCTGTTTTTTAGTTATGTCTTCATTTCGTTACTTTGGAGGCTATATTAGTGATCCTTATTTATACTTTGGGAATAAAAGACAAAACAGGGTATTTCAACGTAATAAATAGGAGAAACAATTTTTTTTATTTGATTAATATTATTTAAAATATTCAAATTAGCCCTCTGTTTAAAGCTGCGGTGATTTTGAAATTTCCTCATTAGAGTACTTAATAATACATCGAGTTGATGTGTTCATTAATGTTTGATTAAATATTATATAATCTTCATACGGCTTTTAATTAAATCCACTTGATTAATAAAAGTTTTTACATTCAAAAAGTGTATTTATTTTTTCCTTTTTTACCTAAAAGTTGCAAAGAATGCTATGACACGATTAAATCATCAAACCTCTAAATCATAAAAAAGAGAAGTCGTACATCAACTTGTAAACAATTAAAAAGATGACTCTTGAACCCTACAAAGTACAATATGACTGGCTTTTCACTTGCCAGTAAATTGGTGCAATGAAAATAAAACCGAAAGCAACAACAATAACGTTGCCAGAATGGAGTCATCCTGCCGTAAGATAAATCATAGCTGGCAATATTTGGGTATTTATTAGAGAGAGCAGAGAAGGGTCGACGTTATTGACATGTGCCATCTGGGCCAATAAGTGCAGCACCGAGCTCCTGCAAAAAAATCAAATGGATTCTGCTAATGGTCGGTTTGGATTAAAACGTCCCCACACCCCGCTCACTTCCCGTTGCTAAGCTTTTTTTCACTGGTTTCTTCAATCCGTAATGCACCTCAGCAATCAACTGCTCGGGGTGTGCATACAATTCTCTTTGAGATCTATATTACGTGTAACGCTCTTTAGTTTAAGCTATATAACTTATAAGACCTTATAAGAGTTATAAGGACATATACAACCAAGAGTTACGGACTCATTAAAAATCCAATAGTCGGTTAAAATTTGAATGATCAACGTATTGCCACTAGACAAAAAATAAATGAAATAATATATTAAAAACTATTAATATACATCCAAGTGTGGACATGAAAATAAATATAAAACGTTTGCCATAAAAACGTAAGGTAAATAAAATTATAAAACTCTGATAGTTCAACGGCTATCTTTTATCTTTTAAAACACTGTGGGGTTATTTGCTTCATGAACGTTTTGGATTAGCATAGATCTCAAAGGAGAATAAATGTAAATAATTATTAAAATACTAATTGAAACGCCTCCGCCGAGGATTAATTTAAATTGTAAAACGAAAAGCGTGTTCCAGTCAACAACTGGGAGTAAGTTGGAGGACGGACGACCTAATTGTTGGCGATGCTAATGACTTTGGAAGAAGTCGAGGAGCAAAGCAGATGGCCGAGTGAAGTACCAAGAACCTCCCAGAATGCGAGCAATAGTTAATTAAAGCCTTAGCAACCACGGCCTGCGTTATTGTGTAAGGGTTAATCAGTCGCCAGACAGGAGTCGAGCGTCGGGCTTATTTAAACAAATGCCCCCATTAATGGACCCGCAGATTGGCCGCTTAGCTCGAGCTTTCTGCATTTGTAATGTGGTTTTCTTGTTTTAGTCTCTTGTTCTAGGCTTTTCAGACTTTTGTGAATAACGTGTAAAGTTAACTAAGTTACTAATGTACCCATATTATTTGTACTAGGTAGATTTGAGTTGGAAAGAAAGAATAACTTTTTCCGTGGAAAGAAAGAACTTAATGCCATTTAGAATAAGTATTATATATATTATAATTATCTAAATGACTTCTATATTATACGTTTTGTACTATTTAAACATTACATGTTGTGCCTATTTATTGTAACCTCCAAGTATTGTTTTAAAATTAGATTTGAAATGATTATCCGTTGGAAATAAATAATAATAAATGAAAAATATGCATATAAATGATTATTTCTTTTATTCCCAAATCCAGGAAACTGTTCTTCATAAAATTTAGCAGCTTTAGTCTAAAACTAACGTGCTCAACTTGTTTGTTTGGCTTTTAATTTTGCTTGATAATTTATGGGTAGAATTATCAGATCAATTTTCATGTAAACGACATAGCTCAATGTACTTGATTCCTCTGATTTGGTTAGCGTTTGACCTATATTACGAGGTCATATATTATAATCATATTATAATAATTTTCTTAGCTAGCAGATCTCAGCTACTTATTCTACCGCCGCGCCGCACTGGAGTGACCGGTCAACATAAGCCACCGAGAAACTCGGTTCGTTATAATATAAAGTTCATGATGGACTTCCTCATTATGAGCCGACACCAGTTGTTGACTATCATCACATCGACAAATGACAACAGGCTGAATTGTTACAATTGTTCATGCATAGAAGGTTTCAGATGATGATTTTCATCAGTGAATGCACTTCTACGAAATACAAGTTAGACGAAGTACACATAATATTCCACGAAAATGTCTATAAGCCCCCAAAATGTGTTTGTGCCCAAACATAAACATTAGATATATTTTGGTTGGGTAACGTTGTTAATGCGAAATCTGATATTAACATTGCTGTTCCTACCCATACACAAAATTCTAATTTTTATTGACAGACGTTTCGGTGATGTCACTTTCACCGAATTCTGGCTTGTAAGGGTTTGAGAGAATTGAAAACTGCATTAAACACTTAGGGGTATTTTTTAATTTAAAGATACAAGGTGACGTATAATATTATGATTAGTTACATTTAACAAGAATGTATTGATTTACGAATTAAAAAATTATTACTTCACTTTGGTTTTAGGATTCACACTATAAATTCTTTACATTGTAAATATCTCGATTTTTTAATCCAACAATTTTCCCAAGACCCCTGTGCAGCCGCTCTCGTTCAATAAAGCCAGTTTACAGCCCCTGTAAACACGCCGTAAACCTCTCCACTTACGACTCCTTTAATACCTTGATTATGTCGCCATTCAGGGTAAGCTTTCATTTGCTTTGTCATATCCACTTTGTGCGTCGTTATTGCTGATGCACGACTCCACTGTTACTTTATGTCGTGTAATATTGGTGGAGATATTCGTATGACTCTACGCCATTTTCTCCTGGTGAAAGTAGGTTGTACAAACTTTTTAAATCACTACGCGCTTTTTCTGTCAGTTCTATGCAGAACACGGTTCAATAGGTTATAAAATATCTAGTCTTTAGAGTCAGGTTAATTACAACGTTATCAGAAAACTGACACATACTCCCTCCCTTAAAGCCAGCTAAACAAGAAAACCTACTAAAAATTACACAAATTGTCCCTACGATTAAATACATTCCAAGTTTGATGAAAATCGGTTAGTAAATAAGGAAAGTGTCGGTTTGTAAATATCTTCCAATAAAATAATACTAGACAACGCACTGCGATTACAACCAAATTTAAATATATTCCAGCTAAGTAAATATGGCCGAGCAACCACCACGTTATTGTGAGCAACCACGGCCTGCGTTGTTGTGTAAGGGTTAATCAGTCGCCAGACAGGAGTCGAGCATGTGTGTTTAGCACGTTTTTTAGCATGTTATGGTTGTCTATGTTAAGTTGTAACCAGTTAACATAGACCAATAATTCGAAATACTGGATTATCTATTTTTTAAAGAAATATTTAGTACTTTTAAGTAAATGTTCATTAGAGTTTAAAGTTTTTGGGAAATAAAAAAATGAATATTTTAACAGTAAAATCCCTATAACTGCTGAATTTGCATTTTTACAGACATGCAAGTGGTGTCATTTTGTTTGACATCTTGAGCAATACAAAACGTGTAGTTTTTATCAAAATCGTTGAAAAATGTGGATTTTGGTAGTGTTTGGCGAATTTCCCCTACAGGGAAGAAGCTGTTACCATAGTAGGTCTCATGGTAAGACCAAAGCGCGAGACCGTCATAACTTTTCGTTTTGAGGTCTCCAGATGCCAAAAACACCATTCGTCCATTTTCATGGTCCGATCTTAATGAAATTTGGCATAGATGTGTAAAATAGTAATTGTTCGGACGAGTTCGAAAACATGCCCGCTCGGACTACCAGAAGGGGGGGGGGGTAAAGGGGGGTAAACCACCCCCAAAATGATTTTTTTAGTTTTTTACATATAAAATTAAAAATATCCAATATTTGTTAGCACCATTGAATTCAGCTCAAAAAAACAAACAATTAAGTATTTTTAGTCACTGCTCTATGCCCATTGGTTACCAAGATATTAAAAGTGGTAAACACAGTACGTTGTCTCAATGTTAACCTTATAGGAAATAAGTAAAATTTTATATCTCCCTTATTTCTCATTATATCTTGATAAAACTTGGTAAATGGCTTCTTCTAGTTCAAATCTACTAAATATCTAAATAAAACCACCCAGTTTTAATATACACGTAGCAGCAAACCTACATACTCATTTCCCATGATATTCTTATGGAGCTTACAAAACATGTCAAATCTCGCTTTGATGGATTGAAATAGCATATGTCGTTTTGCATTTGAAATTCGCTGAGTATGCAGGTCTGCTGTAACGGGGGTATTTTAATGGTTTTTATGGGGTAAATACCCTTAAAAATAAAAATCTAAAATGATGAAAAAAGTCTGGAGTTATTAAGGGTTTTTAAACTAAATGCCAAATTTCATGAAAATCGGACTGCGGGTGTCGTCTCTAGCTCTGTTCACATTCTCAAACACACATGCACAAATCCACACGGACAGAGAGACACCACTCCGAAAACAATTTTTTATTCGGGGAACTAAAACGAGTATTTCCACTAACAACTCAAATTCGAAAAACTTTACGAAAATAATATTTTCTCCATATACTATGTGTATGGGGTTGAAAGTAAAAAGTTCTGTATCAACTAAATGGCTCTTTTAATACTTTACTTTTTAGGATTACAAGCCCCGTCAAAAATAATATCTCAAAGGTAAGAGTGCAGCATGATTTGATAGCGAGGTTTGGAGCGATTCACAGTTTATTCAACAGAACGTGTTGTGAGAATTAAAATCCCTTTAGGAAGTACAATTATTAGCATGTTTTAGCTCAACTATAAATTAAATTTTAAACAATGATTGACGTTAAAAATTCTATGATTTATGAGTGAAATGTCTAATTAAAGAGTTATTGATAATATTGATAATACTAACTTTCTTCATGATTTTCATTTTATTTTGATGTTGAAGTCGTTCTAGAGCTAACAAGTAATTATATATCGAACTTTTACATCATTACGTTCATATCATAATTTTTTACATTTTTCAAAGTGGTTTACTTACTTAAACTGCATTGAGGTGACAAAATCATAATTAATTTCCGTTGTGAGTTGTCCTTACAACGTGACAATTATACATAAAATTATCATTAAATTTATACATAAAGGCATTTCTTATGAGTAAACAGCTTAGGAAAATATTTAATACGTGTGAAGAATGTTTGGGATTATATTTTTAACAATAAAGTTGAACCAATTTTGAATAAGCACTATGCAATACCGTAACCAATCACATGCTACTTAAATGTTATTTCGAAAACATTTTAATGAGTTGATAAATCAAACAATGAAGGGTGGCGATTAAAGTAATTAACCTATCCACCATCACGATCGATCTTGTTGGTTTTGAGGGACTAAAGAAAAACAGAAAGTTAAACGGCGGTGACGTGATACCGACAGACAAACACTGTTTAAAACTCCTCTCTGGCTGATTAATTACCGCGTCAATAGCAAACCCTCGGCTATTGATGAGTCTGTTTGCCGGCCTGGGGCCGTGGGGTTCGGCGTCGATGAGTTAGCACTTATTATGTCCTAAAACGATTTATTTCAGGGTTTTCATTCGATTCATTTATATCAGCGTGTAAAATCAAAAGTTTTTATTTTACAATGCGTCAACTTTTCCATATATTTAAGTATTTACAATTTTAAGGTTTCTAGTTTTAAGTTGTTTCGAATTTATTTTAAATTATATTTTGAACTAAGAAAATACTTTGAAGAAAAAGAATTTTAATCGATAAAATTGAAAAAAGTTCAAAAAACTTAAATAATAAAACTTAACTCATTTAATACAAGTGAAATTGATAAATGTAAAAAAAGCTTAAAAAAGAAGTAATGAATATAACCAATTCCCATTTGAAATGCTACATACCAAATTTTACCTCAAAACATTTTACAGCTTTTATCTTAAATATTATTACGACCGGAAAAAGGAGCATCTTTATTTACTCTCGGAACAAGTGTCCCTAGACTTCGGTTTGCCGGCGTTAAAATTTATTAGTTCGGGTCAAGAAACACAGAAGTAGGAGGTCCAGAACGAATGTGCTTGGCCCAGGCGGTGTGACCGAGGCACATCTGGACTGACCGCACAATAATACTGCGGCCGCCGCCGCGCCGCCCCCGGGAGATTTAGCACCACAGTTGGGCCGCCCGCGCCGCTTAGCGCCTCAGAGACAAATGGCTCCAGACTTCGGAAGACTTACGGCTCGAGTTGGACGTTAAATATGGTTTCATCATGATCGAGTGCATGTCTCGATCGGAACGGATTTTTATTTCATTTGGTAAATTTTTATGCAAAGCTTTGTTTACTTTCCATAGGTGAACAGTGAAGATGTCACGGCTTCAAAGGTGTAAAGTAAAGAGTTAACGGATTAATAGTTGAAAAGTGAAGAATTCACGGTTTCTTAGCTGTGGAAAGTAGGAATTAACGTCATAAAAGAGTTGATCAAAGTAGTTTAAAAAGTTAAATAGGAAAACATGCGTAGTTAAAATAAGAAATTTTGAAATTGAATTTGGTTATTCCTAGATAAAAACACAACCATAGAATAATCTATAATTTTCTGAAATATCGCTTACCTTACAAGGGGAAAATGTGCAATTATCTTTTAAGTCCTCATAACCCATATGACTGCGTCACTCCTCAGTGCACGTATGATGAAAGGCTGTAGATCAGTTAAAAATCAAATATGTTTATCTTTGTCAATATTTTGCATTTACTAGCTTATGATACAAGCGATTTTGGGGAAACAGTTTTACACATTTTCCATTCTGTCCCCCTCAATAATTTTCTTGATTCTAAGCGTGGTCAATACTAGAAAAATTTTGAAAATTCAGATAAATCTCAATTATTTTTATTAATCGTGATTTAATCAGAATCCATAGTAACTAGTGGTTGGTAGGGGCAAAAGCCCCTAAAAATAAAATGCAAATGCTGAATATTTAATGTTCCTTCACACTCACAAATCACTAAAAGTTTGGCGGATTTAAACGTTTTAAGTGTAATATTAAAGATATTTTGACATTTGCTAGCACTTATCAGAATTTTAAAAGGGGTATAGTAAAGGGCTGATTATTTTGGAACACTGGCGCTATTCGACGATTAAAAAAAAAATCTGTTCGCTTTGTTTTTAGGTAAACAAATGGATATAGTTTCAAGAAGTTCTTAAGGTTAACCACAGATTACAGCACTTCATTTATTTCCCAAGGAATGACGACTTTTCAACACAAAAAATGTGAAGAAATGCCGTGTCTAGCAATATGTACAATGGATCATATTGAACAGTTGAAGACAAAGGGTACTTATTACGGAAACCTCCGATTGAAGCTACATTTTTACCTAATAGGCAAATAGGTAAGGATGAAATCAGAAAATAATGGTCTCCCGTTGACAACTCCACGCTCCACGTAGCATCAGCATTATACATTATATAATGTAAACAAAACATACGTATTTAATTCCCCTTGCTTTTGAAGTGTGAGAAGGTTTAAGCCCCTAAATTATAAAAACGGGAAATATAAAAGTAAAAAACTGTCATTTGTTATAATCTGTATACGTATAACGTAAACAAAACAAACGAACTTAACCCTTTATAATTTTAAATTTTAATATACTTAACCCCCTAATAATATAATCGGAAAATCTTAAAGTTAAAATATTTATTTCTTATAGTACAGTGAACGCGCATGTTTAGCTGCCTTTTGAAAAACCTCTATGTCAACATCTAGCATATGGCTTTGAGTCGAGCATCATCACCACATGTTTAATGTAAACAAAGCAGACGTTTTTAAATCCCAGTGCATTTTAAATGGAAGATACTTTTCGTTACTTCTCATTTTCTGGTATATTTGGACATAATCTGCTATTTTTCCCGGCCCCCTGGGAACGAGACCTTTAATTTGAGTCCTCTCCCATCATCCTACGAGCTAGCAAACTCTCACAATTTTGATTTTTAAAAAATGCTTACAGAATTAATAATATAGATAAGTACTAAGAAATATGCGTTTAAGATGACATTTAAGCTTACGTTTAATATAAAATTCAAAAAGCTCGAGAATATTATGCACACAAGGCTAATATGCACCGATAATAAACTTCATGTTCTCTATTACTAAGCCACAGTAACATCTTATGCTACGCCGTTCTGGTTTAATTTGGTCTGTGCAACCGCAAGGAGTGTCTACATATTGCCACTAAACTGCAAAGCAAGACAGTTATCTGAATGTATTAATTACTTCACAAAGCTTTGTAACGAAAATCTACTTCATAACCAAACCAAAGCAATAAACAGCAATGAAATTTGCAGGAGCAATATCAATTGTACTCGTGGGTGTTTTAAGCGAGAATTTATGTAACTTCACATTTTAACCTATAATTTAAAAATAACACTAGGCAACATTCGTTTATTTAAATATTTATGAAAGACGCTAAACTTTCAGTCACACTAAATCACACTGATGTAAACATGTCATACACGTAATTTTGTTGTTATTTTAAATGTATACAACGCTGCCGATTGATTTAAAGCGAAGTTATACATTATGGATACAATCATGTTTGATTAATAAAAACAGGAAAAAATAAAAATATTAGTGTGTTCACAACATTTGTAGATCACTATTTAATAGTATTCATTGTGAACCTGGATTGGATAAATAAAATTACCTTATCCAATAAATAATATTCGAAAGACAATATATATTGTTCCTTAGAACATCATCAGGTCTTATGAGTATAAAGCCACATTATTTATTTTGTACTTATTTATTTGCACATTCCAATACAGTATAAAATACCAATTACATTGAAGCAGTTCTATGCACTACCATTAATCAAAGTAGTGTTACATTGTGGCAAGTCAATTTATTCAATAAAATATTGTTACAGTCACAATAATAAAAAGGTGTCATGATGCTGAAATGGCTAAAAACTTGTTAAAACTGGAGTATGCAGGCCAGGACTATTTCATTATTAATGAATAAAACAATACTGACTCCCTGAAGTTGTAAAAGAGGTTGTCTGAAGTTTCTTCAAAATGTGGCTGCATACGCGAACATAACAATGTTCTAAGGAACGAAAAATCTATCGTCTTTCGAATACTAGTGATTTGATTAGGTAATTTTATTTATTATTTCACTATTTAATCACATTTAGTATCAAATTTCTTTCATATTCTGATTTTATATTCAGCTTTGTTATTTTTATCATGCAGTTGACTAAATTGGATACTCTTTTCGGCATGAATTTTTCGTGATGGCGTTATTATTATTTGATTTTTCGCTACTCATCACTATAATAATAAAAAAAAAAACAATTAATTTTTAACAACAATGTATATTTCGAGTGATATATTTCAGTCTTGTTTCAAAGACCATCATCAGTCTCATTGATAAGGTTATCAAAAAATTTAAGTTTTTCGTCATTCCCATGAATAAGTATGGTTTAGCTACTAGTTTGTTAAAACAATTCATTGAATTCTACTTGTGTGATTGTACATTCAAAAAAGGTCGCTTGGACTAAACAATGGATAAGAAGAGCTTAAGTACAAAAAAGAAATAAGAGGGACACAAACGACACTTGTGCATCGGCAATAACAACGCACAAAGTAGATATGACAAAGCAAATGAAAGCTGACCCTGAATGGCGACATAATCACGGTATTAAAGGAGTCGTAAGTAGAGAGGTTTACGGCGTGTTTACAGGGGCTGTAAACTGGCTTTATTGGACAAAATACGTACAGTCCTTTGAAACGGGGCTCTCTCTTTAACTTATTATTTTTGAAGTATTAACTCTCTAGCGTGTACAATATTTATATTTTCTTGTGTGTAGTAGTTTGTTTAATAAGACAATAATTTGTTTAAAAGAATATCATTTTGTTATTTTTAAAAATATGAACACATCTAAAAGTACTATTATGTAGTATCTAAAATTGTGCAAAAAATAAGAAGAAAAAATTGTGTTTTTTTTGCATAAACAATGGTTTTACGACTTTGTTCTACGGCATGAGCTCTTTAGCTATGACTCAAACCTTACTCAATAAAAGAATTTCGTTTCATGGTATCTTAGTGGAAATATTTTACTTTTTTTATTTAGTTAATGTATTACGTAAAGTAGTGTTGATATATGACTTTATTGACGTTTTGTAAAAATACTTAGATTTCCTCTTATCTAAAATCCAGACCAACATACATTCAACCTCCACACTTTTTTAAGGCGGGTAGGATCTTGGACCGAATTTTAAAAAGAATATTTACATTCCATAAAACTTAACATAAAGCATTTATGTATCCAAGAAAACGATCCTCAAGAATAGACCAAACTAAGCGAATGCACCAGCAGACCAAAGCTTCCGAGTGTAATTAAAATAAGAGATAGCAGGAGAGCCATATGTTGTGACCCCGACTCATTCTGCAAACATGTGAAAGTTCGAAACCGTTTAACACGGAAGTTAAGTGACCCTTATCCACATCTGCGCTTGACCCTTAGCTGATACAAGTTCATTAGCAATTGTTGCCACGGTAATTTTATATAATGTGCGAAGGTTGGCAGAACTACCGGACACTTTGTGGCTTGGTCGCAGTTGTGTTGGCACCCTTTACTGCATCCATGATCTCCAAATGTGTTCAAGCCGGTGTATTTTACAAACACTGAAGGCAATACAAAGTAGTTTCAATAATCATAAATCTCCAAAAGATCATAAATAAAATTACATCTCTTGACAGAATTTTAAATTTTACATTACAAAGGCACCTTAAGATATTTTTAATTATTTGCATCTTAATGTATTTACAAAATTGTAGTTTTTAGGGGGACTTATTCTTTTGTCTTACTTACAAAGTGAAATTGACATCCTAGGTTAAGATCGACTATACATAGACGTTGTATTGTGAGTTAACCAATGTATTCACAGCAAATATGTTTTTTGAATCTTTATTAGTACTCTAGATAATGAGAAATCGCAATGAGGAATTTCTTACGTCCATAATATCTAAGCATTGTAAATATCGATACTGTAAAGGTTTGACATGAAAGTATCTTTCTCAAGTTAATTTATGATTCTTTCAACTTGCTAATTTTTCCAGCTAGATAAAAAATGCAGAAAGCTCGAGCTAAGCGGCCAATCTGCGGGTCCATTAATGGGGGCATTTGTTTAAATAAGCCCGACGCTCGACTCCTGTCTGGCGACTGATTAACCCTTACACAATAACGCAGGCCGTGGTTGCTAAGGCTTTAATTAACTATTGCTCGCATTCTGGGAGGTTCTTGGTACTTCACTCGGCCATCTGCTTTGCTCCTCGACTTCTTCCAAAGTCGTTAGCATCGCCAACAATTAGGTCGTCCGTCCTCCAACTTACTCCCAGTTGTTGACTGGAACACGCTTTTCGTTTTACAATTTAAATTAATTCTCGACTGAGGCGTTTCAATTAGTATTTAAATTCATTCTTGGGCTTTAACCATTCCTTCCGTCTTATTCAAATAAGCCAGATTTATAAGGTGGTTTCCACCAAAGCTTTATAACAATTTCCCCTTAAGGAGATTTATCTATAAATGTAAAAAACGGTTGACTGACTGACTGACTAACTGACTGACTCATTCACTGACTGACTCACTGATCACAGTTTCTCAAAACCTACAAGGCTTTGGGCCACGAAACTTGGCAAAAATATTCTCTAAAGGCTCTAGATGCGCACTAAGAAAGGATTTTAACATATTTTCTCTCAAAAGGCTAAAATAGGCTATATTATAAAATTCAAAATGGCTTCCATTATCAATTTTTTCAAAGCTTATCTTCTAAAACAATGATTGAGCTTTGGGCCACGAAACTTGGAACAAATATACGTTATAGGCTCTAGATGCGTATAAAAAGGAATGGTTTAAACAATTTTTCTCTCAAAAGGTAAGATGAGGTTTTGAATTGCGGCCTTTTCAGTTTTTAAAGCTATGATTAAATAATAGTAATGGATGGAAGTAACGAATATTTTTTCAAGAGGCAATAAGAAATAAATTTCATTTACTGAAATTTTCATATATTTGAAATTTCAGAATAAACTGTGCAAAACTACTACGACTGTTTACTTACATTGGTCAGATACTACTTAGGCTCCTCATGCGTTGGGTGATGCCATTTGCTCATATAACCATCGAAAATTCACTTAAGACTGGGCTAGTTGGTCAGTCTCTTCATTTTTCACGTAACTAGTTTAAAAATAAAAATTAAACAGAATAATGCATATAAATTTATTTCTTTATACATATATGATCATCATCTATTATCATAAGATCTATTTGGAAATAAATTGGCATTAATCAGATAACAAAATTTAAAAATATTTTCGTTATACTGCATTAAAAACAGCTGTTTTAATGCATGTTTCCCGGACCTAAATACGCTCTTTTTATTCCTAGGAATTAAAAGCTAATGTAATCTATACCAGCTGATTCTTTTTACTCCTAGGACTAAAAAAGTCAAAAAGTGCCGAGTAAATCAGCTGTTTCATTTTTGTCGTTTATTATCATAACTATCGTTCACGAAACTCTTTCATTTGAATATAGTATCGATTCGAACAATCGATAATTTATAAGCAAATATTTCCGTTCGTAAATGAAGAAGGTACAAATTCTACTACTACGATCAATGATAAAAATTATTAAATTCAAATAAACAACCAATATGTAAGGTAAACAGATTTCCTAGAAAGTAAAAAATAATCTCTTCTCGGAAGGAAGATAACAGATTTGTGAAACTCGCTCAATTCACCAATCGATTATTACATGCGTTCGATACGTCGATAGTTGTTCATTGTTGTCAGTCTAACCTAACACAAATAAACAGACAATTAGCTGATTGCTTCAAATAGCAAGAACAAGATGGCGGCATCTTTGGGAGGTATATTGAAAGGTAAACAAGCTGTAACATTTTGGTTTTCTTAAGTAGTTTGCCTGTTGTATTGAGCAATATAACGAAAAATATAGTTCATCACACGAACCTAAAGCAGCTTTTCGTTACTCGGCTTACAGCCTCGGTTGTAAAACTTGACCTTGTACGAAAAGCGTCACTTTAGGTCCTTGTAATGAAATATACTATTTTATATCAATGACAGTGATATGATATTAAAATGACAAAATGCATTATTTAAAACATATTAGAACCTTTTGTCTAGTTCAAACGTCAGGATCTGGATCAACCCTTGATTCGCGGTAAACAGACTCATCAATAGCCGAGGGTTTGCTATTGACGCGGTAATTAATCAGCCAGAGAGGAGTTTTAAACAGTGTTTGTCTGTCGGTATCACGTCACCGCCGTTTAACTTTCTGTTTTTCTTTAGTCCCGTTAATCCAACACGATCGATCGTGATGGGTTGGTTACTTTAGCAAATTTTTTTCAAAGTACTTTGCTCTTAAAATTTTGATTATAGACAATACAAAAACTTGAATTATCTCTTTTTGCAGTTATTTCTCGTTTTCTAGTGAATTTCAAGCAATTTCAGTATTTTTCCCGCCATCACGGGAATATAGAGACCTTCAAACTACCTTGGGCCATGAAACTTGACACAAATGTTCTTTATAGGCACTAGATGCGAATAAAGGAAGGTTTTTAAAAGATTCTCTCTCACATTGCTAAAATACAGTATATTATAAAATTCAAAATGGCGGCTATTTCAGTTATTAAAACTATGGATGGGAGGCCCTTCAGGTGATAGAAAATGTACGATATCCAATCTACTAAAAGAATCAAATGTACCAATAATTTATTTCAGCCACCTACTATATTTTTTTCACATGCCACTTAGGCTAATTGCGTTATATGACCCGCCCGAAATACAATATTGCATTCTCTTAAAATTGTTTACCAGTCTAATAAATAAATAAATAAATATGTACCTACTCAAACTAAAACCTTAAAACTCATTGTGGACATTTCAATTCGAGTGTATTGTATATCCACTGGAAACGGAGTTTCAAAATACATTTTAGGAGGGTTTAATCAGGTGATGAAGATGTCAGTTACAAAAATATACTATTACAACAATAGTTTTGCCTTATCGATAGCTTAGTGACTTGATCGTCAATGTTATTGAGAAAAGTTTGGGAAATATGTTTTTGGCCAAGGCATTTACCGTCTACTATTTCTTACAGTTCTCGGTCTATTTCCAAAAAAGTACTAAATTCAGATTGATTTTAAGTTGAAAACCCACCCTTAGCGTCTTTTTTTGTTTTATATTACGGGTTATCTCTCATTCTCTGTAATGGTAAATGAGAGAAAGCTAATTCATACCATTTGCTAATCATGAGTGAAAATTTGTATAGAGGATTCGTTACATTTCTCATTTCAATCTAGGGTGGGATTACCAGCTGCATCTTATGAGTTTAATTGCACTCATACATTGATTTGGGTTGTGGGCCAATGGCCCACAACCCAAATCGGTACATTAGTTAACTATTCCAAAAAATTGCACATGGCATAATGTGATTAAATTATATTATATTAAATTGCTGCATATATATCTGCTAGTATTTGTATAATTTCATCTTATTTATTTCATTTTGTAAGAACGACGTTATAGATTATATCCATGTAGAACTTGCATGTTAGTTCCTATCTGTTTGTAAGTGGCTATGTCTATGCTGCGTATGTCTTTGTTTTTGTTATGTTTCTGTTTTCTTGTTGGCTCTTTTTATGCACACAGAGTATATTTGGTTAAATTATAATTTTTAGCATGCATTTTTTATTTAATTATAACTACTCCCATCTAAGTTCAAACAAAAATGGGGAATTATTATTTATTCAACTTTGCATAAGTAATGTGTGTTTTGGAAAAATGTAAAATAAGCAAATATTTTTGTGAGGGCTCTCAATGAGCTTCTAGCGTTTTCAGCTGTTAGAGAGACAATGCATGGGCATTTCATGTGATAACTTTGCGATTGCGAAATCAATATTTTGTATTGAATTTAAATTGAAGAGTTACCATTGAATTAAAAGAACTATGTAACTATTAAAAATAAATATATGGATGTGCTAAATTTGCAGGTAAAGTCATTGATGAGATCAAACTAAAAGATTGGTTATAAATACAAATCATCTTAGAGCATACGTGGCTTTTAGTAGTTTAGTAAAAAACTTCATTGCAAAACTAAAGAGAGTCGAATACGTTTCATAAGTACAATGGGTAGATTTGCAGGTAAAGAAAAATCAGAATTCGTATGGTAGAACTATAGTCATTGCATTAACTTGTCTGGGAATTTTCCTTCCTAAACAAACTATATAGCGTGTTTTTTTTTTCAAAACGCTTCTTAATGTATTCAAAATCTGAAATATATTTTAATGGAAAAAGTCTACCAACACAGACGGAAGTAAATTTCACATAAAAATGTTATCCCCTCAACAACCTCCTTCTCACCCCAATTCTTAACTTAAAACTTTCAATCTGCAAAAACTTTCAGCTTTGTGACATATCACATTAACGAGCATAAAAAAGAAAGATTTTGGTGATAGAAATCTTAAAATCTCTTCATGCGTTCTTGAGATAATACATTAATTAAAACGTAAAAGAAAGTACGTTTTTACCATAGTAAACCTTTGTTGGTTCTTAAGTTTTTTTTGTAAATGAGATAATGGTATTCTGATTGAGGGAAACAAATTTCATCATTAGGGCAGATATTTTTCATAATAAAAAACTTAACACCTTGTCCAACCACCTTCTGACCCCCCACCCTAACTTTAAAATGTCAGATGGGATTGTTTCCCCTGTGACATATCAAATGAAAAAAAGAAACATTTTTCTCGAGAAAATTTAAAATCGTGTCACCCGTTCTTAAGATGTCAATCATTATAGCACCAAACCCTGATAAATTATTTAATCTTGAGAACGTGTGATGAGATTTTAAACCTCATTTGAGAATACTGTTTCTTTTTTCAACCCTTTTAATTTGATATGTTTAGAGAGGGACTATTTTATTTGAAATTTTAAAGTTAAGGTTGAGGCTGAGAAGGGGATTGGAGTGGGCATGAAGTTTTATGATGAAAAATATCTGCCCCGATGGTGATAGTTGTTTCCCTCAATCATAATACCAGAACCTCTTTTACTTTTTCAATATATAAAGACATAACAAAGGATAAAAATGGCAAAAACACGCTTTCTTTGACGTTTTAATTAATGTATTATCTCAAGAACGCATGAAGCAATTTTAGTTTTTCTTTCACTAAAATTTTTCTTTTTCATGCTCCTTAAGATGATGTAACAAGGTTTTGTTACCATTTGAGATTTTTAAGGGGTTGGAGTGAGAAGGGGGTTGTTGTGGGATGAAATTTTCATGTGAAATTTACTTTCCTCTGCGTTGGTGCGTTGGTAGACGTTTCTATCATACAGAACATTAAAATTTATTTTAGTTTTAAAATTATGAAGCAAGTTTTGAAAAAAACACCCTGTATTTTTATGACAAGTAAAACTGTCATAAAATAAGATAAATCAAGACACCCAATCTTATTGGTCAAGCAATAAGATAAATCAATGAATCGAGTCAAAAACGAACTAGCAGCCACCGTCACTTTGTAACTGGATTTTTAGAGACTTTTTTAATTTGTACCGTTCGTAATTTCAACAAAGTAAAAATTTGTTTTACATAATATGATTGAGGTTTTTAATATTTTAGTCGGGATCTGATTATATTTTACCACAATCTTTGTTACTTGATTCCTTAAACGCTACGTGTGGAAGTATTTATAATGATAGTAATAATAAAGAAATATATTTTTATTGAATTCTATGGAAAGACGTACCTAGTTTAAAGAATACTTTTAAAATATCCTCTCGTTCTAAAAATACAGTTTTTACACATTATTTGTTTCAGCTGCTGAAAATGTTTATCGTTGTGGCATTAATATTTAACATTGGTAGCCTACCACAGTAATTTTTGGCCTGTCCAATTTAATGTGGCAGATATCTGATCCGGATAG
The DNA here is from genome assembly GCA_035578135.1 of Flexamia atlantica. Lineage (NCBI taxonomy): Eukaryota > Metazoa > Arthropoda > Insecta > Hemiptera > Cicadellidae > Flexamia > Flexamia atlantica. The sequence goes on from JAQJVK010000010.1 coordinate 32,179,847, forward strand.
CCGAAAACCCGATGGCCTAAGGTTACCGTGAAAACAGCGTACATTGTAAAAATATGATTCCCGGAACTATCCTCTACTATTTTGTCGTCATAGTCGTTGCTAGACTCTCGTTATAACACTGAGTGAGATATCTCCCAAAAATTTTCTGCCAGTTCGTCAGCCAAAATTCGTTTACCAAACTCGTCTGGACAGTTTAGAATCCAAATTGTACTATATTTCCATGTTCCATATTCCGTTAATCCTAGTTGTAATATATTTCCATGATGTGTTTAGATTATTGATATTTCAATCCGTGTTTGAAATACCTGGCAAGTCACTGTTTTGTGAAATAAGATACAGTACATTTATTCAAGCAAAACCTGTTTCCAGGTTTTATTGACGTTTCGATACTTTGGGGTATGAAAAGAATGAATTACTCCTTTTTCATTATAATAGTAGAAGCGCATGGCATACCAGCAAAAAGTACCTGCTGCAACCATTTTTGTCACTTCTCCTTACTCTAATGCATATACTCCCCCATTATTAATCAAAAATCAAAATCAAAATCAATCAGCGTTGTCTATTGTCAAAATTGTTAAACTTTTTTCGTAATGTAGTTTTATGGAAGTAAAAACAGTATAATCACTTTTATTACTTCTTCTTCTTACTTCCATACTTGCGTGTCTATTGTTAAACTTTTTTAAAAGTTTTGTTTTGTAATCTAGTCTTATAGAGGTAAAAACGATATGGCCTTTTTCTCACGTCCCCTCCTTACTTCCATACTTTATTCTTGTTGATGGTGTATCTACTGTTAATATTGTGTAACATATTTTGTTTTAATCTATTTTCATGGCTGCAGAACTATATAACAATTGTTTCACTTATCATCCTTACTCCTACTCGTAAAAACATACTTTATTAGTGTTGATGGCATGTCTACTGTAGAAAATTTTTGAAAATTGCGAAACATGTTCTATATGTAGTTCAGTTTTTGCTACTATCTTAGTATATGCAGCAAAATGTATGTAGCAAAAGCATGTAATAGAAAAAAAATATATAACTAATTTTGCAGCCTCTCTTCCTTATTCTGTCAATGAAATTTTATATACGAGTACTATGCTCCGATAACCAAAAATAAAAGTGTTAAAAATTTTTTTATCAAAATACTTTAGCTAGAGATTGGATTGTACTTAAATTTTCTTAGTTCTATACTTTAAAGCTTTCCATACCTATGGCCTGAAGCCTTAAAAACACATTTATAGGTTACTTTTTAGCAATTATTTATCAAAAGCCTTATATAAAATATTCTCATTTTTATTTATATTACCTGTATTTATAATTTAGTTTTTGACTAAAAATTACAAAGACTCGCTCTATTTTTCTTGCATTTAACTTCATATAAAATTCGAAATTTGAAATTTCCGTCTTTCTCTAACATGATTTAGAGGTACGTTTCTGAGATACTGAGAGTGGGCCATCGTTGTTTCAATGTTAACAAATTACATTTTATGTTTCATCTATTTCTGAAATCATCTTGATATAACTTTGTATGTGGCTTCATCTTGTTAAGTTAAACTGGACTAAGGACTAAAATACTCAATTTTTACATTTCCGTGGCAACAAACCTACATACTCATTTTCCATGCATGGGTAATACAAAATGCTGTAGTTTTCTTATATTTCATTTTATATTGATACGACTTGGTATGTGGCTTCATATAGTTAATATCTACTGGATTATTGCCTAAAATCCCCGAATCTTCAGATTCCTGACTCAGCAAACCTTCGCACTCACATCCCCAATGTTAACCCTATAGGAAATAAATAAAATTGTATAGCTTACTTTCTTCTCAACTTAATTAATAAAACTTGGTATTTGGCTTTATCTAGTTGATTTTTACTGGATTATAGCCTAAAATCCCATATTTTTCATTTTTGTTGGAGCAAACATGCACACTCATTTACCATGTTATTAATATGGAGAATAATTTCGCATGTTTATTTAAAGACGTATGTTAGTTTTGCTTGATGTGAGGCTTCGTGTAAAGATATTTATTCAAGCATTTGAAATTCGCTGAGTACGCAGGTCGTTCCAACGGGGGTATTTACTACATAATAAATATGATTTGAATATTGACTTACAATTTACTAGCTTGCTAAAATACGCTGGCTGAATAAAATCATGATCATGAGAATAACATAAGATTTCCACAGAACAAAAGTGCTACATTCTGCAGTCAAACTTAGGAATTATTTCAAATTAAAACTATGTATTTTTTTATTTAAGAGACTCAGAAGTTCAATAAACATTTAGAAGCATTTTCGCTGATATTTTGAAACCCTCCTGGTCAACGGCTTTTCATGGGATATTTTTCAAACTGCAAAAGGCACATCTAGAGCAAAATAGCTTTGGTACCAAATATTTAAATAGAAATATATATTTAGGGGTCGATATGCTGAGAACTAAACCTCAGAATTTCTTTTAATAATGTAGATAAATGACAAAATCAGCTGTTCAGGTTTTTAGCCAAACAATCACAAGAAACACGAGTAGCCTATGAAGTTTGAAACAAAACCCAACTCACTGGTGGTATACGGTAGGCTGCATTTTAGTCACAGCTTGAGGGTTATCGATATTCTTCAGTACTTTGGCAACGACTCAAAACGGAGCTGGCTGGCATTTTGTCACCTGCCACATGAAAACACCCTCTTACTCACCGGAATAGCTCCCACTAAAAATCATTGTAATATTGTTGAAATAATTGCTTTCAGCTGTCTTTTGGTTATACTGATGACCTATTCGATTTAATAAGTTAACAAATATTTGATTGTTTTACCATTACAGATTGAGTTTAAATGAGTTCCCCGACCACCATAAAACATTATTGGGCAGTAAATTTTGAATGGGTACTAATTTTCGGAAGCCATCTTGGATTCGCCACAGAATGTTTTTTGGAATATGGCGTTTTGATCCCTAATTTCAAATTAGATTTTTACGTTGAACGGAACTCCTTAATTCAATAATAATTACACTAATCTCAATTCTTCCTGACAATACAAAAACATTATATTTCATTTTTTTGTCACATATAATTTTAATAAAATCGTACACACAATATCAATATGTAATTTTATTCTTATGTTTTTATTCTTTGTTTGTTTATGTTCGTGCAGCAGAAAACCGCTGTTTTTTATGCATCCGAAAAAACGTGCGATTTTTAGGTATCTGGATTCGCAGGATCATGAAGTATCATTCACATTTGAGTGGTGTGCTGGGAAGTAATGTAGGTTCAAGTTTCTTTATCCTCCGTAGACTGTCTTCATTTACGAGCCACAGCTATATGTATTGATGACTGTCTATTCCACCCCATTTTTATCTATTCCTGGCTATGCTGTGATTATCTAGGGTTTTGAGAATTTGTGTGCGAAGTATTTTTTTCTTGCAAAAAAGGCGATTAGAATTGTAGCCCACCTCAAACTCCAAGAATCTTGCAAGGCATTTTTTCAGCAGGCTCCTCATTTATCTTGTATGCAAACTAGTAGAACACTCTTTTATCGCATTATTGGATGAACTCACAAACAATAACAAGCCGAATCTATTGCCATAAAAGTAACATTGGCGAAAACTTGCGTTTATTAGACCATGGAATACAAATAAAGATCAATTAAAATACAAAAGAAGCCAACGATTAAATACGCGAAATAGTATATTACGTTACTAGGGTGGAAAAGTACTGTTTTGCCGGACGAGCATGACCAGGTAGGATCAGCATGGGCGGATTAAGGTCATAATATTGGGGGATGCCGTTCACCTAACGTATAAAATGTATATGCTTAAATTAAAAATTCAAACTCCTATTTAAATGGCCTTTTTACAAATCTATTTCTTTTGTTTGACAACAAGCAATTAATATTTCATGTCTTAGCTCAATCAAGTTATGAAGAGTACCATTTGAAACATTATGAAAAAGGCGAAAATACAGACTGAATTAATCAAAGCTTGAAAAATATTTTGAAAATCTATAATATGCTTTCAAAGCAGACATTTGAAAGTCTATTTGAACTTATTCGCCATATTAATTTATTGGCCCAAAAAACTAAGACATTTAAAATGGACGTGGCAAATTTGATTAACATTAATTCAAAACAAGTCTTAAATAGTAAAAAATTAAAACAAAAGACTATGATAAAACCAAATAAACAAACAATAAATCAAAAATATTGAGCCTAAATTATTTTACGCAAAGCAATAAAAAACTGTATGCCAGATAACAGTTTTGCCTAACCTTGCTAAAAAAACGAGCAAAGGTTAAACGAGCACCCCCTTGCACCCCTGGCAATCCCCCAATGGGGTTCAGGAAAATAAAACTTGAGATTCAAGTGGTGAAAGCAAGTCTGGGACAGTTTAATCATTAATTGTTCTATAATATGTTCTTCCCAAAAGAGAGCTTGCTGTCAGACTCTCTACTGCCAAAAACAGCAGATTGCTGGCTGACAACAGTGTTGTCTACTGTGTTCTGTGTTATTTGCTATAGTATTTCCTCTACTAATAAGCCATTCTAAACATACAATGTTACATGTTATTTCGTCTAATAGAATCATTCAGAATTGTCTAGGCTGCGTAAATATTCTTTAATTCCTTTAAATCTGTGTTATTATTGAAATAATAATGTAAATCGTTTTTAACCAGACTGATGAAATCAAATATGACACTATTTACGAATGATATTATTTTCAGCCGGTCACTAATTTACCCTGCGTTGTCCATTAAAACTCGTTTCCTAAAAATAATTACAACTACACTTCATAAATTTACATTAGGTACAAGTTACTGTTTTAATGATGTAACATTGCATCTTGTGTTTGGTAGATATTAAACTTAAAACATTATAAAAACTATTAACTCTTGTACAGCAAAATTAAGTTTGAGATGGGTCACAAACGACACTTGTGGATCGGCAATAACAACGCACAAAGTGGATATGACAAAGCAAATGAAAGCTTACCCTGAATGGCGACATAATCACGGCACTGAAGGAGTCGTAAGTGGAGAGGTTTACGGCGTGTTTACAGGGGCTGTAAACTGGCTTTATTGAACGAGAGCGGCTGCACAGGGGTCTTGAGAAAATTGTTGGATTTTTTAAAAACTGTAATGAATATTCTGTCCCCGCAGATATTAAAAAGTGTACACACTTCTACTTTGTGCTAAGTAGTGAAAACTGGAAGTTGTTTAGAAAGTTATCATTGAGAGAGAAGTAAACAAATATCAGTCATATAAATGTTTAGTCAAACTATAATTTCTAACTAATTTTCTTTGTCAAAAGTTACCGAAAACTAAGTTTTGTATATGCGATTAACATTAATGTTGCAACTTCGTAACTGCTTACCCAATCGGCATAGATGAAAGTCCCCTGTCAGAGTCGAATTTTTTGAGTTGAGAGTTCTTTTTTAGGTTTTAAACTATGATTTACATACCCTTACGCTCATTATAGCCAACCTAGACCAATTTTAGACAACATTTTCACATGCTTACCACAGCATCTAAATTTAATATAATTTGCATGAATAAATTCAGTTTGAAAAAAAATCATTAAAATATGTGTTGCTTGATTTGTTTTTTAGCAGTTAGCTCTCAATGTGGTATTATAGTACTTAGGTCGGTCCATTAAGATGTTACTTGACATGTAATAATCAAAATAAAATTATTTCACTTATCGTAGCAAGACAATACACAACTGCATTACAAACATCAGAATAAAACTAAATACCATCACAACGATTTTTTAAACATCTTAAATTTTGTCATGAGAAGTTTTATGGGTTTATCGACACAACTCATATTGTGTTCAACGTGATGAAGTTCACATATATTTTACAAATTAAAAATAAGTAGATCAGAACAAATTAACATATACAAGGTTTTCAGTGTGCTACTCAGCAGCGAGCAAAGATTATTTACTTTACATACAAATACCTTTTATGCATGTTCTTCAAGCCTTTTTATACATAATTCCAGCACAGTCAGTGTTGTTCATGTCATGACAAAGAAATGACTTTAGAAGGATCAGTCCGGAACACCGGCTATTTCGTGATTAATGTTTTTTTACCGATTAATCATGCCGAGGAAATTCAGATTTTGCACAGAAACAAATCTCTTGCAAGAGATGTCGTACGGACTCGGTTATCATTCGTCATTCCCTTGTCAAGGATCCGTTCCCTTCTTTTAATATTTTTCTTAATATTAAGATATCTTGACATTTGAATATTTTCTATTCCGTTTACTCTCGACTCAACAATCCCAGCAAAGGATTATTTCTGGAGAGCGATCGAACTTTCGCAACTGGACCTCGGGGAAAAGTACAAGGGCAATAAAAATGTATACAAATAAAAAGTTTTTGAATGGATTTATTAAGGTATAAATTTCCCAATAGTATTTTTATTTCTATACGATTGATTGTTTGTCTTACAATTTGAGTTCGACTCACTTTGTACCACAATAAGTCTACGATTGTTCTATACAGTACTCTTTATTTTTTACTCTCCATGTTGTAGTATTTTTCCTAACTTTATTACAAAAGTTAGTACCTACCATTAAAACCTTTTGAGGGAAGCTGTAAAAAAACCTCAACGTTGTGTGGACTTACAGGAACTGAACCAAAGACCTCTTGAGCTAGAGTCCAAGACGCTAACCGTTAGGATACCAGCAACGGCGTCCGTTTGCAATCAGCGTATTTTGAAAACAAGAACTCGCAGTTAAGAAACTAATAGTTCTGTTGAAAGTATAATTATATCAATTTAATGAATATTATTTTTGGCATCCGGGGACAGGCGAATAAAACTGCAAGATTTAATACCTTAGAAAACAGTTTTTTTTTCGATTTGAGGAAAATTCTCCACAAAGACACCATCTAAAAAAAGGCTATAACTTGCCACTCTTTCTAACCTAATGTTCTAACCTAATGTTGTGCGTATTAAGCTACTTTCAAATGATATTCCGTCAAGGCAGTTAGTTATATCTCACGAAGCTTTATAAACACATACAACCCTGAAAAAATTAACGAAATGAACGGGATATTATATGTAAGGGGTCATGGATCGTTGGTAAGCTTTCATCAGTTATTACCTTCAGCCTGTTGAACGACTGAGGTTATAACTGAAAATCTGCATCCCTCCTACTGCTGCTCCTACTCCTACATGATTTCACCCATCACCCATTCAATATGCAATATAGTAGTGGTAAATCAGCGTCTCAAACCTATGTATTTGGCCCATGAAGTTTTGGCTAAGAATCAAAACGCCGTCGTCTCATTTCAACTTCAGTCATATACCATTTGAAATGGCGTTTGTACAGTATAATTATTATATTCGCTTTTTTTGCAGGATAGTTTTCTTATCACTAGGACTTTCCTATATTACCTTACGGTTTAGCCAAATTCATTGCAAAGGGGAAAATAAATTTTTCAACAGATGGACGAATTTGTAGAATGTGCACATTTGAAAAATGCAGATGGATAAAATGATAATAAAATAAACGAATGTTCAGACAGACAGATATGTAAAAAAACACCAAATTGATCGTGATTTTATATTCAGATTCGTCTTCAATAAATGACTTTTCGGTATTTGATTTATTGTATCCCTTCTTTAATCATCATCTTAAAAATACAATCAGCTGATCATTGCTGGTTTTAATCATAAATCATCCAGTTTCTAATCTCCTTTTGAAGTATAAATGACAATTGTCTCTTAAAATATTTATTTCTGTTGTTCAATTAATTGTGAAATGATAGTAAAATTTCTTTCTTCATTAAAGTCCCTTTCGAGATCGTCTTTATTTTCGTTAGTTTAATTATCAATCGTAGACTTTTATAAGTTATCCTCTTTGGACAAGTTATGAACAATCTTTCCTTTTTTCTGATTGTTCATATTTAGAGATTTACCAAATGTAAAGTAAACCTAGGAAGCGTATACTAACTAAACAAATAATTCAGAATAAAACTCAATATTTTTCAAAATATGTTTGATAAAACAAATATTTCAAAGAAAAATTAATTTATATTTATGAAAACCTTTAATATCTACAAGAACAAAGTTAACCAGTTTTTACTTCTACGATAAAAGGTCTAGCGGGTGATGTAGCCTAACAGTTCATAAAAAAGAACAATTAGGACAGTAAAACCAACCCTTTTGTATCGTCCATAAACATGGCTTCCCTCTTTTTATTAATCTTGGTGTGGCTTTAATAAAGAAGCGCACAATTTTCCTTAAATATTAATGAATACTCATAATTAAGTCATGGAGAGAACGTTATGGTTTCGTGGGGTCGGATAATTAGACTTTTTCTTGTACGCCGCCTTGTCCAGATTTAAAAATAAAGGCCAACTCATTTACTCATCCTGATTATTCACGAACAAATTTCTTTGTTCTTGCGTTACCTAACTAAAGGCCTATTACATAATAAATCACAAGCTAATAGTATTAGTAGTCTATGGATTCTGATTGGATGATTTACTAATATTATGGGTTTGTGATATTTTGTGCTATAGGTCCCGGGTGTTCATTTACAATATAGAATGCTTTGATAGTTGGGAGATTACAAATAAATGAACATATATATTTATGATTCTACTATTACTTTGTCATCAGAAAAAAATAACGAAAATGGTCTTAAGTATTAAATTATTTTTAATAAATTTTGGTGCAAGGTTTTTCAGGTACAAGGAACCTCAACACCGTTTCTAGACCAAAATAATATTACAATAGTGCACAGTATTACGATATGTACCAGCTTGATAGGTACTGTTTTACCGAGCAAGCATGACAGTTACCCCGCTGCCGGAGGTGAGTTAAGTACGAAACAGTTAAAAAAAATCAAATTCAGATCTACTAAATATTGAATTAAAACCAACCAGTTTAAACATACCTGTAGCAACAAACCTGTATACTCATTCCCCATGTTATTCTTATGGAGCTTACAAAAACATGTCAAATCTCGCTATGTTAGATTAAAATATATTGTTTTGCATTTGAAATTCGCTGAGTATGCAGGTCTGCTGCAACGGGGGTATTATTTCAATATCGATTTATAAATTAATGTCATGTGTATTGGATGTATTGTAAAAATTATATGTTCGTTGAAAATAACACAAGGCTGGTTCCGTACGAGACGTCAAAAATTTACGTGTCATCCTAGTTTTGCAAAGATTTCTTCTTCTATTTGTAAAAAAGGGTTTGAAAGTATATAGAGCAATATAAGACATATTTATTCACTACTTTATGCAGATATTTAATGTTCATCAAAGGTTAATTCAGATTTACATTTAAGTTTTTAGGTTCCGTATCTGACATAAAAAGGTTTCGTAGAGGACGCGTGTGGATGGTGATTTTAAATCGAGCAATTGTTAAGCTATAACATTCAGATATCATTGTTTCATGCACATACTCAATTTAGAACTTATTCCAGAGTAATTTTTGTTGAAGTATATACAGTACCCTCACGTTATGTATGAAATTGTTATTCCTAAAAGTAAGTAACTAACCGTGTTTAGGATTATCGAATAGGGGTAGATCAGCCAAAATGAACTAAAATGAATGTTTAATGGTTGTATTTCAGTTGGAGGGTTAGAAAACCATTGAGTGTTAATTGTCTTGTTACTTGGATTAGGTTAGTTTTATAAATTTTGAAGCATTTTTAACTTAAACAAATGGGAAAGTTTGAACTTTATTTTTTCATCCATTCTGGAGAGACTGCTTTGCAAAATTTATTTAGTACATAAAATTTATGTACGACTTATTAATAAGACATATTTAATATGACTTATTAATAAGTCGTTTGATATTATGGCTAACATAGAATTGAAGTATGCCTAATTCTACTTGAATTTTTATTAAATGATTTAAGTAGGAATAACAAATCCCGTCCTATATTTATTTAGTTATAGATGTGGTTCAAAAGTTATGTGAGAAGCTGAATAATTTAGTAATAAAAGTGAGATCCCAACTGGGCTATGAAGATTTGGCCTCGGCGCAATGTGGAATGAAGTATTCCAGGATTTAGGTAGAAATTTAAGCGGGAACGTGAGATGAGGAATTTCATCGCCGGATGTTCAGCCCACTTAATAAACACACTGGCGCACTTAGCCCGTTATTAAAAACACACTCCAGCCTACCCCTTCACCCCCCTTGCGGCATGTTTCTTCATATTTTTGGAAATGGAAAGTAGTCTGTCACTTCTAATTAATATAATTTTAAGTTTAGTTTACAGATCAACATTTCCTTAAATTTTGAAGAGTTGTAAATGTAAATTCGATTCCGAGCCAATGTCACTTTACATAACTTAGCTTTAATTTCAAGGAGTAAACTTTTGTTCAAAAATTTATTTAAAATTGATCAAAATGTTGCGTTTATGGATCAACAAAACGGGGAATTTACTGCAACCACTTCGTTGCGATCGATCGAGTATACTTTAATAAGTCCATTATATTGACGTATTTTATCCCTTTATATCATTAGACACAACAAATCCTTTTAAGTTTTTCGGGTTTCAAGAAAGTGGGCGAACAAGAAACAAGAAATTTGCGTAGACATTTACTCGGCATGCAACTGTAGTAGTGTTGTAAAGTAGCGGGGCCAATCCATCAGGTCCCACATTCATCAAGCACTCCTGAACTGTGCTCGGCCTGGTTAACAATGGAAACTGTGAGAGATTAATTGTCTTAGCTAACTACCGACACCACGCATCTTTCACTATCGGAAACCTCCGAAACACCCGATTGATCAACCGACCTCCTGCTCCTGCAGAAACCGCGGGATCCACAAATTAGTCCATGCAAAAGTTTTGGGTTTCGGGTTAACCGTTTTACAGTGTATGTTTGTGATTTTCCTTTTAGTTTTTTTTTTTATGACTTAACCTTGTCATCCTATTTCCAAATTCAGAGGTATAGTGACATATAAACATGACATATCTCGCTAAGTCGGATTGAAATATGCTTTTTGGATTTGAAATTCGCTGAGTATGCAGGTCTGCTGCAACGGGGGGGGGTTTCTTTATGTTCTGACTAATAAATTCCTAATCTAACTCTGTTTATTTAAAGAGTTCGTAAAAATGCATCCATAGCGGACATCGGTGGGTGTAGTACAGCAATTTTATTTTATTAGTAATTTTATATTTATTAATCATTATGCAACCATCTGGCCAGTGGTTGTTTTTTTTTATATTAGAGATATTAGGTAAGGAAGAGGTTTATTTGATTTTTAAGAGTTCTAAGTTAATTTTGGGTTAGCTAACGTCAACTCGTACATTTTGAGTGCATATTTTTTTGTTTGATTGATTATGAGGTTTTTGACGTCTCGCTAATTTGTATTTACAGACCGCCTGACAAATCAGTCAAACACTTTATTCGGGAGCTCGAAGATCTTGTCAACTCTAGCGAGTTTTATGAATTTGTAATATTAATTAGTGATATAAATGTTTCCAAAATTAAATTTATAAATAAAACACCAGGGATTACGAGTCTTTATACTCAATATGCTTCCATAAAGGTATTTCCGATGTCACAAGTAAGGAGGCAAATAGAGTAGTTATTAAGTTATGCTTGGGTCATTTTTTCTTTAGAACATGTAATGAAAATTAAAAAAAAACATAGGGGTTACAAAAACTAATATATCCAATCATTACCCGCAAGCAACCGAAATAATTTTAAAATATAAATATAATTTAAGTATTCCCATTTAAGGATAATATAAATATGAAGTTAAGTGAAAAGTAGCTAAGTGGTACACAGTATGCATGTTAATTATTTAAAACTAGTATGGTAAATTTATAATTTAAAAGATATTATAAAAATTACTATGTATACATTGGTAATTTCGGAGAGAGTCCTCATACCCCAACTGAGCACAGTGGTAGGAACCTGTCAAAACCAACATCCAACTGAGCACAGCGGACAATTTTGGTCCGTCGCGGCATAGGTACCCCAAAAAAATGGAAATTTAAAAAATCCTTATCCGCCATATTTTTTAACATATATTGACAAGACTACATATCAAGGTAAGACATACTAAATACTGAATTAAAACCATTTAGTTTTGACATACCTTTTGCAGCAAACATGCATACTTATTCCCCATATTATTCTTAAGGAGATTACAGAAACATGACATATCTCGCTAAGTCGGATTGAAATATGTTTTTTGCATTTGAAATTCGCTGAGTATGGAGGTCTGCTGCAACGGGGGGGGGGTTTCCTTATGTTCTGACTATTAAATTCCTTGGATTGTTATTGTAATGTAACTCTTCATTTATTTTTCTATTTATAAATTCTTTAGTCCTTTATATGAAGAAACTTTCATTGCTTTATGAAGCTTTATGACTAGGGCTGTTAAACTTTTAGTATTAACTATTAGAGTTAAACTTTCGATACTGTTCAGTATTTGTGGGTTTTCTGTGTACTGAAGTCTTGGATGAATTTTCTTCTTTTTGAAATAAAATTTCTAAAAATGGCAATTGATTGTTTTGTTTGTTTTCAGCCGTGTTCTTCGATAAGCCCTATGTTCATTCCTCTGATTGAAGGAGAAGAAAGAAAAAAATATATCGAAAACTTCAAAACATTAAGAAAATATTATCGCCAATTATACATCTTTATATTACTAACAAAAAAATGTCTACTAAACAATTTTTGAAGTTTGTAATAGTTATTAAAGATATGTAATTTTTGGAAAAAAATGAACGCTATTGTAAGTTGTTATATATCTGATGATGGAAACAGAATTTTAAGTATCCAACATATACTATTTTTTATATCCGTGAATTTTACTATGAATAACGATCGAAAAGAAAATAACTGCAGCTATTTATTTTATTTCCTTAGAGAGGCCGTTGTGCAACTGTGGGCCGAAGTAGCCTGACTTCCAACCTCACGTTGAGGAAATGAAGTGGTGGTGGGAGCGGGTTCTCCGGCCAGAGACCTGATCTTGGCATTGGAGTCTCTTGCAGAGATGGCGAGGCTCTTTTAGCATGAGAAAGTACTTTTGCACCATGCAGCAGGTCAGTTCCTTGCATAAATCGACCATGGTGATAATTTTAGAAGCCTCTCGAAAAGAAGGCACGAGGTAAAAAATTTCAGGTTATAAGAGAACCTACTTGCGGAGTTGTGAACTTTTTGGAGTCTCGCTATGTCCTCCTTAGAGATGCGATTCCCGTATTTAGGAAACACTGTTTGGAAACTGAGATGACCGATGATGGCATAAGCTGCGACTTGGCACATTCTGGTAGCAGTATATCAGCATCACTATACCAGCATCACGCTGTGCAGTGAGGGTGACATAATCCTCCAAAACAGTTCCTTGTGAAGCGTGACCATTGGAGTGTTGCTGGACTCACAATCCGTGAACTTCTTGCCACCATGCGAGGCTGCAATGCTCGCCCATCGTCAGGCTTGCTCAATCATATACTCAGATTTTGCAATTGAATTTGTGGCTGTAACTAAGGCATTTATCAACATTGAGTTTGAGACCATTCACGCTTGACCATTCAGTATTGTTTTGATCATTAGCATTGATTAAATCGATTACCGTGATGCTCTTGTCAGGTGCAAACGTATGATAAGTGCAAGTGGCAGTTATCAGCATACAGGTGTATTGAACAACGATTTATACCTGTACAAATTTGAACAAATTGAGCAATACAAAGTCTTAAAAACTAGCCTGAGGATGTCCCTAACCCTAGTAGCCTGCAGTCGGTACTCCAAATAAGACCATTAAAACGAATATCTCTATCATTTAACCATTATACATAATCTTAACCAATAGAAGTTCACGATCAATAGAAGCAACTGCTTGGGATTGATCAAGTAATACAAGTGTACTGTATAAATCTCAATCTTTGGCTTCAAGCAAGTCACTAAACAAGATAGTGAGTGCTGTAAAAATACTGTGATTTTTTCATAAATCCCGACTGTAATTTAGGGAAGATATTGTCGTTGTTCACGTATATAATTATTTGCTCAGTAATAATTTTTGTTAATGATTTTTTACATGACAGGTAATAGAGATACGGGTATTAGCTGCTCGACCTTTGTTGGCGTAGTAACTTATGGCTAAGTTACAATGATTGTTGTTTTTCAGTTTTTGGGATATATGACACAGCTAATTTTTATTGATCAAGTACTTTAAGCTCTTATTGCACACGGACTTACTTATCTTAACTTTAGAAATGACATCCCAACAACAGCTGCTGATTAGTCTTAATATCATTGAATGCAGCCTTTACAAAAAGTTTAAGAGTCAATCTTGAGACCGAACCTATCAACGATTCCATGTTTATTGTCATTCTGACAACTCTTTGCCAAGCCACTTGCGAACATATCAACGATCCCACATTTCTTGTCATTCTGACAACTCTTTGCTATGCCACTTGGGAACCTATCAGCGATTCCATATTTCTTGTCATTCTTAAGCTCTCTGCCATGCCACTATATATTGTACCATCAGGTCTTACATTTACAAAGTATTTTACCTCATCTGACTTCAAATTAGGGGAAAACCTATTATCATTTTGTACCACTGATTATTTAATAGTGTTTCAGAGTCCTAAAATTTAATTGGGGTTCCTGGTGAGGTTCCTAACTTGTCTGGGAAACCCTCTCTCTGGTGGTTCGAACATACAATATACGTTATTTCTGGCATTGTTATCCCTAGCTATTTCTTTTTTGGTTTTCCAACATCTGTTGTCAAGTTAATTTGTGTGCCTCGATGAATGTTTTATTTCATCATATTTCCATAGGGCCCTCTTTTTGGTCCCTTCCTTACAAATTATTGAGTCCAGATTGTTATTTATTTAAAAATATTTCACATTTGGTTGATAACGTCTAAAACTATCACTTTACTACTGAAATATGCCAAATACATTACTTGATTTTAGTGTTAGGTAGTACAACAGCACAGTGCTTCCTTATTGCTTTAGCGAGTACAAATTGTAACGGAATTTTAAATTGCAATGCTAAGAATCCCTCGATCTTCCATGCTACTTTTTTTTAAATAATCTTCAAACGTAGTACATAAGTGATGTACTACGCCATCGGAAGTGATGTTCAATACGATAACTTCATATAATGGATGAAAACACGAAATATGTCTAAATTTCGTGTGTGCTACTATGTCTTACTTTGTGTCTGCTTTTCAAGCGAGTAAATACAATAATTTTTCTCCGAAATTTGAATACAAATTGAATATAAGATGTTGTGGTATACCGTGGTCTGTTCTTTAATATCAAGACTATTCGTTAGCTAAGTCAGCTCTTTTTGGTTCTTCTAGCTCTTTTTGTAATCATCGAAACAATTTCTTTAGTAAAATTTTTTAGTAAAAACGAAAATGTAATTTAATACATAGTGCTCTTACAACGTTTATTCACCAATGTATAAAGCCAAGGCTTTTTTCAGTAAATGGGAGAGATGTTTAAAAAGATTTGGCAGCCACTTAAAGTTTGGCTGTGATAAGATGCAGAGGAAATGTAGAATCTCCCCCGACGAGCGGGACGGGGCTGTGGGGAGAGTTTACTTTCCTCTCGATTTAAATATTTCACTCATTCTCAGATAATCCTTCAATTTTACCAGCCAAGCAAAACACCAGACCTCAATAATAATGCCACCTGAATTCTTAGGATTTCCAGAATTGGCTGGTAAACTTAAATATGTCTTAAGTTTGATGTGATCAAAAAAGAGATATATTTATTTTAAATAACATGATAGTATCGATTTTATGCTGTAAGAGGTCAAGGAACAAAATCAGTCAATACTGTGCTGATGATGCCTCTAGGATAAGGGGACAAAACAGCTGTCCACTAATTAAAAAAAATACTAGATTGCTTATGACCGCAGGTCTTAATATCCATTAAACCGTTAATATTTTGATTCAAAGCCCGCAACTCAATAATATTATATTTATATAGTTATTTACATGTTGTTCTGCGTGGTGTTTTGTTTAATAAAAAAGGATTAAGATTTTTAAAACAAAACTGCCATTTTAGAATTGATATTTAATTGATTTTAACCTTTTCGTTGGTGCTGGGCTCCACGCTCAATTATTGTTGATGTTTATTTTAAATTTTAAGGATCTTTTCAGTTATACGTATACCACCATTCCAAATTTACCCTTTTATCTTGATTTTTGACCGAGCACCATAAACTAGGTCAAATAATAGTTATTAATCGTTTTTAAGTGGAAATTCCTTGTAAGAATATTTTACCTGCGGTTTCATTATCTTATCTTTGTTTAGACACGATAAGCCAGCGTCTGGCCGTCTAATGGTCCCAGTTGCAGTTGGTTTGGTTAGGTTAGGTTAGATTTGGTTATGTTAGGTTAGGTTAGGTTAGTTTAGGTTAGGTTACCTAACCTAACCTATCCTAGCCTAACTTACCAAAATCAAGCTTGAAAAGCAAACCCGAAACAGTGGTATACGTATAACGGAAAAGATCCAATTTGAATAAATTGAATATTCCACAACCAATATGTCAAATGTTTAACAAAAGTAAGTAGATTATACCGTTACTTTAGTAGTTTCGCTAATTGAAATAAATTAGCTTAACGTTGTAGAAACGAAAATTAACCTTAAGAATCAAATAAGATGTCCAAATTTTAACTTAATAGTAACATTGTTTAAGATTGAGAGCAGGATTTATCTAACACATGATTATACAACACGCCTACAGTCAAACATTATTACTTATTGTATACGACCACCTGGCTCCAAAGATGTCAAGAGGGGCAAGCAAGTGCCCGTCCCTGGGGCGTGATTCTGCATCGAGGGTGGGTCAGAGCAGAGCCTGGCGGGAAAGAGTCAATCTCGGAAATATGTTGCATTGCCTCCGTGTGAAGTACGATTAGTTTGATTTAATACATAGTTTAAGCTCGACTGAATCCGTTTCTTGGCCTAAAATGTTTCTGATGATAGAACGCGGGTCAACGTTGCTCAAGGTAGCTTAAAGGGTTAACGTGTCTCAAAAATAGCTCTAAAAGTGGCTACTAACCTCTTAAAAAAATAAATAAATAAAGTTTCTAACCCCACGGGCAATTTTGAGGAGGTACGATTCGATACACTGCTGATTTTTTCGTAAACAATGAGTTAACCGATGGACTATTTTAACAGAGCTACACTAGGTATGTGCCATGTACTTCATTCTACACAGACAATTCATCCGTATTCCTGTTGAAATACACATCCTCAGATCCAGGTACGTTTATTGGTAAGTATATAGTGGCAGCCTACACTCTTCTTTGGTAGTAGATTTTCATTTCCAGATTGATGATAACACGTTTTCAATTTAACGTGTTTTTTATGTTTTAAGTTTTTAAATGATAATTTCATTTCAATTCAATTTTAATACAGAATATCTCAAGTAAAGAGGTGGGAATTTTTTGGATTAATATATATTTTAATATTTTTTATTTTTTAGTTCAGTCATACCCTGACTGTCGAGTTTACAGATTATTTTGCCACCTCCAAATATTTTTCTCAAAAAATCGTCACGGAAGGTTTTATATCTAATCGATAAGGTTTCCTTAAAATGAACATCTTAATTTCCAACCAATTTTTTTAGTTTGTTTTATCTTTAAATTACGTATTTTAACTAAGAAATTTGAACCAAAACGAATAAACATTTTCTTGTAAGTAAATTAATTTTAAGTTTTTTTTGTTTATAATAGTTGGACGATGTACATGGGAAAGACAATGAATGACACTTGTAATGTTGGTTTTAACCTAAATCTGGGAAGTCTCGAAAGAAATAAAACTGAGGTTGCAACGTAGTTTATGAGACGGCCCCCTTGGGATAAATACTAGGAAGGGGAGAGTTTAGTGGTCATACAATCCAATACCTCACACCAAAAACCTTAGTATTGTTACTTTTTTGTACCTATACATTTTCATGTCACATATCGAACCAACTTATTTATACCACATTTATTGCTGTTTTCTGAAGGGACTAATTTTGAAAAGGTAATTCATAAACTGTTTCCTTAAAGCCATTGAACAATCTTAACAATTACCAGACAACCTCGTGCCTATAGTTCTCAATCCCGGGATCCAGAATCTCTGGATTGCGACCACTTTCGCGGTACCTAAAATCCTGGGATTATCGTCTCTCATTCCCGGGACTGAAGAGATTGCAAAAGTATCTTTTTTCCAACCGTTGTGTAATTAGTACGTTAAACTACTGTAAAATTTGTCTTTACGGTTATACTTAGGATATAAAATTTAAAAGGTCTGTAATTAATGTTTCAGAGTTATTAATAATTTTGTTAGTTGCTAATTACTTGAAATTAAGTAAGGTAAATATAATTAGACCATAATTTACATTTCACATAGTTTACTTTACTAGAAACTCAACAAAGACAACTCATTTTCTGCAACAAAACGGCATCGAATTTAATAGTTTCCTAGTAGTCAATCCTAAACGGGTTGCCATAATTTTGTTTGTTGAAATCGGGACACTTCTTCCCGATAACTTTAAATCCCCATTTAACTATCTTCCCCCCACCCCAGCCCCCTCGATAATGGCGAAAGGTACAATGGTATTGAGCTTAAGCTTACCATTAAAATAAAAAATAGCCAAAACAAACTTTTTATATTTTTAATCCTTTTAAATAGCATAAAAATCTGTTCAAGTATTTTAGATCAATCTATTAAAACTTAGATAGATAAATATTAGAGAACACTAAATCAACACCTCTAAAATCAGTTTGAAAAGAAGATGTTTCTATTGATTAAACTCTTTTTATTACACAGATCGTATTTAACATTTTAAATAAAAATAACTTCATTAATATGAAATTTCATTGAATAATTTACATTAAAAAAGGTTTATGGTCAATTATGTAGTATATTTAGAAGCGGAATTAAAAAAAAAACAATTTAACTGTTAAAAACTATCCCTTACAGCGCAGCACTGTCATCTTTTGGCAGAGGCTGGAAGCTATGAAGCAACGTATCAAAATAAAACGTATCAATAAAAAAATCTTATTTTCAAACTGATTTTAGAGGTGTTGATTTGGTGTTCTCTAACATTTATCTATCTAAGTTTTAATAGATTGATCTAAAATATTTGAATAGATTTTTATTCTATTTGAAAGGATTAAAATTAAAAAGGTTTGTTTTGGCTATTTGAAATCTGTAACACCACCCGTTACAACTTTAGACACAACTCTAAATTAGTTGTACCTAAACATAATACAACGTTTTTTGAAAAGCACACCTTTTTTCTACCATAAAAGTTTTCAACAGATTACCCACTCACATGAAATTAGAGCTAGAATTAACCACATTCAGGAAAAAGTTAAAAGACTTTTTAATTGCTAAAGAATTTTAAAGCGTTGGAGATTACATGTCTGATATTGCACCTTTAGATCAGGGATTTTATATTTTTGTAATTATTGTATTAGTTTTCATTTGTTTTAATATTTGATGTAGATTAATGACGATTTGTCAACGCTATTGTACATAGTCTATAACAATAAAGGATTCTTATTCTTATTCTTATTCAACTATCTGAAGGCTAAACCGAAAATGATCTGCTCATTATATATCGCTTAATAATTCCTGCCTCAGGAGTTTTTCCTCAAGCAATTATTTTATCAACATATTTATTATTTTTAATAGTATTCAAAACAATGTTTGAAGGCCAAAAATTCGGGAAAATTGCGGGTCCCAAGAGCTTTTTTTGGGACACCGGGAAATCTGAGTGAAAACTGATGACAGTCACGAAAATCCGGAACGTATGGCAACCCTAATCCTGAAATACCGGAATCGAAATTTAGATGCGGGTTTGAGACCCCTAATCAAGCCATCCACTCTCTATACAATTGATCTATTCAAGTAATTTATAGGGAATGACGAATCCAGGTAGTATGTTTCTTATAATACTTCAAGCACCTGATAGCCATTGATAAATAGTGATTCGTAATCGTAAATACAAATATTCATTTACTAAAGTGCCCTCGGGCGTAAAAGTATAGTCTTATAAAATTACTTGTATAACGTTTGAGGGCTGAATTGTATCAGATTTTGGCGGATATCAAGTCACAGTTCAGCATAACAATTGTGGTTCGGGGGCTGAAACATGGATTTTCATTTACTTCGCCTCTTAAAAGGGCTAACAACCCTCCCAGACCTATATCACTTGTATGACTTGCAGCCTCAGACGAATGCACGTAACCTATGACACCCGCGAAATATCTCGGAGATGGCCTTTCATGCATAGACTAAAATATAAATTGCCCTTGTGCAGTCTTTGTGAGTTAGGGGTATGTTGGATTCGACGTTTATTTAAATTATTTATAAGCTTCTATGTAGATTCAAGAAGTATTAAGAAGTATAAGAAGTATTAAGTTTTGTATCACACATCTGGTTAAAATTTATAATCTTTTACAAAGTCGAATGCATGTTTTGCTTGGAATTTTAATCTGTGTCCAGTAAAATTTTTTTACAAATATATTTTTAAGAATTCCGTCTCGAACCAGTGGAAAACGAAGTATGGTAAAACCATACACCATCAAAACCTACCATTGCTTACAAGTTGTACTCAACGGTTTCCCAACATTTGCAAGTCAGTTTTTATCAACCTAATTTGATGTTGTTTGTAAAGTAGGATAATGATAATATTTTTAGTAAAAACGAGTTTCACAACGTTATGGGACCTTGAATTTGGTCCCGTCTTAGACCATCTTAGAAAAACGTGAACTACCATCACCAACAATGAATTTAATTCAACGAAATTATCACATTTATTGGGCAACCTGTTCCTTATTCATTAATATTTTGCTATACTACACGATTTTGAAACTGCCTACTTACTCCATTATTCACAAAAACAGTTCACATTTCATTTAATAACAGTTTGATTTCACAAACGAACAATGCTTCATACTGGGGATTAAAATTAACACGGTATCTTTTAACAGTGTTTTAAAAGACTAAATGATGGTAAAAATCCAACTCGGTAAATAATTCACGTTGAATAGCTTCCCGCCCCTGAAACAGTTTAAAAGCCGGCTAAATGTTTCCAATTAGGTCTGTTTAGCAGGGTAGGGATTGAGGAGCTTGCGGTAAATTAAAATCCCGGTCTTTTGTCTGCCTGTTTTATTTATAATTCCGCGTTAGCGGGGTAGCCGCACGGAGAGAGGGTAAAAATGAAAACAACATTTCGAGACGCTAGATTTACATGAGTTAACGCAGAAGGGTGGATTTTCTTAGTCGGTCTGTGAGCAAATTCAAGTGGAGGTAAGAAAAGCCAGAGGTTGACTTGATTAAAAACTTCTACACTTACAGCCTTATTTTCTTCTCTGTATTCAATTGTATTATAACACAAAGCCAAATATCATTATAAATAAATAATGTTTTGCCTTAATTATCGATAATATATCATTATATCTTTGGCAAAATATTTTAAATAATTGGTAGAATTTTAAAAGAGCTTGCAGAACACGATTCCTCTACGGACGCAATTCTTACGATGAAACTCCGTCATTACTCCATACTAATGATTCAAAGTCGTAGGTAAATAGACCCAGCTACTGATGGGATTGAAGTTACTTTCTTTTACGGAATAACCACGAATAGACATACAAGAAACTAACCAGGGATCAACGTCGGCCATCGAGAGTATACTGAATAGTAATACAGGGTGTTTTTTTAAGCAACCCAAAATTTTATTTTATCAGTGAAGGATTATTTCCCCCCTAGATCCCCAGATTTGATCCCACTGTTTTATTTTCTTTGGGGATACATAAAAAGTAAGGCCTACAAAAACAATTCACAGCATATTCAGTACCTCAAAACAAACAGAACAAATGTAATGCAAGAAATTCAAAGAGTTACCTAGCAACACGTGTTTGGAAATTTGATGGAGAGCGCATAACTTAATACAAATGCCACTGGCGGATTCTTTTAACAAATAAGGTAAACTAAGGTAAACTAAATGTGATCAAACTTAAATTATAGGTTGTATAAAACGTAAAGATCCGTAAAACAATACTTATTTCATATTTATATGTGTATTATTCAGTCTTAAAAATGGATTGCGTTTAAAAAACACCTAAGCACTGATGATTCTAATGCATATTTATTCTTACTCTAAATTTAAACGCCAATCAAGTATTTTCCTAGGAAGCTCAAATAAAACTACCAAATCTGTTTTTTGTTCATTTTTTATATTTAGATGTAATTCTTTTTTCCTTTTGCAATGTAATTTCGAAAAAATTAAAACAAAAACTAAACAATGTTAGAATCAGCTGAAGTTAAAAGAGGCCTTCCCTATTCCAGAGAAATTCCCATGATGATTGTATATTGCTCCAACTAAAAGAGGATATAGTGAAAGCGTTTATGATTGTTTTAATGCAGACGATGGAATATCTATTAAGGGAAGACATAGTAAAAATCATCGACATATAATAGTACTTCACGTTATAATTTTCATTAATTCCTCATATTCTGTTTTATAACCTCTCGACTTTTATACGTACAAAAATTCATAATTTTATGAGTTTACCTTTCACACTCCCCTTCAAGGTTGTCGAGTTCACAAATTCCAGTGAGACTGATAAGAAAGGACTTTCCCAAAGGGAAATTTGTTAACAGACCTTCATTTGGCGGAGGAAGCGGCGCGCCAGCCGTGGTGGGGGGGGGGGGGGGGCTCATCATGCCGTATTTATTGTATACATGACGACGATAGGGCTAAGTAGTCTGTCGCCCCGACATTAAACGATAAGATAGCAGCAACTGCAGATTGGAAATGGGGCTGGTAAATGAGTAATGATGAGGCCCTCGATCGAGGGGGAGGCTGGGGGGGTAAACACACTTTCAGCAGCTTTAACGAGCCTCTTGCCCCTCCCCCCCTCCGAAGTCTTATCGGCAGATGTTCGAACATGCCGATTTTATCGCTTACGTGGAACACAACATGACTTTTAACACCATGTACAGTTTTCAAAAAAGTATTTTTTTAGAACTTTAACCCCGCTGGATGCGGAAATAAAAGTTGAAACAAAGATCAAAGAACTGTCGCACATAAAACATATGTTTTAATAACCTTCTCAATATAAGTAAATTTAATCAATGATAAATATTTGAGTTTAAATATAAAGTATTGTTTTCCGCTTAAAATTCATTGGTGATGGTGCGTTTTTGTTTTTATTTTTCGCATTTTGGTCACCATTGATAAAAAGACAAGTTTCAAGAGGCTACGCCACGACTGAGCCACGAATATTCTAACGACAGGGACGAAATTTTAATTACAGGTTACGAGGCGGAACTGAGCCACAGTGGTCCAGGTAGCTACTAGACCCGCGGCGCGGAACCGGCTGCGGCTAAGTATCGCAAACAATCCGCAAATGCCGACAGAATCACTTGTTTAATGTTTCAAACCTTATGCCCAATTCAAACGTGACGCAAAAAGTCTGTAATATAAATTATTTACATATTTCTAGATTGCACTTTGATATTTTTTAGGAATACTAATTCTCTCTTTAAGTGGCGAAAGTACAATAAAGCATACAAATAAAACATTTACAGCAAAAATTCCATTTTACGAATATTATCAATATTTAAGGATTTTATTACCCCTTTTACCTAATTTTTATGGCATTTGATACATTACTTGATTCTGATTGATCGCTTTAATTTAATAATTTGAATGTTTTCAACAGCTACATATCATCAATTATAAATATCGTATTTAATTGCTATATATTTCAAGATTTGTCCTCTTTGACGTTATGTTTACAGCATTCCATACTTTAATTTTTCAACCGATGTAATATATTCAACATGCGATGATTTTTTTAACTGAATTTTATTTTAAACTATGAGTAATCGATCAATGGGGTCAGTAACAGTCCTGCGGTTGGGAAGCTATCGGCTGGGCGGACACGTCTTGGAACATCGCTTCGTGAAACTCGTTGTTAGTGATGGAAATGGTTTCCGAAAATCAGAATTAAAGCATAAAAGTTTATGCTATATTTCATTCTTTTCCTTTCAAGCAAAAGTGTGATTTGACAAAGATTTTTGATCAGGCTCACATCGATATATTTTCAGGCTTTGAAACTATTTGCCTATAGCGAGTCAGTAACTAAAACCGTATACCAAAATTAACAAGAGAGTTAATTAGTGGGGATTGAGAAGCCAGGTGATATCTTGTGCTCCATCTTTTTATATAATTTAAGTGAAACTATTTCAAGTTAACTTATTATTGTCAATTATTAAATCTCCTTCAGCAATTATTTTCTCTAGGATTGAATTTTAGGTTTATAAGTGATTAAAATCGGAAAATTAACTTCAGACTACAGCCCATGCAAGAATGTTTGACTTCCAGCAGGTAACTCTAACATTAAGTTCTATATTTTCAGGTGTAACTGTGCATTTAAGTTTTATTTTTTCTCAGTGCTCTTAGACTTATCTCAATTAAATATAATTCTTACCCAGACACGCACACATACCCCCCATACTTATTACATGACGCCGTTGTTTATTTTAATTTAGATTCAATAAGGTATCGGGTTATAAAGTTCCAGAATAGACCCTGGACTAATAGACCCTGGTCGACTAATTTGAAATTTGTAATGTCATTAAGACAAAAAACCCAGTTCTTAATCCAAGAACCCATTTTGAAGCCAAAATTATTTGGTTCCATCATTAAGGATAAAGTGAAATGTTTAATCATATATAGTGGTACCATAACAGAATATTCAGAAATATCAGCTGACCAATAATAAAGTTGCTTAATTTTAAAGTTTAAGTTTCTATAATAAATAACAAAATGTATTTGTTAATGCCAACAGCTTAGACATCGGCCAAAGACTGTGACAGTGTTGATGAGGCTACCTGAGCTCAAAAAAGCGTTACCCACAATAATAAAAGTTGCTCTAACGACGATATTTTTATCGATTCTAATAATAATAGCAATTCCTAAAAGGTATGTCTGTTTTTATTTGAGATGTTTTCACATACAAAGTTCCAATTTAAATAAACTATTCTTGCAAATCAAAAATATGTAAATAGGAATCGAATGACCTTTGCAAAGCCACCCCACCTGTCGCCGCCCTCATCAACTAAAGCGCCTGCCTATTAATCAGTTGCAGATCCGGTAAGTTCCAGCATTAGGGGCCGATTGGAGGCCACTGGCATTAGAATGATCCGTCGCTCGGGTGGACATTACAGTCGTCATCCAGTCCGTTGATGGCTACGACCGCCATTAGGGCAACACCCGACTAATTGTTGTTATGTAATTGTTTACAGACCAACAACAATCATCTACTGGAATTGCAATACGTTAAAATTGATCCAATTATTGTTCCACTGCAGCACGATTAACATTTGGTTAGTCACATTGGTTCGTAGTGGTGATTCATTTTAAATTTAGAAGAATGATCTAAAATTTAAATCATTTTGAAGAGGTCGCCTTCTCTCCAAAAAGAATCTGCTCAGTTAGGTTTCGAGGTAGCTAAGGCTAGGGCTCAAGTGAATAACCAAAAAAGAACTTCTCACAAGCTCACGTTATCGCTGAAAGGGCAAAGGGAAAAACTAAGGATAAAGACATATGATTATGTCTTTATCATTTATCTTTAGCAGTTAACCTTCCTCCACATAATCTTCAAGGTGCCTTGCATGTCAAATTGAAAACAAAATCTTAGTTGTAGGCAGGCAATTAAAAGCTATGAGATACTTTTCCTTCGATAATTGCATCTATTTGTTAGGCCTAATAGTAATAATTATGTATGTGCACTGGACTGGACAGAACTTCTAACTGGAACTTGGAACTGTGAACTTCTAGAGAACTGTCTTGCATATTTGGACAGAGATTTCACCAAGACAATCGTTATGGGCGATTTCAATGTTGATTTCATTCAGGAAAATCCTGATAAGCTTGCCTTGACCAACCTACTGAGAGCAAGTGGACTCTACATTTCAACTACTGAACCAACAAGAGGTCGGTCATGCCTTGATAACATCGCTGTAAGCCTACATCCAGAAGAGTACGAGACCATTGTCACCGAGCCCTGCGTAGCGGATCATGCGGCCGTAGTTATGAGGTGGTCCATGTCAGCTGCTTCGGTAAGTCCCCCCATCATTACTTCTTGGCATGCTAATTATAGTTTTACGTCAAGGAAAATAGATTTTAACATGATTGACAAATTCAGAGAGGAACTGTTGAAGATTAGTTGGAATAGAGTTTTTTCTGATGATTTGGATATTTTCTCAAGTTTTTTCCATAGACTAAGATCATTATTTGATGATTTTTTTCCCTCCTGTAATTCGGAAAGTCAAGTCTGTAACTGGCAACCATAAGCACATCAAAAAGATTAACTCCGACTCGTATACACCAGAGCTCTTAAAGCTTAAGAATAATGTGTTAGCTTGCAAAGATAGGTTTAGGTCGACAGGTTTGGATAGGGACAGAGAGGTTTACCTTGGTTTGAAGAGGGCCTATAAGGCAAAAATTGTGGAAGCCAAGAAAGCTTCAAACGTTAGCTTCATATCATCAGCAAAAAACAAATGTAAGGCAGCATGGAACGTAATCCAGATGTCCACCCGCCCCCTGGTGTCGCATAGGCTCCCCCACAGCCCTGATGAATTTAATAAATTCTTTGTTTCTTCAGTTGATGAGATTGTCAACAACTTAGGGACTGTTGATGGAGTTGACTTGGAACCAGCTGCTGTGGAAGCACCTCTTCTGACCTGGCGTCAGACCTCTCCAGCTGAAGTTGAGAGTATAGTTAGGGGTTTTAAGAACTCGAATAGTCCTGATTTCTACGGTATGTCTGCTTCCTGGCTAAAGTTAGTTGTTGATGTTCTGTCAGGACCCCTTGCAATGGCTATTAACGACTGCCTAAACAGAGGGTTTTTTCCCAGATTGCATGAAGATTGCCAGAACTGTACCGGTCTTCAAGAAAGGCGATAGAAACAATGTGGCTTGTTATAGGCCCATCTCCCTTGTGCCAATAGTCGGCAAGGTAATTGAAGCCATCATGCTAAAGCAGCTCTGTGACCATCTTGAGCTAAACAACCTCATCACCGATGGCCAGTATGGTTTCCGCAAGGGGAGATCAACGATCGGAGCAGCCAAGGCCCTGGCAGAGCTGGTTTGCGAGGTCTTCGAGGGTGGTGAAACTCTGGCACTCACGATGTGTGACCTTAGTCGAGCTTTCGACTGTGTCAACCACGACATCCTCTTAAGTAAGTTGGAGTGCTATGGAGTAGGTGGCAATGTGCTGGATATGGTCGTCATATCTTAGTGAAAGACAGCAGGTTGTCTCCGTTGAGGGAGCCTATTCTGAGCCCTTGAGCATAAAGTATGGAGTCCCGCAGGGTTCGGTCGTTGGCCTATTACTTTTCTTAGTAATGATTAATGACCTTGATAAGGACGGTCAAGTTGTCCTGTTTGCCGACGACACAACACTGATTTCTAGAGGGACCCAAGTCAGACAAGCAGTGGAAATTGCAGATGCACATCTCCAAGCTGCATCCCATTGGTTCGAGGCAAATGGCTTTCAACTTAACCAAGCTAAAACGCAGTCGCTCGTGTGTAGCCTCTCAAGGGATGCCCCTGCTAGTGAATCCGTAAAACAGCTTGGCTTTGTTTTGGACGGGAAGATGGCGTGGAAGGTCCACATAGGCCAGGTCAGCGGCAGACTCTCCCGGGTCTGCTACCTGCTCCTTAAGCTGCGACATCTTGTGACTGAACCTTACCTCCTTACTGTTTACCACACCATGTTCCACTGCCATATCAGCTATGGTCTGCTGCTCTGGGGCCATGCCCCTGATGTCATGGAAGTCCTGCGGCTCCAAAAGCGTGCTGTTAGGCTCATGACTTTTAGTGAACGACTGGCCCATTGTAGGCCTATATTTATTAGACTGGGTATATTGACAGTCTATAGCCACTACGTCCTGGCCTGTTCACTTCATGTCCGTGATAACCTGGACATGCTTACCCCTAGAGCGGTAATACATGATCATTGTACAACGTGACCTGCTGGACATTCCAAGAGCAAGGCTGACAAGAACACAAAAAAGCCACACCATCATGTCCCTGAAGATCTTTAATAGGCTTCCAGACTCTCTGAAATCTCTGGATAGGAAAAGGTTCTCAAACAAATTGGTGGCCTATCTAAAAAACAGTGCCTACTATTCGTTGGAGGAATTTTTTGCCGACCCTCTGACCGACCTAAAGTAGTTTTGATAAGCCTTTCCACAGCCATATATTTGTTTTGAATGTATGTTTCGTAATTGTAATTGTAATGTGATGTGCATGAATATGCAATTAAGTATTGACGCCATCATTCCCCCAGGGGGTATTAGATGAAGACATGGTAATCAAGAGGTAATCAAGAAATATTGTGGACTTTGAAATAATTGCATGGCCTCTGCTATTGAACACGCACAATGTAATTGGGTGTATAACCTGTATTGTGTCATGTAAAATAAATAAATAAAATATTCTTAAATTATCCCTGTGTACGGCCAAAGTTAAGAAGCGAACTGGGTTTATCGTGTGTACGTCTTTAAACTTACTTATTATAATAAAACATAAGCGTAAACTCAGTCAATTTAATTAAAGGTAAGCCTAAAACTCTCCAGGCTGAATGGTCATAAGTGAGTAATAATAGGAATTGAATAAGCCTGAGTCAAATCATCTTCACTAGTTAAATATTACATTTTTGTTTTGTTACTCAACATTTGATGACTCAAACATTTAGGATTAAGTCATAGGCCTACCTCGCCAGTTGGTCAAATGGCTTCAATTTTTGAAGTTGTATTACATTGCATTGTATTGGGTAGTTTGAAAAACCTTGGTGAGCTATTACATTTACTAGATTAGCTATATTATTTGTAAACCCACAAATAAGGACCTGTTATCCTGACCTGACCAGTCTATGTGAGAAGAGATGGCTTTGAAAGATATCTTCAACAAGTTAGTTTGCCCTAAATAAATCCTAAAATAAATTAAATAATTGCTATCGTGAAAAATTGTAACATAAGTTTCAATTGTTCTACAGTACTTAACCTTTAAAGCAAACAAATAAAATACATTTATTTTCACAGAATCTATATGTATTTCTTCCCATAGCATTAAAATTACACCATTCATAAAATAAAAAACAGGGGTTTAAAGTGAATTATTATCAAATAAACCTATAATATTACCGTACACATTTACAATCAAAGGATATCAAATGAAAGTAATGGAACAAAAAAACGAAAATATTCGACGTCGCTACGCGCATGCGCGGCTTGGCTAGTTCGGGGCAGAGTCGAGGGCAGAGTTGCTAGGGAGCGCTAATGTTCTCTTACCATCTAGTTAACAATGAAGTGACAACTCTTTACGAAGTTTATTGTTACTCTATGGTATAATATTAGGCTTTTTATACATGTGTAAATAATATATAATAATACTTTAAATAGGCTGAACATGAGAAAACAGAATTAGTTAACCTACTTCTAAACTCACCGGTGATTGATTTAGAATTGGCCAACAAGGAAGCTTCTTTCATTTGTCCTCTTGAACTTGGACCCTTCACGTATTACTATCTGACTTCATATTTACAGGCCTGCCAATCTTGCTTTTTGGCAGAATAAAAATAACCTCTTCTGATTATTAATAAATATAAACAAAACTAAATGTAATTACAACATGGACATATATTATATTCATTTAAAAATTGTATTTGACTTTATTGTAAAATGTAAATACCTTTAAGTAAATGTAATGCATTCAAAGAAGTATAATATCATTGGGTTACCTTGAGGTACATATAGCGTTTTGTGAAGATTTCATAATGACTCCTCTTGTCATTATCCGCATAAAACACACGGAACCACTTACAAACATAAGCTAAGGATTGATGCCACAAAGTCGTGGTGATGTTTATCATGTGTTTTCCTTTTTGTGTTTTATGCGGATAATAAGAAGAGGATTCATCACCAAATCTTCACAAAAAATGGAAGAACGCCTTCACACCTCAAGGTGGATATGGTAGTCCATAGATGTTTTATTAATTCAGAAACCCCACTTAAAAAACAACTTTTAATGAAGGAATGCATCTAAGTTCAAAATATTAAGAAAAAGTTATTTAGTAAGATTTATGAAAAATATTAACGATAAATGAAATAAAACCTGGATCGAACAAATTCCATTAGTAATTAATTCTATTAGTATTGGTTCCATCTAGGAAATTATTATTTTCAAATATCATTGCGTTTATTCAACTACTATCAGACAATTAGTAATACATTTGGATTATTAATTTCAAAAAGGAAACTTATTTACCTATAAAAAACGAAACCTCAACTGAACTAATTAGATTTTTTCAGCCTGGGCTGAACTCCGTCTGTATATTTTATAAATGTTATGAAGCAAATTTTTAATGACTTTTCATAGTTTTATGCAATTTAATTTCAGAAGTGTTCCTCGGCCTCGTGAGTAAAAACCAAAATTACTAACAGAAAGATAAAGAATATTAAACAATAAATATCAAGACAGCAGCACATCACCACAAATAAAGTCAGAGGTCACAAAATTTGATGTTCTATATTCTTCTCAGAGTTATACTCACACTCAACACGGACGTTACAGTTTGGTTATACGGTTAACGTACATGTCTCTGCCCGTCTGTCTGTCTGTTTACCACCATAGATTAATGAGGCGGCAAACCTGAAGCATAAAACTCTTTATAGTTGTGTGTTCTGGGCCGAAAGACCCTGGGATGGAGGGGAGAGGAGGGGAAGATTTTATATTCGCATAAACCTGACCTGCCCCACTGGCGCTTACCCGCCGTTAAACTTATTTTAAGGTTTAATAAAATCTTCATGGTCGCAATATTCTCAGTATTCTTTTCTTGACTAGCTAGGTGAAACATTTTGTAAGGCTTTCTTCTTTTGTTAGATTTTTGTTGTATATTCGGGAAATACTGACATTTCGGTTAGCGAATCCTACGTTAAATATTTGAGTTTCGGACCAAGCTCCAATGTCAGGTTTTGATTGTAGGCCTAAGTGTTAAAGTGTTGTAAGCCCATTTGTATTTATTTTAAACCTGTATGTATTAATTTATACCGCAATGCTCTCGTTGTTTGCTTATCATAAATAACTTACAGTATTTTATTGTCTAACTACATGAAATTCATTCTTACTGTCTACTCCAAGATTACTATCTAAAAAGATTCGTTTTAGTTTCGAACTTAATATGATTTCTAGAGCCTTTTTTGGACGGAAAACTAAACAAATTTACAAATACTTATTTGAATACCCAACACCCAACAAAGGTTTAAATACAAAATTTAATTTCACTTCAATATTATTCGTTTTAATGATTTGAAAGAAAATGTGTAAATATTTTTTTTATATTTGATAAATTTTCACCAACATGTACATTAAAAGATACTAATCAAATAACGAGGCAACTATTTTAAATAAAATAAAAAGATAGAAACCAAACCAACATATTAGAAATAATTTTTAGCGGTTTCTTTACAATCAAGAGCAATCAAACTTTCATCAACACTCAAGTGAGACGAATGCCAATTTAGTATTTTTGCGAGTCGAGATTCCAAATAAAATTATTCCTCCGATATTTCAAAAATAGACCCGAACGGAGAAAAATTATCTTTAATGCAGTGTTCCTAGGGTATCCTTCGCACCCAAAAACTGGAATTACGAAACCAAATAACAGTGTAGACTGAAGGGAAACATGAATGAAAAATGAAAACGTCAAAGAATAATCTAGCAGAGCTCCGGCCGGATAGCAGGTCGGCTCTAATTTCGATCGCCTATTAGTTGGTGAATCAATCTTGGGTGTAGGTTTGTAATTAGGCGGTGGGACTCGTTTGTCAGACGGCAGACGTGGTGTCTACCCCTGGACCGCCGCCGGCCGCCGGGTCCTGCGACGAACCATCACCCTTCCTTCCGTGGATGTGATGTTCCCCGTCACAGGACGCTGTTGTCAGACGACAGACGTGGTGTCTACCCCTGGACCGCCGGCCGCCGGGTCCTCCGTCGAACCATCACCCTTCCTTCCGTGGATGTGATGTTCCCTGTCACAGGACGCCGTTGTCAGACGACAGACGTGGTGTCTACCCCTGGACCGCCGCCGGCCGCCGGGTCCTCCGTCGAACCATCACCCTTCCTTCCGTGGATGTGATGTTCCCCGTCACAGGACGCTGTTGTCAGACGGCAGACGTGGTGTCTACCCCTGGACCGCCGCCGGCCGCCGGGTCCTCCGTCGAACCATCACCCTTCCTTCCGTGGATGTGATGTTCCCCGTCACAGGACGCTGTTGTCAGACGGCAGACGTGGTGTCTACCCCTGGACCGCCGCCGGCCGCCGGGTCCTCCGTCGAACCATCACCCTTCCTTCCGTGGATGTGATGTTCCCTGTCACAGGACGCCGTTGTCAGACGGCATACGTGGTGTCTACCCCTGGACCGCCGCCGGCCGCCGGGTCCTCCGTCGAACCATCACCCTTCCTTCCGTGGATGTGATGTTCCCTGTCACAGGACGCCGTTGTCAGACGACAGACGTGGTGTCTACCCCTGGACCGCCGCCGGCCGCCGGGTCCTGCGACGAACCATCACCCTTCCTTCCGTGGATGTGATGTTCCCCGTCACAGGACGCTGTTGTCAGACGACAGACGTGGTGTCTACCCCTGGACCGCCGGCCGCCGGGTCCTCCGTCGAACCATCACCCTTCCTTCCGTGGATGTGATGTTCCCCGTCACAGGACGCTGTTGTCAGACGGCAGACGTGGTGTCTACCCCTGGACCGCCGCCGGCCGCCGGGTCCTCCGTCGAACCATCACCCTTCCTTCCGTGGATGTGATGTTCCCCGTCACAGGACGCTGTTGTCAGACGGCAGACGTGGTGTCTACCCCTGGACCGCCGCCGGCCGCCGGGTCCTCCGTCGAACCATCACCCTTCCTTCCGTGGATGTGATGTTCCCTGTCACAGGACGCCGTTGTCAGACGACAGACGTGGTGTCTACCCCTGGACCGCCGCCGGCCGCCGGGTCCTGCGACGAACCATCACCCTTCCTTCCGTGGATGTGGTGTTCCCTGTCACAGGACGCCGTTGTCAGACGACAGACGTGGTGTCTACCCCTGGACCGCCGCCGGCCGCCGGGTCCTCCGTCGAACCATCACCCTTCCTTCCGTGGATGTGATGTTCCCCGTCACAGGACGCTGTTGTCAGACGACAGACGTGGTGTCTACCCCTGGACCGCCGGCCGCCGGGTCCTCCGTCGAACCATCACCCTTCCTTCCGTGGATGTGATGTTCCCCGTCACAGGACGCTGTTGTCAGACGGCAGACGTGGTGTCTACCCCTGGACCGCCGCCGGCCGCCGGGTCCTCCGTCGAACCATCACCCTTCCTTCCGTGGATGTGATGTTCCCCGTCACAGGACGCTGTTGTCAGACGGCAGACGTGGTGTCTACCCCTGGACCGCCGCCGGCCGCCGGGTCCTGCGACGAACCATCACCCTTCCTTCCGTGGATGTGGTGTTCCCTGTCACAGGACGCCGTTGTCAGACGACAGACGTGGTGTCTACCCCTGGACCGCCGCCGGCCGCCGGGTCCTGCGACGAACCATCACCCTTCCTTCCGTGGATGTGATGTTCCCCGTCACAGGACGCTGTTGTCAGACGACAGACGTGGTGTCTACCCCTGGACCGCCGGCCGCCGGGTCCTCCGTCGAACCATCACCCTTCCTTCCGTGGATGTGATGTTCCCCGTCACAGGACGCTGTTGTCAGACGGCAGACGTGGTGTCTACCCCTGGACCGCCGCCGGCCGCCGGGTCCTCCGTCGAACCATCACCCTTCCTTCCGTGGATGTGATGTTCCCCGTCACAGGACGCTGTTGTCAGACGGCAGACGTGGTGTCTACCCCTGGACC
The DNA here is from genome assembly GCA_035578135.1 of Flexamia atlantica. Classification (NCBI taxonomy): domain Eukaryota; kingdom Metazoa; phylum Arthropoda; class Insecta; order Hemiptera; family Cicadellidae; genus Flexamia; species Flexamia atlantica. The sequence goes on from JAQJVK010000010.1 coordinate 32,213,745, forward strand.
GCCGCCGGCCGCCGGGTCCTCCGTCGAACCATCACCCTTCCTTCCGTGGATGTGATGTTCCCTGTCACAGGACGCCGTTGTCAGACGGCATACGTGGTGTCTACCCCTGGACCGCCGCCGGCCGCCGGGTCCTCCGTCGAACCATCACCCTTCCTTCCGTGGATGTGATGTTCCCTGTCACAGGACGCCGTTGTCAGACGACAGACGTGGTGTCTACCCCTGGACCGCCGCCGGCCGCCGGGTCCTCCGTCGAACCATCACCCTTCCTTCCGTGGATGTGGTGTTCCCTGTCACAGGACGCCGTTGTCAGACGACAGACGTGGTGTCTACCCCTGGACCGCCGCCGGCCGCCGGGTCCTCCGTCGAACCATCACCCTTCCTTCCGTGGATGTGATGTTCCCTGTCACAGGACGCCGTTGTCAGACGGCAGACGTGGTGTCTACCCCTGGACCGCCGCCGGCCGCCGGGTCCTCCGTCGAACCATCACCCTTCCTTCCGTGGATGTGATGTTCCCTGTCACAGGACGCCGTTGTCAGACGACAGACGTGGTGTCTACCCCTGGACCGCCGCCGGCCGCCGGGTCCTCCGTCGAACCATCACCCTTCCTTCCGTGGATGTGATGTTCCCTGTCACAGGACGCCGTTGTCAGACGACAGACGTGGTGTCTACCCCTGGACCACCGCCGGCCGCCGGGTCCTGCGACGAACCATCACCCTTCCTTCCGTGGATGTGATGTTCCCTGTCACAGGACGCCGTTGTCAGACGACAGACGTGGTGTCTACCCCTGGACCGCCGCCGGCCGCCGGGTCCTGCGACGAACCATCACCCTTCCTTCCGTGGATGTGATGTTCCCTGTCACAGGACGCCGTTGTCAGACGACAGACGTGGTGTCTACCCCTGGACCGCCGCCGGCCGCCGGGTCCTGCGACGAACCATCACCCTTCCTTCCGTGGATGTGATGTTCCCTGTCACAGGACGCTGTTGTCAGACGACAGACGTGGTGTCTACCCCTTGACCGCCGCCGGCCGCCGGGTCCTCCGTCGAACCATCACCCTTCCTTCCGTGGATGTGATGTTCCCTGTCACAGGACGCCGTTGTCAGACGACAGACGTGGTGTCTACCCCTGGACCGCCGCCGGCCGTCGGGTCCTGCGACGAACCATCACCCTTCCTTCCGTGGATGTGATGTTCCCTGTCACAGGACGCCGTTGTCAGACGGCAGACGTGGTGTCTACCCCTGGACCGCCGCCGGCCGCCGGGTCCTGCGACGAACCAACACCCTTCCTTCCGTGGATGTGATGTTCCCTGTCACAGGACGCCGTTGTCAGACGGCAGACGTGGTGTCTACCCCTGGACCGCCGCCGGCCGCCGGGTCCTCCGTCGAACCATCACCCTTCCTTCCGTGGATGTGATGTTCCCTGTCACAGGACGCCGTTGTCAGACGACAGACGTGGTGTCTACCCCTGGACCGCCGCCGGCCGCCGGGTCTTTCGTCGAACCATCACCCTTCCTTCCGTGGATGTGATGTTCCCTGTCACAGGACGCCGTTGTCAGACGACAGACGTGGTGTCTACCCCTGGACCGCCGCCGGCCGCCGGGTCCTCCGTCGAACCATCACCCTTCCTTCCGTGGATGTGATGTTCCCTGTCACAGGACGCCGTTGTCAGACGACAGACGTGGTGTCTACCCCTTGACCGCCGCCGGCCGCCGGGTCTTTCGTCGAACCATCACCCTTCCTTCCGTGGATGTGATGTTCCCTGTCACAGGACGCCGTTGTCAGACGACAGACGTGGTGTCTACCCCTGGACCGCCGCCGGCCGCCGGGTCCTCCGTCGAACCATCACCCTTCCTTCCGTGGATGTGGTGTTCCCTGTCACAGGACGCCGTTGTCAGACGACAGACGTGGTGTCTACCCCTGGACCGCCGCCGGCCGCCGGGTCTTTCGTCGAACCATCACCCTTCCTTCCGTGGATGTGATGTTCCCTGTCACAGGACGCCGTTGTCAGACGACAGACGTGGTGTCTACCCCTTGACCGCCGCCGGCCGCCGGGTCTTTCGTCGAACCATCACCCTTCCTTCCGTGGATGTGATGTTCCCTGTCACAGGACGCCGTTGTCAGACGACAGACGTGGTGTCTACCCCTGGACCGCCGCCGCGGGTCCTCCGTCGAACCATCACCCTTCCTTCCGTGGATGTGATGTTCCCTGTCACAGGACGCCGTTGTCAGACGGCAGACGTGGTGTCTACCCCTGGACCGCCGCCGCGGGTCCTCCGTCGAACCATCACCCTTCCCTCCGTGGATGTGATGTTCCCTGTCACAGGACGCCGTTGTCAGACGACAGACGTGGTGTCTACCCCTGGACCGCCGCCGGCCGCCGGGTCCTGCGACGAACCAACACCCTTCCTTCCGTGGATGTGATGTTCCCTGTCACAGGATGCCGTTGTCAGACGACAGACGTGGTGTCTACCCCTGGACCGCCGCCGGCCGCCGGGTTCTGCGACGAACCATCACCCTTCCTTCCGTGGATGTGATGTTCCCTGTCACAGGACGCCGTTGTCAGACGGCAGACGTGGTGTCTACCCCTGGACCGCCGCCGGCCGCCGGGTCCTCCGTCGCACCATCACCCTTCCTTCCGTGGATGTGATGTTCCCTGTCACAGGACGCCGTTGTCAGACGACAGACGTGGTGTCTACCCCTGGACCGCCGCCGGCCGCCGGGTCCTCCGTCGAACCATCACCCTTCCTTCCGTGGATGTGGTGTTCCCTGTCACAGGACGCCGTTGTCAGACGACAGACGTGGTGTCTACCCCTGGACCGCCGCCGGCCGCCGGGTCTTTCGTCGAACCATCACCCTTCCTTCCGTGGATGTGATGTTCCCTGTCACAGGACGCCGTTGTCAGACGACAGACGTGGTGTCTACCCCTGGACCGCCGCCGGCCGCCGGGTCTTTCGTCGAACCATCACCCTTCCTTCCGTGGATGTGATGTTCCCTGTCACAGGACGCCGTTGTCAGACGGCAGACGTGGTGTCTACCCCTGGACCGCCGCCGCGGGTCCTCCGTCGAACCATCACCCTTCCTTCCGTGGATGTGATGTTCCCTGTCACAGGACGCCGTTGTCAGACGACAGACGTGGTGTCTACCCCTGGACCGCCGCCGGCCGCCGGGTTCTGCGACGAACCATCACCCTTCCTTCCGTGGATGTGATGTTCCCCGTCACAGGACGCCGTTGTCAGACGGCAGACGTGGTGCCTACCCCTGGACCGCCGCCGCGGGTCCTCCGTCGAACCATCACCCTTCCTTCCGTGGATGTGATGTTCCCTGTCACAGGACGCCGTTGTCAGACGGCAGACGTGGTGTCTACCCCTGGACCGCCGCCGGCCGCCGGGTCCTGCGACGAACCATCACCCTTCCTTCCGTGGATGTGATGTTCCCTGTCACAGGACGCCGTTGTCAGACGGCAGACGTGGTGTCTACCCCTGGACCGCCGCCGCGGGTCCTCCGTCGAACCATCACCCTTCCTTCCGTGGATGTGATGTTCCCTGTCACAGGACGCCGTTGTCAGACGGCAGACGTGGTGTCTACCCCTGGACCGCCGCCGCGGGTCCTCCGTCGAACCATCACCCTTCCTTCCGTGGATGTGATGTTCCCTGTCACAGGACGCCGTTGTCAGACGGCAGACGTGGTGTCTACCCCTGGACCGCCGCCGCGGGTCCTCCGTCGAACCATCACCCTTCCTTCCGTGGATGTGATGTTTCCCGTCACAGGACGCCGTTGTCAGACGGCAGACGTGGTGTCTACCCCTGGACCGCCGCCGGCCGCCGGGTCCTCCGTCGAACCATCACCCTTCCTTCCGTGGATGTGATGTTCCCCGTCACAGGACGCCGTTGTCAGACGGCAGACGTGGTGTCTACCCCTGGACCGCCGCCGGCCGCCGGGTCCTGCGACGAACCATCACCCTTCCTTCCGTGGATGTGATGTTCCCTGTCACAGGACGCCGTTGTCAGAAGGCAGACGTGGTATCTACCCCTGGACCCATAGTGTACTAATTCTAAATGGAATATTAATCAGATATGAATAATTAATTATGGCAGCTAGTGATAAAGTGAAGGGAGGGTTAATAAATGTGATTTCCAACCGCTGACTTCTATTAGATATTTCCTAACAATCAATTTTTATCCACGCATTTTCCTCCTTCTGAAATTTAGCTTATATTTGACGCAAATATTCTTATAATATTTTTAACTTATTTTTCCTCTTAATATTTAAGTATAAAATGCAGAAACATTTAGAGGAATTAACTTTTACTAATAAGGTAAGAAGCCCAAATTACGGTCACTTGCCTAATACCGGTCGTCTAACGTCACTTCTCAATCATCCAAACATAGAAACACCCCAGTCAGCCCAACACACTACAAAACGGTATCAACGTAAACTGCGATCATCGATCAACCATAGAGCACAAACACTTTTAAAATACTTCGTCAAAACAATTAATTAGAAGGATATGAACAGTGGATTTGGTCAATTCCAGCGATCGCCTACTGCTTCCTTGTCTACATGGCTTAGACGTCAGTCGATGTAAATTAGATTTAATGTTATGAAATATCACTAAATTATGTTAGCAAAAATGTTTTAACTTCATAAAGAATGATTTCCTATGAAAACGTATAAATTACAATGATATTCTACTATAGTTTATCCTTAAATTTTAGCGACCGTAAATAAGATAGTACATTTTGAGTATTTCCTAATTACGGTCGGTAATAGCGACGCCGGCAAGGATTTTTTTATAGTCTAAATTACAGTTTTCAATATTTTCAAAGGTTATTATTATTTCAAACGTATATATTATTGGTTGAGCTTTTTAATTTGGTCTTTGAAAAAAATGCGTATTTAAAAAATAATTTATTTAAGTGGTCTACAAAGACAACGCCAAAAAAATAAATATATTTACGTTTTATCAGATGAAGAACTAATAAGTTTTTGTTCAGACGATTTTAACATTGTTTTACATATAAAATAATAAGAACAGGAATGAATATACAAAGTAAAAGTTTCCAATCATATAGAACTTCAAAATAACATTATTCTACCACAGCGAGCTAACAGTAATAGGCTTATAGAGTTTTACATCAAAAGCAGTTTAGCAATAGTTATTTGTGTGTCGAATGAGTAAGTAAAACATTGTCTCACGAGTGAAAATGTTGGCACCCGAGCTTGTAAGGGCGACAATTTTCACGAGGGAGACAATGTGCTTTACTCTCGAAATACACACAACATTTTTCTCTCACCTGCAATAATAAATATCCTGACCGTAAATATTTATATTATTAACTTAGTAAGTAATAAAAAATATTCATTTTGTTTCGTTTTGCTATTAGCGCCTGCATGCGGGTAACTGCAACCAACCATTCATGGACCAGCGATCAGCTGATTGTTGCAACGTTCTTACATGCTTCATTCTTAGACGTTCTCACAGCTAATTATTGTTGTTGATGTTTTTCTTGATATGATTATTCCAGCCACTAAATCCGCTGTCAGCCCCTGCATTCGTTGAACTGCAACATATTTGCATAAGTGCGTGGAAATTTAAAGGCGCTCTATTTTTTTAATTCATTTCAATGTTTTTCTTATGGGTTTATGTAATCCATTTACTCCCGCTGGAAAACAAATTATTATTTTACTCACTAATTACAAGGAATAAAATCCCCTAAACATAGCGGGTGAGGGAAAAAGATTTTTCTCAATGTTGTTTCCTTTAGATCACGTTTTAAGTTGCTGCTGGTTTATCATCACCAAGTAATAAAAATATCTGTCACTGTTAAATGTCATTTTAACTTAGATAACTCTGAAGAAAGAACGTTATAATGTCGTCTTGACAATCACGACCGTAATTAGGCTAGCAAAACCCGGTATTGGGAAGGAGACGACCAGTATTAGGGGTTTAGGTTAGAGGGGGTTAGGTTTAGGTTTAGGTGTAACATAAAATTGCATTACTAATAAATATGAATTTTTTACTATGTTATACTAACATATTATTTGGGACCTACGTTTATTTACAATATGTAATTAACCAAAATATAGCGAGTTTCTTCAGTAATGAAAATTTCATAAGCATTATTAACTCTGACTTACCTTAACCGGCCGGAATTTGGGCTGTTTACCTTAAATATTATTTAAGAACCATTATTGTTATTGTTATTTTTATATTAAAAAAGGTTAAATAACCTTAATTCCGTCTTGTGATTGAATAGTAATACAGGCTACCACGTGGTTACGGTGATTATTGCACCATCTTCAGGCAGGTACAGAACGTAAAATCACTCTTGTCGAGGTCGTTACACATTAAAACGAAGATTAAAACATTTAAAACACAAAACACATGTACGTACAAAAAACATTTTTGGCCAAATGTTTAATTATTTAATATTTTTATACATGCCTGGTTATTTATTAGTTGCTAAAAACAGCTTTTGGAAATGTGATGGAATTTTTACCCTTCTTCCCTCAATCCGTTATCTTGATATGGACATTGAATAACATAAACTGAAGTATTGCCTGAAATATTGAAAACTTAAAAATATCAATGATTTTATACGGTATTGCCTGAAATGATGAAAACTTAAATATAAACAACAACGAATATTTACATTCGACAATATACCTCAGCTGATGAGAGCTGACAGAAGATGTAAAATGCCAGGTGCAATCGGATCGTCGCGTCTCCAGTGATATTGCCCCAGGCACGCTGTTATCAATTTCCGACCCAAGAGTCGCTCCTCCACCAGGAAACCACCGTATCTGTCTGTGTGTGTTTGTGTCTGCCGCTCGCTCTCTCAGCGAGTTCTCTGTTGAGATGAGTCCGAGTTCCTTCAGCAAAACGCTTTACTTCCAAGGTTTTTTCAAGAAAATTCTTTGTAATATAAAATAATGTATCGTAAAATAACGTTTCGTTTTCGTATAACTACGAATGGCCATATCACCGAGTGTACAGAATGGTTAGCTTTCAAAAAAAGTATGTCTACAATTTTAATAAAATTCATCCTGCAATTAGGTTGCAGACGCTAAGTTAGTCTCTCACCGAATGCCACTTTGAGGGAGTTGTAGTAGAATCGGAATGTCAAAATAATGAAAGAAATGCTCTTGCATATTTTCTACTTCTAAAAAAAGAAGACGCAGAAGTCGGTGGCGAATGCAATGGCATCTATATTTCCTTTGTGTTCAGAAAAGGAGTCATACTCCACTCTACATTATGATGAATTGTGCACTTTTGAAGATAATTCTTTCTATTACTTTAGGATGTCTGTGTTATTATTTATAAGGCCTAAGGTACCGATCGGGCTTCACCTCTTTTCACTTCAATGGTAATAATAATAACGTGTAACGATCTGGCCAAGGTCTGGTGTCATAGTTCTCAGGTCGCACTAGTGCCTCTGACATGACCTAACTACTGCTAGCCGGCACCAACGGCTTAACGTGCCTTTCGAACAAGGCGGCAGTCTGAGATTAAATTGTTACATGTGCAGATCGGGAATCGAATATGGTACTTTTGGGTCTTGGCACTCAGCCATGACTGCCCCATTTCAATTTCAATGGTAAAATAAGTCTTTTGAATGGCCTAACGGGTAATAATTAAAGTTCGATAAAATAAATTTACATTTTTTTACTTTTTCAAAAGTTAACATTTGGTAGACTCCTATTTGACATTTATTTGGTTGCTTATACTTGAATTTCGGACTTAGTGACATCATTCCAAACGATACACATCTTATTCTTTATCATATTACCTCCTTCAATCAATGCACTCTCAAATCATTTTCGGTCACAGTAGTTTCAACTATCTTTTAACAGAAATCACCGGAAGCAGTCCCATACCCAAATTTAAAATTCCGGTCAGTGAGAGTGATCGCATATTTGACGCTGGTATTCCGCAGGGTGAAGGATTCGATCCCTCGCTGTTCGGGAGGACCGGGTCAGTCACGATAGCGCCAAACTGGCCCACGTACCGAATATAAGGTTATGGACAATTTTTTAAATTACGAAATGATAGGGGTCTGCGATATTTCTTGTTTTTGTTATTCAGATGGAGCGCCAGTGAAGGGTGGATCCCATTACTGGACGTGGGGATGGAATAGCAAGCGGGACTGATGGCCGCATGATGGCCATCCGCTCTCTTGTATCAGGGTTTAATTGTTGCCGTCCGTCCGTCTGTCTGTCCGTCGCATCAGACCTCTGAGTGACGTTTCATCGGCTCCCAGTGCCGGGATCAGGAGACTCAAATCTGTTATTGAAGATCGTCGTGGTCTTCGTTATTAACTTGCGCACATATATTGTCTACGTGTATTATGTGACGCAAAACTAAATTTTTTGCTAAAGCAAATATCGGTTCTTTTTTAATTTGAATTTCTTAGCAATACCATTCTTATGAATTTGGAAAAAAACTAAATATTCTGGCCAGAGATTTTCCAAATTGTTCCAGTTTAAATGAAATCAAAACAAAAATGAAATTTAAATTATCTGAAATTTTCGATTAGAAACAGTTTTTATGGCGCAGCGCGCTGTATAAGGATGGCGATCGGGTGTGGACGATAGCGGCGGTGACGACGCGACGTGAACACTCAATCCTCGCTGACATCGCTGCCTTCCGGGAGGCAGAACAGAAATATAGTTCATCATAATTAAGTAAAATTTGGACAGTAAGTCGATTAAAATACGTTATTCCCAATGATGTATTTATATTTGGTGTCCAGCAAAATAATCTCTCTAAAAACAGTGGCCTCCGTATAATACCAAAGTACCGAAGCGTATATAATGCAAGGGTAGAGGACCGAAACATATTTACAGGACGAACCACTGTAAGACAACTCACGTTTTTAGTAAATATGTACAATTGTTACGTTAACTACTTATTTTATAATAAATCACTTCCAGGCACGCCAGTCGGAAAATTCGATCACAGTAGTTTCAACTATCTTTAATATCTGAATTTGCGAATTCTTCACAAGGAATTTTTGTCCTTTAATGATGTAAAGGATTAAAATTGTTCATCATACTGACACAGAAACACCTGTTTTCTGTTCCTTTTTTTCTTGAACATATGTATTTTTCTTAAGGAAACGGTCAATAATTGTTTCAATTACATTAGGATCGATTTACTTTATTAGCATGTAGTGTGAACTGGATGTGAACCGTGAATCGGTAAATATAGTTTTTACATATACGAATAATCATAGAAAAAATCCCTCGGTATATTGAGGCATGCAATCTTTAAACACTCATTTAGGTGGAGCCGTTGCAAGACTAACACGCACGATGTAGATCTCTTTCACAAACGGTCCCTGTGTCGGTGACAACATTAGGACGCGTACTGGCGCAAAGTCGCAGCGTTCAGAGGGTCTAGGCTTCGTTTCCTCAAATAAAGTGAAAAACATCTTCGTCCTAGCGACGAAATGCAATGAGCGCGCATTCGGTGGACGGGACACAGTGTCCTAGTCTAAACGGTCCCATTTGATTCAATGCCCCGCTTCGAGTCTCGGCAACCGTCAGTTGCTCTCGGTTGCTCGCCGGTGGCCGACATCGGAGACACCGTTCAGACACTGTGTCCCTGCGGGCAACTGTGTCCGCCTAGTCTAAAAGGCTCCATAAGCGGCAATGCCTCGTGAGTTGCCGAGAAACAGTTGCCGGACACAGTTACGGGACACAGTGTCCTAGTGTAAAAGGGGCCTAAATTACTACAATACCGTCACTAAAAGTACTGTGCAAAACTAATCATACAAGTCACTATAAAACATTTTACACTTTCATAATCATACTTTATTGAGATAAAAATATCTCAACATAGGTTTTTTGTTTATTTGTTTATTTTCATACGCGGCATAACCCAATTTGCAAATATACAGCAAACAGAATAAATACACAAAAATAAGTTAATTAAGTCCAGTATTTTGGTTTTAGGCTTCAAGATAAGTAACTAATCTTCATGCTTCATGCGATACATTGCGAAAAATTCTTCATACGAACAAGCTAATACAATCAATATTAAGATGTGACATGCAGTAGTGCTACATTCACAATTAATAAATAATAAATTGTAAAACCAGTTCAATATTCATTACATACACAGTTTAAGAAAGAATTAAGCAAGCTAATGCGACACCAAGATCTAACATGCAGTAGTACTACACTCACAAGCAATAAATAAATAAAACGTAAAACTGGTTCAATGTAGCGTTACATACATGGTTTAAGAAAGAATTGTAAATTTCATAAGCAAAAATTACCACCAACAAAGTATAAAAATAAAAAAAATGGACATGGTAAATGGACATTCGTGACAATTAGTATTCAAATCATAAAAATTAAAAATCATGAGTTTTTATGAGATGATGATACAAGCGCAGTGAAAAGGCTTATAATATATGAATAACATTCCATATTGAATTACTTCGGAATCAATGACTCTTGTAAACTTTAAAAGGTGTTTTTGATAACAATATGATGGGACCTCTTCATTCATATTACTTTTATTAGTTATAAATTGAACCTACATTTATTCATTTATTTGCACAGGGAACCGTCACTAAATTACTCTGATGTTGAAACTTATTAGAACCCTGCAAAATATTTGAATCCTGTTTTTACGTCATTTCCAATAATTGGTCTCTTGGTCGGGCAGCTGATTTATTGCCAAATATTAGTAAAGTAGTTCCTAATGAAAAGTCGCCTACATCTTTTGTTTGTGATTTTCGATTTTTTAATATTATTTTATAAGTCAGTAAAAACTTTCTCTTAATCCCTCTTTTCTTACCACAACAATTTTTATAGGGGTGTTCATTATTTAAAACAAAGCCAAGAAAGTCAGGAAAGAAATAACCATAAATTAATAAATCTGACAAAAACCGTGCTAAGAATGGTCTCGTCCGATGACGGGGGATTCAAATTAATAAAGTGCGTAAGAAGCAGGGAGACGCAATTACTGGGGGTGGGTTTGGGGGAGAGGGGGAATGATTGATGACGGTCCGTCCGTCTGTCTGTTTGTCTGTCAATCCAATCTCTTATTTGTCACACCGCTCGGTCGGAAAAAGAACGCCTGAAAATCTTGGTCGTCGTTCCCGACCGGCAGATGTGGTCAAGTGTGACGTCGCCGCCGCCACCGCGGGCCAGGCCGCGTGTCTGCAGACGCCGGCCACCGTGACGTCGCCGCCGCCACCGCGGGCCGAGCCGCGTGTCTGCAGACGCCGGCCACCGCGACGTCGCCGCCGCCACCGCGGCAGATGTGGTCAAGTGTGACGTCGCCGCCGCCACCGCGGGCCAGGCCGCGTGTCTGCAGACGCCGGCCACCGTGACGTCGCCGCCGCCACCGCGGGCCGAGCCGCGTGTCTGCAGACGCCGGCCACCGCGACGTCGCCGCCGCCACCGCGGGCCGAGCCGCGTGTCTGCAGACGCCGGCCACCGCGACGTCGCCGCCGCCACCGCGGGCCGAGCCGCGTGTCTGCAGACGCCGGCCACCGCGACGTCGCCGCCGCCACCGCGGGCCGAGCCGCGTGTCTGCAGACGCCGGCCACCGCGACGTCGCCGCCGCCACGCGCGGGCCGAGCCGCGTGTCTGCAGTCGCCGGCCACCGCGGCCGCGCCGCCGCCACGCGCGGGCCGAGCCGCGTGTCTGCAGACGCCGGCCACCGCGACGTCGCCGCCGCCACCGCGGGCCGAGCCGCGTGTCTGCAGACGCCGGCCACCGCGACGTCGCCGCCGCCACCGCGGGCCGAGCCGCGTGTCTGCAGACGCCGGCCACCGCGACGTCGCCGCCGCCACCGCGGGCCGAGCCGCGTGTCTGCAGACACCGGCCACCGTGAGCGAAACTGGCACTTTCTGTGCAAATACTTACCGGAATACCTTTTTAATGAATCTTATTAAAAGGTAAAACAATGTTTATGCATTTTTGGATAGGTTTTCGTCAATCGTCTGATTCAGCCGTAAAACCTCTTTATTTTTAGACTGCCAGAGATAAGTTAAGATGAGAAAAATTCAAAGAAAGTCAAAAAATGCAAGGTGTCTTTTTTAAACGCAACCCAAAACTTTATTTTATCGTTGAAGGATTATTCCCCCCCCTAGACCCCCGGATTTGACCCCATTATACAATTTTCTTTGTTGATACATAAATGTTAAGGCCTACGAAAACAATTCACAGGATATTCAGCACCTCAAAACAAACATAACAAATTTAATGCATAATATTCAAAGACGCACCTTGCAACACGTGTTCAGGAATCTGTAAGAGAGAGCACAACTTTGTAGAAATGCCAATGGCGGATTGTTAGAACACATAATGTAAACTAAATGTGATCGAACTTAAATAATATAGGCTGTATAAAATGTAAAGATTAACAAAATAATGCTCATTTCATATTTATATGTGCATTATTCAAAGTTAAAAATGGGTTGCGTTTAAAGAAAACACCCTGTAGAACAACGTTATTTCAACTGAAAAGACCGTTATTTTCATCTATTTATCTTAGGTAGTTGATATAAATAAATTAATTAATTAATAAATTCTTTATTGTAGGAAAATACAAGTAAAAACATTAAAGGAAATATACTGCAAAAAATAAACTTAACATACTCAATATACTCCTTAGTATATAATTAATACAAAGTAAATAATTCTCCTACAAAAGCCGCCCCAACAGGCACTAACCCCAATTACTGGGGAAGCCAGCCAAAAATTATTTTTCGCCATTATTAGAATAAAATCAAACAATTATATCAAATATGAAAACTGAACTGAACAATATTTGACAATTTAAATTTAAAAATATGAAAGAGATTACAGAGGAAAAAATATATTATAGAGAGAGAAAATCGACTAAATTGAAATTTAAATTTATTTTACTTGGATGTTTACTGAATTATAAGTAAAGTTAAAACCTCTACAAAATTAAGTTTATGAAACAGGATGAAGAAACGTATTCATTATGGATATTTGTGATGCTATAACAGGTAGTTGACATGCCTGTTATTGTAATTTATAAAGTACACCCTTTGCAGCAGACCTGTAGACTAAGCGAATGTAAAATGTTTCATCTCAATTAAAATCAACTTAAGTCCTTAAATTTAATAAGCGTGTAAAAATATTCTTCTGTTAAAATAGGAAGTGAGTGTGCAGATTTGCTCTCAAGGAAATGTAAAGATGGGGGATCATAGGTCGGTCATAATCCAATAGAAATGAACAAGATGAAGTCACATGTCTAGGTTTTATGAGGATTTTGAGTAATTTGATTTATTTCTCGTCGGGTTAACGTTGGTAAATGAGTCAGGTTTGTCGCCACTGAAAATAACGATTTTTTTACCATTTTCCACCAGATCTGCTCAGCTATATGAAGACATTTTTTTGTGATAACGGGTTTCAATTTTAAATTTGAGAAATAAGTGAGATATAAAATTTTACTTATTTCCCATTAGGTTGACATTGGGACAGAGTACTTATTACCATTAACGATATATAGCCTAGATAGCCAATGGCCTTATAGCTATGAAAACAAGAAATTATTGATTTTTCAGCTGAATTCAATAAATCAAATCGACATTTGATTATTTTTATTTTTTCTCTGTCAATTTATAAAAACTCAAATTGGGGAGGGGGCACTCCCACGTCTCTGCGAAACTTCAAACTGATCAGATCACTATTACGCAACTTTATATACGTAAAGAAAAAACGATATAATTAACGAATGGTGTTTTTGGCATTTGGGAACTTCAAAACGAGAGGTCAAGATGAAGGATTGGCAGGTATTATTGTGAGATCTATAGTAATAGCTTCTACCCTTTACAGTGAATCCGCTAAAACCCTTACACGCATGGATAAATCGACTGGTTTTGATAAATCGAGAGGGTGCATATGGCTTGAATACCATCAGTTGACTATTTACTCGATACACTATAATTTATTAAGAAATCTAGCCTTCAATCCACGCTTTAAAACCACCATTTTGTTATATTTATTGCCGTAAATGAAGCAGATGGAGAGCCACTTTCCGGGACTTTTAACGCGTCACAAACTCGGCCATCTTGAGCGGAGAAAATGTAAATGAACAGCTGTTGGAAAGAATAACTCCATTGTCTAGACACCGAGCGGCTTTGTCTGAGCGGCATCCTGCGGGAAAAGACCGAGAGCCGAGCGTCATAAACCGAGCAAAATTCCTCGGAGGAGTTGATTTATCCACTTCCCGTTTAATAGGCACTTTACACGGCCACCACCGACATTTTTAATGCCGTGTTTCCGGGGGAGGATTAAAAAGAATCGAATTGTGTTCAGAGTGCGGTAAGAAGGAGCGAGTGCTTTCTTTTAATACTTTCTGCCGGCATGAGTCTTCCGCTACATTAGCTGTGTTGTACTCCCCTCTCCCCCCACTGGGGGCAACCCCCCCCCCCACTCCACCGGGGGAGGGGCCGCGGCAGCCACAACAATTAAAATGTACACCCCCGAGAAATATTTATTTTCACATAAATAAGAGAGGTTTTCTAGGGTAAAATTGTTTTGTGGATTTTTTACTCCGATTTCCTAAGAAAACGTGGGTACTTCTTTAAAGCTTTATTGCTTAAGTAAGACTTTTTAGTCTCTACAATAGACTCTTTCTTATGAGGACCTCGGGACCGAGACCCGTCCGGATAACAGTTTTTCTGGTCGAACCGATGTTTACCTATAACATGTTAAATTAAAAAGTTTTTCTGCTCAAACTGATGTTTACCTATAACATGTTAAATTAGTACTCTAATGCATACTACCTTAGCCAATATTCTAATTTACAGTAGTGATTACTGGTCCCAACCTTTCCCATGATAACCGGCAATACAGTACTGTCCGTTTACTGCAGGTTAAACCGACATGTTGATAGAAAACCGTCCGGTTAAAAGGAAGTCAGTTCCGTGAAGTTAAGTCCGGTTAAATAGATGTCCGGTTAAAAGGAGTCCGGATAAGAAGGATTCTTCTTGAGTCCTTTAGATCATCTTATCAGACATAATATTGTTATGTCTATTGGAAATCATTGTTTCGCGCATTATTTTTTTTAAACGTTCATAATTGTGTCATTAAACGATGCATATGCAGTTGACCTACCATTATCCTTATAAAACTACTATGAGTTGTAATTCGACAAACTACAATTTAAAAAATGTCTGAACAAAATCAGACACAGGGGCTAGATATGGTTTAGTATTTCATGTGTTGTCCACACCAGTGAGCACAAAATCTATCATGAAATAAGTCTAGATTATACATTTAAACTTTGCTAAATTAAAAGTGCAACCACTAATTACTCGTAATATAATAGAGACATAAATGTAATAATAATGCTCATTTTCCATAAGTCCGATTTAAAAAATTTTCATGAAGGACGAACACAAAATTAAATACATCTAAACGAAAATATACTTCAGGACGATTTGGTAGGGTATTACGATGTAAACAATAATACAGTTTTATGGAAGTGTTAATGTTGGGCAATATTACACACAACAAACTTTCATCTGCGGCTTCGCTTTTAAGAATACTGCAACACTTCCTTGCTATGATTGCATGTGAATCGTTCAATCGAGCCATAAAAGTGGCAACATGTTTTTTTTTCGCCCCAGGGCGAAATGAAGTGTGTGATTATTTCTCAGAAGATTTTTCTGCTTTGCTCAAGTTGGGACGATTCAAGGGCAGATTTCTGAGGCACCCCCTGATTTTTGGTGGATTTTTTTCCCAAGGAAGGGGGAAATGATTATTCTTAACTTAGCTATATCGTTAACTATAAAGGGGTTTGATGTTAAATAAAATATATGGTCACTTGGAATAGGGCTTCAGAAAAACCCAATTAATTTGTTTAACAAACAAACCTATTCAAACATTTGAACAGGCGTTTCATGTATGATTTTGACATCACTTCATACGTTAGGTTCTCTGGCACCCCCAAATATTATGATCTAAATCCGCCAAAGCCAACAGTACCAATTTAAAAATCATTTGCAATTTAGCGGTTTAATAGGTAAATTGTTGCAAGTTTCTAGTTAAATCTTTTGATGCATAAACTAATATTATGATGTTTAATACGAAAAATAGCAGTAGTCTACCCCTTATTAATTTTGATCCCAAACGTTTATGACACCATTTCGGTTAAGTAGTTAAGGAGTACAAAAATTGATGATTTTTTTTGTCAGTGAAATACAAAGAATGTGTATAGGACAAAAAGTAGGTAACTCAATCCACACTAACTTTTTCATTTTTTCGAAAACAATATAAAAGACGATCAGATCACTCGATTCACTCGTTCGGTCGAAAATCAATTTTTCGGAACTTCAACCCCTCCCACACCCTTTTTCTACGGTGAATTGTTTGTTCTTCTTTCAATGCACTTACAGAACTATTTTCACGCTAACCTTAAGAATCAGACCTATAGATTTTTCGTGCATATACAAATAAATATTTTCGTCAAGATTTACATTAAGGTGAGAAAAGGAGAGAAGTTCACGTGCTACAATATGAGAGCGGATGTGTCTGGTAGATTGCGTCCGCGGTTTGAAGGGGTTTGGAGTCCTGAGTAAATGTAATTCTGTTGAAATACTTCAATCATTGGGAGATTGGCAATCAGTGATCATGCATAACCAAAACAAGTAGATAAATTTAACAACTTAACAATGAGCTATGCCAACAAAAAAATTTTTTTTCATTAATAAGTTTATTATTATTGGTCCAAATAAATGAAAAGTATCAATGTTAGAAAATCTTTTTATAAAATTAAATACCTGGTGTCTACCCTAAATTGTTCCAATAGCTGATTATTTTTTATTTTATCTCTGACAGTAAATTTCTAATGGGGGACAACCTTAATTATTTATGCTGCTTTTAGGTATGTATTTTGCACTTCAGTTTCCAAAATTTCCTGCCATTTTTCCAATATGATGGACAACTTATTTTTTTTATAGAACATCCAGTATTTCATGGTGTTTATGGGGTTTACAGATCACTTTACGACACTTTTGTTCGGAAGATAAATACACACTTATTTCTACACATATACGACACTTTGTGTGGAAATAAATTATGTTCCACTTCATTTACTCACCAGAAGAAGCGAACTACAAAGTATAGTGTTATTATTTTCTTTTTATTCAGTTTTCAATTCTAATAAAGCTATGTATATAACAGAACCATTATTTACATGGTTGGTTTCCTCATTGGTGTACATATTTCGGTTTTTTCGGTATATAGTTAAGAATTGATTATATTATAATAATTAATTATATTTTAGGAATTTTGTTGCTTCTAATTTATGTATTTGTTTGTGTTTTGACATCAAGGAGCCTCAAAACGAAGTAGTGTTCTGGAATCAGTCTTACTGATACCTATAAGAGGTTATTTTTCATAAATAAATTCACTACGATATCGAATTGTGCCACAATTTTAAGCCTTTCTAAAATCCTACTATTAACTAACTCCTACTAATTAAAAAGTCGGAATTTCATATTTTAATCTACCATCTATCAGTATTGCATTTTTAATGCCTTTTGAAAATGTTCCAACCGTGCAAATGAGCAAATGTTACAATCGTTCAAATGAACAAATAAATGTGCACAACCGTGCGGCGGATACGGGATTCAAGCGTTGTTCAAGTCGCAGAAAGTCAGTTTTTGTCAGTTGATATATTTTTTATAAAAGCCACGGGATTTACATTACATTTCTCTGCTGCATATTATGCTATTTATCAAGGATGTTCAAAAATAGCTAAGTACCTAGAGAACCAAGCTTTGCACGAAAAGGTAAGATGATTAGTTCAATAGACTTGGAGTAATCTTTCACCACGCCCTCCCCGTGCTGACGAGAAGATTTACTTCTCGCATTTGTCTCTTTGCCACACGTTTAAGTTCACTCCTAAGTTTAAAGATTAGTGTTCCTTGGTTTTTGAAAAAAACGTCTATATTTAAAACTATGAATGGAACATTAATTTTATTTATTTATTGTTATTATAATGTCAAACTATATCCCAGGTAACTATGTGAGAATGTTTTAACTGGCTGGTTTTAGCGGATTTCACCTATAGGGAAGATGCTATTACCGTAGGTCTCATGGTAAGACCTACGACCGAGACCATGATAATTTTTCATTTTTTGGCCTCCAGAAGCAAAAATAACCATTCGTTTGAGATTTTTTTATATAAATAAATATATTTTTTTATATTAAAAATCTCAAGTTGAAACAAAACCATTTGCCAAGGTAAAATATGTTAATGTTTCGATTGAAAAACATATAGTTTTCTAAATATGCTGGTTAAGGTTAAAACTAAATTAACACTATTCGGGTTTTAAGTATATATATATATATATATATATATATATATATATATACATATTTATATGTGTGTGTCCGTAAATGCGATAACTAGTATAAATTGTCCGATCCTAATGAAGATTCAAAGATTCCAAGATTTTATTAGTCCATTCAGTATTCACAATGGGCTTCCTCAGTTTTACAAGAATATATACATATGCGTTTCGGCTTACTATATAAGTAACCTAAAAATACACTGCAAGAGGAAATCAAACAACACTGCAAATCCACACAGCAAACCATGCAAATGGGAAAAAACCTACTTACCTCATAAAAAACATAATCTGTAAATTTTGACAAATCAACTACTTACAAACTCAAACACAGCAAGTCACGCAAAAGCAAATCTGCAGAAACGGTTTAGTTACAAAAAGCTTGGGCCTGACTTCATGATCTCAAAAAATTTCTCAACTTTATAAAAGGGAATACAAGCTAATTTTCAGCATACCTACAAATTTTGAAGTACTTAGTGACCGTACATTGAGAGGGACACAATTAAAAAAATTGAAACCTGAAACAGGGAAACACTTCTGAGTTTTGCTTAGCATATTATAGGATAAATATACATTATGACAGTTTCTTGAAATTTGGTATAGACTTGTAAAGTAGTAATTACACGGACGAGTTCGAAAACCAGCCGAATCAATCCATCTAAAGGAGAAAGGAGGTATAAGGGGGGAGGGTCAAACCCTTAAAAAAATGTATTTTATTTTTTACATAGAACGATAAAAATAATTAAATATTAATTTGTACTATTGACTTCCGCTCAAAAAAACGAACAATATAGTGCTTTGAATCTTTACTCTAGGTTACTAGCTTGGGCTCTAGGTTATTTTCGCGGTCATTGGTGACCGAGATGCTGAAACTGATAAACACAGTATGTTGACCTTATGGGATATAAATAAAATGTTGTAGCTCACTTCTGAAATTTTGTATGTAAAACTTAATTTGGAATATGGATTCTTACTGTTAATATTACATATAGTATACAAGCAAAAAACTAATTTTTACATTACCGTAGCAGCAAACCGACTTACTCATTCCTCAAGTTATCCTTGACGGGAAATAAAACAATTTACCTTCCTCATTTCTTTGATAAAAGTTGAGATGTGGCTTCTTATAGTTCAGCTCAACTGGATATTGTATTAAAACCTCCCATTTTAGCGAATTTTCCCCATAGGGAAGGAGCTGTTACCGTAGGTCTCATGGTATGACTAAAGCCTAGGACCATCATTTTTTTACTTTCTCCCCCCATTCATTGTATATGGAGAAAGTGTTGTTTTCGTCGAAATTTTATCCTGTAAGATGTTAGTGGAAACATTCGTTTTAATGCTCACTGAATCCAAAAAAGTGCTTTTTGGAGTGGTGTCTGCCTGTAAGTATGGATGTATGTGTAGGTTTGTGGGTATATGTAAGTTATAGACGACACCAGTGGGCTGGAGATAGTTACGCATGTAGGTATAAAACCATGATATCTCCAGGAATTTTTTATTTTATTGAATTTTAGATGTTTAAAGGTATATATTGCTCAAACTATTATAAAAAATCGAAGTTTTTAGTGCTAAAGATGACAAATATAAAGACATCACCCGCATGTCTGTAAAAATGCAAGTTCAAAAGTTTGATTTAAGTGTATATAGAAAATCAAATGTTCAGATTTACTTAAAATTTTAATTATGATCTAAATATATTTGTAGCCATTAAATTTGGCTTGAAAAAAATAAATAATCCAGTATTCTGAATTACTAGTCTACATCAACTGGTTGCGGAGGTAATTTATATTTTCATTTGGCGGTAAACGCAGTATGTTGTCTAATGTCTCAAATGCAGTACGTTGGCTTACTGCATTTGTAGTATGTCTCTTTAGCGGTAAATGCAGTACGTTGTCTAATGCAAATATTAAAAAACCGATATTCTTGCATACTAACCGATTTTGATAAAATTGGTATGTATTTGTGAGATAATTGTTAAATTGTTTTATTTCATTGAAGGGTTTTTTGCTTTAAATTACTTTTAGGGAGAAAGTGTATGTTACAGTAGTTTGCTGACACCTTTTATTTGTTTTGGGGCCCTAGATACCAAACACACCATTCTTTTGAATTTATTGAACAAAATCTGTATGGTCCTATAGTTCTTAGTAAGAAATTTTTGATAACAGTTTCATATCGTTGAGGTTTTCTTGAGATCGGAGTTGTCAGTAAGGGTAAAATTATTATATGCCAATGAAAATAAAACAGACAATTAGGGATGTGCGAGTACTCGAGAATCGAGCTTTTTTTCGAGCCGAGTATGCACTACTCGACTCGACTCGACTTATTACAAAATACTCGAAAGTTCGAGTCGGGTAGTTACTCCCGCCGTTTACCCGAAATCGGTACGTGCGAAAGAATATTACGGCCATTTTTCACAATGTCAATCCATCTTTAACCAATATAACTGAAACCTCGTTTGTTATACTTGAAGTAAAAAGTTATTTTTGGTTATTAAAGCCACATACATTTTTATATCACTCTATCTTTTCTATACTGTAGTTTGAGGTTATTTATTATTACATCTCGTAAAAAAATATTTTTGTTATATTTTAGAAACCATTCCAAATAAATAAAAACTTAGTTTTTTTGTTGACAGTTACATGAATAAAAATGTACCTGTGTGAATAACTCAAAGGAAACATTTTAATCATGAATTGAGTCAGGTAATTGGTCATGGCTTATAGTCTGTGTTTTCATTTCATTTCAAAATCCAGGTAATCCTTAAACTTATGTTACGCTTGAAAAATATATCAAATCAGGAATTATTGTGAGTTTAAGTAAAAGGTTTTCTTTCTTTTTTGGTAGAATTTATTTGCATATCTGCTCTTAGTTCAGTAAATATTTTAAGTTTAATTACCTTGAAATTGTAATTTGTATGTAAGTAATGATAATAATTTTTTACCATTATGTAGAAACATGATGACTATTATATTATAAACTTTAAAAAACTCGACTCGAAAAAAGCTCGAAACTCGCGGGTATTTTTCAAAACTCGGCTCGACTCGACTCGACTTCAAAAATCACTACTCGCACACCCCTACGAGACAATTAATTGTTAAACTTGACGTTTATGCTGCCACCTTTGGTGCCCCCACCTACTTTAATTATTGACAATATCCTAAAATAACCTAAAATAGGACCTAAAATAATTACTTTAATATGAAAATAGTTGTGATATAATTAATTTTCATTTAACGATTGACCATTTTCATCCGTGGAGTTTCTACACAACAATAAATCATTTTATATCAATACACAATTTCACGACAGTACAAACTTCCGACAGACAAGAGATGAAGCGACTTACTGTGGTCGACGTTGTTTTCGATTAGATGAGCCCAGAGGCGATAGACACTTCCGTACGAGACGTCTCAGACTCTGACCGTAACAAACGACCTGGTCCTCGACAAAAATAACCAGTACGACAAATAAGTCAAAATATCATTTTCACCTTTAGATTTGATGTTGGATCTTTTGTTATTTGGAATTTTGTCACTTAATTTGTTTACATTATCAGCCAATATTTTTTAGAATAATGTTCAAGTTAAAATGTTTATGAATTTTTTATATTACATTTGTAACTTATCGTTAATTTTATCGGGATTTACAGTGAATATTCAAGTTTGTTATCGACATTCAGATTAATATTGCTTATGAAATATGACGGCCAATGACCTCCAAAATAATACTTGGCCTTTCTGGATTCTATGGCAGTATGTAATATGTCGTTTTTATTTGTGACACAAAAATTATGTTTCTGTAAAATCACTTCTTTAGAATTGAAGAGGTGGATTCTAGCAAGATTCTTGTTCAGTCAGATTTTTACAAATTCCTGATTCCAGCTGTTCTATAATGCTAAATAGTTCTTTTAGCTGTTCTATAATGGTTTTACTTATACTAGTCCAAAGGAGCTGTCTAATATAAAATGAATGATGAAATACAATATTCTTCAAAGAGCGCTAAGTCATTTGTCATTCAAAAAATGCCCTAAGTATGTGCGGACTTAGCGCGGTGTGGAAAATTGAATTTTGTTTTTTTTATGCCAGATTCTTGATATTACAAGTAATTTAACTTTTAAGTGTTGCTAAATTAATGCATTTTTCGTATTTAAATAATTTTCTTTTTAAATAAAAAAAACATACATAACAGAAGATTAGGTTTTCCAAATGGAGCTAAATTGGGTGACATTGTGCCGTGTTGACAAATATCTTTTTGTAATTTGTACCAAACTAAATGCAAAAGTATTAACGGTTAAACAAAATAATCAAAATAATAGTTATCATGTTCTTTAAATCGTTAAGACACTGAAATCATTAGTTCACATTAACCTACCTGTTGAACTGCTATTTACATTTTCACAAAGATTTACAAAAACAAATTTGCTCCATCTGAAATTCACCCCTTCAGTTGTAACAACAATTTTAAAAGTAGGCACACATATCTTTTCTATTCATTTTTTCTATGATGACGTCAGAAATTCAAAGTCAAACAAAGTCTTCCAATACCCAAGGATATTAGAACGCAAAAACCTATTAAGTCATACCTGTTCGGTTCATTGAAAAGGAAATTGGTGTTTCCCCTTCAATCCAACTGAAGCGAGTCGGAAACAAGCAAGGAGCTTTGTGGTGTTTGGGCACCGACCCAAGACTAACCCCTTCAAAACATTCACAGATGCTCCCTCCAGAGACGTGTCCCTTCAGAGTCCACTCCCTCTAGAGTCTGCTCCCTCCAGAGACGTGTCCCTTCAGAGTCCACTCCCTCTAGAGTCTGCTCCCTCCAGAGACGTGTCCCTTCAGAGTCCACTCCCTCTAGAGTCTGCTCCCTCCAGAGACGTGTCCCTTCAGAGTCCACTCCCTCCAGTCTGCTCCTTCCAGAGACGTGTCCCTTCAGAGTCCACTCCCTCCAGTCTGCTCCTTCCAGAGACGTGTCCCTTCAGAGTCCACTCCCTCCAGAGTCTGCTCCCTCCAGAGACGTGTCCCTTCAGAGTCCACTCCCTCTAGAGTCTGCTCCCTCCAGAGACGTGTCCCCTCAGAGTCCACTCCCTCCAGTCTGCTCCTTCCAGAGACGTGTCCCTTCAGAGTCCACTCCCTCCAGTCTGCTCCTTCCAGAGACGTGACCCTTCAGAGTCCACTCCCTCCAGAGTCTGCTCTCTCCAGAGACTGTCCCTTCAGAGTCCACTCCCTCCAGTCTGCTCCTTCCAGAGACGTGTCCCTTCAGAGTCCACTCCCTCCAGTCTGCTCCTTCCAAAGACGTGTCCCTTCAGAGTCCACTCCCTCCAGAGTCTGCTCCCTCCAGAGACTGTCCCTTCAGAGTCCACTCCCTCCAGTCTGCTCCTTCCAGAGTCGTGTCCCTTCAGAGTCTGCTCCCTCCGAAGTCTGCTCCCTCCAGAGACGTGTCCCTTCAGAGCCCACTCCCTCCAGAGTCTGCTCTCTCCAGAGACTGTCCCTTCAGAGACCACTCCCTCCAGAGTCTGCTCCTTCCAGAGACGTGTCCCTTCAGAGTCCACTCCCTCCAGAGTCTGCTCCCTCCAGAGACTGTCCCTTCAGGGTCCACTCCCTCCAGAGTCTGCTCCTTCCAGAGACTGTCCCTTCAGAGTCCACTCCCTCCAGAGTCTGCTCCCTCCAGAGACTGTCCCTTCAGGGTCCACTCCCTCCAGAGTCTGCTCCCTCCAGAGACTGTCCCTTCAGAGTCCACTCCCTCCAGAGTCTGCTCCTTCCAGAGACGTGTCCCTTCAGAGTCCACTCCCTCCAGAGTCCACTCCCTCCAGTGTTCACTCCCTCCACAGTCTGCTCCCTCCAGAGTATAAAGTATTTTTCAGGCTCATCGAGAGCAAAAATACATCAAAGCATCACTTTCATTAATTGTAAAATTTGGACAAGAAATGTTTGTTATTTTGTGTGACTGCAAACATAAGAAAATGGACAAGAAGAGATTACGAACAATCGAAACGTTGGCTCTAGAAAATGTGTTTTTCTGGTTAAACTATATCTAAGATTGAGATCCTATTAAAGTCTTTTTTACGAATAATGAAAGCGATGATGGCCCTAGAGTATATGTTGAGATGTATATCAGGTACCGCCAAAGGCTGAAACAACAATACGTAACCTTAAACTTTATAGATTATAATAGTATTAGGAGCAGACAATTTATTAGTGGGTCTATTGGATGATCCTTAGTGACAATTTACTGATTTCGAAACGTCCTGCCAGTTCTCACTACTTTAAATTTATGCTCTTCATTTAGGTGACTGCCATTTGAAACAACTTAAGTAATTAGGGGTTTTGTGAGAAGACGCAGGTGTAAAACGATAGCTTACAACCATTCGTATATGGCTAATGAAACCCAATTTAGATTATGTATTTCTTTCACTCCGCTCTTGAAAGAAAAAGTTTCCTTACAAGGGATTTGCACAGTCCATTCGACCTGGAACTATTTCATTACGTTTGATAGTTACACTATGCAACGTAACTGGATATGAATTCTGGAATATATAATGGTTCCAGAATTATACTCTTAGTTTGAAAAATCAGCCAAAACCAGCCAAATCCAAATATATGAAAGCTTATTTCTTAAATTAAGATCGGGTCTACCCGAGATCGTATAAATTAACGGTAACACCTAAGCGGTTTCAAGTTGGAAATATTTCCTTACGTTTAAAAGTTACACTATGCAACAAAATTAGTTATAAAACCAGGACTATAATCAGTAATATAATTATACAATTAATTAATATAACCAGCCAAAGCCAACCAAAACTAGGCAAATCCAGATTTCTGAAATAGTAGTTTATGCAACGATTGTATAATGAGTGCCTTTAAGCCACGAGTGAGATGTAAGTTAGAACACGAGCGAAGCGAGTGTTCTAAACATTTCACGAGTGGCTTAAAGGCATAATATAATCGTTGCATACACTACTTTATCTACGACCACCAATATACGACAAAATTTTCCCTGAAGTTAAACAAAACTCATGACTTTTACTAATGATGGAATAGGTCAACTCAACTTAGAGGTTAGGCACATAAGCAGACTTAATTAACCATGAAACGTTGTTGAACAATCAGCTGATGGGATAAGTCAACTCAAATATGAATCGTAAGGCCTCGGGTACGATACGAGCGACGAGCTGCAAGCGACAGGCGGCGAGCGATAACTCACTTCTGGTCAAAATTCGAATAATTTTAAACCACCGTTCAAAGAACTGTATTTCTATATTATATTACTAAATAATCTCCCCTTGTTTCCAGTCTGACAAAATGAAATCCGCTTTTTCATCAACAAAAGCATTGTCGCGGTATATCCAGTTAGATTCTAACCTCAAACACTGCAACAATGCAACAATACAATACAAATGGTGAGCGACAAGCGACGCGAAAAACATTTGCGAACCTGACCGGCGACAAAAACGACACTGAGCGACACCACTGAATATCGCTCGCCACTTGGGACAATCGTATAGCAACTGCCTTCAAAATTAACAGCTGACAAATAAACGTTACCCAAAATTCGAGCGTTGTCGCTTGTCGTTCGTCGGTCGTATCGTACCTGAGGCCTAATGCAACAATCAGCTGATGTGCGAATTGCGTAATTAACATTATGACACTACTTTCGTCAAATGCCGAGCTCTCATTGGTCTAGAACCAGTACTCTAAAGTGACTCCAGTATCATAAAGTCGTCATTATGCAACTGCTTGGTTTTTGGTGTTTTAATGTATATCATTATAATGTTTATTGTAATACAATAATTGGTGCTAATTGCAGTGGTCGTAGATAAACTCAATTTTGAAATTAATGTCGTGTGAAGACATCTGAGATCGTGTAATTTAGTATACGTCTAAGCGGTTGAATGTTAGCCGCAAGTTTTGTTAAATGTAAACTGAAGACGAAACACTTATCTTGCCTCAAAAAAGTAATAATTATCTTACAATTAGAAAATGTTAACAAAATTATAAGATAGTACGCAAAGGATCAAAACTTAAGGTTTATTATTTGGTCTACTTCCTCTTGGCTGACCTTCATACATCGTCATTTTACTTTAAATATTATCAAAGTGGAGGTCGAAGAAAGGGGATTTCCATATATTTCGTGGACCTGAGTTTTTATTAGCAGTTCCTCAAGAGAGTATTTTTTAAATTTTATTTTATTTTCGAATTACATCAGTGTAAATTGTATACCGGGTGTCCCATAATAGTCCTCCCGCCAACTTTTTCCTATATTTTTTCAAATATGAATTCCACACGGTTACACCACGACTGAGCCGAGAATGCACTCCTAATGATAGGGACGAAAAATTAATTACAGGGTACGAGGCGGAACTGAGCCAAAGTGGTCCAGGTAGCTAGACCCGCAGTGCGGCAGCGGCGGCGGTTTTGGAACGCAAACAAACCGCAAACGCCGAGCGAAAAGAGGAGGCTCCAGTCCCGCGTAACTACCGGCTTCTCCCATAATACCAATGTTAATTTTCAAATTCTTTACAGCATCAACCGCTCAACCAAAATCGTTGATTCATATCTCATTTGAAAGAACAACAAATTATCTATAAAGCCATTCCAGTAAGCAGAATTTTGATATAGTTTTTGTCTGGTTGTTAAAAAAATCGCAAAAAATCGTATATTCGGAATTGCTTATAATTTTTTTAGATGTAATGTCAAAATTCTGCTCACTGAAATCGCTGGATTATTTTTAGTTCTTTCAAATGAGCTAAAAATTAACGATTGTAGTTGAGCGGTTGAGGCCGTACCTAATTTGAAAGTTAACATTGGCCTTATGGAAGGAGCAGGTAGAAACGCGATATTTTTCATGACTGGAGCACCCTCTTACTTTATGCCCTATACAAACGTGGCACTTTAAGTCTGTAGTATATATTATGTTTATATTTCTAGATCGAGATTTTATATTTATTTAAGAACTAGCAGATATAACCGCAGCTTCGCCCGCTGAAAGGATAGCTCATTTTAATTCAATTATATTATGCCTTGTGCAATTTTTAGGAATAATTAACAAATGGACTGATTTAATTGGGTCTTGTGCGTGCAATTAAACCCTTAAAATGCAGCTGATAATTCCACTCTAAATGAAAATGAGCAAGTGTAACGCTTCCTCTAAACATGTCCCCCTTATGATTAGCAAATGGTATAAATTCCTCCAATTTACCAATACAGATAATGAGGATAACCCGGAATATGAAAAAAAAACACTAAGAATGGATTTTCGACTTGACATCAATCTGAATTTGGCACTTTTTTGAAAATAAACCGAAAACTGTAAGAAAAAGTAGGAGGTAAATATCTTGGCCAAAAACCTATTTCCCCAAAAAAGTTTTTCATTAAATTTTTTAATTTTATTCTGTTCACTGAAAATATTCTACAGGACACCCATCCATAGTTAGGAAAACTAAAATGGTCGCCATTTTTAATTTTTTCAAATAATCTATTTTAGCCGCCTGAGAAATAATATTTTTAAAACCTTTCTTTTTTCACATCTAAAGTCTGTAAAGAATAATAGTGCCAAGTTCCATGGCCCAAAACCTTGTGGTTTTTGAGAAATTAAGCTTTGAAAGCTAAAAGTGGCCGCCATATTGTATTTTACAATATACCATGTTTAGGCCTTTAGAGACAAAATATTGCAAAATCCTTTCTTAGTACGCATCTAGAGCCTGTAAGGAATATTTGTGCCGAGTTTCATGGCTCTAAGACTTATAGTTTTTGAGAAACTGTGATCAGTCAGTCAGTCAGTCAGTCAATGGGGTTTGGCTTTTATAATATATAGATACTATATGAATATTATCAACACTTTCATTAATCTGACTGAAGGCGGCTACAACGCTTTCTTTTGCCTGGTTCTTTCTGTAGACATAACAATATGTCCATGCCGCCTCTAACCCTTTGAAACCCGAATTATGATGCACCGATAAAAAAAAATATTTTTTCCTATTTTTCTTTTATTTATGGTCTAAATAACACATTAAAATTCGAATTTTCCCTCACAGGTTAAATTTTTTTTTGTTGCTTAAAAGCAACTATACGGGCACTTGTGGTTACATTGGGCTAGACCCTAATGCCAATGTCCCCTATGTCCCCCACTTCGGACAGTTGTCATCAGGAAAAAGTATCTCATTTCCGTTCTATTTCCTTTTCGTCCAAATATTCTTGGTCCATTTTAAAGTTTAAATCATGTCCTATACAAAATGGCCAAAAAACATATAATTAACACAAAATATTAGCTGTAAATGAATTTAATATTAGAATGGGGTTATATGGAGAAACTGAATTAAACTAGTGAAATTTAATGTCACATCCGCCCATAGTTGCTTTTTGGCAACACGGCGATTTTCTCATATAAATTATGGAAATACTCGCTTAAATTACTAAAACGTATTAGAAACATAAACTAGAATAACTGAGGATTGATAGGATATTTTTTCCCACAATACGAAATGTCTAGAACTATAATAAAAGATCGCTTGAAAAAGCACAACTTACCACTAACCTACAAACCATGTGGTCGCCTGAAGAAAATTCTCTAATGCAAAGACAATTGGACTAAGCTCCCATCTAGTGGCCGTTTTATGCATTAAAGGGTGTTGACAAAAGGCAACTGTGGGCTTTTGAGGTTCAAACAAAATAATTTTAGAGAAAAATCGATAGAAACATGGCGTTGCCAAAAGGCAACACTGGGCGCTAAAGGGCTAAGAATTAATTTTAATTTTGTTTTATTTTAACTTTTATTTAACAGTTGCCGTGTTGTGCGGCCACCACGCCAAGTCGATTTCTTCAAAGACCCCGGTCAAACTTAGCGACCTGGTCGCCGCACCGTGAGTTACAAAAAAGTGTTGTCAAATGAATGTGGCCACCTTCACGTTTTTCAATGCATTACACTTTTCTCTCAGTCACTGTGCGGCGTGGCGCGGCGCCGCGCCGGCGTGGCGCGACGGGGGTCGCGGTGACCAGGTCCCTAAGTGTGACCAGGGCCTTACAATAATCATGTGGTTTTATATTAAAACAAAAAATATATATTATATTATTATTTATGTATTATGTATTTTATCGTTTTAGAGTTTTGATTACCTGTGTGATTTTTATAGCACTGGATACATGCAATTTTCATAGCATTTTATACATGTAATTTTCATAGAATTTATACATTGTAATTTTATAGCATTATAGAACTATGTAATTTTTATAGCATTTTATACATTTTTTGTAATTAACCAACTTTATTTTAAAATTTGAAAATTTAAAACTTATGACTGTGAACTTGTAATTGTGTAAGTTATGTATAATATTGTTAAGATCTCTTTGACGCAATGTTTACAACACCTAATAAATCTATTGAACTTGATTGCTGCTTACAATTTCATACCTTCCCTTTCCAGTTAACGTGAGTTGTTCATTATGGATGATTTTTTATTTATAACTGAATTGTATTTTTAACCATGAGTACTCGATCTTTAGAATAATGACAGTCCTGCGGTTGGGACGCGGTCGGCGGCGGCCGCGCGGCACGTGACGTTTGGCTCGGTTACGATCCGTTTTCGAGGGGCCGCTCATCACTTTGGCTCAGTTAAGCCGTCTACCTGATCGTTTTGGCTCAGTTGCGGTGCACCGTTCCAAACCACCCCTAAACATTATTGGGTAATGAAAACTTCATTTTGAGAGGGTACTTAATTTTAGCCGCCATCTGAGATCCGCCATATTGGATCCAAAATTATTTTTTTCAAATGTAAAAGTGGTGTTGTGACCTATCATTTCGAATTACATTTTTTCACTGATTACAATGCCGCAATCCGTTTTTAATATATCTATTGGTTCTCAAGATATGGGTAATTTTAATTAATTTATTTTCAACCAATTAAAAAATTCCAAACTGATAAAGTAGGCCCATAACCACAAAATAATGCTAGATAGTGACGAATAACCATCGTCAGTCATTGTTGAGTGATTTACACTTAACTTTCACCAATGTAAATTTTTTGGCCGCCATCTTGGATCCGCCATTTTGAAGTGAGGTTAGATATTTCAAATATGGAGTTGGTATTATGACGCATCATTTCAAACTAGTTTTTTACGCCAAATTCAATGCCGCAACCCGGTTTTAGCTATAAAACTTAGTTTTTTAAAAATTCTTATTTTCTGAGATTTTTATTAGAAACTTGTCAATATTTTGAAAACTAAACACTAATTAAAAACGGGTTGCGGCGTTAAATTAGGCGGTTTTCGTTCTGAACGAATAGTGTTTTTTGCTTCTGGGGGCCCCAAAACGAAAAGTTATCATGGTCTCGGGCTTAGGTCTTACCATGAGTTCTACGGTAACAGCTTCTTTCGTATAGGGGAAACTCGCTAATATAGGAAAAAGTTAGGCGGGGTCTATTATTGGACACCCATGTCTTTCGTTGTATATTTTAATTGTTGCAGTTAAAGCCAATACTTAAAAGATATTGCCTAAAGAAGCCTTAAGAATATTCAAAAATTATATTAACTATTCATAAGAAATAAAAGCAAAAATTCTTTTCAAAAAACATTATCACTCTTGAATATAACAGACTGTTTACTTTGAACAATTTCTCAGCTTACTTAATGCGTGAATGGTGGGCTCAAAGTTCCGACAGAATTCGTCATCACAGAATTAAATCAGATATGCTAATTCGTCCCACCCCTTTAAAAACGGCCTTCCACCGCAGCCCTCTACGATTCTTTTACTTAATAAACTAAGACAAATAATGGGTGGGTGGAAGCAGCCAGGGGGAGCCCTCGTTTCAGTGAGTTGGGTGTTTTGGGGCCATTGGTTTGTAATAAAAAAGTGTTGTTTTTTAAATTACTATGTTATATGATATGTATATATACATATATATTCACGCAAATTTTAATAAAAAAAGCTATGTAGGGTAAGATGCCTTACTTTTTGACGCTTTAGATTACTACACAATATATATTTGAAAGATTTTGAGGTTAAATTGTATATATATAATTGTATATATAATGAATAATTCTATGAAGAAACAAAATTTTCATCTTAACTCGTTATTGTTTAAATACTAATTGTGCAGGGTCTTCAAACCTCTATACGTTCAGGAATTTAGGGCATAAAAAAGTCAATCGGCCTTACAGATCCTGACGAAGTTGAAACTTCACGCAGGTGTAAAGTAAACCTCCCTAATTGATATCCCAAAATTTCCCGGAAATCCCTGCTGTGCTCCAGCCGCCATATTGAAAAACTATTTCCGGTGAGTGTTTCTCTATAAATATTTTTAATCAACACGAAAACCGTTAGAGATTCGAAAAATTGAAAGGAGCGTATTTGTAGAGGATGAAATTAGTATATTCTTATACAATAAATTTCAAAAGTAACTGCTGATATTATTCACATGGTAAAATGTTGAAATTATAATGCTCCTGCCATAAGGAACACATGTAAAATTTTATGTAAAAACATTGCCAAGAGGGCGAGGCCCTTTGATCTTGATAAATAATGAATTATATTCTTATAGAATCCTGATAAAAATTCAAGTTATTTGAGATCTCAATCATCAAAATTGGTTCACAATAAAAACGAGGTGAGCTTATAAAGAATGTATTCCTTAAGGAAAAACTAAAAATATTACCATATTTTATCATTTATCAATCTAAATAAAAATATTTACAGTGTGAGTAGTTTATTCTATACATTCCAGACAGGTTGCATTTGTCTTCAATAGAAAATATTGCAGAAGAGAAGTACAATTTTCGATGACATCATTGAATTCACTACGAAAAACTATCAATTCAGTTTCTTGAATCATTGTTCTATGTTTATTGGTTGCCGAGGTATTGAAAGTGGTAAATACAGTACGTTGTCACAATGTTAACCTTACAGGAAATAAGTAAAATACAATATCCCGCTTACATCTTAATAAAACTTGGTTTGGCTTCTCTAATGCACAATAGTCTATTATCCCCTATATTTCAATTTTCGTGGCAGCAAATCTGCATTCTCATTCCTCATGTTAATTTAATGGAGCTTACAAAAACATACATATCTCGCTATGTTGGATTGAAATGTATTTTATTTGCATTTGAAATTCGATGAGTTTGCAGGTCTAATCTAACGGGGGTATTTCCTTACCTGCTAGTCACTCCATAAAAATTATTCCGAAATAACTATTTTAAAATACATTATTGAATATGGGTTCTATGCAGCATTGCAGTTGTAGTTTTTTGTTTTCATAGAAGGATAAAATTCAAAACTTTATTTGTGCTGAAATTGCAACACAGTATTTCCGGGTGTTCTATAAATTAATTCACCCTACACCCTAGGACATTTAGGCCTATTACGTAATTTTCTTGAGTTTATGAAAGTAAACATTCGTCATTTAAATAAACGGTGGAGTAGGCAGCACTCAATTTCTCTAAGGCTTTAAAAAAATTGTGTATATTGTTTAATATAATTTTCTAGCCTCTTAATTTACAAAACAGAACATTTTTGAATGAAATGCTATGCAAAGTGTATTTAAAAGAGTATTAAAACTATATTATTTTTGGGTACTTCATAACTGAATTATATTTTTGCACACATATATATGTATTTTAAATATGGCTTTTAATTAACGTCAGCCCATTAAGAAAGCACTTTTTTATAAGTGTAAAAAATACCGATATTAATATTTCATCAGCGACAGACTCTATAAAGGGAAGGTTTTCCTAGTTAAAAGTTTTTTTTGCATGAAATACTGCTTAGAAGTTACAGCACTGAAGAAGTATTAGTTTTAGTGAGTTAAAAGGCTGGTTTTCCAACTAGACTTTTAAAACATTGTATGTATAAGTCTAAAATTACGCTCAGAATGGCTTCAGTTAAAAAAAGGACGAAAATCATTGGGATGTGGATATTTGTTCTGATATTTTGGACACTGAAAAATGTGTACGTAAATGTCGTTTACCAGTATTAGTTCCCGCAGATGGTGAATGTATATGCATGGAGTGCCGAAACTTTTAAGTTATGGTTGTAGCGTAAGTGATCAGCAAATGCAGTTCATAAAATAAGCTACCAACAAAATGGGATTTGGAGAGAAAGATAGTCGGCATGTGTTTAGACACAATATCCGTTAATGTATAATGTAGTGATGAAAACTGGATCTTAAATTTTGCTGGGACATATAAATTTCAACAAGAACAATTATTGCTAACATGCGGGCACTTTATTTTAGAGGCTGTTCTCGTTGAGCACAGCCTTGCCTTAAGAGTTTTATCAACACATAATATCTGGGAAATTCATTTCTACGTAGCCTGCCTAACTTTACAACTTCCCATTAGCAGAACATAATAAAGTCTCATAATCTTTAATCGAATTGACACTTAGGTGCAGTAAAAGGTTTACGTGAATTTTCTAACTTTGAGGTTCCGGCCAAATGGTTTCCGCAGAAAGTGCTTGCGATCGCGTGTATTCTTGAACAAGAGGGCCCGTTACAGACTTATCGTATTAAAGATTAAATCTCAGTCATTAAATAATTAGGATTACGAGTGGTTGCGCAAAGAGGATTAATACAAACAATAATTAGGATGTGGCGCCGTATGCGAATGCAGGTGGCGCCAGAAACATTAAGTGTCTCGACCTGAGTGCAACACGGGTTGGATGGCAAGAGACCTGCTGTCTATTGCGGGTCGCCTCAGGGCTCAAGTCTGGGTCCAATGCTCTTGGCATGCAAATTAATTAACACCGACTGACAAACTATTTTTATGTATGTAAATTTAAATGATATCGAATAAGGAAGAACCATGCGGGGTTTCCTATTTCCAGTTAGAGCCAATTAGACCCTAATAGATGGGCCTATGCATGAAATAACTGAAATGGTTAGCGTGTGTGTGCTTTCAAAGAGCGATTCAGTTACAAGAAGAAATATATCCGAAAACCAACACGATAGTAAAAGAACTCAAAATTAAATGGTACTTCAGCTTCACGATTTCCTTTTATCAAAACAGTGAAGAATAATAGCTTTATAAAAGTATTTTTTTAATGGATATGGGTAAAACCAAAATAGATTCTTCACAATTTGGATTATCAATTTATATTTGTATATTGTTGCAATGTTAAAAATAAAAATCAACAAAGTTAACAAGAACTGTAAGAATTATAGGGATAAATGTAATGTCTTAACCTCTTTATATTCCTGTTATTTCACTATATCTTTATATTACTACGTTAAGGCGCCGGCGCTAACCAGGCGTATTTTAGACGAACATGAATGAAAGATGAGTGTAGAATGGATTCTATATAAGACTTATCCATTTTACTCTACAAATGCAGAACCAATAATTTTGTTTTACAATATTTGTTTTAGGACCGCAGACATTACATTATTAGATGAATGCAAACACATCAGAACATTTATTTGCAGTTTACCGGAAAAAATAAACTTCCACTAAACTTCCAGTAAACTTCCACTAAAGTAAACAAGATAAAAGGAAACTGTTGTTTTATCTCTACAGCAAGCTGCAGAGTTATGTCAAAACATATTCCGCAACACGTAAAATTTGAGTTGGAAATTCCCAAAACAATATACTGTTGATATTTGTTGTCTTGAGGCCCCGGAGTCGGCGGCGGTTGATGGATCGGTCGGAGAGAGGCGAACAATTAGCATGTACAGCTCGTAGAGGATGTTCGCAACTCGGTAACATATTCCGGCCAAGTTTGCCGCGCCTCACGTAAGCTAGTTCCGCCAACTGCCGCAACTCGCACCTGGCGCCACCTTCGCCTTAAACGGAGTACTAATTTTTCAACCCCTCGCCGCGCCCCTCCCGACTTCCCGTCACAGACCCTCCGGCTCGCTTATTTTTATATTCTCAACCCTTTGTTTTGAGCGGCTGCTCTGAATTCTTTTTACTGATTCCAGAAAGGGAAATGATATAAAAATGGTAATGTCTCGCCATCTTTTCCACCGTATGCTACCCACTCCCTCCCTGCGCCACAGGTGCCACTGTAATTGCACTTTTTCCCGCCAAGATTTAGAAGGGTTTATCGTTTGTGGTAATTTTTAATGCCCGTAATTAAGGACATATGTGAGTTTGTTGTCTTAATGTTACGGCCCACCTTCGCAGTCTCGTGATAGATGATGCTTTTTACAAAAATTTGCTAAAAACGTCTTGGGTTGTTGTTGTTATGTGTTGTTTTTTGTTCATGTTTAAAATGAAAACAACAAATTATTTCATTGGAACATTTATAGATATCAACTATTATGGATACAGCTCATTAAAATATTTCGAAAACCGCCAATAAACATAAAACCAATGGATACTATAAACCCCTCTTTCTATCACTTCTCTTAGTTTTAATTACCGCAGCGTGTATATTAATAAAAAATAATAAATGGAATCATGAAGCGATGTTAACCTTTTCCTCTCCTGGACGTTTAGAAGTTTTTTACTTCTGGCAACGAGTGAGTATAATAATACTTCGTCCCGGCAGGAGACAAAGTAAACCCACAAGAACAACATTTATATCTGTAATTCGAAAACCCTGCGCAATCAAATGTCTACGCAGGGATGCAAATATGGTGCAGCTCAACGAATGCAGGCGCTAACAGCTGATGAACTCAACTTTTACATATTGAGGAAAAGAGGTTATCTATATATAAAACCCAAACTACCTGTAACTTTCGAAATAAACATAATTCTGACACACATCAATCCTATAAAATAAATAAATTGTCTCGGCGAGAAAATCTCAGGAAATATATTGATTTTTTTTAAATCCCAAAGGGCACAAATATAAGGGGCTGAACAGCTGATGAATTTGTTTTTATTTACAATTGTTTGTGTACTTTTTCCCAGCGTAGCGGGACACCATCCGCTAGTGTTAATAAATACAATGCAACTTGTGATTACAATCGTGTTTTTCGTGTCGATATAATTTATTTGTCCGTGCAGTTGGACGAAAATGTTGTGTGTATTTCGGGAATAAAGAAAATTGTCTCCCTCATGGAAATTGTCACCCTCGAAAGGCTCGGGCGCCAACATTTTCACTAGTGAGACTATGTTGTACTTTACTTCCTGAACACCCAAATATATATCACGCCAATTTTTGTCCTTTTATTGGAGGCTCTATAGTGTCATTATGTAACGGATCAGGTTTTGTAGTAGAGATAAAAAACCAGGCAATAGTTACCCTACATATGTTAATTTTGCATGACTACACAACAATCATTCCAATTCCCTACGCAAATTAATATTTAAGTTTAAAGCCTCCAGGAACTGTTGATAAAACCATAAATGTGGCTCCCGTTCCCATCCCTGAATGAAAGATCACGGTGAGAAAATTGGAGTGAAACATTTATTTTTTTTAACTTTTCACTAAAGGCACAAATAGAAAGACAAGAGCTGAGTTAACGTATTTAACATGGAAAAGAATTTTAAGGAACAGCTGATTATAAGCTGCTGTGGCAGGATGTCTCCACTATTATTTTTATTTGTAATGACAGAAAGTTAGGTAAAATCATTATTCCTCAAATATTACATCAAATATTACATGCAATTTTACTTATGAAATTCTCGAGAAAAAACTGCGCTTCATGAATAAGAATCATGTGGAGTCCTATCTGCTACAATAATAAATAAATCAAAATACCGATTGAGAAATGACCTATAAGTCTATTCGAGTGGAGGACTTCAATCTTACAGTAAGAAAAGAACTGGTCTGAGTCCGCGGTTGAATTGACTGATCTATTTCGAGCAAAGTTATTTTATGGTCATAAGACACATATAAAATAACTCTTGACTACTATTCAACACAATTTTCAATCTAATTATATTCTTAATATATTTAAACTAATAGATATACCCGCGACTCCGTTCGCTAAAAGAATAACTCTTTTTTACTCAAATCATATTATGTGAGGCGCAATTTTCAGGAATATTTAAC
Source organism: Flexamia atlantica (assembly GCA_035578135.1). Taxonomy (NCBI): domain Eukaryota; kingdom Metazoa; phylum Arthropoda; class Insecta; order Hemiptera; family Cicadellidae; genus Flexamia; species Flexamia atlantica. Next base: position 32,251,022 of record JAQJVK010000010.1, read on the forward strand.
AAAAATGGGCTGATGAGGGTGATAGGCCACAAGCATGCAACACCCTTAACACCACCAGCTGGTGATTCCACCCTGGACTGAAATGAGGAGGTGTAACGTTTCCTTTAAAAATGTTTGGCTCATCAAGATTAGCAAATGTTATGAATTAGCTTTCTTTCATTTACCAACACAGAGAATGAGAATGAGATATAACCCGGGATATAAAACCAAAAGAAAAAAATGCTAAGGGCAAATTTCGAATTAACATCAATCTACACGCTTTTTTAAATTGAAAGAAAAGAAAAAATAATTAAATAATTAAAAATTCTAGGATAAGAAAAATAATAAAATTAATTAACATAATTAAAAAAAATTAAAATTCTATGTCTTGCTAATTTCTTAACATATCTCAATACAACTTGGTTTGTGCCTTCATCTAGATGACGTCTAATGTATATTAGTCTAAAATCCCCGATATGTCAATTTTTGTGGCAGCAAACCTGCATACTCATTCCCCATGTTATTTTTATGAAGCTTACAAAAACATCTTGCTTTGATAGTAGGGGGTATTGGTAGGTTCAACCCCAGCAGGGTGGTGGTGGTTGGTCTAAAAATAGAACCCCCCCCCCCTCCCCCCCCCCTCCCCCCCCTCCCCCCCCCTCCTCCCCCCCTCCCCCCCCCCTCCCCCCCCCTCCCCCCCCCCCCCCGATGGGACCACCCACGAAGCCTAGCAAGTTTTTTTTTGATTGAGGTTATGTAACCTTTTTTTTTTTTTTTTTTTTTTTTTTTTTTTTTTTTTTTGAGCTTGCGTAATCTTTACCTAACCTAACCTAACTTAACCTAACGTTCACTTTTTGGTGACGTCATAGAGGTCAATGACCTTTCAACCTTAGGCCCCCCCCCCCCCCCCCCCCCCGGCTAAAAATAGATTTCTAAAAATAGCTAACCTAACCTAACCTAACTTAACATAACTTAACCTAACATTGCTTCAGGACAATATTCCGTGCCAATTTGATGAACTTTTCTTCTACAGGCCAAAAATTATGGAACGACATGAAGCAATACAATCAATATACCAAGCATATCCCGCTGCTGACTTAAATGAAATAGAAAGAGCTTTTGATGAGATGTACAAAAAGGAAGAGTACAACACTGAATATGTAGAATTATGGATATCATTCGGCGCTGATCAGTTGTGCCTGCATGAAATCAATAAATACTGGTCAACGAAATAATACTTACCTTGAATCCTCTCCCTCCTTCATCAGCAAAATGGCCTTTTTTAAAGGGCACCATAAACTTTTAGATTAATTAGAAATAAGGCGGAATATGGCGCTCGCTTGCGGTCGCTCTGACAGCCTTCTGCCAAGAACAACTTCAGGTTGATGGCTTGTTACATCATAGTACTTAAGGGTAGGTGGCTTATCTAAATTAAAAAGTCCATGCCTAGCGAACACTACTTGCAACTAGGGAAAACAACCTTTTTTTTTTTTTAGTCTTATGGTGTTAGGAATTGAACTTTGATATGTTAATGAGCAAATTAATATGTAAATTAGCTTAATTGATATGCTTAATGAGACTGTTTACATAATTATCGTATCCGTACAATATTATCGTATTGCGTACGGGATTTCTACCAAAAATTATGGTACTGGAAAATTTAAATTACCAAAGCTGAAGAGTGTGTTTGTAACATCTGATTGCTGTATGGTGACACAGCTTTTATATACATGAATCTGCTTTTTGTTGATCAGTCTAGTCTTGGAGCTCAGTTAGTGCGGATGTCTGAACTAGAGCTGTACTGCTGTGCTTGGTGTATAACATAACCTCACTTTTACATTTGAGGAAATATGTCTATCCTTATTGCTTATGTGTTTAAAAATCAACCAATCACTATATTAATTGATAGTGATAATAACCCCTGGTTCAAGGGGAAAGAAGTTGCTGAAGTACTTGGTTATTTAGATACAAATAAAGCAGTTAGAAATCATGTTGATGATGATGACAAGCTCACATATGAAAATATAAACCCTGCCGTTTTGGCGGGGTTAAAAGGAAATGAGAAATCGTCTGTTTTTATTAATGAAAGTGGTTTATACTCATTGATTTTATCATCGAAAAAACCTGAGGCTAATGCTTTTAGAAAATGGGTCACAAAAGAAGTGTTACCTTCAATCCGTAAACATGGAGAGTACAAACTAAAACAGCAGAATAGTGAACTGTTACAAACACTTACAAAGTCACTTGAAACCAACCAACAGCTGACTCTTGTGAATAAGCGGTTGGAAACTACTGCAGACATATTGAGAAAGACTCTGTCTGAACAGTCATTGAAGGTAGCTGTATTACCTCAAGATGAAGACTTGAAACATGTCTTTTGTGTATTGTTTAAGGAAACCCTCTTAGATATCTATGGTTTGAGCGAATACAAATGTATTCGTACTGAAAAAAGAAACTTTAAATGTGCATTGAAGAAAGCTAAAGAAAAAGGGTTTGAAATATGTTTCTTCAGGGAAAATGTTCCTAATAGCATAAATATCTTGAATAAAGCTAAAGAAGTGATGCGAAAATTTGGTATGCATTATGAATCCAAATATAATCAAGTCTTGACTCGCCATAACTTTGTAAATATCATTGAAGATATAATTAATAAGAAATGTGGAGGGAAATAATGTACATTGTAAAGCAAGAAGCTTCAAGACTTCACTAAAGAATTGTAAATCTGATAGTTTTTGTAAGCAAATATACATCAACAGATTAAACTGTCTTTTTATTTATTAAACCTGAATCCTTGTTTAAGAAACTATGCTTAAAGTTTATAAAAGTGATGGTAAGTGTGTAGTTGTGTTCAGTTGACAAAATGGACTTGAGGTGGCAACATCCATTTTCAACCATAGTGGCCGGGCCTTCTGGATCGGGGAAATCATATTTTGTAGCCAGATTTATTAAGTATTTGGATTTTATGTGTGATACAAAGTTCAATAATATTTACTGGCATCATTCCCCGGGTTTAAATCCTGGTGTAAGTGATAGTGGTAATGTGCAATATAGGGAAGGGTTACCAAATATGGAGGACTTTGATGGTACACCCACTTTGGTAATTGTTGATGATATGATGCGTGAATCATCAGCCACCTCAGGATCCAATACAATAGTGGACTTGTTTACTAAGGGCTCTCACCATAGGAACTTGAGTGTATTTTTTATAACACAAAACATTTTCCACCAAGGGCGAGGACAAAGAGACATTTCACTAAATGCTCATTATATAGTGCTTTTTAAAAATCCAAGAGACCGGGCTCAAATAAAACATTTAGCCCGACAAGTGTATCCGGAAAATACAAGGTTTATTGAAGAAGCGTATGCTGATGCTACACGTACTCCGCATGGTTATTTGTTGTTAGATTTAAAACAGTCCACACCAGACGAGGTGCGTATACGTACGGGTATATTACCTGATGAAAAACAACAGTATGTTTATCAACCAAAAAAGTATAAATAAAAGGGGTACACTAGAGACCAGTCACTCAGTCGTAATGTCACAGTGTGTGAAGAAAGACGCTGCTCTGTTAACGGCACTGATACACGCTACACCGAAGGAACGTAAAGCACTGTTGAAGGCTTGTGACGTCAGTCGTATCAGATCAGTGTGCGAGTGCGCATACAACTTGTTACGTGGTAATATCCAGTTAACAGACAAACAAAAACGACAATTGCGTAAACATAAAAAGGTGCTCAGACGTCTAGTGAAACGTGGTGAGAATTGGAGCAAGAAACGTAAATATCTTGTACAACACGGTGGTGGATTTCTATTACCACTGTTATTAAGTACTGTATTACAAACAGTTCTTAATAGTGCGATTAGTTAGAAAAATGGATAGATCAAATTTGGAATATTCAAAGAAGATGGTTGTTGTTCCGCAAGAGCTGTTTGATCGAATACATAGTGAGCCAACACCTGCTGCTACTGCTTCACAATCAAAACTAACTCAATCATCAACGGTTAATACTAATAGTTTGGATGCTGAAATGCATCGTATATTACAAGACAAAACATTGGATGACAGTGAAAAGTGGAAACAGTATCAACAAGTATTACAGAGGTTTTTATATTTTAGTTCACAAAAACGCAATCCTATCATTTTACCAATTATACAAGAAGAGGATAATGAGGAGGATATTGTACAAACATTTCCTGCCACGTATCAAAAGGATGTACGCAACTTGTTAAGATTTATAAAACGTAACAAACAGATAATCACATGGGACCCTGATGGTACGGTTATTGTTCATAACACTAGAATACCTGGTTCGAACATTATTGATGTGTTACATGCAATTGTACGAGTGCGAAGACTGGAAAATGTACCCACAGGCTGGCATGAAGTATTGGATGCATTAAATGATATGAATGTACCGACCGAGTACGTAAGCAATGCACAAGCTCGAGAGTATATTGGTCGTGAACCATATTTGGAAGAAGGTTTGGTTACACCTTCACCATCAAGACAGCGTACTCCTTCAACACCACACCACTCGTTATATTATCCGCCAACACCGAGCCCAACGCCAATAGCCCATAGATTAAGGTCAAGGGCAGGAGCACGAAGAGGAAAACCTTTACAGTGGGATGCATTCACTATAGATTAAAATGTATAAGTATAGGTGTACTTGGTATGTGATAGTCATTTACACTATAGTCATGAACAGTGATGGAAGAGAAAGTGTATTATGATCCTGCAAACCCAGCTCGTTTGGTGGTATTAGCCCACTTGTCAGAGCATTACGTCGAAGTAAGAAGAAAAAGAACAAAACAAAACGACAAGTTATCGAATGGTTACGCACCCAAGACACCTATACATTACACAAACCTGTTCGAAAACGATTTCCACGTAACAGATATGTCGTGTTTGGACCGAATGAATTATGGCAAGCCGACCTGAATGATATGCGAGGACTTAGTTCATATAATGATGGCTACAATTACTTGCTAACAGTGATTGATGTGTTTTAGTAAGCGGTTATATGTGGAACCATTAAAACGTAAGAGCGGTGAAGAAGTGGCAGCAGCATTCGAACGAATTTTTTAACAGTCCTTACACTGTACCACCATGTTGTTTACAACTGACAAAGGAACAGAGGTTTATAGGTGCAAAAGTGAACCGTGTGTTTAGAGATTATCATGTGAAATATGTTACTACACAAAACCCCGATGTTAAAGCGGCTGTTGTCGAACGAGTCAATCGCACACTGAAAACACGTATGTGGCGATATTTAACATATAAAAACACATTTCGTTATATCGATGTGTTGGATGAATTGGTTGATGCTTACAATAACAGTGCACACCGAAGTTTGGGTAATGGTTTATGTCCGATGGACGTTGTAAAAGCAAACAAAAGTACAGTGTACCAAGTATGGAGTCATATGTACAAAGACAGCTCATTACCAAAACGTAAAAAACCAAAGTTCAAACCGGGTGATACAGTGCGTATTGCTAAAGAGAAAGGTACATTTGCAAAAGGCTACGAGACCAATTGGAGTAAAGAATTTTTTGTTATTGATCGAGAATATGGATCACAACCACTACCATTGTATATAATAAGGGACTTGAATGGTAAACCCTTAGTCGGTCGTTTCTATGAACATGAGCTACAAAAGGTGACAATAGGACCGGATCGATTGTACCAAATTGATAAAATACTTGACACTAAGGGTAGAGGTCGCAGTAAGCGTTACCTCGTCAAGTGGGTAGGTTACGGAGACGAATTTAATTCTTGGATACCTGCATCTGAAGTGAAACAAATAACCTAACCTAACCTAACCTACTAACCTAACCTAACCTAACCTAACCTAACCGTCATGTCACTGTCTAGACATAATCAGTTTTATTTGACACTGCCTAGCAATAGTTCGATGGACTACTATCCGAACAATACAGTGACTCATTATGTGACACATTTTCCATCAACAATACATTTGCCTGGTGGTGACGGAGCAGATTGGGAAATAGCACTAGTTGAAGCACACTATCCATGCTCGTTTTTTAACAGTTGGTAATGATGCTAACATATATATTTACACAAAACCAACTGCTGAAATTGAAGATAATGAAGTTACTAATACAAATTTGACTGTAGCTAAAGTGGAGTCTGGCAATTACAAAGATATCAATGAATTGCTAGCAGCAATTAACGGGAATACAAAACTTAAACTTAACAGTATTGAGTTCGAGTATGATAGTGATACAAAAAAGGTTGAATTGATTACAATGACAGATACACTAACACAACTTGAACTTAGCCCCACTTTAGCGTTACAGTTAGGATATGATGTAAATAATGTGGATGTGAAAAGACATAGGAAAGCTACAAGACCACCAAACTTATTGGCTGGCATTCCAGCAGACATTTATGTCTATTGTGACCTTGTAGAACCACAATTAGTGGGTGACACTGTAGCACCACTGTTAAAAATAGTCAACATTGACACCACTGACTATAAATACGGGTCACATAAGGTTGTGCATTTCACTTCACCGCACTACATGCCTGTCATAAAGAGCTCGTTCGAGAGTGTGGAAATTGATTTAAGGGACGACAAAGGTCATCACTTGCCATTCGAGTTCGGTACTACGTACATGAAACTTCACCTCCGCAGAGTACCAGCAGTTACAACAGTATAATGAATCTTAATGATCCCTACCTCAAATACTACCGTGATCACAACTTGGCGGTAGTAGTGGTATTGTATCAGTGTATAGAGGTGCACCGTATCAACGTGGACATGGGATTGGAAGTTTTCTTGGTGGACTTGTTCGTTCAGTCATGCCATTAATCAAGTCAGGTGCAACTGCTGTGGGCAAGGAGGCATTACGTTCAGGTGTTGGGTTTCTCAGTGATATAGCTGATGGTACTATGAACCCACGAAATGCAGCGAATGATCGTCTTAAACAATTTACTGGTGGACTTAAACGTCGAGCTGACGACAAACTGGATCGCATTCTACATGGCGGCGGATACGGACACGGCACTGGCATTGGCGGTAGCGACAGCAGTGGAAGCTATAAGAAGAGGCGCATCACACGAGTAACACCTCAGTCTTTGGCGAAACTCCTTCGAGCACGAACGTCTCCTGCAAGGAAGTGTAAGACAGCAGCAGTAAAGAAACGTAAAAATACAAAACAAAAACTCAAGCGACAAGTGCAAAATAAAAAGAAGATTACTAGAAGTAGAGAGATTGATATATTTTCTTAAGCAACAAAGATGTCATTTATTCACCAGAAATCATGCGAATGTACAAAGACGGAATTGGACTTATTCTCGCTACCACCGACACAGACCAGCATTGACAGTGGTAAATGGGTGCAATATAAACCCATATCGTCATTGACGGATGACTCACCTATTGAATTTGTCATACCCGGACATGGTGATGAATATACGGACTTATCACAAACATTATTACACGTACAAGCCACTATTGTCAAAGAAGATGGAACAAAATTTACAGCTGCTGATGCGATTAAGGAATTTGGTCCGGTTAATAACTGGTTACATTCGCTATTTAGCCAAGTAGATTTACACTTGAATAATAAACTAGTGTCACCGCAAAACAATACCTACGCCTATCGTGCGTATTTGGAAAACCTTTTAAACTACGGACATGATGCTAAAAAGTCACACATGACAAGTGTGTTATTCTACAAAGATGACTCTAATAACATGGATAATTGTAAAGAAGAAAATGAAGGACTAGTACAACGACGAAAATTTACTGAAAAGAGTCACTATGCAGACATGATCGGTCATCTACACATTGACTTGTGCAATCAGAACAAGTTCATGTTAAACGGTGTAGAGATGCGTTTACGTTTGATCAGATCGAGGAACGCATTTGCCATCATGTCGGACAATAACACAACATATAAAGTACATATCAAAGAGACAAATCTGTTTGTTCGTCGTTGTAAAATCAATCCGAGCGTACTGTTGGCACATAGTAAAACACTCGAGAGTGGTACTGCCAAATATCCGATCACACGTGTTGAAGTGAAATCAATCACATTACCCGCTGGCATACTGAGCAAAACATTGGACAGTGTGTACTTGGGTCAGTTACCAAAACGTGTAATTGTCGGCATGATTACTAATCAAGCATTCAACGGAGATTACAAGAAAAATCCATTTAATTTCCAACATTTCAAGATGAATTATTTCGCACTGTACTTGGATGGTGAACAAGTGCCGATTGAAAGCATTACAGCCAGTGTTTGGTAATGATACGGATGTTGCCTATGCGCTATCGTATCACACACTGTTCAGCGGTACCGGAATACATTTTGACAATACCGGTAATGATATCAGCAGACAAGATTTCGAAAAAGGTTATTGTCTGTTAGCGTTTGACTTAACACCTGACTTGAGCGCTAACGAGTCCAGCATTGGAACCTGGTACGCAATGGAAATCTACGCATCGAGATTGGATTCAGCGAAGCATTGACCGAATCAGTCAACATTATTGTCTATGCAGAACTGGACAATGTCATTGAGATTGATCGACATCGTAACGTATCGGTGGACTATGCCGGCTAAATGTATAAAGCACAGTCAACTAGTGCATTACAGCCAGTACATCACTGACAGTGTTATAATATACAGTTTCACAAGAATGAATACCACAACTATAAGAAAATATTTACTACAATTACCGAATGTACAACATGTCGGAGTGTTTGCATCAGATCGTCTACCGAGACATATTGCTCCGTCATCTGCATTAGTGGTAAACACCCAACCGCATACACATAGTGGAGAACATTGGGTGGCATTCTACAGACCTGGAGGACAAGATAACAGCAACAACAACACTAATACTGTCGAATATTTTGATAGTTTTGGCAGACCTCCGTATCATGGTGATTTTCAACAATTTCTGAGACGTAACATCAATGGGCATATGTTGCATTACACCTACAACAAGTACCGACTGCAAGGCTTGGATACTTCGGTCTGCGGTCACTACTGTCTGACCTACCTGTACTGCCGTACCAACTACGACATGAAGATGAATGATTTCGTCCAACTCTTCGGTGACTCCACTGCTGAGAACGATATGCTGGTCCAGATGCTCTTCACAGAATTCTACATCTAATTTTTGTATAACCATTATTGTTAGATATAAGGTTTTTTTTGAAAAATAAAAATGTGTATATCATTAACCACTGTCTTGTCATTGTACCTTGTTCTTTATAGTCTTAAGAGTCCAGAGTTAGTTACTTTTATCACAATCCATTACTGAAATGAGTCTTCCTTTAAATAATCAACCTATCATAACTTAAGTAGATGTTTACATTTATATTTTAAACAGAATTGATAGACCAAAATGGTACTATCCTGGAGAAAGAAAAGCAATCATTGTTATAAAGTTTATACTTTCTCATTTAAAAACAGTATGACTGCATGTCAAGTTATAAATTAATCAAATTTACTCTTTATCAATCTCTGGAAATTGTATTTCTTATAGACAAAAACATGGGTAAATAAGTAAGAACCATTTATGGATATTTAGAATGTATATTTATTTACATTCATTAGTGTTTACACTCATCAGTATGTACACTCATCAATTTTTACAATCAATTATTACAAACTTCACATTTCAAATTATAACCATTTTACAAAAGGACTAACTTTATACATTTTGATACGTCTAATATTTACATTGGTTTTTAATACATTTCATTATGATAAATAATTACAATGGTCTGACTTTATACAAATCAATAAGACTAATATTTACACATTTCTGCTTTTACACATAAGGTCTGCTTTTACATTTCATTATGACAAATATTTACAATGGTCTGACTTTCAGTACAAACCGCTTAACCCGCCAAAACGACGGGGTTAGTATTTACATTACAATGGTCTGACTTTATACAATTCAATAAGACTAATATTTACACAGGTCTGCTTTTACATTTCATTATGACACATATTTACAGTGGTCTGACTTTCAGTACAAACTGCTTAACCCCGCCAAAACGGCGGGGTTGGTATCTGCACCCGTCGAAACGACGGGTTAGTATTTACATTAGAATCATAACTTCTTCCACACTAACACATATTTACATTTCACATTACATATTTACATTTGACATTACATATTTACAGATACATATTTACAAATCAATTTGATTGAATAACAAACTAGACTATGACTAGAGGTATTTATTTTTAAAACACGCATATATACGGGACATGGATGCGAGACGCTCGACGTTGGACACCTCCGATGCAGGCTGCAGAGCACACTCGAAGTCCGCATAGATGGTGAAGCGGTCCTTCCTGCTGAACTCCGGGTGGCTGAACTGGATGGTCTTCTTCGCAGCGAGGTCTATGCGAAGCGGCACCTCCACTCCGCAGTACCGTCGATGCTGCTCCATGTTTTCGCGATCAAAATGAAGTGATCGAAACACCGCTTACATAGATACAGTTTTCGCTCACGTCGTGTCAGCGGATACACAGTGTACCGGGAACACCCTAACGCTTCTATATACATAACCTCGAGTGCATAGACATTCACACTAACATTAAGATTGTTTCGTTCAAACCATGCAATGTCTTTGGGTGCAACGGGGAACTAGAGTCCTTCAAAATTGTAGCGGGCAAACAAGGCCTGCGGGTAAGACTCCGGCCGCTCGGGGTGTGACACAACAAACTTGCTTAGCATAGCGTAGGCGAAGCACTTGTCGTCCTTGTTCATCACATTCACTACACTTCACGTACCCGCGAGCGATTTGGGCAGTGGAATGTGTCACGCTCAACCGCCCAATGGACTATACGCGTTTATTCGCACTTCCAAGTTCATCACGCGCAGGTATGTCCAACCGGAGCCTACCATTTCGCATTGCTCCTTCTCATGCACGAGCTTTTCAAAGGACAGTTCAACAAATTGTTCAAAGTCGCTCGTGCTTTCGAGAGGAGCATTCTTGGTCTTGAATGCCCGCTTACACTTATTCTCACCGGTAATATCAACAAACTCGCACTCGAGGAACAAGTTCACTTTAATATTAGGGTGTTCCTCGATCGCGTTCCTTAACAGTCTAACTAAATGGCACCTTAAGTCTCTCATCACCTCGGGGATTGTCCTGAGTGCCGGCATAGGCTCCTTCAGCGCGAATGTTTGGAGCCTACTGCCGTACCCGACCTCCACAAGCACAAAGGTCGGGCCGTCGTCGTCGTCGTCGGCGACACTCACCACGCGAGGCTGAGGCTCTGAAGACGGTGCCGGCTGCGGTGACTCCTCTTCAGGCTGAGGCTCCGAAGAAGAAGGTCCCGGTGAAGGCACTGAAGAAGGTCCCGGCGAAGGCTCTGAAGACGGTCCCGGCTGCGGTGACTCCTCTTCAGGCTGCGGCGACTCCTCCAGCTGCTGCGGGTGCGGACGCTTCACCCCTGGCCGGGAAGCTGAGAAAGACACTGACGGACCCACTCTGCTTCCCTCTTCACGGGGCAGTGAAACTCCTCATGCGCCGCATGGTTCCCACGCCGAGAGAATTGCCGTCCACAATACTGACAGCGGAAGTTCCTCTCGACGTCCGGGTCATGCTGCTCCCGCATATGCTGCTGGAGGTTCTTCTCCAGTGTAAAAGAGGTGCTACACACTCCACAGGCGAAGCGAGGCTCTGGTGGAGGCGGCTGCACCCCTGTAGATCGCTTTTGGTGTCCCACTGTCGACTTGTGCTTTTTCATCAAGTCCCTACGAGTAGTGGAGTAGCCGCAAAGCACACAGTCCAGCTTCGGAGCATTGTGCTCCGCCTGATGACGGAGAAGCGCATATCGGCTATTGTAGGACTTGCCGCAGACATCGCAGTGGAACTCCATCCTGAAATCACAAAACAAACCTCGCTGTACGTAGAAACCTATGCGACGTGACACTCTCTCTACATTGTCTCAATGCAGACTGAACACTTTCATAAGAACTTATGCTATTTATTAATTTCTATCATGCACACAAGTTTGTAAAATCCTTGAACTGACCCGAGCTTGACCTGAGCCCAACACTGTATAGTAGTAGTTATTTAACTACAATTTTGATATAAACATATCCAATCTATACAGTGTCTAGCCGCTCCCCGGTTATATGCCAGCCGGATTGTACAAACTTAACTTAAAACTATCATGCAACTATATAATACAAGAACAGCATTTCAAATCTGAAAATTTTTACAAGTCCTGATTCTATTTTTACAGAAGGGGGGGGGGGGGGGGGAGGTTCAAGACTAATTATAACCATGGAGGTCAATGACCTTTCCTTACAATTGAAACTTAACACTATTACTACTTTATATTGTTAACCTTTGTTTAACAAACTACTTTTTATCAAATTTGCATTATAGAATCTTTAACTATAACCTAGCATCTTAAGTTATTCATTTATTCACAACTAAATCACTTTAATTCAATTAAGTTAAAGTGATTTTTCTACATTTACTTATATTTTTTCTATTTCAAACTAACATTTAAAGTTAAGCATGATTTTTCAAAAATATTAAATTATTAATATTCATTTTTAACAAACTAACAATAAACTCTAAGTCATTTACTACTTTACAACTAAATCCTTTAATAAATTCTTTTAATCATTATGACAACTATCATTAAAACTGAAAAGTGATTTATGAAACATTTAAACTCAATTAAGTTAAAAGTGATTTAAAAAAAAATATATAAATAAATAAAAAAAAAAAAATAAATAAATAAAAATAAAATAAATTCTTATTTTATTTTAAAACTCTTCAATTTTCTTCAAAAATTCAAAATTTTCTTCAATTTGAGTCAAATTACTTTGTGAAACATATGAAAGTAAAATTAAGCTAATCGATAGTTAATCAAAAATTAATATCATCATTCACACATTTAAAAGCCACATTGAAAGTTTAGAATTAAAAATTTATAATAAAAGAAAAAATAAATTAAAATAAATAACATAATAACTTACGCAGTGATTGAAGAAATAAAGATGATGTAGCACTGGGTGTTGTGACACAAAGAGTACACAGCACAGAACACATGCACACTTGCTGACTGACCGTCGCAAACTCCCAAACTAAACTGAGCTAGAAACAGTGAGGTCAGTATACGGTGAAAGCAGGTCTACGTGACAAAACGGTCATTGCCCAGCAGCTATGCAGCGTCAGACTTTCTCCATTAAGCCAGACTTTCCCTAATTAGTCTAGCTTTCTTGACCGCATTCCACAGTTAGCTGAGCGGCGCCGGACTTTCCCCGATCAGTCTAGCTTTCTATTACATTCTTGTCCACATTCCATTGCTCGGAAATACAGTCCTCAGTTTAATTTTGTCTTGTTAACCTCATTTCTGATTTTGTAACTTTCCACATCTCTCAGGTGTTTCAGCCAATCTTTTACGTTTCACCACCACCTTTTTGTCTCCACTCCTTAATGTTGCGCAGGGGGGGGGGGGGGGGGGGGGGGGGAGTCACGTGACGTTAGTGGAAGGTTATTGCTATTTCTAACACAAGGAAAGTCTAACCAATCCCTCTGATTATCTCATCCTATCTCGAGCTATTTGTCGATGTTTATCTTTAGTCACTTTCTCTCTTACAAACAGTTATTTGTTGACTTACTAGTTTCCCTTTTGGAAAACCCTTCTCTCAGAATCAATCAACACTCTGCCGGTTGTTTTCCCTAGTTGCAAGTAGTGTTCGCTAGGCATGGACTTTTTAATTTAGATAAGCCACCTACCCTTAAGTACTATGATGTAACAAGCCATCAACCTGAAGTTTTTCTTGGCAGAAGGCTGTCAGAGCGACCGCAAGCGAGCGCCATATTCCGCCTTATTTCTAATTAATCTAAAAGTTTATGGTGCCCTTTAAAAAAGGCCATTTTGCTGATGAAGGAGGGAGAGGATTCAAGGTAAGTATTATTTCGTTGACCAGTATTTATTGATTTCATGCAGGCACAACTGATCAGCGCCGAATGATATCCATAATTCTACATATTCAGTGTTGTACTCTTCCTTTTTGTACATCTCATCAAAAGCTCTTTCTATTTCATTTAAGTCAGCAGCGGGATATGCTTGGTATATTGATTGTATTGCTTCATGTCGTTCCATCATTTTTGTCCTGTAGAAGAAAAGTTCATCGAATTGGCACGGAATATTGTCCTGAAGCAATGTTAGGTTAAGTTATGTTAAGTTAGGTTAGGTTAGGTTAGCTATTTTTAGAAATCTATTTTTAGCCGGGGGGGGGGGGGGGGGGGGGGGCTAAGGTTGAAAGGTCATTGACCTCTATGACGTCACCAAAAAGTGAACGTTAGGTTAAGTTAGGTTAGGTTAGGTAAAGATTACGTAAGCTCAAAAAAAAAAAAAAAAAAAAAAAAAAAAAAAAAGGTTACATAACCTCAAAAAAAAAAAAAAAACTTGCTAGGCTTCGTGGGTGGTCCCATCGGGGGGGGGGGGGGGGGGGGTTCTATTTTTAGACCAACCACCACCACCCTGCTGGGGTTGAACCTACCAATACCCCCTACTTTTGATGGATTGAAATATCCTTTTGCATTTATGCAAAACCGTATGCAGGTCTGCTGCAACGGGGGTATTTAATACCAATCTCCTATTAGTCTTGTTTTCTGGAAATGTTTGTCTTAGTGTTCCCTGCATCCCAAGAAATGTTTTCAGTAAGGTGTGTGTATGTGTAAAATTGTCTGTTGTTAACCAGGATTAAAACAATCAATATATTATGTATGTACGCAGCCACTATTTAAATGATACACTTTGCAACCACCCTCAACAACGGGGACCAGATATGCCGGTAGATAGGAGATGACGTTCATTTAGGGGGATTTTGCCAAATTTGACAGAGCCGCGGCCCCGAGGGCTGTCCCGCAAGATTGATGACGCCGAGATAGGGTTTGTAGCCTTTGTATCGGCGACTTTTGTGTTCGCGATTCCTTCGACCCTCGGGGCATTTGAATACTTTGTGTTTCATGAGAAATACTGGGCTGTACACTATAACTGTAACTGGGCAGAAAACTGCCAAACCCCTTGTCAAACTGCTCACAGCGGTTACTCGGGTTTCCATTCAGGTACGATCCAACTGGGCACTGTAATACTCCTCTTATGCCTTACATTATTTTTTAATCGGCGTTATTTAAAGAAATTAATTGAATTAAGGTGACTGATTTTTATTGTAATACCATTAATGTTCATTTAATTTTATAGAGGGTGCTTTACGACTTCCTCCCCCCTATATACGGAGCAAGTATTGCTTTCGTCAAAGTTTTCAAAATAACTGTTAGTAGAAATGTTTGTCTTAGTGTTCCCTGAATCCAAAAAATTGTTTTCAGTAAGGTGTGTGTATGTGTATGAGAATGTAAACAGAGCTACAGGCAACACCGGTGATGCAAGTACATCGTCCCTAAATATTATCCTTATGAGAAACAAGGAAAATTCTATATCTCGCTTATTTCTCAACATTATTGATAAAACGTGGCATTTAGATTCTTATAGTTTAGATTCACTTGGAACTGATTTAAAACCACCAAATTTTTGCACACCCGTTGCATCAGACCTTTATACTCATTCCCCAGCATGTTATTCTTTTGGAAGAAATAAAAGAAGGTCGTGTTTCGTTTATGTTGTGTTGAAATATGATACTAAGGATCAGAAAGTTGCTGAGTATGCACTGTAGTGCATGTTGTTGTTTGCTTTCAAGATTTCCTTAGTATAGCTAAATAGCAGCTAATCAAACACGAGCCTAGTTTTATAAAAAATATAGTTAACGCCTACCTCCTGGTCTTTTAATGCGTCCTTATGACACTCTGTTTTTTTGTCGCCTTAGCTTTTAATTTCTACCATAAAGTCCTTTAACCTAATAAAACTTTCAGATCGTGTATAAGATAAATCACAATTCTACATAGGTGGCCCCTTTCTTTACCTAATGGGCAATAATGTTTTGCAGAGCTTTTCGTTATATCTCTGGTAGTGTGGCCTCTATTGTTGCTTTTTGAAGTTTTCAGGGATGGTTTTGTCGGCCGCCAAGTTGAAAATATAGACTAGTTTTGAAGAGTTTTTACTTGCATGCATGATGAATAACCATTAGGACAAGAAACAAGACATCTTAAATTTGAAAAACTAATATTTATTTATCATAAAAATGTACATTGTTGAGCCATTATGTACAAAGATATCCCCCTCGATTAAGTTAGTAAACGATAACAGCCTTAATTTCCTGTATCACACAGTGGTTAGATTGACGCTACAAAACACTGGACAAAAATCACTACGTCTGCTAGTACTAAACGCAACATCGTTGATTGCTAGTGAAAAACCAATAATAAATTACTAGATATCTAAATATAACTATTTACAAACATTGAAAACCTAAAATAAACATGGTTAAAACTATATACTTCTACTGAAGAACACAAAGCTCTTTCTTTAATTTAAATATTTGAAAGATTAAGCAAATTAAAACAAGAGTGCAGTTTTGGTATTCTGGTAACTTAATTCAAAAATGTCCAGCAGAACCTAGCTACACTTTAGTTTACCCTGTATTACCGTGTTAATGTTTCAAAAGCTTCATAAATTAAATATTTCTTTATATCAAATTAAGCTTATTATTATTTTGCTTTACTTAACAACAGACATACAGGCTATTTTAGGATTTAAACGTATATAAAGCAAAATAGCAGTAAAATAAATAAACAAAATCATGTTATTTGTATGATTTATGATTATTAATTATAAGTTATTAATCTTATCTTTGGAAAGGTGGAGATTCAAATTACAATCTTAATGTTTCAAGTTTGAAGTCTCAACGTGCAAATAAATTCGATAACATAAAAATTTGCAGATTAACTTATTAAAATTAATTAAGGTATTTATAAACAAACGACAAAACATCAGGAAGGCTCAAATAATAAACTATATTAAAACTAAACATGTTTATAACTAATAAAAGTGGTGGTAAAATTTATCAATCGTTTTGCATTTAGTCATAAATCGTTGTTATTACAATTCCTAGATAAATAAACATATAAGACTTATAAAAAGTAGCAGTCATAACAGGGAATTACATATAAAAGACCCTGACTTAGCATAACATCACCAGGAACGAAACCTATTTAAAACCTTTCACATTATTCGAGTCGAGTCAAGTTTCCAGTAAACTCTTCAGCGTACTCGGCACCTCCTAGTTCCTGGGACATGGACGAGCCGGCGTTGTCGTTGGACCAGAAGAACTCTTCGGAGGTCGTCTGCGGCTCCTGCGGTGGTTGGGGGATCTGCGAGTTGTTGAACTCCAGAAAGTCACTCATGTCGTGAAGATCCACCCCCGGTTCGGTCTTGGGGACTTGCGGTTGTTCCCAGTTCTTGACGAAACCTTCGTTCGGGGTCTCGGATGCCGGGATGAAAGACCGGTCGGGAGAGTGAGCCCGGTACGTCTGCCCGGGAGCGTGGGCGTCCATGGAGAAGTTCTGGGTCTGCACGAGAGATTCGGAAGTCGGGAGAACGAAAGACTGGGCGGGAGCCATCGGCTGTTGCAGAAGAAAGTCTTGATGTTCCTCGAATACCGGATACTCGGTTTTGATGTGATGGTCGAAGACCGGGTAGGAAGGCATCTCCGGGTGGTAGTCGGTCTTGTACATCTGCTGGAACTGCGGGAGCGCCTGCGGGCGGGGCTCGTGGAGCTGCTGCATCAGCTGCCGCTGGTCCCAGGTCCACTGGACGGCGGCGTGCGGGTCCACCATGGCGACGGGCGGGGCGCTCAGGTCGTAGTGGTGCACGAACTGCTGGGGCACGGCGGCGCCGGCGGTGGGCGAGGACGACGCCTGGGTCACCAGTCGGGGCGACCCCGAGGTCGAGGACAGCGGCGGACTGGGGCCCGGGGTCGGCAGCTTGTCTCCCAGGGCGGACGACGAAGAGATCTCCTGGTGACCTGCGATCGGATAACAGATTAGAGGTGCTGTCGTTGCGATCAACCGAAAGGAGTTATATCTATTATCGAGTACAAATTCGTGATTAAAAACTAATTCTTATAAGATACAGAGAAGATTTTTTCGAGTGGATTGTTATCACAATCGGAATTAAGGACGATTTCAAATAACAGTAGAATAATGCGTAGGACGCATTACGAAGTATTTTTTACTCTATAGAATGGTGGTGAAAAAAGATCGATTTGACATATTTCATTACTTCCGATTAGTCAAAGTTGTTTGCCTTTCAGTTTTGCTGAAGAGCAGTTTTGTAGACGCCTCTTAAATTTGTTTCAGTTATAATGTATTAACAAAACGTCATTTCCTATCCATCCTGGCTAGTTCACAAAAAAATTCAAAAAAACTTTCCTCGAGTATATACTAGGTTTTTCTCCCTGCCTACTAAAATACTATTTAAATGTATTCGATATAACATTTACATGATCGAGCTCTTAGAAGACAACAAGTAAGTAAGCATTGTACAATAAGTGTATAGGACTATAACTAATCAATTTTGTATAAATCGCTAGAGCTGTTGATAATTGTTGTAATTCCCTGCAGCGGAAAAAATGTAATATTTCCTTTGAAACTACTAAAGGTCCAAAGGCCAAATCCGTAAAGTTTGTCAAAAACAAAAACAGCCAGAGGCTTGCCGACACGTTCGCACATTGTTAGTTTATAAAATTCTGTTCCTATCAATAGCAGGCTGATATTAATTAGTAACAATATATTTCAGAGCACAGAACTAACTGACCTTCCTAAAGTAGGAAGTAGTTAATACGATTATGACGTGTTGTTTGTTATATTCGAACTCTGTCAAGAAATAATATAGGAACAAATTTGACACATTAGAAAATTAGTTTGTTGAAATAAAATAGTGTAAATCTAAAATTTACTCTTTGAAACGTATACTTTTAGAACTTTTGATGTCAAATGGAATACTCTTATGTTAGTTTCTATGAATTTGATTATTAAAACAAACAACTCAGATTAATTTTCCTCTAAGCGTAGAAAGTAATGTTTTATTTAAGATATAAATCTACGAATATTCTTGATTTAGTTAGTTATACACTAGAATTTGTATTTAGTTAAATACAAATATTTCCAAAGGATTTTAAATGTTACGACGATTTGTTACAGAGGGTGAAAATCACGTTGTCCGGTCTGAGAAAAATATTTATTTATACTATCGTAAAAGCGACAGAGAAGTAACTGGAAATTTTCAAGAAACGACATTAGTAACTTTGCTTGTCATTCTCAATTGTTTTTTAGATTTGTTTCCTTATCCGCTCTAACAGTATATAGGAGAATTTCGCTTATTTCTTGTTCCGAACATGAATTGCAGCAATTTCTCTCGGTTACCCGAATGTTACGACAGTAAGACAATGTCCCACAACCAAATTTTAAACGATTCTCTCGAAGTGCCTCATATTACCAAAGTCGATAGAGAAAAAGGATCGCTAATAAATCACTGCGATCGCTCATCTCGCTCGCCTACATGGGCGGATTTAGGTCTTCATTTTTGGGGGTGCCAGGTCCCAATACTCATGAAGTACTGTATGCTTGAATTTAAACATCAAACTCCTATTTAAATAGTCCGTTTGCAGGCAAACTCAAAAAATATCTGTTTATATTACTTGACAACAACCCTGTAGTAATTTCTGAAATAGCCTATTCAAAGTTATGTTGAAAATTGATTCCCCTTTTTCTACCAAACAAACCAGCAAAACTCAGGGGGTGCTGGGCACCCCCTGGCACCCCCAGAAATCCGCCTAACGGTTAGTGATTTGTGCTTCAGTCGACGAAGACATAGGTTCAAACCCCGTAATAACCGTATGAGTTGTTTGGATCCACTCCTTACTAAAATGGCATCGTTTCTAATATAACGAACGAAATACTTCTTACTCCAACCAACGTGAGTCACTAATCCGTCGAGCCGACCTAAGATCGCAATTTTCATTACACGTGCAGTTACAGTGCGAGTGGGCACGCAGTTACAGTGATCGACACTTACTCAGCTTGGCCCGGGTGTCCTTCTTGTGCTTCATCCTGCGGTTCTGGAACCAGATCTTGATCTGCCGCTCGGAGAGACGCAGCATGGCCGCCATCTCGATGCGGCGCGGGCGGCAGAGGTAGCGGTTGAACAGGAACTCCTTCTCCAGCTCCACCAGCTGGGCCGACGTGTACGCGGTCCTGGCCCGCTTCGACCCCGTGGTCGTCGGCTTCGGGTTCTCTGCAGGGTATTCTGCAACAATAATTTTATATAAAATATCGATTGGACGGAAATATCTGGCTTAGTTCTGTAGGACCTGAAAGTTATAGAACAGAAACTCGTATTTGTAAAGTTAATAACGAATTTCATTACGCGACAATTACTTTGGAATATAATAGAGATGGTATAAATAATACCGATATTTATTCGGTGGGTTTCTTTCTTTAAAAAGTTAACTGAACTGAAAAATCATTATTTAGGTAAGCAATACGTATAGACTTAAATTTTTCTTTGGGCCACAAAGTCGAACAACGGCCATAGACCCGGACACGCGTTTTCCGTGAGGTTTGTCGTCGTCCGACTTTGTCATATCTGTGCAGAAATGAAACCTTCTGGGTTTTCACCTGACGCACCCGACGAACCGGGAAACTTCAAAACCCTCCCCGGGGTTGTCGTCCCGCGAACTGACGAAACTGGAAACTCGGGTCCTCACCTCGATTTCTGTTATTGACTGCACGCTGTGCCATACTACCCACACTCCTAAATCCCGTAGGTCATATGTAAAACTCGTTTATTTTGAGAGCCATGTTTTAATTTGAACTAACTTTTTTTAATTTCTTTATGATATATAAATGGTGAAGATTTTACTTAATGTTTTGTTATGTGGTAATGTTTTAGGTTCCGCTTTTTCCCCGAGTCGCAAAGAGGATCATAGGTTTGATCACTCTGCTACGACTCTCCACACTGCCAAACACCCACAATTGTTATATCAGTAAAGATAGATAAAAAGGTACATAGAAAGAAATAGGGAACTACACTGAATACAAATATTTGTTTATATTTATTTTGCTAAATGGGTTGTTTTCATTATTTCACAAAATTATACATTTATATCTATCTTTTTCCAAATGAAAATGGAGCCTACGGCCGGCTATCTCAATTACAGTCTACCTACAGTGAAGACGAGCAAAGGAATAAAATACAAAGCAGTCCGGGTTCGTCCCCGTCCGACTTCAGTTGTTCCTGTGCAGAAATTTAACAGTTGGGGTTTGTCACCTAACACTCTACCCGGGACACTGCGTCATTCCCCCCCCCCCCAAAAAAAATGGAGGCACTGCCGTGTACGTAAAGTTTGTATGCTAGATATTGAACGAATTGCATTATTATTAATGTGATTGTTCTATTTGTAAAATTTAGCAATGAGAGGCTCTTGAAATCAATATTGAAATATTTCAATGCTAAACATATCATTAAAATTTTGTCAAAGTCAAACGGCCAAAATACTTAAAACATCTTCTTTTACCAATGCTATCAAAAATTATTCTTTTCAGACCCTCTTTTATTTTAAGGGGAAGACATGTCAAACTCAAAATTGGGTGGGGCGAAAAAGTGATTTTGCATAACTATTTGTGCAGCCAATCTAACTACCATCCACGTTTTATCAATGAGCAACAAAAATACCCTTGTAAATTAAGATTGTATACCCCTTATACTATCATTTTCGGCATGTCCATGAACCCTTTTGAGAACCTACAGAAAAATTACATGCACAAGTCACTCCCTACCATGCAGAAGCATTTAGGGCAAGAGAGGAAATTTTACATCCTTGCTCTGCAACTTTGCTGGTCATACACGATTTTCCAATAGAACCCAGTCAAACGACAGAAAGACCTCTGAAAACAAAACTCTCCCTTCTTTGACCTATTAAGTAAAATACGTTTTTGATGCCATCCTTGGAGTATTTAAAGGGCGAAGACGTGCCAAAGTGAGGAGAGGCGGGATGAGGGATGAGGGAGGAGGGAGGGGGGAGGCGGAGGCGAGAGAGGGGGAGGGGAAGAGGAGGATGTTTTCGCCGTGTTGTTCCATGGGCGAGGCGGTGGAGACGATGTTATCTGTGAAAGTGAGTGTCAGAGGCAACGACGGGACACAAATATCCCTGGGTCAACCACCTGTTACGTCGGGGACTGGCGCGAACTGATCCAATCACTTCGGTTTGCACGTAAAAAATGGAAAATTATTTGAAAATGGTCATTAAAAAACCTTACGTCCGTTGACAGAGTTACGGTCTTTTGGGGTATTTTTGATGTATAACCCGTGAAGATAGATGGTTTCAAAAATGACGACCTTAAGTTTAACTATTTCTTTTACATATAACTAAGTTACTATGTTTGAGTGTCATTTTTTACCACACTTCGACGAAATCGCCTATTTTACATGCGTCAAATATGGAGGCCGAAAATAGCTCTTTTCCTTCAGAGTGCCGAAAGTCAGCTGATCGTTTATCTGCTTGCAACAACCTGTGAACATCACGTAACTGAACGGCATTCAATAGGTTCCAACGACAGGTAGTAACGATCATATGACTTTCATTGCTGTCGCTGCTTAGCAACCATGACACTCAAAGTTTCGTTTTTAAGTATCTCAAAAAAGTCGGATTTTAAAATGTTAAATGGGGCTTATTTCACTGTATAGTGACGTGAAAAATAGTGTTCGTACAGAGACCGAGAGGTTTTGCAGCTCTCGATCGTTTCAAACTGTTGGCTTCGTCTTGAATTTGCAACCCGATCTTATGAGCATCATTTTCGGTCCACCGTGCGAAATTGCTAATTTGAGTTCCCAGCGGAATATAACATTCAAAGAAAGAAATCCTTCTACTATATTTTTAAATGAGTAAGTCAATTCTCAATTACTCAAATTGCCGTTTATGTACTTTAAATTTACATTTGATACTAATTTAGTACGTTTTAAATAATTTAGTTACATTGATTATTTTTTATCCATTAACTAAAGTTATTTAAGAAAAATAAATAGCCGCGGGTGATTTCCGCAAGATTGAATGAAAATACTGTAACGGGGATTAATAGTTAAAATGATCCTCATACTTTGAGTTAAATGCATTGCACATTAATTAAATAACTATTTTGCCTAAATGACTCAATGGCCATTTTCCAGCGGGAACTAAACTTGTTAACGTAATTATTATGAATTTTTAGATCTTAGCAATCATTAATGTAACAAACCTGTCTACGGTGCCATGAAGTTGGGGTTGTTTCTAACATTATATTTGTATTTTTTCATTTAAATAGTTTATGTCTATTATTTCTATCATTACAACCTTTATTAATTTTTTTTTTAGTCAGCTGTAGAAGAAAGTATTCTTTATGCAAAATTTTCACAGTTCAATGAGTATCATGGACTTTCTAGAAGAAGTAACTGATATTGTTTACTATTACAGATTTAAGGGATGTTAATGTCATACTTATAAAATTTTAAGTTTATAAAGTAGTTTTAAGCATTCATACCTATCAAACATTATGTAAATTGGCACGTGTTAAGATTCAATGATTTAATTCACCTTCGGATGAATCTTCTCCTACTCGAACCGGTTTGCTCTCTTTCGCAACATTTTATATAGTTGTTAAAGTATGATTTGGAAAATATAACACCAAAACTGAATGGGGTACGCAGTTCACCACTATATAACCCTTACTTTTACAGGTCGCACTTAATCTCTGGAGAGACGGGGAAGGGGCCGCTACTACCCTTCCTCCCCTCCCCCTTCCACTCCCTGCACCACTGAGCCACATTCTAATTGCCAACAAATTTGTTATTTTCTTTCAAAAAATGTTTTTCGACACATGCTGTGTTCACGACTATCACAAGGACTTAGAGGGTTTAAGATGGTTTAAGGACATAGGAAAGTCATGTATTTATATATTTATTCGAAGTTAATTAACTTATGCAAATTGAGTAATTTATTATTTATTTTAAGATCTTTTAAAGGAAAAACTATTTAGATATCAATTAAAAAATATCATTATTAACGATTTAGTCATGAACCATGAATATGCTTTAATAATCAATTCGTAAGTGTTCCCTCCGAGGGTTAAATGCATATACGAGTAGACTCCGGGACTTGCAGGAAACTACTGCAAACCGGTATTTAGGGTAACCTCCTTACTTACTTCTGAAGAGTCGTCCCGATTAACCACGTTGTGATATGATATCAGACAAGAGGAATAGGTTGTTAGAGGGAAAATAGGTTATGCTTCCCTAGAAAGACTTCGAATTACACCTCATATTAAAGTTTATAGACACCGCTCAACAAGATAGTCCGTAAGTTTAAGTTTGAATCTTTTTTATTGACAATTTGTTTTATTTCATTTGTAAAAGTGTTTGTCTCTGCATATTTTAGTTTTGACTCAAAAGGTTTCAAGTCGTGTAACCTCGGCAATTATATTAATTTATAAAATATTTCCTATTTATTTAAATATTAAAAAAAACACCTAGCACGCGCCCTAAAAACGAACCCGCCAATGCGTTTACTGAAAACGTCATGATGTAGAGATACGGAGCTATAATGCGAATTAGGAAAAAGACTTATTATCAAGTTTGTTTGGACGAAAACTGTCAAATTATGGAGGTAAGTTTAAAACATTGAATGTTAGGGCGATTTCATGGGAATTTGAAAAGCAGACGTATTATACAGGTCGTCGAGTTATCGATTGTCGTGTAACCGAGGTTCTATAAATTAATTATGAATTACTATTTTACAATGTAATTGGATTTATTTTATGGCTGCAAATTGAATATTGTCTATGAATTAGTCTATACCTAACACTTAAATTAATTTAAAATCCAAGAAATTATAAATATTTGAAATATTCTAAATTTATAACGTTATTGACACACACTGAGCGTCAAAACTGCTTAACCAACAAAACGCCACCCCGAAAACCTCAACGAAAAGACCAACAAGGTATTTTTTCTTTGGTCCAAATACTGGGGATAAGTGAAATTCTATGCAAACTCAAAGTTGACAGATATAAATTTTATTAGAAGTGGTAGTGAACGGGTTATGAAAATATTCCGATTGCGATGAAAGAATGGGAACGAATGACAAACCACAAACTAAGAAGAGAATGATATTATGAAGGTTATAGCGCAATTAATCGTGGTAACAAAATTAATTTAGGTGTCGTTTGTAAAATATTCTTTATAATAAAGCTGCCTTAGAAGTGTCGACTGGAGCGGATCTATGGGGCTAGTAAACATGTTTTGTTTATTGTTCTCCCAAACAACTTTTGTCAACAGTTCTCCCCATCAAAGAGGCTTTGTTAAGGTGGACAGATGTCTTAATTAACTTTAAAGTTTGGGAGAAACGATATTTTATTTAGTAACTAACATATGTTGAACATTACAACACGTTAAAACTCATTGTCATAGTTGTTGTAGTTTGTTTGACAACATGTATATTTATTTACATGCAATAAAAATTGTGATTAAAGGAAATACTGATGGCAGATATTACCCGGACCTAAGTATAAGTCTATTATGTAGCTAAAAACACCACAAATTTCCTTACTGAGCTTGAAGCGACCCTAAAATCGATCTACAATCCCACATTAGACAGGTTTGTGGTACACATATTCTGTTGTTTCGTAAACCGTCTTTTTAAAAAACATTTACAACGATTTTTTAAGGCGACTCATTCAAATTTCCAGCGAAAACTTATTATTTCGTAATGCTTCCTTTTATATTGGCCAGGGTTCATTTTCTTGCATATCTAAAGAGCAAAAAGAACGTTTGTTCCCGTATCGTTTTAAGAAAGTTCCAATCGATTGCGAGGCTCCCGTTTTTGTATAACGGAATATTGTTTTATTCATAATCCCCCCTCATCCACAGCCTCTGCATAAGCCCCATTGATATTCAGGTAAGGGGTTTCTTTGCTCATTCATACGGACTTTTTATGGGGTTACAATTTTAGCAGCGGGTGCGCCAAACGGCCTACGTGTCCGCGAGACTTTAGAAAATCTGCATTCAAAACAAAGTCCCCGCCTTCCGTTTGCATTGCAAGCAGGGCCTGGAATTTATTGACTCGGGGCTACTTATAATGGAAAATCCAAATTAAGGGGCGAAAATATATTTTTAGTTAAATTTTACATCTGTCATACGTTAGTTTGAGATCATATACGATTTGATGGCAGGCCTGTCGTAAAACGATTCTGGTTGGAGAATGCAAGCGCCAGATCATTTCTCACCACGAAATGACCCGTGTATAGCCTACTCTTAATTCATCTCGAAACGTTGTTAACATTAACTAACCTTTCAGAATATGAAAATCTTTTTTTCCAAGAGGTTTTATGACTTTATTGGCCAGTAGGTCAACTAACAAAAAAACCATTGGAAACAAACATCGGTATTTTCTTTGAAATTCTAGTATTGGATACATACAGGCTTGTTATAACTTGGACCGTTAGTGTTACAAAACGTTTATATACTTTAAACTTACATTTGATACTTATTTAGTACGTTTTGATAAGCGATTCTTCATTTAGCGAAAAAATTGGCGTAAATACTTTTTGACACCATATAAATCTAACAAAGTTTTAACTGCAGCACACTGACCGCTCGCCTCCACCTCTCTAATTCTTTCCCTGTGGCTACGTGGGTGATAAGAGGTGATGGCTTTCTTATCATTTTTTAGAAAAGGTGCGATAGTCTTGTCAGGGAATCTCCCAGTTCGCCGCGAGGTCTTCCTCCGACCGACTGCCTCCGTCATGCGAACTCCGGCTGAGCACATCAGGTCCGGATACAGGCCGTTAAACTTGGAGAGATAAAATCTTAAATCTTTCATTTGAAAGTAGCTTTAACTTCTGTAATGATTGCTCAATATCCAGTAATTTAAGGAAAAGAAGTGTTTTCTGAGAAAAATTATGTCGCAGGCACAAAAACTTAATTATCTACGGCAAAAGGTTTTTTGTGATTATTTTTTACGAAAATACTGATAATTCTGTTCAGAAATATTACATTATATTCCCAGGCTTGAAATTATAGGCATAAATAATATACCTCACAATATCATATCCGTAATCTAAGTCGTGTTTAAAAATAAATATGAAGACTTTTCAGTGAAGTTGATACAATAATCCACCCTTTCGCATGCAAAATACACGTCTATTAAAATGCATCTATAATTTACTCTAATCATTATTCCATTTTAACATTTATTTATGAGATTTCCCGTTTAGCGGTATGTCCTTAAATGAGACTCAATTTAAAACGAAACTCATTTTCCTCGAAATTTTCGTAAAGGAGTATAAACAAAAATGTGTGGAAAATGAAATTTTAAAAAATTTCTATTTTGAGCGTCAAATGTTTAATGGGTGAGCCATACATAATCTATCCGATTCAAATTTGACACTATAACGGAATACATGTACTTTTTATTGCTAGTGTTCCTGTGGCACCTTTGAATTACGTTTAACCGCGTATCACCTGGCCAAGGGAGGAGATATGAACTGGAGTGACAGGTGCCAAGATACACTAAGACCTGTCTAGACGAGACCACGGGCCCATTCATTCGCCCGACCCTCCCGCCTGCGCCAACCAGCTAATCCGGTATTTTATAAATTCGAAGATAGATTTAAAAATATTAACCACAAGCAATGCATTTTCTCGCAACATGTCGTTTTGAATGCTACAAAACAGAGTGTGATTTCAACTACCCCATTTCTAATCAATACGATTCAATTATTATTTACCACCCAATTATTACTATGATTATGACAATTATTATCAATAACTAACACATTAAAAACCCCGTTTCAGCAGACCTGCATTCTCATCGAATAAATTATTAAATAAATCATTTAAACGGAGCCTAAAATTAAGTAAAATCAGTTTAAATCCTAAAATGAGATAGGATACAGCAATGGCTAAGAAGGATAAGAATGGCTTAGGAAATGAGTATGCAGGTTCGCTGCCACGGAAATGTGAAATCAAGAGATTTTTTGCAATAATCTTGTAGATATCAACCAGATTAGCCTCATTCAAAGTTTTATTCAGATATGTTGAGATACAAGCGAAATATCGAATTTGACTTATTTTCCGTAAGGTTAGCATTGGGACAACGGACTGTGTTTACCACTCTCAATATTTTGGTAACCAATGAAAAACATACACAAAACATTCAACATACTAAATTATAAGTAAAAAATACTACTAACTGTACTAAACGTATAGTTTATAAGTTAAATCAAATCATAAGACCCAGACCGTCCGTAAGACCAATATTAATTTTAGCATTGGACTTATGGAGGGCGTGGGCCTTGTGTTTTGATTCGAACTATACCTGGTTTTTCAAGCTGAATTAAATGGTCCAAACCCATGGCCCCCACAAGCGTGGGGTTGGTGCAACTCTGGTCACAGGGCCCAGGCCCCTGGGGGTGCTGGTCCTAGCTCTATTTCAATGTCTTTCATATTTATTGCAGAATATTTTACAGCAGATTGTGATCAACAATTAAAAAAAAATATAAAGTTTAGTAAACTAATATTAATTCTAGATTTGTGGTTAGTTACTATTTTAATTAGCTGCATTCGTGCCATTTACTGTTGTTTGCATATTAGTATATAGTTCGCGGATTATATCTCCGGCTATGGCTTCTATATGCTACTAATCGTATCATTTAATATTTTCAAAATATGATATTGGTAAACAAATGTTTGACAAACAGTGGGGCCGTAGAACAATGTTTTCAGAAAAGTACCCCCCTCCCCCGCGTCTTTCAATCAGCTGACTCTGCCATAGCCGGAGATAAATGCTCGAACTGTACAACAGCATGCTCGGGCCCATACTAAATTTTAATCTTGGTCAGTAAGGGAAATCGATCTGAAAATGGAAATGTATTTTCAGTAAAATAAAAGTGAATGAATTATTTAAATTTGTGTTAGTAATATTTTTCCAAATGAACTTTGTTTTTTTAGATTGAACTATTAGCTTTAATTATTTATTATTATCAATTATCAGTCAAATAAAATTTGTAAAGGGTTAAAAAAAATACCAAGTAATTTTTGAAACATAGCATAGCACACGAATATATAGAGGGCCCGAGGCTGATCCTGGTCACAGGGCTCGCAATCGAATGTGGGGGCCAAACGTATGCATTTGTCTATAAAACAGCTGTTCGCTGCCGACCGGCTCTTTCCACTCAATCAGCTTTTTAGAGCTAATCAGCGGTTTTAAATATTTTTCATTTTTATGATAAATCTAGTTCATCATTACCCATTATAATAAAAAAATACTTTAATTGTACGCATTTTTTATGAGAAAGATATCACATGTACGATATTTTCGTAAACAGGATATAAATATCGTTCCAATAAAAAAAATACATGTTCAAGTCAAGTCAAGTCAAAATATCCTTTACTCATACAAGTACAATTGTACAAGATTGAGTCAAATCTACAGCTAAAATTGTTTTACATATCAGTCTTATGTTGGCATTCATGATTGTGGACTTGGTTATTATCCTCGAAAATCCATAAATGTTAATGTATTTTTGACGGAATATTTAGATTCCTCGTTAAACTTCATGTATATTTGACCCCAATAGAGTCTCATATTCTTAAAAATAATCGAGTTAAGGGCATTTGTAGTTTTCAGGCAAAAAATGTTTTGCGCGTAACGAACGAGTTTGATCGGTTATTTTAAATTCCTCTCCACCACTTTACTTTTCCTATTACTTCGCATTACTTTGCTATTTCAACCTCCCTTGTATCTCAATATCAATAGTTTGTGAGATCCCAATAGTGTACACAAAAAATAACACACTGTATATATATGAAAATGAACGAATTTTGTTTTTTCGCATCTGAGGGAATGAAAATTTATCATGGTCTCGGGCTTAGGTCTTACCAAGAGACCTGGGTAATAGATTCTTCCCTTTAGGGGATATTCGCTAAATCTCTCTAATTAAAACCCGGTTCGATCTTACTAAAGAGGTCATAGACTACGTTCAATTTGAAAAAACATATCGCTATGGCGTTGAAAATATCAGTTGATTTATCACCGCTGGTATTGCTTTCAATTTAATTGCAATTAGAGTATGGAATATATAAAATTAAATTTATCATAACTATGTCCGAGGTTAATATTCACATAACACAGTATTGTTCAAATTTCAAATCGTAAAAAAATTTGTTTTTCTTTAATCCCGCCACAAAGAAACCCCTTCTACCCGTTTGTTTGGGCCTCTGCCCGTTTGTTTGAGCGTTCTTCATTTGATATCCATTTGAACTAACGACGATCAAAATCAAATATTGTTAACACATGAGAGTGTTAGCCGCCGCCGCGCCGTCGGGGACGTCCAGCTGAGCCGCTGCGGCCGCCCGGCCGGCGTAGGTCATGTCTTTCTCCCCTGGCCTTGACCAAAGACCTTGGTTTGTTTGTGTACCAGCCCGCTATCAGCGATGGCTGGGGAAGTTCACTGGGCCTATCAGCCACTTAACTGTGCCCCTTTTCATCCCTCGCCTTTACTTTTAATGAATCCGTCGTGAACAACTGATTATTTATTTAACGATCAAAGAATATTGTTAAATTGTATCTCAGTTTTAATAGTTTACGCATAAAGGTGCTGATGTACATACACGTCACGTCACGTCACGACCACATACGGCCAATACGGCGATTTCAGGGGGATACATATTCGCATTCGCACGGTACGCAACGTCCTCATTCGCATCCGCATTTCAAGATGCGACATAAAGTCGTGGGGGAAAGCGCATTTAATAAGTACCACTGGCAAATTAATTAAGTATGAAGATTACAGATAATTTTGATAAATATAATATTTTATTATTACATGCCTAATAAGATAAAACGTCCAAACTTAAGGTGTGCTATTACTGTAACGTTTGCAATTAGCAATTGCAATTCGTAACCCTTGTATTTTAAAGGTGATACATCTTACTGACATTGACATTATTAGCGATAAGCATCACGAAATAATAATTATTAATGTAATGAATACAAACCTGGAACACCAGAAACACTTTGGACATTTAATAGTATGAAATCTGCTAGTTTCTAACAGCCGAATGGCCAAATTGATTGATGTAGGCTACACAATTTATGAGTAGGTTACGTACCTTCCGTCGTCAATGCTAAATAATCATAAAATTTATTACTACAGTTTAGAGACTCAAGGTATTATTGTCAAATCTTCTAAGACGTAAAGAATTACATTAAAACACATATTTTAATTTATCGAGGCTCGAAACTGCAGAAATCAATTTTATGATTATTTAGGATTGACGACGAAAGGTACGTAGCCTCCTCATAAACTGTGGATTATCAATCCTGGAGGCAAAAAATGAATACACATACTCGTCACGTCACGTCCATATTTGGCCGAGTATGCTCCTTAGAGCATTCGATTCCGGCCGTGACGTGACGTGTAAGTATAGCCGGTACCATTTGATTACACAGGTTCCATTCATCTCGAAAATGGACGTGACGTGACGTTTATGTATAGCCTCACCTTAAGCCTCAACCTCATCTAAACTTATAACAGCCATAAACGGCTGACTTACTGTATCCGATTAATCCAAACCAATACTCTTCATCACAAAAAAAAATACAAAATGCATTGTCAAGCGAAAAAAAATCATTGTACCGGGTTAAAAGCGTAAACAATCATAGTACATGGTTGAAAATGCTAATTAATTACATGGCCCTAGTTATCCTACCGATCATAGCTTATCGAGAGCAATTAGTCTTTGATGACACTAGTTAAAAATATTCTTCATTAGCTATTGCTAGGTGCTGACAAAGAAACGATTTTAAGGTATTTTCTCTCAAAGAACTAAAATAAGGTAGATCGAATCCCCAATACCGACCTATCTTAGCCTTTATTAACATACACCACGAGCCCATGAAATGCTTGGCGGGAGGTACATGTAACGGTTGATTTGAATTCGAGGTGGATATTGAAATTGATACCCACACTCCAGGTCCCAAGGTATTTTTAGTTTACCTACAATACGAAGTACCGATTTTGCGAATGGTATGAACTACTTGTAAAGGTACGATACGGTATATAAATATAAACGAAACTATAAAACGAAAAGCGAATTATATTTTACTAAGCCAGAAACACGTCTCTCACTAAATATTATCCTATTTTTCTTTAAATAAAAACTAGTTTGTTGAAGAAATTAAATATTTAATTACTTCGGCACTTATTATTAATTTATAAATGCTTTGAAATATGTGCATATGCTTATAGAATTTATTTTGCAAATGCCATTCAACCGAAAATATCTGAATTATGGTTCATTTTCTTCCTTGTTATGAAATAGTAATGTTCCATTGTAGGAAAACCACATGTCCTAGGTTTTTACAACTTTAAAGCAGCTAGAAAACCCTCATGTCACGATGTTCTATTATTATTCTAGTTAGTTAAAGTGGTTGTGGAGAAAACCAGAAAAACAGAGTGAAAAACAACCCTCGCTATTCTTGGAGGTATTGATTGTACACTTTTCTTTAGTTTTCTAACTTTAATTAATTATTGGTAGTTATTATGATTGTATAAATGTATATAAATCTTTTACGTTACACATCAGATCCAAATCAAGTGATGGGACATAAAAAATTAATAACTCACTTTTGGTTGAAGAAAAGTTGAAACAGGCATTAAAAAAATACTTATTTTAAAAATCATTATTTAGAGGGCTTGGTTTTCAAGCTGATAAAGCCTAATAAGAAAAAGGGCTTAACGTAAAGTTAAATCTTTGGTTTTGATCTCCAATAATATAACTTTATGATAGCTATAAAAAATATTTACAAAGAAGAGACGCTATGAAACAGATAGTGCGATGATGTAAGAACATACTAATTGCGAAATACCTGAAGATGACACGTAAATAGTATACATCATACATCAAAATCGTATTAAAAATAGTGCTAATGTTTTCAAATAGAGTTCTGCAATGAAAGATTTAAACACTTTTCAACCACCTAACTTTTTGTATATCTAAATTGAAGTTTTATTATTTGTCCGTTAACGAGAAAATGAGAAAAAAATGTACTCTGGATAGTATTGAGAGTTTACTAACAACTTTGTCAATCAAATATTTACTGGGAATATGTTCAATTAATTGCTTAATAAATATATTAATTATCAATGCTGTATAGGTTAAATAAACGAGCTATCCGATCACATCCGAAATGATATTGAAGTATAGGCTAAGGAAGTAGTGCTGTATTCATCTTAATTTTATACTAACAGAAATACTGACGAGGAAAGTTTTTGCGAATAACGTCACGAGGTCATAAACGATTAATTAGTAATGCTTAACAATCATAAAGAAAGAGTTAGCATTTTTATTACTGCA
This sequence comes from Flexamia atlantica, assembly GCA_035578135.1. Taxonomy (NCBI): domain Eukaryota; kingdom Metazoa; phylum Arthropoda; class Insecta; order Hemiptera; family Cicadellidae; genus Flexamia; species Flexamia atlantica. The sequence continues at coordinate 32,284,381 of JAQJVK010000010.1, forward strand.
GGGTTCAAAACCGTAAAATGAAAAATATTGTTAAATGGACATCCTTTTGATTTTCGGTAGATTCCCAATTTATATAATTTAGACTGGGATGTATCCTATATTTCATGTTCAACCCCTAAATACCAAAGGTTAATAAAAACCTTAAGGAAAACTTAAAAATCAAGCTAAATAATTTAAATTCCTTTGAAACCTAAACAAAACAAGATTTAAGTAAAAGATTTATTGATCAGAATTTAATGACACGCGCAGGCTCTGTTTTACATATCTGCATGCGTCAATTATACTTTGAATTTTGAAATGGGCAAAAAATCAAATTATATGACTACTTTAATTATACCTTTAATGTGTTTGCGGCCTTTTGAAATATTCCATCTCGTCTTTAACCTAGCACCATCTATTTGACTGAAGGAAGAAGAAATCTTGTCCCTTAAACCTATCTGATAAAAAAAACAAGATAAGCGTCGATAAAACTAATTTTAAATGTCAGAGCTTTTTTGTTTAGCATTTTCCATGAAACAGGTTAAAAGCTACGTAAAGGATCTTTTTGCACTCGAATGTTAAGAAGATTTTAAACAATAAGGCGATAGGCTGTATGAAGTATAGCCAGTAAGAGTACATTACTGTCCACTCTTGTATAATAGGAATGGAAACCTTTAGAAATAATATAGAGGAATTTAATTTTCGCGTTCAAACAATTCACTGCTAAACACGGCACGTACAATCCATTTTTTGTTTTAAAACGATTTATTTCACCGACACTGATTTTATTAATAGTTAAACCCTTAAAACGAAGTAAAATTTAATTAAGAAACCAATTATCAAGACGAAGTAGTTAGGATTAATTTCCTAATAGCCCATTAAAACATAATTTCTATAATGCGTTGTTTACAAACCTTGCTTGATCTGCACATCTTGGCGGATAGGCGGGTAGTTCTGGTGGCGTTCCTGCGGAGCGATGCGAATCTGCGGCTTCCAGGAGACGGCGTACTCGGGGTGAGGGCTCCTGAGGGCGTCCTGGGGTATCCTGGGGCCCCGGGCCCACTCCTGCCGCAGGTCCATCTGGGAGAAGGAGTTGTAGTAGGTCCTGGGCGACACGGAGTCCCCGGGGAACACCATGGGCGCGCCCTCGTCGACGGAAACCTCGTGGCAGTTTTTCTGGATCATGGTGTCGGTCTTCCGATGCTCCGGGGCGGCGTGCGGACGCGAGGCGGCGGTCGAGTGGTCGTAGCAGTCGAACAGAACTCCGCGATCAGAAGTTTCCACTAAGTCCCCTTGGTCTAAGTCGAAGAACAACTTGCTCTCTTCTTCCGGTGGTGCTATCGGTTCTGCGATCGAACTGAGACTGGTCATTCGGACGTCGGTCTCTCGGTCCGCAGGGTCTTCCGGTGTCGAAGCCATGCCCTCAACCCTTCCGGCCAATCAGAGGGCAGGCTTACTCATTCAAAGTGCAGATAAGCCCTGCGAAAGTGGATTTCTACTCGTCTATTGGCGGCCCATTGTTTTCCTACTTTCGAACGGCGGGGGAGGGGCGCGCTGACTCAAAATTCTACAAATTCTACACACCGGAAACGCGCGACCCCGACCTGGCGTACGACTCTATGAATGAATAATACGCTCGGCCCTCGCCCGAAACTGTCAGGAGCAAATCATATTTTCTGCGCGATTAAATCGTTAGTCCGATCCACTCCGAGAGGTCCCGGTAAAAGATCCATCTTAATATATTTTTGCGAAAAACTAAGAAATTCTATAAAGCTACAGATAACGAAACAGCCTAAAACACTCGTATAAATATGAACACAATGTCGAGGAGGGGGATCACAGCGATGGTAACTAGAGGAGATAGTAAAGGTAGCAAACACGGCGAGAGATGGGAAACCTGTGTCCATCGGAGTGGCTGCGACCCCCCTCCACCACCCCGGGCTGACTGAGGCAGAAAACACCGACACGGTCGCCGCCGCCGAGACACGCCACCCGGCCAGAAGATAAATAATTCCTCGTTTTCCCCAAAAACATTTTTACCGATATCGATGTCCGCCAAAAAGTAGTTTACCGGTCGGGAGATAACTGATTACCGTAATACGAGCAATCGTGACGAATGAAGGGTAGGGGATGTGAAATGCATTACCTTGGGAGGAGACAAACAAGCGGGGACCTTGAACCTGAGCGGGAGCCGGCGGCGGTCCCTCGCGGTCCCTCGTCGGTCCCTCGCCGCCCCCCGCGGCCCGACACACGCACTCCGACGTCATTGCGAATGCTATTGTAAAAACATTACCGTTAACAAAGGTTGGTCTTTAAGACCTTTAAAATCTACAAATATATAGGAATAAAATATGTAAGTCTTTAGGGTAAATAGGAGATAAATTTGTAAATTCTGCCTGGAAGGAAAGACTTATAAAGGTCATGTGGAGTAATCCTGGTGTCGACGAACAGTATTTCCGTATTTCCAAGTACATGCGTGAAATCTTAAATTACTTTCAATTTCCGTTTGATTTTATGTCAACATAATCATCAAACACACGCCCAGCTCATATTAAAAAAATCCTATTCTGGTTTGGACACAAAAAACAAATAAATTATACTGTCATAACGAATAAATTCAGCTCGAAAAAAATAATTTTACATTTTTAATTACTGCTCTATGTCCATTGGTTACCGAGATATCGTGGTGGTGAACACAGTACGTTGTCGCAATGTTCCCTTATGGGAAATAACTAAAATTCTATATCTCGCTTATTTCTCAACACATCTGAATAAAACTTGGTATATGGTAGGTGATCGTCATCTAGTCGAGATCTACTGAATTATTTTTAAAAAATCTCTCACTTTCAAATTTTCTTATCAGCAAACCTCCATTCTCATTTCACATGTTATCCTTATGGAGAAAATGAATTGTTGTATGCTCATTTTAGGATTTCAGTTGATTTCACTTGATTTGAGGATCCTTCTAAATGATTTTTATCCAAACATGTGAAATTCGCTGATTATGCAGGTCTGCTGCAACGGGGGTATTCAATACAAAAATAGGTTATAACAAGGAGACCAATAAAGTTAAATTCACTTTTACACTGTCCTCAATAGATGATTAACTTCATTATTCAGAAAGATCTATAGCTGTAACAACAATTTTGAACAAAATTTAAAAAATAATATAGCATAGTTATACTAAAATAACTATGACAAATTATTACAATTTAAAGAAAAGCTTTAAGAGATAATTGCATATATATAGGCAGTTTAGGTAATTCCCTTCTAAATAACGTTAGATATTAGAAAATCAATTTTAAAAAACATTATGAGGTCCACCAAAAACATATGATAATATTTGATTCTGGCCTAACAAAAATAAATTTAAAAAAATATTATATTTCCGTATTTTTTTTACTTTACTCTACATTAGAAAAAACTGGTACATCCATTTATTTTACTCAGTTCAAAACTTCACCCTTTTCAGTACCAAATCCCCTTAATATCGTAAATTCTTCCAAAAAAGTTATCTTTATTGTAATGACAGTATAATTTATTTCATGTAATGAGATTTTAACTTTACAGACCTCAATGCCTCAAGAACGCTATATATTTAAAAATAAATACAGAAAAATCATGAAAAAAATAAAATAGCAGGTACATATAAATAAAACGAATCATGGTTGTATCCTGTAAGGTTATTCGTTCGAACGCATTTCCTGACATTCTATCTGTCATAATTGTCCCTCTCACAAAAGGGTAGCATGTATTTTTTCAGTATTAAATCTTCTCAAGGATCTCATATTTTCCACCAAACTAGAATCGAGGGCAATAGAGTTTTATTTAATATCGTAAATTCGGCAGAAGTAAAAAGACCTTATGATTTCTTTCATCCGATGAAATTTTTACAGTTTCGCGAATCTAGGGCGTAGCTATATTTTAGTTTTCTATATTCAATAGGAGTTCTTTTACCCGACATGCACCATGCGATGCAAGCACGTTCAGCAGCAGTCTAACATTTAATTCAGTACCCCTGGTGGTTATCAACTATATAAAAATTAATTTAGATACGATTTTGTGAATACCACCGGTCAAAGTCCGGTTTTCGGAATTAAGCAGGTGGTACAGGGCTTACAGAACAAGCACCGTAATTGTAAAAAAACACATTCCCCATAATTCAGTACCCCTGGTGATTACCATCTAAAAATTAATTTAGATGGCGATTTTGTGAACACTATCTGTCAAAGTCCGGTTTTTGGCATTATAGTAGTTACAACCGTACAAGCACCGTAATTCTTAGTTAAGGCATTTTTCTTAACAATGTTAAATAGCCTGTGTCGGCCGCCATCTTTGACTCAAAATTTTGCTCCAAGTGCGGTGTTCTGACCCTCCATTTAATGTCAAACTACATTTTTCACTAATTGTAATGCTGCAATCCGTTTTTTAATATCTTGATTGGTTCTCAAGATTTGACTTGAAGAGAGCTTTATTTATTTTTAACAAATTTCAACATTACAGATTGATAAAGTAGGTCCATAATCATAGAGTAACGCTAGATAATGATAATTGTTCAGTTATTTTATTTTTTGGCCACCATCTTGGATCCGTCATTTTCAAATAAGTTTGTTCAAATACGGAGATGGTGTTGTAACCCATCGTGACAATTTAACATTTTACACTGAATTCAATGCCGTAACTCATTTTTAATTAATTATGGTACTTGGGTTTAGAAGAATTCCAATTTTTTAGGTTTCACTAGAAAACGTTTGACATCTTAAAAATCTAAACAACACATTTAAAAATGGATTGCGGCATTGAATTCAGCGTAAAAAATATAGCTTGACATAAAGGATCACGCAGTACCGTTTCCATATTTTAAATAGCTTTTCTCATTTCTCATAATTTAATTAATTCTTCTCATTAATTACATACCAAAACTATCATTCGTCCAATACTTTCATAACGTATCATTCAAATACTTACTAGCCTACTTAGTTAAATAAGACTACGACATGTGATAATAATCTGACATATTCGTAGAATAATATTAGGTAATAGTTTAACGAACAGTCGTTTGTTTACAGGAATTAATTTTAAAAATCTCCAACAACAATGAATATTGTCTCGGTACCGCAGACTATTGTCTTGACCTGGCAGGTCAAGACGACCCTTCCTAATCCTCTTTCATCACCAGGCTAGTTTTATAGTTTCAAAAGTACCCAAAATGTCGGGACAATCACACTACGCCCGTTTGCTACACCCGTGATTCACGTTACGAATAAAACAAAGGCAAGGGTGGACTCTTACAATTAGAAATATAATGTATCATAAAGTCGCGCAGGGTGTTAGATTTATCATATGTCCATGAAACGTACTTGTAGTAATATGTGAAAGTGCATTAATCACTGGTTTAAGTCACAGGTTTTAGAGAAAATATATTTCAAACATGTTTATTTTCCTATTCATTAGTGACACCTTGCTGATGACTTTCTTGTTTGATATATTTAAAAAAAAACAGGCCAAATTACAGCACGCACAGAGCTGAAGCGTCGTTATAAAGGCGAAAATGAAACGTCTAATTCGGTATTTTATTTGTGCAAATTCATTTTGCTGAGAAGACCCATTTATAATACCTTCTTGTTAACACCACAATAAAATTTAGAAATAAGCAGTGAACGAGTAGGTATGTTACATAACAACGAGAAGAATGTATATTAGGATGTCACTAACGATTTTATTTAATTAGCATAGCTAGACCATTGTCTACTTCATATGTTGTTAAACTGCTGAATACCCTAACTAACCATTTTTAACAAATCCTTGGGTTTTCTCTTATTACATACATCTTACTTTTAATTTGAATGCCCAGTTTAATTCATCGTAATGAAATAAATTACCAAAAATGAAACTTATAGGAGGTTTACAAAGTTGCTATTTCGAATTGACAAAACCTTCAGGGTATGTACTGTACAAACTTCTTATACATAATTTTACCATACTAATTTAATACGAATAGGTTTTTGTGATCAAGACTCCTCCTAGCGTTCTGAACGGATTTTAATAATTTAGGTTTCGTTAAAAAGAGCTCGGCGTGACGTTTTGCAGAACTTAAGTTTGGAATAAAAGGATGAGTTACATGTTTCGTATTTATTTTCCCATAATATGTAACATGGGAATATCAATTTCAAGGAACAGGTGATTATGATAAAAAATATATATCGCTAGGTTAACCAAAACTTTTAAAATGCTAAGCCTCGTGTGTCCATTAGAACATGAGATTTCAAAAAGTTACAAAATCAAACTATAAAATGACCAGGGTATGAAACTGTTGTATAGGATATTACAAGAAGTTGCAATTTCCAAACGGTACGGCGAGTGTTGTCATAGCATGTTTACATACATCCAGCGACTATTTTCATCTAAATCGTATACATGCGGTCGATTTAGATCAGCCCAATAATCACATATCAATCGGGGAAATTTTTAATGAAACTTAAGACGTCCTCCTAACTTTTATTCCATCGGCCTCGGACACGTGTGAGACATTAAACGGTCTATTTTCACTCAGACCGCCGCCCAGACGTCCCAGACGTCACCCCAGGCTCTCGGTGCAGACGATTCCATCACTTTTTCTGTACTAATGAGTTTACCCGGAGAGCATGGGAACCTGGACGGAGCAATTGACAGTTGAAACACAACTGGGCCGGCGCGTCACGTGCCCCCAGCCCCGTCCGCAGCATCCTACTGAGATGAGAGCCAAAGGCGACTTGTCGAATCACTTGTTTTTCTGAACTCGATCTAAACAATTGTCCCTCCCTCAACAACAAATAGTTAAGTATTCCTGCCAGCCAGGGGAAGTCCAAAGGCGTTCTAGAAAGTCAAACCGAGTTCGCCTTGTTTTCTGCCTTTTAATGCCGTCAAATTACAGAGAAAATTTGACTCCCAGACCCAGACAAAACGGCACCCGGGCGGTTGTCACAGCGCCCGCGATAATTTGTTTTGTGTCTTTGAAAATTAATATACGTGTAACGACCGGAAGATGGCCTCGAGAAGTACACAACAAAACCATTTAATACAAATATATTAGGGAAATAATTACTTACAGTAATATCCTAAATATCAGAATCGCCACCCCTAAAGTGGAGGAAATATGTACGGAATGGGGCTAAAATATAAGATCCTATATCACATCGCTCCTAAAGATATGATTTATTCGATGTTCATAATACGTTACCTTAACAAAAATTACGAGACCTCATTTAAATAAGACCCTCCCAACACCTCACTATTTACGCATACTTTAATTATTTATGATAAAAGGATTGTGATTGTTTAGGGCACTTTTGCTATTTTCATTACAAGATGTGTATCTAAAAAGATTGTAATTGTTTAGGATTTACTTTGATTGTTTCATTACAGGATATGTGACTATGAGTGAGATTAACAAACTATATGTAATGAAAATTGCATATTAAAAATAAAAAAAATTAGAAATTTCTAATTTCCGAAAATTGAACATGTCATGATCACATTGCTAAAAACCACGAAGCATATTACTAGAGATGGTCAAACATTCAACCAAACAAAGCTGACAAACATATAATTTAGGAAGAGGGTTAAATATTTTTTATACCCACAAATTTACACACACCAATGTGTTTCTGTGAATGATCTTAGGGAATGTTTTTATGCGAAGATTTTTAATGTAACACAAAAATTTAAACGGGGACGAAGAGCTAATGAGAAAATCTGCTCCCATCTCAATCTTTGGGATATTTTTCTTACCTCACATTAGGGGCATTATCGAGGTTCCGATAAAATAGTTAGTTTCTGATTAGGATTTTATACCTTTTTTGGTTTTTTGGTTTTTTGGTTTGGGCCGATTTCTGCCAACAGACATTCAGTTGGTCAGAGGACCAGACAGCCCCTCCTTTCCTCCGATCTACCGCTCCCTATTATTACTCCCTACCTTCATCCCTATAACTCTTCCCACTCTTCTTTACCTTTCTCCTTTACTCCTTTCCTATCCTCTTCCCTCTCAACTGTATTGACCTCTCTCCTATTATTTCCTTTCTAACGTTTCTCCTCTCACCACTGTTAAAAAATAAAATCTTGTAAAGAGCTTAAAATATATTAAGTACCTAGTGCCCGAGCTCAGCAATAAAAAAAGTAGTTTAAAAAACAATTGAATACTTATCATTCCCACTAACGTAATTCCTAGTAACACTCTAGTTGTCAGTTGTCATATTATGTTGGCTGAATGTGACTCAATTCCATTTTATCAGCATAAACTAATATCTGATCCTATTTAATTGGAAAAAATTGATTTTTATATTATAATATATGCCAATTGATTGCTCAAACCTTGACACCTCATATTAAAAAACTTTTAACTTACAAAATTTGGAAGACCAGCCTTTGGATGTCAATCAAATATGTATTACATGAGACCGGTTTTGGTTTTATGAAAAACCATCTTCTTCAGTCAGGTCTTGTAATTAATTGATATAAAAACTGGAGCACACTTTTGTGACTGTCGAGATGTAAATTTTTTTATGAGAACTACACAAACAAATAAGTTTATTTACATTTTCCAACCACATTAACAGGCTCTGGGCGCACATGTTTAACCTAGAATTGTCCATCAGTATGAATCCTGTAGATCCACTGCACTTGCCAGCAGGTGGTTAGTCAACGCCGCCTTACCAGCTGATATGAATTGTCTTCCAGGCTATTGTATCAATTAAATGTTCAAATTTGGTAAATTTTAAATTTTATTATTAATTGAACTGAAAAATGCTTGAAAGTTGTAACCGCAAAATACTTACCAAGTGGTATTTGTTATTAAAAAATTATTTTATTTTCACCCTACGCTGTCATATAACATAAATATACGTTGAATATTATTCCAGCTAATCTGTTTATATTTCATTACTTTTAACTCCTTATAGGTTAAAGGTATGTTTTGTATATTACTCAGTGGTTTTTCTATTTACATTATGTCATTATTTTTAACCTCTAAGGCCCATGTACTTTTTGAAACTCTCAAATTCATGTTTCCCTTAAGACAATATAACGCTAGTTATGATGTAATTGTGCATATCTACAGAAGTATACAGATCTATGCATATGTGAAGGTTTTACTACGATGGGCACGAGCTGAGGAAAAAAGTATCACATAAAACCATCTTGCCTATATAGATTTGGTTTCTGAAGATTTCCAATAATTTCAAATCTTTGTTCGTAGCCTATAACAATAATTTTGAATATACATTTTCGATCTTGAATAAAATTGTTCTGCTTTTAATAAATTGTAGATATTCAACATAAGCCGAGCTGCATAACAGTGACAGATCCTAAACCTAACAGTTAGTTGTGAGCGGTATCCCGCGCCACATCTATGTATGCCCCCCCTCTCCCGCCGAACCTCGAGTTCTGTTTCCTGGTGCTGATCTGATACCCGTGCTGAGTTCTCTGTGCTATCACGCGCCTCAGTTTCCTCAGCAGCTGATAACGTGCCTCGCGCTCCGCGCCGAGACGCTAAATCATTTCTGTATCTTCTCTTCGGAAATATGTTCCTTGACGGAGACGTGATAAGCAATAACTGTGAACTGGATTCAGTTTCGTACTGGGAGGAGAATTTTGCTGTATAGTTTTGCGAACTTTTTACAATCGTTTGTAAAAGGAAAAGAAAAGCTCTCGTTTGCATTAACATGAGAATTAAGGTACATTTTGTTGTGAGTATTCAAGGTGTAGTAAAAAAAACACCACTCTGTCAAATTTAACAATATATATTTGCCCATCAATTTTTTTTATTGATATGCTCCTATGGCTATTACAACCAGATACTTGTAATTTTGATACCAGTTTGGATTTAAAGTAATCGAATACTCTGATACATACGATAGATAAATCTGGGGTAAATATTATAGGTTTATCGTGGTACTTATTTTTTCTCAAATGTTTTAAAATAATCAAAAATTAAAGCGGTATGATAAATAAACAGACGATTAAGTTCAGCCTTTATTGTGATGGTTACATATTTAAAGTTACATATAGGTTTTTGATTTTTTATCACAGGCAGTTGATCCACCCAAAAGAGTTTTTAGGGGGTTGAATCACAAACTTTGAAATTAATTCTACCTAGCTTATTTGACTATGAATACCTAACTTATTTTAGGGATTCATGTAGAATATTACCTCAGCTGATAAGAGAGCTCAAATTCTTGCTTATCAGGGGCTGGCATCTAATTTCTCCTTCAGGTGAGACAAATTCCTAGAACAAAGAAATCAGTGATACAATCCTGACGTACACTCACGATCACTAACAACCAGCCTACTATCGAACAAAGAATCAATCTTTACATGTCGGCATTAGATTTACAATAAAAAATAATAATTTAGCTCGTAATAATTTTTTGATAATTGAGATTTTATTTTGCAGCGTTAGATTTACGATAAGAAATATTCATTTAGTATTCCGTTGCAAGTTACCTATAGTATTTTATTTTAAAATTTTTATGCATTCGGTTGACCAATTTTTTTACTGAGAACCAATTTTTATTCATAGCGGTATACCGAAAATGGTTTAATTAAGTTTGGTACGGCGTTATAGATGTATTTTCTATTGAAATTCAAATAAACTGTAATCCAGTCGCAGAAATTCTACGTTTAAAGTTCTTATAGCCCCATAATGGATTAAAATGTTTTTCCAGTTTTTAAATATCAAGTTGAAATGTGGATACGATTGAGATTCTCAATTTGAGAGAACACGTACGAGTTCCTCAAGCGGGCCATCCACTAGCTCATTTTGTCCGTGCGGACGTTGTTTAGCCGAAGTACGCTAGTGGATGGGCTCGAAAAGCTCCAACTTTGTCCGTGGCGAACAAAGTCTGGCGGACAAACTGTCAGTGGTATCGGCCAAAAACCGCGTGCGGACTTAGTCCATAGCGGACAAAGTTTGCTAGTGGCTGGTCAACGTTGCTCCGATGTTGTCCGCACGCCTGACGGACAAAATCCGCTAGTGGATGGCACACTGTTAACGCAACTTGAAACGACAAATAAATAGTGCGAATAAAAGACAGGCCGTGAAATTCGGATCAAGGATAATATTTATAAAAAATTTTAATATTGTTTTCATGTTTATTACTTACTTAAAATTCTTCATATAGGAATTTAGACAGCGTCATTCAGTTGTTTGATTTATAATATTTTCTATATATAAAGTTTAACCTTAAGTTGTGTTGTTTTATTAAAATAAACATACCTCTATAGAAATAAGAAATTTTTATAGTAAATAATCAATTAGAAAATCGTCATAAAATCATTATAAAGTATGCAGTATTAATAACACTACTTATCTCCGATGACAATTTTCAAGAAATTGGTATAGTAATTAATAACAGTAGTGAGAAAATTGTCATCAAATTATTATAAATTATGCAGTATTAATAATACTAGGATTGCTTCGATGACGATTTCTTGTTTAATAACTCTTTTCAACAACTCAAAATAAATCTTTCATGAAAAAGGTTTTTAATAGACTGATATTTTAGTTTTTTATAATTATTAACTCGATCTAACAGTCTGGAAGGGCATGCGAGGAAAGGAGGAAAGTGACAGTGACTTGTAACCGGACCTAACTGGGCGATCACGGCCAACAGAATTATCACAGGTAAATGACCTGTGCCGCTCTGAGCACCCTGTAGGCCTACGTCAGAGAAACTGTCAGGCCGGCGAGTGCTGCGGGTGCGTGTGCTACTGTGCTAGCCTCTGTCACGAAATTAACTGTAATTACATTTATCACTGATGTAAGAGTTGACTCTCTCGTTTAGGACAGTAAAACCTACAACCCACCTCAACGACATGTAATTTTTTTTCTGGTAATAGAGTCAAATTAATTTGTTCAGTAGTTCTAGCCGGCAATTTTACGATAACAGAGATTGTTGTCGGGCGAAATTTCTTTGTAATTTTAATTTATGAGGTTTATTTCATAATTTCCACCTAGGTATGAAATATTTTTCGTTAAAATTACGAAATATTTTCGCTTTTTCAATAAACTTCTATGAAACAATATGCTTTGAGTAATCATTTAATAAAGACGGATTTAACACAGGTGTATGAGAAATTATTTTGTAAAAATGCTATTAGGTCGGTAGCAAAAAAGTAGTCATTAAATGTTGCATTCTCTTTGAACAATATTTTTTATAAATTTATACAATAAATTTAAATTATGTATTTCTACATTGTTTTCTCTTTTATTAAAAAATTATAGATTCATTTGTTTCACGATGTATATTTTGTATTTCCTTGACACATTATCCAAAAGCATTTCACCTGCAGCTACGAGGCGCGCGGCGCGGCGCGGCGGCGGAGGCGCGGTTTAGGCAGCGTAAGCACCGTGTTGCGCCTCTAAGCCGATTACGGCCCATGTTTGTCACCCAGGGCTGCGGGCGACGTCCTGTCCAGCGACCCGACGTTCCACCACGAGTCCACTGCGTCATGCGTGGCAAACCTGGAATATGTAAATAAATAAATAAATAATATATATATATATATATGTTATTATATGTTATATAATATAATAAATTAAAATTAAAATTAAATATAAAAATATATTATAGTATATTATTTTATATAATATAATATAACATAATATTATCATTATATATATGATATAATATTTTTATTAATTTATAAATATATAAATTTGTCGTAGTGTATTGTTTATACACTACGACTATTTCTAGGACTATTTCTAGAAAATAGTCGTAGTCGACTATTTCTACGACTATTTTCTTATAAGAATACTGTTTCTAGTAGGCTGTAAATCACAACAAATACACAGGCACAGATGGTTCATCTTTGCCTGTGTATTTGTTGTGATTTACAGCCTACTAGAAATAGTATTATTATATTGTCGATATAATTTAGGTATCAGGAGGAGGTAATAGTGACACAGAATACAAACAGTAGTCAATTAATTATTAATTTTTGAAGTGTGGAATACAAAATCTTAATGTAAATGGCTAAAAAAAGGGTTTGACAGAAGTACCCCCTGTTCGTTAGTAATCAAACTAAGTCAACTTTAAATTCTGGGTCACTGGGCCAAAAGAAAAGTAGGTCTATTAATGTTTTATAGTCAAAGTTTTACTTTATTTTATTTTATTATATTTTACAAAATTAAATTTTAATTTCCGGGTGACGGTAAAATGCAACGTACATAAGATAACAGATTAAATATTAGTCATCATAAAAAGGTTACTTAAGATGTCACATTTCCTGAACCCTTATTTCTTTGATAAAACCAAAAATATCATTTTTAGTTAAATTGATGAACATTCGTACATTTTTGTACCGTTTATTGGTACTACGAGGGTCACCTACGTATTTGCGGTCTGGCCGCAACGCCTTTACCCCAAAAAGTGTTTTACTAACAAATATTATAATATGATATTTTATCGTCACAAACATTGAAATGTTATGAAAAGTAAACTACGACATTATAATATCCCAACTAAAGCCTACTATATTTGGACAAACATTTTATAGCAAAATTCTAATTTATTAACACCGAAAACATAACGTAACTGTCAGAATTTGATTTGACTTGCAATAACAGAATAGGGCAGTGTTTTCAACCTGTGATACGCAGACCACAGTTGGCAGAGTGGTAAAAAATACAACTATTTCGAGCATTTTCGAAAAACAGAACTTTTTTAACGTGGTAAAACTTGTCAATTCCCTCCCAAATTCCATCAAAGCAGAATCAATCGAGGCCAGGTTCAAAAGAAAGTTACGGTCTTTTTTAGTGTCTAAGGAATATTACAGTATTCAGGATTACCGTTCTGGTAATTAAGAGAAATTTATTTTTTTGTAATATGTAAGAATCGTATATGACACTGTATCTTTTTATTATATCTGTACATTTGTTTGTTTGACGTTTGTCGATACTTGTACAAGTTAAATGAGAATAAAGTATTCTTGATTCTCGATTCTTGATTCTGGCCTAGTAACGTAATATACTATTCCTTGCTACATGCATGCATGGAAAGTGCTTGGACGGGAATAAAAGGACGTAGTGGCAGCACTGGTAGCAGTAGCAACTTTAAACAGCTGATTTAAAAAATAATGAATTTAAATATTTTTCTTTTTCTAATGTAGGTTATGTTCGAAGATTTGGGATTCTAGTATTTTTTACAAAAAAACGTTATGTTTAAAAACGATTTTCATCTTATGAGTAATAGGCCATTGTATTGTACGTAACGTGTTCGGTTTTTAAATGCATTAAAATCCCGATTTCGCGTCCGGCTTGCGCGTGAACTATCACGCTCGCCCGATAAAACAGAACTTACCGGGATGAAAACGTAATGTAAGTTTCTATAATTATGAGTATGGATGTGACAAAGATATGTTGATTAATGCCATTAGCATTACTGTATTTAAGTCAAATAATCAATGGCAGTTGAGCTCAGATTCGAAGCTTTATAACATATGTCGGGATCTCATAGGATCGATCTAGTTTGATGGATGGTAATGGGTTACCAACTTCAACAAAAATATCTATGACCATTGATACCAATGACAGAAAATGTCGTACCAACTTTACGAAGTTATTTCGTACCAATCTATGGAAAAGCCTATATTTAACCGCACTTAGTACGTTACGTCATATAATTCCTCTTTTTTTATTTGTGTAATCATAGTAGTTAAAACATAGTTAAAAATAGTGTAACTGTACTGTTTAATTTTTGGTTATACTTTCGGAAAGGTAATACTTTTCCGGTTTTGGATCCTCTATTATTCCCGACCGAAAATGCAGGTAAAGTAAATTTAATTTGAAAATAATACAGCAGTTATGACGATTTTAATTGTGTTCATTCGAGTCTCGTTTAGACTAAATTATTGCTCCTCACTGATCCCAGATGGTTCAATGACCCTGTCCCCGATCCATGAGTGAGCTGGTCAGGTCGGCGGAAACCCTTTCCGGCATTCCTTTAAACCTCTGAAAGCGGATGGGACTAGGTAGGGTGACGTCATCATTGAGGAATACCGGAATATCAAGCTTCAGGTTAGGGATGTGCGGAAACCCTTTCCGGCATTCCTTTAAACCTCTGAAAGCGGATGGGACTAGGTAGGGTGACGTCATCATTGAGCAAAACTGGAATATCAGGCTTCAGGTTAGGGATGTGCGGAAACCCTTTCCGGCATTCCTTTAAACCTCTGAAAGCGGATGGGACTAGGTAGGGTGACGTCATCATTGAGCAAAACTGGAATATCAGGCTTCAGGTTAGGGATGTGCGGAAACCCTTTCCGGCATTCCTTTAAACCTCTATAAGCCGATGGGACTAGGTAGGGTGACGTCATCATTGAGGAAAACCGGAATATCAAGCTTCAGGTTAGGGATGTGCGGAAACCCTTTCCGGCATTCCTTTAAACCTCTGAAAGCGGATGGGACTAGGTAGGGTGACGTCATCATTGAGCAAAACTGGAATATCAGGCTTCAGGTTAGGGATGTGCGGAAACCCTTTCCGGCATTCCTTTAAACCTCTGAAAGCGGATGGGACTAGGTAGGGTGACGTCATCATTGAGGAAAACCGGAATATCAAGCTTCAGGTTAGGGATGTGCGGAAACCCTTTCCGGCATTCCTTTAAACCTCTATAAGCCGATGGGACTAGGTAGGGTGACGTCATCATTGAGGAAAACCGGAATATCAAGCTTCAGGTTAGGGATGTGCGGAAACCCTTTCCGGCATTCCTTTAAACCTCTGAAAGCGGATGGGACTAGGTAGGGTGACGTCATCATTGAGCAAAACTGGAATATCAGGCTTCAGGTTAGGGACGTTCTGCCCCTACCCCCCCCCCGCTTTTACTCTTCCACCCCTTAGACAAGGAGTTTTTAGCATCGCATTCTGAGTCCATTCATATTTTACGATGAATAATCGATTTCTTTTATGTTTTTGTCCTCTTTTCCCAATGACCGTTTTTCCCTCGGACATGACATTTTTAGGCCTAATCAAAGCGAATGGGCTGATATTTTAGAAAACTGCTGAATGTCCGGGTTTTAAGAATAGCCTAAATATTTATAAAAAAATGTATGTCTTAAAGTTTGGTATGCGTTCTCAATTGCTTACGATTTAAAGTCGAACATATAAGGAATAAACTTCCACTAATATTACTAAATAAGTCTGCAGTTATTTCGTTCAGCCTTCCCATCTGATCGGCCAAGTCGTCAATAAATATATATATATAATAATATTTTAATAATTTATTTCCTGCTCAATTTATTTATCACTGCTTTTATTGGCCAAAATTAGGCCTTCATCAGGATTTAGGTTGAAAATGCTCAAATGGAAGCCAAAGATCACTTGAGTGATTTGAGACCAGAAAGAATATGGGGACATATTTAGAGCCTGAAATATAAATCTTTAAATAAAAAATAAATTTAGAAAAAAGTTAATTCTCAGTTGAATACGGTTTTATAAATCCTCTGACTGTTACAATTTAAATTATCTATTATAACAGTTCAAATTAAAGCCATTGAATCACTGGATCTTTTAAGACGAAAACAAACGTCATACTGTGATTAGATCCAGAGATATAAGAAAAACAAAACAAAAATAGTTAGATTCTTAATACCCAAAAGGAATATAAAGGGAAGAACTTTTTTGTGAGTTTATCTCGAGAACGAAACAATATTTTCAAAAACTGGTTGCGACATTGTAATCAGCATGAGAATCTAGAATGTAATGGGGTTTCACAACACCACATTCATATTTAAACAATTATCTTTAATCCAATATGGCGGATCCAAGATGGCGGCTGGAAAGTAATACCCGATTATTCACTATCCAGAAATTATAGGCGGTGATTTCATATCAATATCTTGGAAACTATTCGTTTGGATACCATAAATACAATTTTTTCAATATCTGTTTCTGTATTTTCGGACCTGCTAAGTTTGACCTTTGGTATTCAAAGTTTCCCAAGGATGCCATTTGGCATCTGCCACATTTTTGTTCAGTACATCAAATAGTACTAGAATCAATCATAAAATTTAAGTCGGACTCTACTTCAAGGTCATAATGGCTGGCGACCGGACTATATGGCCAAAAAACCCCAGTTTATAGATTCCATGGCAGCAAACCTGCATACTAACTTACCAAGTCAGCCTTATGGAAGATTTGAAAAATGTGTAGTTTGCTTATTTCTTTGCATATCTTGATGAAACTTGGTTTGTGGCTCTATCTAGTTGATATTTACTGGATTATAGCCTAAAATTCTCCATTTCACTTTTCTGCAGCAGCAAATTTGCATACTCACTTTCCATGTTACTCTTATGGAAAATAGCTTACATATTTACTTATGGACATACGTTGATATTCCTTGGTGTGAGGATTCATGTAAATAATTTATTCAAGTATTTCAAATTTGCTGAGTATGCAAGTCTGCTGCAACGGGTGTATTGTGAAATTTATCATTTGTTTCCAGCGTTTTATAATAAATTAATTTATAAATTCTAACAAAAATTAAAAATATAAATTTATTAGCTTCATTCATTAATTTTAAAGTTTAATATTCAATTTGAATTATATACTATTTTATAATTATAATTATTAAATTAATTTTTTAAGACATTAAAAGCAAAACATACGTGTTTTGAGCATATACTTGTTTAATGGATAAGAGCTCATTTTAGTAGCTTGTTTGTTGTTGAATGTGTCTCAGTTCCTTATAAAACTTTCTAAAAAGGTTTTGTCTTTGAGACGAAAGATAAAAAGGCTCATTAGGACGTTATCAACATGTGAAAGGATGTCAGAACATGATTGTAGTGGCGTGATTTTTTATATTTTTATTCCCTATCGGTATTTATATTTTTGTTTTGCTGGAAATTAATAGATTTCATTCTTTATTTGCGATGTTTTCAATTGATTAATGTAGAAGTGAGCAAAAATTCCTATGTAATAATCAATCAACTAATGTGAATTACAGGGATCGAGCAAGCATCGGCGTTAACTCGCAAGATGAATGTGAAGCCTAGTTGAAATAGTCAAACATGTACCTTTATTTTTCCCAAGTGACATTTTTTGCCATTTTTCTCAATTTGGTAGGAGAACGCGTCTAGATGACACCCAGAGAAACCGCTACCTATCGAAGAAGGTGGGAATTTCACGGGGTGGCACTTGAAGCAAGTGCAAGGTTGCGGTTTGTCGTGTACGGTGGCGATTTGTCAGGGTGGCGACTGGACGCGCCCGCGGCCGTGCGAGGCGGCGGTCTGTTGTCGACGTTGACTGTTGTCTTCTGTCTAGCTAGTCTAGCTGTCTAGCAGCCACCCTGACAATGAGCCATTCTGTCAGGTCAACACCTCGGAGAAGAGAGGTGGCGATTTGTCAGGGTGGCGACTGGACGCGCCCGCGGCCGTGCGAGGCGGCGGTCTGTTGTCGATGTTGACTGTTGTCTTCTGTCTAGCTAGTCTAGCTGTCTAGCAGCCACCCTGACAATGAGCCATTCTGTCAGGTCAACACCTCGGAGAAGAGAGGTGGCGATTTGTCAGGGTGGCGACTGGACGCGCCCGCGGCCGTGCATGCGAGGCGGCGGTCTGTTGTCGACGGTGACTGTTGTGTTCTGTCTAGCAACCACCCCGACAATGAGCCAATTCTGTCAGGTCACCACCGCTATATTTAAATCAAAATTTAATCTTAACACAAACTATATAACTCTTTATACTGATGGAAGCCACTTAATTTTTCAAGTCCACGATTTTAAGCTGACCATTACAATTTAACGAACCCTGGCAATTGATTGTTTATTTTACAGGCGAGTAAACCAAGTATATTCTCTTGAAAAGAAATTTAGAAATATCAAAGTTTATTATAAATAGTAGGTAGATGTTTAGAAATCCTTACTAAAATGGCCATAATTCTCTATGCAGTTAAAGAGAAAATTGAATATTACGTAGTGGAGGGTGTTCTACTCGTTCGGGGAGTTTTTAGGGGCTAAATATATCGTCGTTTTAGTATGGTGAGATAGATTTTAAAGTACTGAATAATATATTTGACCAAAGATAATTTTAAAATTGGGTATCAATATGTATTTAGTGTATTTTGGATTAACATTGTCCTTTAAGAGGGGGCTCCAGTCACGAAAAATATCGCGTTTCTACCTGCTCCTCCCATAAGGCCAATGTTAACTTTCAAATTCGGGACAGCCTCAACCGCTCAGCCAAAATCGTTAATTTTTAGCTCATTTGAAAGAACAAAAACAATCTAGTGATTTCAGAGAGCATAATTTTGATATAATATTATGGATAATTTATATACATAATTCCAAAAATCTCTTTTTTTGCGATTTTGTAACAACCCAACAAAAAAAGATATCAAACTTCTGCTCACTGGAATCGCTAGATTATTTGTTGTTCTTTCAAATGAGCTACAAATCAACGATTTTGGTTGAACGGTTGACGCTGTAACGAATTTGAAAGTTAACATTAATCTTATAGGAGAAGCAGGTAGTCGCGCGGGACTGGAGCCCCCTCTTAAATCAACATCATATCTTTGACCAAAGAGTTTGAAAATTGGGTACCAATAGGTAATTAATTATTATGGCTTATATAAACATTTCATTTTATGTACTCTTTTGACGATTGTCATACGTTTGGGAAAATATCTTACCGTAATAGAGAAATTTAAATATAGAAAATAATTTCTTAAATTTCAAATAATAATATAACCAATATAATTATTATAAAATTTACCATGCGGTACAATCGTTACTTACAACCAACAACAATCGGCTATAAAATATAATTAAATAAAGTTTAAGAATTCCTTTAAAAAGTAGCCCTGACAAGTACGAAGCCCTGTTAAAGGTATTCATTTGCCGTTGAGGAGATTTGTTATACTGAGGTATTTATTTCACAGTATAAACACATAAACTTTCTCAGTACTTTTTCTCATTTTGAACAATTACTGTATCAGTGTATAAGAATCAATTAGCAACTTAATGATCCAAAAAATCTTAATGATATATAGAATATCACAAGAACGTAAAATTCCAATTTGGAAAACAAAATACATTTGTTTTAAGAAAGAAAAACGCATTCTACTGAAACATAATAAAATGTAAACTCTAAAAAATTAATAGGCTATGAGGACTGGAAACGAATTAGAAATTTCCAGCACAAAACAATTTTTACTGGAAGAAAAACTCCTTCCATCACAATATTTTAAAAATGTTAACCCCTCAAGAGGAGAATAAGGTCCCACGATAAATTTAATTTATTTTTGAGCCCGGCAGTCGAGAGAGCACGTAGGCCGTTGCTCACAGGTGACGCCGGCGCCGGCGCCGGTCGCGGCCAGAACTGGGTGAAAACTCCCAGATTGATCAGAGAAAACTGCGCCTGAATCCCAATACTTCCGTGAATCAAAGCACCGGCAGCGCGGCGCGCGATATGAATAAAACAATACACCTGAACACGAACCGAGGGGGCATGATGAACATTCGACTTTGTCTTCGTTTTAAAGAAAAACAATTTCGAGCGGGTGGATGTTAGTGAAGCAAAGTAAAATAAGTAAGGCCTTCGAAAAAGATGGAAAAAGATTACAATGTTAAATACATCCATCCTAGCAAATCTACGATGCAATTGAATTTCACTTTGTGTAAAATTATTTTAGTTACCTGTCTCACGAAGCCGTGGTTACTGTCTGTTTCTATTAAAGCAAGATTTGATTAATTTTGTTTCATTCGTGAAAGCTTATACTGTATCATAATTAATTGTCACTCTGCCTAGTAAATGCCTTTCACTCTGATGCAATTTTATATTTTATTTAAGAAAAAATTTATTTCTTATTCCTTCCCTTTTAATTTAATGTCACATGGGTTACTATCACATCTGAAATTTTAAAGTTAGTGTTGGGGGTGAGAAAGGGGTTGGAAATGGTGTAAAAGTTTATCGTAAAAAATATCTGCCCTATTGGTAATAGTTGTTTCCCTCAATCTGCATGTACCAGAATATCTCTTACTGTTTCAATAAATAAAGATCCAACAAAGGTCCCAATGGTGAAAACACGCTTTATTTGGAGTTTTAATTAATTAATGTATTATAAAAACGTATAAACCAGCGACCTTTAGCATAGTACAAATAGACGGAGCACACGAGGCGCGACGTGAAGCCTTGATTTGCTTCTATAGTCCCTAAGCATGGAAAAAACAAAGCACGGAAAAAATTATTACAAATATGGTATCAAAATAAAAGTCTGAATCTAAGAATTACTATAGTACCAAATATAAAAATTTACAGGTAGTTTACATATCGTAAACACTGCTAACCTAGAAGCTTGTCCTGACATTTTTTGAGGGAACCTGGGATGCCTCCACGGAATGCACCTGTAACGTTCCTATGATGTGTAAACTGCTGCTAAACGATTTATAATTGGTACTTTTATAGTAATTTTGAGACTTCGCCCTTAAATTTGATATCACATTTTGTAACGATGTAGTCGACTATATTTTTGTAAACAGCAGTTTAGGATTGACTTTGTTTTTATGCAGGCGCCGCACGGATAAACTCTCCCACAATAACAACTAGGTTATCGACTAAACTATGACAGCTATTTTTTCCAAAAAATATGATTTAAAAATGTTAACTCCTTAGTAACAATTTCCACCGTTTTTCATTTTACCTGACCAAAAATAAAAAAGGAGCAGCCGATTACTTTTTTCATGTCAAATTTTAAAGTTGAATAAAAACTTGTGACTTTTTATAATTTTTTTAGGTAGAAACAAATTATTTTGAAATATGATGGATACTATTACGTTCTTCACATGCAAAATTTCACCCTTAAGCCTCAATGCTCAATGGTATAAACTAAGAGTTATTTGAAACATGAGCACTGTCAGATTACGCGGTTTTAGGCGCCTGTTTTATGTTTCTATACCTAGACATTATGGCGGCCCAGGTTTTACTTGCTGTAATACAGTAAGATAGCTATGCTCCATCTATCTGTACTGTGTGGTCGATGGCATAAACGCGATTTAATATTTCTTTCACAAAAAATTTTCTTATATCGTGCTCTTTAATTTGATGCGACACTAAGAGTATGTTGCTTTTTAAAACTATTATGTAAGGACATTTGACTTTGAAACTGATGCAGACCATCCATTGCATTATCAAAATGTGTACCAGGTTTTGAGTGGCCCAGGATTAAAAGAGCTCCTAATTAAAGTGAATCATTAACAGAGTTTATTGATGTCACCTATTAATTTAAGTATAAGGAGGAGGTAATGTATCATTAAGTGGCACACCAAACAAAAATTGTCAATTAATTATTAATTTATGTAATGTACAATATATAATTTTAAAGTAAATAGCTAAGACATTTGGTAGTCAGAAGCACCGTCTGTTAGTAATCAACCAAACTATTTCAACATTAAATTTTGGGTCACCCAAAACCAGCTACAGCTGGATCATAATAGTGGGGGTTGTTGGGGGATGAAATTTGTACGTGAAATTTACTCCCCCTGCATCGGTAGACGTTTCCAGCAAACAGAACACAAAAATATTTTTTCTATTTACATAGATTAAGAAGCAAGTTTTGAAAAACACTTTATTTTTATTAATTTATTTGTGTGAGAGCGGCAGCTCTATTATATTTTTCCAATAATAGATCAAGAAGTAAGTTTTGAAAAACAACCTGTATTTATGAATTTATTTGCGTGAGAGCAACAGCTCTATTAAACTTTACCAATAATAGATTAAGAAGCAAGTTTTGAAAAACACCCTGTATATATGAATTTATTTGGGTGAGAGCGACAGCTCTTTTATACTTTACCAATAATATACTCGAAGTAAATAACAGGAACTGTGTAACTAACTCTCCTCTCTTAATTTTTTCCGATTATTACAACAAAAGCAAGAGGCTAAATTATTTATGATCCAACGAACTAGCTTGTCAATTTAGAATTATCAACGTTGCTATTATATAATTTGTTTTCAATCATTGTCGATTGCACTGTTAAAATTTCCTCGATAAAATATTCCGGGATGTTTCGCTATAAATCATGAGTCGGGTACTGCGTTGAAAATGTGGGAATAAAAGGTAATATTAAAATAACTGAGTTAAGGAGGAATATGAGATCCCCTTTTTGAAGAAAAAAGATTTGCCTTGGGTCATATAGAAAATTATTTTGTTGTTGTTAGTTATTCAGTTAATTTAGTTATTCAGTTAACAGTAAAAACCCAATGCCATGTGGTCCTACATTGGAATATTATATCATTTCTTAATAGTTTCACGGTTTTTTTCACTTCAAAATAAGATAAACAACCATAAATTGGAATGAATGTAGAGCCTACTCGCCGACACTCTCTTGCTGAGGCGCCTTCTGAAGGCACACATTTTCATACGCCGCTGATGTCATTATTGGAAAGCTACGATTGAACTGAAAGCCACCGCCTCGGTGCAGCCGGTCACACTAATATCTATCAGATAATTCTGAAGACATTTAAAATCCTATTATCCTCTCATAAGGGTAATGGTAGACAGGAGCGGTTACAGAGTGCATAATTGATAATTAATTGTGGGTACTGCTACCCTATTAGGAAGCGGTGTCCGAAAGGGATAAGCAGCAATGGCTCTAGGATGCGTAGGTGATTATGCTAATTAAGTGGCACGTACGGGACCAGGTAATATCCCCTATACTTAGCTGTTTTTCCGATTGTTTCGTTTCTATTTGATTTTGATTTTGCATTCAGCCAATTTAAGACTATACCATGTTTTCAATACAGAAAGTAAACATAAAAAATGAAAACACAAATAATCCACTGAAAATGGGGTAATAAAATAATTTCAATATTTTTACATCATTTGGCCATTTATAAGTCTTTAATTTTGTGATCGAAAACAAAAATTGTTGTGCATTCTATTTATAATTCTCAATTTAGTGATCACAACAAATTTTTGTGGCATACTACAATATAATGTAATAGTTATATGTTAGAGAGATCAAGTTTGCGGGTATCACTAAATTGAGAATTATCAATAAAATACACAAAACTTTAGTTTTCACTCACAAAATCTAAGATATATAACTCATTAAATGATGTAAAAATATTTAAACAAGTTACAACCTGCCGCTGCGGAACGCAGTCTGGGTTGTCGGGGGTAAACCCACCCCGTCACTTCCTTCCTCCCTTGTTCACAGAAGCATGAGAGCGAATGACCACCGGAAGTTTGACTATCAAAGATATCGCGGACAGGAGATAATCAGCTAAATATTACTCACTAAATTACCTACTTCCCGTTTTCGGCGACCCATATCCTTGACGATTACGAATTTTAATTTTTAAACAATAGAAACTTGTGTACGTGATATGAAGTCGGAAATAAAATCCATTCCTTACGGCTCCGACCACCTGGGGTTTCAAGAAGAATATGTTTAGGTGAAGAGTGTGAGGTGGAGGAGATGACACTGACAAGTACCAGCTGATATATTTTGTAATGATTATTAAGGTGCTGCTATACATGCACGTCACGTCACGTCGCGTCGCGTCCCAATTCGGCCGATTCGGCTATGTATGCTCATCAGAGCATTCGAGTCGTGCCGTGCCGTGACGTGACGTGACGTGACGTGTATGTATAGCCGGTTCCATTTGATTACACAGGTTTCATTCACTTCGAAAGTGGACGCGACGTAACGTGAAGTGACGTGTATGTATAGTAGCACCTAACAACTGATACCCCTCCAATAATGGTAGCAGGCTCAAACCTTCGCAGAAAAACAACCACAATACTTTTCCACGATTTATAAAAATCACATTGACTTTTAACAAATTTACTCTTAAAATTTGGCGTAAGAAAAATGAACTATTTGAAATTTGGTCCTCTTCGTAAATTGGCGAAGAGATGTTAACGGTTTGACCTAAAAAATGTTCAATCGATAAACTCAAAATGTCTTAATCACGCAAGTTTGTTGCAAGAGGGCAAGTAAAATTGTGTGCCTGCTTTAATAATTGTGCCTGATTTCTAATTGTGCCTGCATTCTAATTGTGTCTGCTTTATTGGTTTTTCCCCTATAGGGAATTAGCGAATTTTCCCTATAGGGAAGAAGCTATTACCGTAGGTCTCATGGTAAGACCTAAGCTTGAGACTATGATAACTTTTTTCATAAATGTTTAAGTTAATAATGGATTATTATATTCTGTCCAGTTCAAGTTGGCCGGTGGGCCCGGGACTACCTGAGGCCACCCCTGCCACGTCCGGCGGGGCTGTCTGCTGCCTAGGCGATGAGTCACCTATTGGCTGAGTTTATATAATGATACATTTTTTAACAGAAAAATAATTAAATTTTTTTATATATTGCACTTTTTAAACATATGTGCAATATTTATATTACACAATTGTATAACAATTACAAATCCTGTAAATAGATGAAAAATATACATGAAGTTTACGTTTGTTCTGTATTGAAAATATAATTTTCTCAGTAAACAGTTGATTTGGTTCATTTTTTCCTTTTAAACGCTGAGATAAGTTTGTTACTTTAATTTAGTTGGTAAGTCCTACCATATAATTAAAGGTAAGACTGTAATAACCCCTCCTACAATCAAGTCGCCTCGAAAGTCCTTGTAGATGGAGACGGAGGTAACGGTATAGCTCCGATACCATGGGAGGTAATGGTACGACGGGTTGCTTCGCCTCGAGATGCCACCAGGAGTTTTTCTCGTGGGCTACGCAGACGATGTAGCCGCAGTCATCACGGCTCGGGATCCGGAGTTGGCCCAGCTTCGCCTCAACCAGGTGATGTTTCGGGTCAACAGATGGATGAGCGGTCATGGACTTGAGCTGGCGGTCGCCAAGACCGAGATCGTCATGCTCACTCGACGGAGGATCCGCACAGTAATCCCCATGACTGTCGGTGACGTCGAGGTCCAGACGAAGACTGCGGCGAAGTATCTGGGAGTTGTGCTCGACTGCCGTCTCACGTGGTGGGAGCACATCCAGACTGTCTGCGACAAGGCGGCGAGGGTTGTTCTGTCGCTCAGTAGATTGATGGGGAACATCGGAGGTCCGAGGGCTAGCAAGAGGCGATTCCTCATGTCCACCGTCAACGCCATTCTTCTCTACGGCGCAGAAGTGTGGGCGGGTGCCATGGGAGTCAAGAAACACAGCAAGAGAATTCTCTCTGTTCAACGCAGGGCTGCGCTCAGGATCGCCTGTGCGTATCGCACCGTGTCTGGACTGGCTGTCATGGTTGTGGCTGGAGTGATTCCCCTCGATTTGCTCGCCGTTGAGAGGCAGAACATCTTTCTCCGCGCTCCGGATCTCGGCAGAGACCAAGCTGCTGAGGAGGCGAGACTCGTCACTCTGCGGGCCTGGCAGGAGCGGTGGAACGACGGACCAGAAGGGCGATGGACATTTCGTCTCATTCGAGACATCAGCCCGTGGTTGAGCCGTACCTTTGGGGAAATTGATTTCTTCTTGTGTCAATTCCTGACGGGTCATGGCTACTTCAGGGATTACCTTTTTCGCATGGGAAAGGTGAGGTCACCTCAGTGTAGGTACTGCCCGGAGGAGGTGGATGATGCTCATCATACCTTTTTCCGGTGCAGACGTTTCGCTGAAGATAGGAGGAGGCTTGTTTCTGCAGTCGGCGATCTATCCCCGGACGTCGTTGTGGGAGCAATGCTTCGCAACGAAGAATCCTGGAGAGCGATTGCGCTTTTCGTGCAATCCGTACTTCGGCGGAAGCGAGATGATGGATGCTTAGGTGACCTCTAAGTATCCTGAAACAGTGACTTGACCCGTCAGGGCGCAAGACACGCGGACCAGTGCTGAAGTTGTCCGATAAGGGTTCCGGCCTGGTTTTTCCCCGCGGCTCCGTAGGAGGTTTAGTGGGTACACCTCGACCAAATCTGAGAGGGAGTCCCACACTGTTCCTTGGGTTCGCGCATAAAGCGTTCCTCCTACGTAAAAAAAAAAAAAAAAAAAAAAAAAAAAAAAAAAATGGTACGGTAATGGTACGGTAGAGGTAACGCTCTCAACTTCAATTGTTTTAATAATCCTTTGCTTTAAATTTAACGCTCTTAAGGCTTGTTTTAACATAGGAATAAGAAATAACTTTTAATGTCGCAAACGTTTATTTCAAATAGAAATAGGATAAACCGTTAAGTTAATATTGGACAGAAGTGTACCTAAATAAATAACATTCTCGAAGTAACTAATCATAAACTGGTTGGTTCGTAAATTAAATAAGAGAAACTTTATTTTGTCGAAACAAACGCGGTATGATATAAGGTTGAACGTGGGATGATCTATTCTTATTAAAGGTTAAAAGAGAATAGGAACAGACATGAATTGTAAAATAGGAAGAAGCGCAGTATTATCAAATTAAATTAGTATGGCTGGCAACATCGATTTTCAATGGCAACTATAGGCCTTCTGACTTCCGAAGACCGCTATCTGGCTATATGTACATATACCGCGTCGCCCCGTTGACGGTTCGATGCTCTTTATTAATTTACTACATAAAGGATTGGATTATGTCAAGGATGATTTTATGAAACAGCCTTTGCCTTTACGATATTTAAGAAGTTTAATGTAAAATTTAATTCCTTAATAACTGGGTTTGGATTCAAAAGTTTCGAGGTTATGACGTTCTGAGGTTCTTACTTGTCTTACTTGATACTTGATACTTGATACTTGATACTTGATGGTGTCCCACTAGCATCGCTCCTGCGACGTGGTCGTCAATTGGAAATAAACATTAGGCCTCATTGAACGTATCTTCAACATTGTAGTAGGCTGCTTCACACAGATATTCTTTTAACATATTTTTAAATTTCTTGAAGTTAGGCTCTTGAATAATATTAGTAGGCAGCTTATTGAAGATTTTAACACTACTATAAAAAGGGCTCTTGCTAGCCAAAGTAGAATTAATTTGAGGAACATGAACATGGTTGGCTCTTCTTGTATTATATTGATGGACTAGATTATTAGTGAAAAATGTTTCAGGATTTCTTTTCACCGGTATAGCTGATTCCAAGATAAAAAGTGACGGCAAAGTCAGGATTCCCAATTTCCCAAATAGGGGCCTGCAGTGGGCAAGGCGTTGAGCGCCACACATTCTCCTAACGACACGTTTTTGGAGGAGAAAAATCCTTTTAGCCATGGTACTACCTCCCCAAAATACTATTGCGTAAGATATTATACATGAAAACATCCATATTAGACTTTCATTAAAATGTTGGTCTGGAGCAATTTCTGGAGCCTAGTAATAAGATAAATGACAGATGTTAGTCTTGGAGCTAAGGCATTGATATGTTCATCCCTAGTTTGCTATGTCTAACTAGATTGATATGTCTAAATCTATCTATCAGCTATGTTAAACAGGGCTACTTAATTGATTGTAAACTTCAACAAACTTTATGGACCCAGGAATATAAAGGAGTGAAATTAGCTGACTAAAGGGTTCACTACAGTATTTGCGAGAACCCAGCTTGTAAATGTGACGGATTTTTTTTTTAATACCATCTATCTGCAATTTTTAAACATTTGGCCCTTTACTATATCTGAATTATATATATTCGAAATTTGCTTATAGATAATAATTGATAAGTCAACGAGTATTTTTTCTTTTAGCTGGCCTTAGGCAAAGGGATGTGATTATGTTGGGGTGTCTAATGACTATTAAAGCAAGATTGCATACATTAGAAATGTGTATATATGATTTTCAAGTCAAAGAGTAATGTTTCTTTTAGCAGAACTTAGGATGATGGTTGTGATTATGTTGGGGCGTCTTTAACTATTAAAGCAAGATTTTGACGAACATACACACTTTATGTTTCACCCCAACTAATACCTACGTCAAGCTGTATTAAAACCGATGAAATGGAAGAATAGCGATGACTTTTGGTTTCAATGTGGTAGCAAGAGTCTAGAGTACCGATGAAATATTCATGTCTTTTTGTATGTTATATATTTATGAAGATTGCAGATATAAAATGATTTATTAAGTGAGTGAGTTTTTAACTGTACACAATTATTATTTATTTTAATACTTTCTATTTATAGTGAGTCTCATAAGTCCCGAACGAGTTTAATGACTTTCAACCAAATATCGTAGGTTAAAGATATTTTGCTAATTAGTTCCAACCAACAAACTTTACATTTTGCTATAAATTTCATTAAATTCGCTGACCCAAAAATTTAATTTTTTTTTAATTTGAGACTTCATTGGCGGCTGCCCCAAATTTTCAAATACAAACACCTATCGAGTGTAAACTCATTTTTATAGGCTTAATAAAAGAAACAAAATGGCACGAACTAGTAGACTGTTTGGATGATTGTTTTAAAGGTAGTGTCATAAATACCCTAGAAAACTATTTTCAAACAAAAGCCAAAAACTGTTGACTGACTAACAATGACCATAGTTTCTCAATAATTGTAGGGCTTTGGGCTGTGAAACTTGACATACATATATTCTTCGTATGCTCTAGTCGCGTATTACTTTGATAATCGAGAGAAGGTGATTGGCGGAGTGACCGTGTAGCATTAAAATCATTCTTTTCGCCAACGCTGTAGGGATGTAAAAAACTCTTTAAACATTTCCGGTAAACTTTATTCCAATGATAGTAAAATACTGAATACTGGGATCTGAATACTGAAACTATTAATACAAGTTTCAAATAATTTTTAACCTGTTTCATATAGTCCATATTGCGGGTTTTATTTCTAAAAGCACGATATACGAATTAAACACTATATTATATGAGTATGATTTAGAATTACTATGCCTAGAAGCATAAGAAAAAATGTTCCTGCGGAGAACCTCTAGTCAACTTTCTTGAGATACCTTTATCAAAATTTGAGATATCTGTGCATTAATAGTAATTGCGTCATTAATGTATTCCCAGTGTACTGTTCAATCCGTCGTTGAAAGTCATCGCTTTACTACAGTCATGCATTTTGCGTAGGATCTTCATTAATTAACGGAGGCAAATATGAATTTAAATTTGTTCCTTTTATAAAAATTGCGAATTGCCTAATATTATTTATTCTAAAACTAGAAATCGCCCACTGGTCAAAATTCAACCAGAAAATATTTGGGTTACGTAATTTTATTTGTAATACTTCAGTAAAACATTTGATTGAATTAGTTAACGTTTTTTTGTCACTGCGACCCGACATGGCAACTTATAAAACTCATGTTAATTTTGTTTTAATTTCAAATTCATTTTTCTAAATTCGCAACAACTATAGGACACTATAATAATGGGATTGTGTGTATCTACAGGAATAGGATATTACGTCACTAGACCGGTAAGTACTGCTTTACCGGACGAGCATGATAGTTCCCGTGCGAGCCAGAGGAAAGTGTGGGATTTTCATACGAGTACGGTAAAACTTACCAGGAATGTGACTTACGATACTTTCCATCATACTACTCAGAAAAAACATTTTTTAAATCATAACGTATTCCTTGCATAAACTACTATGCTTCTTAATGCTTCAATCCTAACTTATAGTGAAAAAACATTTTCTTCTGCTACCAATGCTGCTATTCCTCTGAAGTAACCAATAAAAATGCATTAAACGTCGCTTTACTGCAATCAGCTGATTGTTTTGATTGTTTACTTGCGTTATTTCCGATTCCTAGTGCACGTTAAATTTTCTGTGCACTGCACAGTAAATTTACCGTACAGCTATCGGGAAAGACTAACTTTATAGCCAAGAGTAAGTTTTCTGTGTAATATTATGTAAATGACTTTTCTAGTACGCTTAGCTTTTTCTTACATTGCGCACAGGCTAAGAAAAAAGGATCACAAAAATCACGCCTGCCTATTAATACAGTCGACTCTCGCTAACACGAACCTTGATATCACGAAATCCTCGGTATCACGAATAATGCTTAATCCCCTTGGAAAAACCTGTCTAACACGAAGAAATTACTGTACATAACACGAACTAATGTTTTGGTTATATTTTACCTCTGTAACTCGAAGGGACACAAAAAGTACCTCTATGACACGAATTTCCGTAGATAAGACGAATTCGATTCGCGCTTTTCCTCCATAACTCGAAATTTACCTCGGTCCATACCACAAAGTTTTCAGAATGGACCTCTGCAATACGAAATCCCGACTTTCAGGATGCAACCTGTCGGTGAATCATATCCGGGGTCAAGCGCATGTTTTAATAAAAAATATAATCGATACTGTAATTGTTTTTACAAAGAGGAATATTACGGACTTTTTGATCAGTGGAATTATTAAAAGTTAAAAGTTTATTTTTGTAGCTAAAGGGGATACGGTAAAGTTTCTTTATATTATTGGTTGAATAAAAATTATGATCGATACTGCAATTGTTTTACATGTTTAAGCAGAGTAAGATTACGGTCTTTTTAATCAGAATTAATATGATCTTATATGTTTTTGTGTTTTACAGGTTATTGCATTATAAATACTATTTTTCATTGATATATAATATTTAAATAAGTTAAAAGCTTAGATTTGTCGAAGATGTAGGGTATCAACTACATTTTTCTTTTCCTACCTCTGTATCACGAATTTTCATTTGGGCTACCTCATTAACTCGAACTATGCCTACGACGAACTATAAGTAACACGAAGAAAAATCGCAGTCCCGTGAAATTTCGAGTTAATGCGAGTCGACTGTCTAAGGATTGACTTACCTTCCAGCGGGCGAAGCCGCGAGTACCTGTTGGTAATTTAATAATTACAATAAAATAATTTTTCCCTACGCAAAACTTGTAATTGTCAAGGATGTAGGTGATCAGTCTGAAACGGGAGATAGGTAATTTAGTGAGAAATATTTTGCAGCTTATCTCCTGTCCGCGATATCTTTGATAGTCAAACTTCCGGTGGTCATTCGCACTCATGCTTCTGTGAACAAGGGAGGAAGGAAGTGACGGGGTGGGTTTACCCCCGGCAACAGACACTGTAGTCTGCAGGTGGGTAAGGTTTTACCTAACCGAGCATATACGTGTTATTCTGATCGAACAATTTCAAACTTCTATGTAAGAAATTGTTATTTATATATAGCAATATACTCTTGAAGTTGAAGCTACACTTTTTTGCAATTGATGTAGCTTTTTACAAACAAAGAGCACAAAGAAATATTTCTGGGGCTATGTGTGCGCATTTAGCCAGGCTTTGGGGTCATTCAATATTGTGGAGCCATACACACGGCCCCACAATGATTTTATTGTTTGTTTCATGCTAAAATCCTCTTTTCAGGGCTTTGAAATCCCAAAATGGAGAGGTTAGGTTATGTTAGGTTAGGTTAGGTTAGGTTGGTTAGTTTGAGGTTTTTCTAGGGCCCCACAGTTTTGACTGGCCACAGCCTGGTTACATGCACTAACATGGCCGCACAATCAGGTGTGTGAACACGAGACCCCACCGATATTGCCGGACAAGACTGTGTCTGTGTGTGTGTGGGGGGGAGGGGGGCAAGTGTGTCAGAAATGTAAAGTAATTGTTCGGACGAGTTCGAAAACCAGCCTGATCGGACCATCGGATGGGACGGTAAGGGGGGGTAAACTCCTCCAAAAAAGGGTTCGGGAGTTACTTACATAGAAAAATATAAATTATAAAATTCTGATTTGGACCGTTCAATTCAAATTATTTTGTATCTTGCATTATTGCTCTTTGTCCGTTGGTTGCCGAGACATCGCCTGTGGTAAACTCAGTGCCTGGTCCCAATGTTACCCTTATGGAAAATAATTAAAATTATATAGCTCGCTTATTTTTCCAACATATCTGAATAAAAGTCGGTATATGGCTTCATATAGAGAATATCTACTGGATTTTTGCAAAAAATCTCTCAATATTAAGTTTTTATAACATCAAACCTGCATGCTTATTGCTCATATTTTTCTTAAGGAGAAAATTGCTGTATGTTTATTTTAAGATATAAGTTGATTTCACTTCATTTTAGGCTCCGTCTAAATTATTTATTTAAACATTAGAAATATTTACTATTCAAGATTAAATCAATTATTCTGACGATTTGTTAGTTTAAAAAATAATTAAATACCGTTTAATATTATCAAACCCTTTTTATTTTCGTTGTCTCAGTCTGTTTAGTAAATGATTTAAATTTCAAATTTTACTTTGTGTCATATAATTGCAAGCTTAGATATTCTTGAAACTGCTGGTAAACTTAATTTTGTAATGAATGAGTGATCTGATGTTAAAGTAATGTCGAAGCAAAAATGTATAGCAAAACTCATAGTGTATAGCAATAATCAGGAATATAAAACCACAACGTCACTATTAATAATTAATTAGTTTTAAACACAGGTTTAAAATGAAGTAACTAGTAATGCCCAACATTATTTAGACTTTGTGAACGATTTTCCTTTGAGAAGAAAGTTCAGTATGCGACATAAACGTGTATCCCGGTACATGAGGAGTATGTGAAATGTAACACATACCCGCTCCGCGGGCAACATGTAGCTCAAAGTAGGCGCTGGCGCCGTCTACGTCTACTATTCTTGATGTAAAGGTAATATCAATGAATACATAACCCTATAGTGTTATGTATTCATTGGTAATAGTCCAGGCAACGAATGCTCAAGAAAAGGTATAGAGAGAAATGCATGGAACAATATTTTTGACTTTGCTGTTTTGTTTGGACTAGTTAGGAGGTGACGAACATATCAAAAGTCCCCCGTCCGTAGCCTTGGGCTGGGGGAGGGAGGGGGGTCTGAAGGTACCATTTTTTGGGTTTTCCTAAATATCTTGAAAACTATCAGCTTTTAGTATCCATTAATATATTGAAAAATTAAATAAAATTGAATTTCCTGTAAGAAAAGTATATAATATGTCTATTTTGGTCCAACCATTTACAAGGTAAGCACCAATTTTACTAATATTTAAACAAATATTCCCTCCATAAAAAATACATGTAAATTAGTGTGTAACATCCATGCCCAATGGGGCAGCGCTTTCTCAACTAACGGAAAATGAAAAACATTCATGAAATGGTGACGAAATTACCAGTAATTTGACACCTCAATCATAAACATTGGTCCAAAGTAAAGGTCTTGGTGAGCTAATAAGAATAGTATATTTCATTACTAGTACCGAAAGTGGCACTTTCCGGTGCGCGCCCAAGTTTCATGTGTGAGGCGGAGCCGAACACAGGAATATCGAATTTCACGTGTTAGGCGAAGCCGAGCATGTGAAAGTGT
The DNA here is from genome assembly GCA_035578135.1 of Flexamia atlantica. Lineage (NCBI taxonomy): Eukaryota > Metazoa > Arthropoda > Insecta > Hemiptera > Cicadellidae > Flexamia > Flexamia atlantica. Next base: position 32,318,554 of record JAQJVK010000010.1, read on the forward strand.
GTTTCACGTACGAGGCGCAGCCGGGAAAAAAATAAAAAATAAATAACGAATAACGCAAAAATACACACAATGCTGAAGAAGAAACCTCAGTAAAATGCAAACTATTATATTTCTCAATTAACATTTTTTTATAATAACAAATTTACTATAATAAGCCTACATAACAACGTAAAAATTAGAAGTTCAAGGTTATGTTTATTGTGCAGTTGGTATTGGTTGAGGGATTTTAAACATGCGCTATAATAACAACACAGCAAAACTCATTTATACCTATTCCTGTTTTCGGTTTACATTGTTGAACAATAAGAACAGCTGATTTAAATTGTAAGAATAAACGGCAAAGCGACGTCAGAGCGCGTAGCGGGCAAATGGAAAACTAATTGAGAGCAAGGGAAAACAAATTTAGAGCAAGGGAAAATCAGCTGATCGTTTTTCCCTTGCTCTAAATTAGAGCTTGGGAAACGATCGTTTTCGTTGCTACCAGCTGACATCGAAAGTAGCTACTTTCGGTACGGAGTGATGAAAATGTTTTTTTTTTTTCAGGGAATTGTTACAAATATGTGGTTACTACAATTTTTTGTGAGCTCACCCACACCTTTATTTTGGACCAATTTTTAGGATTGAGGTGTCAAATTACTGGAAATTTGTCAATATTTCCAGAATGCTGTTTATTTTCCTTTAGGTGAAAAAGCGTTGCCCTATCGGACATGTAAGTTAAACACAAATTGACATATATTTCTGACGGAAGGAATATTTGTTTAAATATTAATAATATGAGTACTTACCTTGTAAATGGTTGGACCAAAATAGACATATTAAATACTTTTCTTACACGAAATTTAATTTTCTATATCTTTCCAATGTATTTGGGGATACTATAAGTTGATAGTTTTCAAGCTATTTAGGAAAACCCAATAAAAAATTGTACCTTCAGACCCCCTCCCTCCCCCCGGTCAAGTGCTACGGACGGAGTCTTTTGATATGTTTATCTCCTAACTTGTCCAAACAAAGCTGCAAAGTCAAAAATTGTTTTCCTAAGCTTTCAGTACCTTTTCGATTCCTGGACTATAATGCAAGAATAAACTTCTACCACATATGTACTGTATGTAAAATACAGCAATTAAAGGACGCGTCGAAAATCAAATGAAAAGTATGTCTTTTTGCTTTCCACCCCAAGTTGCTATCAAAGTTTCAATCGTAAAATATAATTTAAGAATCACAGAATGAACAAAAAGAGGAGTCAAAAGCGTCAAAAACATGAGGTTCAAAAACGAATTTATATTGCTTGGACTAACTAGGTATGTGATTCATTCATAATTTGCCTCCTGGATTGATAATCGACTTAAATAAATAGGTTATTGTTACCTTACGTCTTCAATCCAATAATCCTGTTTAGGATGACTAGTTTCGGGGCTGATGTCCCATTTTCAAATCATTCCGTCAAACATAATTATTTACACTTATCTTCGTCAATTTAATAATAAAATAATCTTCACGCATTATACACATTTACACACACGGACACAAAACACGTAAAACAATTATTAAGCTCGCGTGGGCGGCCAAGGACAATTCCCGACTCAGTCGCCCGCGGCCCAGGCCGTTCGTAAGCGTAAGCTAAAATAAACAATAGTCCCGCGTTTGAAATTAATTGTTAATTTTAACAATTAATTGATTGTATGTTTTGATATTGATTTTTGCGGACATTTGCAATCACTGATTAGTAAAAAACCAGTTTCACGACGTTTCGGGATCTGGAAGCTGATCCCGGCATTAGGTGAAAAAAGGATTTTATAGAGCACATATTACTTCCACCGTGATAGAGCATAACAAGATTAGTATCACATAGCAGGATAACCTGGACAAAAACTGGATTTTTCGTTTAGGTTATCCTGGCTGTGTGTTACTAATCTTGTTACGTTACTAATAGCAGATCATACTAAATCATAAAATAAATTATGCACTGAGTCCACAAGGCTGTACCATGAACTTATGTGTCAGTCCCCGGGTACCGTGCGGTGACAATTATTTGCGGTATCCCCTGTGCAGTAGATTTCCGCTACTGCATTTATTTGCATTCAAGTCTTTTTTTATCACACTTGACGTTTGTACCTAATAACGGCGATATTGCATAACAATGTATTTAGATTTGTTTCAATCAAATTAAATTTACAGTTATTAATATTCTAAGCATTTGAGATCATGTTAGTTTCAAAACATTCATGGGAAAATCGTTTAAAACCATATAATAGAATCATAAATACGGTGTAGCAGTTTGCAATGAATTACCACATGATAAGACACAGGCAAAACAGATGACTGACAGGTCGTCGATTATTAGCGAATTTCCCCTATAGGGAAGAAGCTATTACCGTAGGTCTCATGGTAAGACCTAAGCCCGAGACCATGATAACTTTTCATTTTGGGGCCACCAGAAGCAGAAAACACCATTCGTTCGAATTTATATACATATATATAAATATATATCTATATATATATGTGTCTGTGAGCACGATAGCGGCCGCAAAAATGGTCCGATCTTAATGAAATTTGGTACAGACATGTAAAGTGGTAATCCCTCGGACAAGTTCGTAAACCAACCCGATCGGACCACTGGAAGGGGGGGTAAAGGGGGATAAACCCCCCAAAAATGGGTTTTTTGAGTTTTTTACATAGGAAAATAAAATTTATCGAATTTTTGTTGGCACCATTGAATTCAGCTCAAAAAAATAAACAATTTAGTATTTTGAATCACTGCTCTATGTCCATTTAAATCGTTGCTCTATGTCCTTGGTTACCGAGATATTGAAAGTGGTAAACACAGTACGTTATCCCAATGTTAACCTTATGGGAAATAAGTAAAATTCTACCTCTCGGTTATTTCTCAACATATCTTGATAAAACTTGGTAAATGGCTTTTTCTAGTTCATATCTACTAAATATTGAATTAAAACCACCCAGTTTTGGCTTTTTCTAGTTCATATCTACTAAATATTGAATTAAAAGCACCCAGTTTTAATTTACCCGTAGCAGCAAACCTGCATACTCATTCCCCATGTTATTCTTATGGAGCTTACCAAAAATGTCAAATCTCGCTATGTTAGATTGAAATATGTTGTTTTGCATTTGAAATTCGCTGAGTGTGCAGGTCTGCTGCAACGGGGGTATTTTAATTTTATAGAAGTAAATTTAATCTTTTCGTTTTGCACTGAGACTCCATATCCACTCATACATTGCTTAAAAGATTTGATAAATTGCCCAATAAAATGTAATAATGTAATTAGCGGGTTTTAATTATGTTACATTTTCCCATGGATGAGGGTATGTTAAAAAGATAAGTCATCATGGAAAAAAATTATTCTACTATATGTAATGTAAACAATGACCGAACAATTAAAAGTAGGCCTATTGTCATAGTTTTTTTAATTATTTGAAGTTTTCCAACCACTTCTAGTGTTTAAGCAACGTCATAACTACACTTGGAATAGTGTAAGTTTTGTCCACTATAGTAGGAGCGAAAGGAAAAGTTAAATAATTAAATAGTATAAACAAACCCTTCGCAGGTTAATACAATATAGTAAGTCGTTATTATGTAGCGAAGTTAAGTGTAAGTTTTTAAAGGAAGCAGACTTAATGCAAGTGCATACCCGCATATCTCTACGCAGGGGATCCCGCAAATAATTGTCACCGGTAGCCGGGGAGGGGACGGGGAGAGGCTCTCTACCTGCGGACAGAAAGTTGGCGAGTTTGTATGTGGCCAGCCTGAACCCTGACCCTAGTTTTTATACCTGTTTGGAAATTGGCGAGTTTGTATATTATAAACAGTCCTAAAAACGTTTGCCAGTTTGTTCGTACCCCCCTGGGCGGAGCCCTAGACAGTTACGACGAAATGAGTAGCTTAAATATATATTGAATAGAAAATTATAAAAGAATACTAAGTTTAGTGGCAAACGGTCAAACGCTTTTCGGGCATAGAACTAACCACATACAAACATGTAGAAAGCTATAGTGAATTTAATGTCGGTTGGTTAGAAGACAGTTTGGCCGTTTGGTATTAAATTTGGTAGAGATATGCAAATTTGCAGGGAAAATATAGTTAAGCTATCCATTTTGCCCTAACTAGTCAGGACTCTGCACAAGTGTCTTCCGAATTGTTTTTTTTTATTTTCCCATGTTAATCAAATGGACTCAAGTAAATCAAATGGAAGAATTTTGTTTATCTTTGATGGGCCATATCTACAGATCCCTCAAGGGTACAGAGTTGCAATAGCACTGAAATTGTAGGGAATTAAGCCTTTTTTAAATTTGTACTTTGATAACTATCCGTAAGATGCATAGCTTTTGTATAAATATGTTGAAATTTGAAAAAGTACCATTTGAAAGATATTTTTACCCCACTACCACTTTAGCACAAGTCCGCCGAGGGGGGAAACCCAGGATCTAATATCGGGTCACAAATAAAGCCTTTAATGCAAAACAATATTTTGTACCAATTATTTCCGATTGGTCTTATTATTTTGTTTTACCCTACTAGCCTATACATTGTTTCTAAAAAACACGGTTTATTTGCACTTTAAAGCATTTATTGTCTTGCTAAATCTTGTGAGCATGCTGACTGAAATAAAGAGGGTTGTTAATCCGTAAAAAGGGTGACTTCCAAAAAACTCAGCCTTGTTTAAAAGACGCGAGAGGAGTGCGGCTCGGCCGGCAGTTCAAGACAGGCTTCACGGAGGGTGGCGCGGGGGCGGGGGAGGGGGAGGGGGAGGGGAGCAGCCATATATCATTCAAGATGGCTGACAGCCACGTCACCGCCGCGTCAATGGGTTGTTTGCCAGCCGCCAGCCTCCCCTAGCATTAATCAGCCAGTACTACACTACAAGTGCACTGCAGTTTGTTGGTCGGCATACGACCAGTCGCTATTTCGCATCGAATTGTAGTAAACTGTTCGGTTTCTTACTTAATCGATTGGAAATTACCACGGGGATTAATGCTGAAGAATTTCTGAGAATAGTTAGTTGTACAAATGTAAATCTGTAACGATCGGCTGATACGACAGGTCGCCCAGATCAACTACTTCGTGTACGTGTCGACTAGAATCCGATCATTAAGTTCATAGGAATGATGAAATGCGATAACAGTGGCGCACTATGTTCCACGATAAAACGATAGCCACTAAAAATTAAAACATTCATCCACGTTTGTGCGGTAGCTCAGTTGAAAAGATTTTCCTATGAACAAATACTATCCCCTTTTCCTTTTACCTCTCTTTACCTGCCCTATATACGACCTTGTCGAATTCGAATGTAATAAAATAATTTAACGTAAAACTTTTTAATTGGCTTCTTTTTTATGCGAACCGCTTTGTCTGCCACTAAAGTATTACAAAACACTTTGCCAATGAATATTTTGTTAGGATTTTTAATTTTTTTAAAGTTATGTATTGAGAAAATAATTTAACTTGCACATTCTGCTATTCCCTGTGTATTTAATTCCCGAAATCGAGTTTAGATTAAATCAGACTGTAACTACAAATAAATGTGCTTAGTACAAATACAAACGTAAGAATATTTTAACAAAGAACAAGAACAATATTGGACTCATTGTTTAGGAAACTGTTAGTTTAAACAAGCATACTTCGCTGTTTTCAAGGTTTTATTTAATGGTAGTCTGCATATTTCTTAAAATTGTAAAATTCAAAAACTATCTTTGGAACTTGCCACCTCTTCAATAATTTTCGAACTATCGCCGAGGTTTATTTAAGTACATTATATAAATTTTTAATATATAGCAAAATATTTAATCCTATACTTTACTCACCAAAATTATTGAAGAAATCAAATTCAAATTCAAAATAATTTTTTTCCAATAAATTAACCAACTACCAATTTGTTTTGTTCATTAAATGATACTAGTTGTCGAGGAATTAACCTTCAGAATATCCTGATAAGCTACGAAATAATACTTGAAATCGGATTTATTAGTGGTTTTAGCAACGGATACCTGTGTGGCTTTACTCGTAATCGGGCCCTTGGTGGTTTCTAATCGATCAGGGGCCTATTTCATAATGAATCACGACAAAGTAATATTTGTAAAATCGTTCTTGGAATAATATGGTTTTACAGCTAAATTTATTTTTAGTGGCTCATTATAAATGGGCCAATGAAAAAGAGAGTTAACTTTTACTTCAAAAGATAATTCTGGGATCATTAAGAATAAATAAATACGAATCTTCGGTTTCAATTCGAAGGCAATGAAAAACATTAGGGCCTACCTTGGCTATATTATGTTATTTTTATTTTTTTAGAGACAACTTAAAATCATATTTTTTTCTATGGTTAAAATATACGCATGCACTAAAACTCATGAAAATATTTTTACACAGAATATTTTAGACAATTCGAAGGCCTCCAATGATGGATGCCTAATCAATGAGAAATATTTACAAAACAATGAATCAACTTATCCGGCAGATACTGAGCATTGTGCAACATATCTTATATTGTAGCCAGTTTCTCAATCTGTTATCATAATGATTCAGTTGCCATTACAACTTATCTCGTTATCACAGGAAGCTCTAATAACTGGATAAACCAAAAGATTTTCTGGCCTCTTCCATCGCATTTTATGATTAAACAGTGAGAATGTTTAAATATTGAACAACACGTAATTTGACTTAACAATACTGCTCCATAATGTATATTTTAATTTCAAAGAAAATCATTAAGAGCAAGAGGTTTTTCACAACAATGTGTGTGAAAAAATATAATCTTAGTTTTTAGTTATTTTATGGGAAACTATTCGAACATTTTAATTAATTGACAGATTAAAAACATGGATTGCCACATAATTGCAATGAACTGAGGCAATTCGAATCTTAAACGTATTTCTTTATTTCTCACCTAAAATATCTTAAATAAATGTGTAATTTTGTCGGCAAGCCGCAATAATAGCTTTAATAGCTTAGCCGCATTGGCATTAATATTTGGAATGACTAAGCTGAGCTTATAAAACTGTTATGCTTTTTCCCAGAAACCACAAATAAGTTTTATGTAAGGGGCTACGGCTGTCCTGAGTTTCACAGAGTTCGGTATCAACCCCCCTCCCCCCAGGCTAGAGGGTGTAATTATGTCCACTCTGGGTAAAGGTGACATTGGGGTGACTTTCAAGGTCATTGCCCATCCTTTGTATCTGTCATTCTTCCCTCTCCTCTACTGTGTGTCTATTTTCTGTATAAAATATGTTAACAGACGCTTTACACAAAGTGAAGGTCTTTTGCTGTTTTTTTAACTTTCATAGTCAATAACTCAGCAAAAAGTCCAGTTTTTATACCGCCTTCCAAGTAAAAACTACGTTATTTCATAAAAGAGCAATATCGAATACAGTGTTTTGTTTCCACTGCAAATACTTTTTTTAATTTACTGGAAAATAAGTTCACTTACAAACTATTCTGCGTATAAGAACTTCATTTAAGAACTTAAGAGAAATTAGTTTCTTATTAAATATTTAAAGTGATCCGGCTCTTACTCAGATCCTCAGTGCTTTTATCGAATGTTCGTACAAACACCTGTCATTGTTTACGGGATCAGGTAACAAACCAAGATGCCAAGATGCATAGCAACGTAGTATACCGTTTTATTTCCTAAATTCGTTTTCCTCCGTTAAATCGTTCTTTGAATAAGGAAAATCATAAGGCTGTCCTTATATATTACCCATAATTATCTCAATCATACTATTCTTATGATTATATTCATATTTTCATCATGTTGTACACCTAATTTTTCGACGAACAGAAATATTTTAGTTTTTATGACTTAAGGCTTAAGGAACGTGGTTTGTAAATAAATATGAAACTAGGCTAGTATGTAAATTGCTCTTAATGTTTCCGTCGAAAATATTATGGCTTTAAATTAAATATGTATAATTTCACTCATTTCATTTGAACAAAAACAAGAATTACAAAATACTTTCACCAGTGTGATATTTTTAGATTTGATACAGCTTATGCAGGTTTCATGTACCGCGTTCCGCGTTGCGCATCTGACGCGGCGCGTTTCAAGTTCCATTGCAAGTCAAATGGGGGCATTTTTTAATGCTCCCACGTCCCTTGAGTTCCGCGTCCCGCTTTAGCGCAGCACTTGTCCTTGAATCCGGGTATGAAATATACGGTAAAAAATATGTAAATCATCGCGGCAGTATGAAACGCGTGACTGAATTTTGATAGAAATGTCATGCGCGCCTTTGAAAAAACCCACGACAGGCAACGCAACGCTGTGAAAACGCGTGACCGACGCGAGATTTCAGACGCCGGTTATCAAGTGACGCGTTCTGAAATGCGTGCACAGAACACCGTGCGTATAACCAGGCTTAGAGGGCAAGTAAGGCTGCTAAAGCAATGGTAAATCGTAATAAATATTTCAACATAAAATTTTTATATAGAACGCAGTAAACTGATCCGTGTTACTCGTCACTAATTGGTTTAACCGTTGACGAATAGTCATATAAAAATCCATTTATAATTAATTACCTGGTGTAATAAATTTCTGGAATGTGAAAGATTTTCCAATTCATACTTGAGATCTCAAAGCCCGACGTTTTACATATATAATCAAACATCGATCACTGAACACTTGAATGACACGGAAGCACCGACGCACAATCATATAATTGAACACCTGTTAACTTTTTTCAATCTAAGACACTTTCCAGTTTTCACTGTTCGCCATTTATACCACGACTAGATTGAGATGAGATTTCGACCCGAGAATCAAGTAATGCCGCAATGCATTTGTTTAATGGCGCTATTAAGACAATGATTATTGTTGTCGTTACTTATTAATCACGTAGTGAATCCGTAATTGTTGTTTAATTCATTCAGGGTTTTCTCAGGGTTGGCCAGAGTAGAAACTGCAAAGTGATAGTTGGGTAACAAGCGAAATCACGCAAGATTCACCTGTTGAGACATTGGCACTTAGGCGATTATTTAATTAAACATGATTAGGTTTGGATAGTGACCACGTTTGCTTCTCAGTTGTTATGAAAATCATTTGAAGGATTTAAAATCAAATCCTCCCCTCCGCGACTTGTTAAAAATTTGTGTTAAGCTTGTTGCTTTGAAATACAGTCGTGTGTGCTGCTATACATACATGTCACGTCACGTCACTTCCAGTTACGGCCAATTCGGCGATTCCGGAGGGGCTGCTATAAGGTGCTGCTAAACATACACGTCACGTCAAGTCGCGTCCATTTTCGATGTGAATGAAACCTGTGTAATCAAATGGAACCGTCTATATATACATGTCACGTCACGTCGCGTCACGGCCGTATCGTCCTAATTGGGACGTGACGCGACGTGACGTGACGTGTATGTATAGTAGCACCTATACATAATCGCATTGATTCGCGTCGATTCACACTGATTCGCACAGATTCACATCGATTCGCATCTGCTAGTGTCTAAGAGCCGAACGGCCGAATGGACGACGGTGGAGGCTATACATACACGTCACGTCACCGTCGCGTCCCGATTCGGCCTTCAGAGCATTCGAGTCGGGCCGTGACGTGACGTGACATGTGATAGTAGCCGGTTCCATTTGATTACACAGGTTTCATCCACCTGGAAAATGGACGTGACGTGACGTGTATATATATAGCCTCACCTTCTCATTCATTTCACTTCAGCCGCGAGGGCTTGTTGCGCACACAGGGTCTGTGATTCCCTACCACTGAATGCGACCATCAGGATTGTACGAGTGTACATGATACATAATATGTACGAAAAGTATACATATAAAACGGCACATATCACATTGGTTTAATTTTCTTGACCTTGTGCTAGAAAGTTATTAATCTTCTTGATGATAAATGCATTTCACTCCAAAAGGAGGGCTAGTAAATTACGGGACGGATAATAAATTAGGACGGTAGCATCGTTATTGTATGAGAGATGTAAAAAATGTGTTAAAAATTTTTGTTTTAACAGGGCATGGCCCCACAGAATGTCGGGAGGTAGTACTGTATTTGGACTGCACGTGCCCGAGACAAGCTGAATACCCGGTGCCCTCGGCACCATATTGCTGGGAGTGGAAAATCAACAATTCATAAGTTAGCCTTAACTGATAGGCATTTCACAGCAAGTGGCATGCCGCGATATCCATTCAAAGTTTATAAATGTCATAGTTTAAGATAAATTATAGTTGCATTTTTAACTGCTTTTATCAGGTGACAATTTATAATAATCTTTAAATGATTGTCCATTTATTGTGTTCGATAACAGGGTACAATTTACCAACATGGACTAATATCATGTTATTAAAGCACACTAAATATTATGTTATTAATGGGATTTTGTGCCCATTTAACTTTTTGAGCACGTCCTGGGAAATGTCGAGTTTTGAAATTTCCACTTCAATATGGTAATAAATTACTTCCTGCGTTGTAAATGTAAATAATTTAAATATATGTCATGGTTTGCAAACATGTAATGATAACAAATAACTATGTTTATAAAAAAAGGCTGCATTGAAATGCTTCATTTTGCGTCGAGTTCTTCGACAACCAATCAACCAAGCTTCATTCCAATTCCGAGATCTTTCCTAAACAAAATTACAAATGATATACTTAAACAAATTTTTTTCTTAAAATGGACTACCCTATGCAAGAAGTGTTAATATTTTAACATCCATTATTTCAAAGGATTCTGTATTAAAAATATGTTAGATCACCAAAGTTTTTTGTAGTTTATAACAATTTATTTTTATAAATTTAAAAAATGTGGGACGTTTTTCAAACATCTTAAATTTAAAAACTATACTATAACTGTTATATGTATATGCGGGGAGCCGCCTGCTATAGAAGTCGAAATCCACCCACCTCAATGAGAGGCATTAACCTAAAAATTGGGGTTCGGAAATCAATTCAGACTGTTTTGTGCGGTTAAGGGGTAAACGGGGGTGGTTTAGCGTAAGTAGAGCCTCGTGGGGGATAGAAGGATTACAGATCATTGAAAGGCGAGAGAGGGTTACGTTCTCTCCACACTTCTCACACACGCACGCACGCGCGCGCGCACACACACGCTCTATGTACACTCGTACACGGAAATGCTTACAAAATAATCCCCCTTCCTCAGAGAAGTTACCCTTTTCTAACAATATAATATCGTTCACTTATCCAGCATCAACTTTAAAACTTCTCACCTTGGGGTAGCAGATTTTCTTACAGATTTTGAGTTTTCTCTGTATATTTTTGTGAACGTGTTAAAGTTTATGCTTTTCAAATTTTTATATGGCGTTCATAACGCGTAACGTTTATTGTTATGGTAAACTGCTTTTACTTATATTTTTGTTTATTATAGAGGCGTTGATTCCGAATATATTTACAATATGGTTATAATAGTTTCGTTTCGCACTCTTTGTGTTCAGGATGACATTTATGAGGGGTTATGATTTTTGTTTAAATTGCAAAAAAGTTTGTAGGTGCGAAAAACAGGTTTTTAACGGTAAATATGTAAATCTATATTTAAAAGTTGACCTCATATAAATTAAAAAGAATTAAAGTTACACTCAAACAACAGACATATTGTAAGTTACATATTTATTTAACAGTCTTAAATTCAAATTGTGTCTACGGGAAAACTAACTAGACACTATAGACGAGTCACTAATATTTTCGCATGTATTTTGGTTTGTACGTACAATTCATGAGGCACACTTAATAGTATTGGTAAGTGTTAAAAAATAACTGAATCGTACTTATACCTTGGTTATCGAAAGAAGGCGAGCAACCGCGCGGCAGTAAATGAATTTGACTTCATATCGCTGTATAAAAGTAAAAATCAGAGCTAACAATTTGAAGTAAACTTTACTCCATAATGATAAGTCGACTGCGTGTTTACTACAAGTTTCGAAAAGTTTTAGCGTATTCCATATAGTTTATGTGTCGAGTTATACAGGGTGTCCAACTTGACTGTGCCACCAATGGTGTCTCAGAAACTATGGGATTTAGAGAAACCTTTTAACGGGGGACTTCATCTACTTTTTTTACTTTCAAAAATGTGAATTCCATTTTCCAATATGTTGTTCAACTTTGATTTTTCTTACGAAACGCCCGGATGTAATTAATGATGTATTTGGATTTTACGCTTAATTTTAAGACATTTTTACATTTTGACATTTTTTACGAAACCTAATGGTTGAGGGGATATAACCAGTTAAATTATTATGTTTCTCCATTTGAAATGCATTGTGTCCATTTTAACCGTGCCATCCCATGCATTCGTTATGGGGTACTAAAATATTAAAAATAATTAATTTTCATGAATGAATCTCGAACTAAAAATTATTTCTAAGATTTAATCTCAACTAAAATCCCATTTTAAGTCACTTTTGTTCTTTGGTATGTTTCATTTAACCCTATCGTTATCGATATACAGACTACCGATAATAAGGCATTACATTTAAAATAAGGAAAAATCAAACTTTGACTGCTTATATCTCCTTAATTATTGGGTTTAGGAAAAAATGTCAAAGAGTAAAAAGTTCTTAAAATTAAATACAGGGTGTTCAATAAGGAAAATAAAAGTTGTCCTCCATATTGAAAAATTGCGGCCATTTACAGGAATATGAAATTCATACTTTAGAATGTCTTAAAAAAGGAGATGAAGTCCCTCATTTAAAGTTTTCTCCAAATCCACTAGATACTGAGATAGCAATAGTGGCACAGTTAAGTTGGACTCCTTGTATTTGTAAGAACACGATTTACGAAATAAAAAATTCCATTCCATATGTTTAATTTAAAATATCTCTGCTTAAAATCATTGGGGAAAATTTCCTTTTGATAATCTTCAGTTGAGTTTCTATATCAAATTTGAAATGCCTGTGATTAACATTAATGGCGTTGTTAATTTATTTCTGACATACTGTTAAGTCTGTTAATAGGTTATCCCATTTAATTCTTCCAGCTTATGCTTGGAGTTATTTCACAAACTTTTAAGCATTCTTTAAATGCTATACTAAACACTGTCTCAATCAGTTAATATACCAAATTAATGCTACATTACTCAAACCAGACGCTACGCGAAGTTCATCAATGTACGACTTTAAACAGACGAGTTAACAGTACATTGGAAATAAGCTTATAACATCATTATTGTTAATCATAGGCATCCCAAATTTGATATAGTGTTGTTAAGAAACTCGACTTAAGATTTCTTAAAGAAATGTTTTCCCTGTTGCTTCTAGGCAGAGATATTCTAAACCAAACATAGGGAAGAGATTTTTTTTTTATTCGTAAATCGTGTTTTTCTAAATATAACTCGTAACAAAAACTATAAGGAACATGCTAAAAATTATTTGAAACCTTTGTAAAACACGAAATTGAATGACTATTAGAATAAAGTTTACTGATAATTTTTAACTATGTTTTTTTTACGTTTCTACAGCGTTATGAAGTAGAATGTTTACTGCCGCGCGGTTGCTCCGCCGATCACCCTCTTTTGGTAATCAAGATTTAGTGAATGTTTTCAACGGGAATGTGTCAGGTGATTCCGCAAAATTTCTCTATTACGATGAAACGTTAACCTAGCGTTAAATTAGCAACGATAGGGGTTTTTCTAGTTTAATAAACTATTACGCCTACTATGAGATCACTTGAATGTATTTTTCCAAATATCTGACTAAATGCCAGTCACTGAGCACAACTTGCAAGGTCCATAATAGACCTTTAGATCTTTTTTATTGATTTTGATAAGATCAAATCCTCCTTTTTATTATTTATCCTACCTGATTTAGGTGGTTCTTCTTTAAAAAATTAAATATAAAATTATTAACTATGAGCGTAAAGCGAGTCAGGTGGAGAGACGTCAGGGAGCAAGAGCGATGGCCGCCGGTCGCACCGTGATAACAGTGACGCAGCTCAGGTCCGGATCCTGGTTAAGACGTCATTTCCTGTTGTCTGCCGTGACGTCACTTCACCCTTATCGGAAGGGGGAAGAGGGGGTGGCTCTACTACGGGAAATTGAGTTACACACACGAACATCCTAGAAGAGCCTGCAACAAGGGATACCGCCAGGACCGGGAAACTTTATCATCTGGTTGTGAAAAGGTCGAGGAAAAGGAAGACGAGGCGCAAAAGCCGACCTTGTTTCCAGTTTTCTTATCAACGCTTCCTTCCGGTCTCTGGAAATATCTGAAGAAACGTGATGTATTCCTGAAGAAAAATATTTTGCGTTTTATCTTTTGTATTTGGGTGGAGTGTTTCTGTGGTTGCGTTAACGACAGACATCTACTAGTAAATGCCTAGCCTGAAGAATTTATGTACTGTATAAGATTTTCATTAACACTAGTTACAGCCTAAATCAACAGCACAAACCTACAAACCATAACACAGTTCTTCGTGTTATGGTATTGACCTTTTAAACACGAATTATTAGATCAAAAATACTCTTTACTTTAAATTAATAGTTAGTCACAGAAACTATGGATACAAGATCGTCGACACAAGAAAAAGTATTTACTGCAATAACGAATTCTAATGCTCGTAGTTTTTATAAAATCAGCAAGCTACACAAAAGTCACAGGTAAAAACATTATTTTGTAAGAAAATCTAAATATAATTTACTTTAAAAATAAACATTCATTCTAAAAATGGTTGCTTGCATTGCTCAAAACACATAATGTTCCAAACGTAGATGTGAACAAACTTCTTGTAAAAACCTTCTCTATGAATGTAACATTATATTTTATATGAAATCCTGTTTTACTGAAATGAAATTAGTAGGACGTTTTAAATTGGATTAAATACCGTAGTTATTATGTTGGAAACGAAATAACAAGTCGGAAATTAAGGCCCACAGGCAGCATTAAACATTTATATAATTTAAGTATATCATAAAAACAGTTGACCTTAACGAATGCCTTAGACCTAAAAGAAACGAGAATGTGCGATTCAGTTTAAAGGTTGGATCAAAAGTTCAGGATCTGACAATACGTTAATGATTGAACATTGACAAATAGTTAGTACTTAACGCATTTGTATATTTTGTTATTTGAATTTTGCATATTCTTGGTTCTTGACACTTTTTGCAAGTCCACAATATGTATAAAAAAAGATGATTTCGAGCCTGAAAATGGCCTATATTTTGAGTTTTATTGATTAACTTTTAGGTTGATAATAATTTAAACTGGATATAAATAAAATACGTCTTACAATACTTAAAATATATTTACTTTTATGCTGTACTTATATACAAGACGGTAAATATACGTAAAATATGGAAAATGGCGATCGATTTCGGTTGGTCACACCAACCATCATCAGGCCCAATGAGAGACTCAGAAACTGTTCAGTCAACAGTCAGTTAACTGTATTTGACTTTTAAATGTGGTACATATATGTATAAATAGAATACACAGATTTTATGTATGATACCGTGAAAGGTAACAAATATAAAAAGAGGTAATAGTTGTGTATGCAAATAACATATTGAGTCTCTCATATCTCTCATTAGGCCTGATGATGGTTGGTGTGACCAACCGAAATCGATCGCCATTTTCCATCTTTTATGTATATTATTACCGTCTTGTATATAAGTACAGTATAAGTGTAAATACATTTTAAGTGTTGTAAGACGTGTTTTATTTATATCCAGTATATAAAACAACACGTATGCTAATCAAGAAGTTATTTAATAATTTAAAATAATTTCTCAGTACGCATCCGGAGCCTATAAAGAAAGTTGGATGACCCAAAGTTTTATAGTTCTTTCAGAAACTGTTCAGTCAACCAGTCAGTTAACCGTATTTAACTTCAAATGTGGTACCTATATGTACAGATAGAATACACAAATTTTATGTTCGGTACTTTAAAATTTAACAAATATAAACACTGGTAAATGGCTACTTATACGAATAAATTAAACATATCATAATTTTTTATGCTAAGAATAATTCAAAAAACAATTTAAAATTGACCATTGTATTCCACAATTTTGTAAAAACCAACCATTGCCTTACAACCAACTAAAACGACATAGACTAAAATTAGATTACTGTAAAAAAACCTTTTCCTCAAAACTAACTCAACCTTTACCTTACAACCAACTAAAATGACTAATGATTCAAATCATATTACGTCATTACTTTTATATTAAATAGCGTTTGTTTGTAGCTATATGACTTGCTTGCCTAACTACGGATAATGGAATCGTTGTTCAAGTGAACAACTAAACAAACTTCATGGAAACTTTAGACTTTGTTGTTACCCAAAATAAAAGACTGCGCGTTCAGTATAAAAATACTAATTTTTAGAAAGGAAGTAGAAAATATATTTATTTTAAGGGTTTCAACCCTGGATGTCCGCTCTATCTCGCGGCAGAACACAGAACTACCTCGAGAGCTCACCTGATCGACAGAACGTTGCCGCGTTGCATTATGGTTAATTTCGAATCAACTACGGAGTTACATTTGAGTTATATTTGAGTAAATAATAATAATACTTCGATTTTTCGCAGTCTGGTTTTTCATAAAGATTTTATCACCGGTTGAATAGCCATTTTTAACTATTGGCGGTGGAGGGTAAACATCAACCCTTTTAATTACAGATTAACATTACCATTTATCCGGCATTTTTCGGTACACGCTAGTATATTTTACTTTGGAGGAGCAAAAGCCTGACTAATCGTCACGTATTTGACCAACGGCTCGGTCGCCGATTATGAAAAGTCACGGTTCGAAGAGGGTCGGGTAGTGAATAGACTTAGAGTAATAAATTTCGGGGTGACGTCTGCCGAGGGCTGGGGGCCAGGGGTTCGAACCATCTGTCCTCAGTGGTTCATTGGACCTTCATATGTGCGGTGTTTAAAAGTTTTCTCTGTAAATGTAGTTTAGTTTTGTGTTCCTGTCAGTGGTTCATTGGACCTTCATATTATGTGCGGTGTTTGGAAGTTTTCTCTGTAAATGTAGTTTAGTTTTGTGTTCCTGTCAGTGGTTCATTGGACCTTCATATTACGTGCGGTGTTTGGAAGTTTTCTCTGTAAATGTAGTTTAGTTTTGTGTTCCTGTCAGTGGTTCATTGGACCTTCATATTATGTGCGGTGTTTGAAAGTTTTCTCTATAAATGTAGTTTAGTTTAGGGTTCCCATCAGTGGTTCATTAGACCTTCATATAAGCGGTATTTGAAAGTTTTCTCTGGGGATGTAGTTTAGGTTTGTGTTCCTGGGTGTTTTTAAAGCGATTGGTGACAAATAGAATGGTGACATTTCAATGCTAGAGCTTTCTCTTAAAAGCTAGAGGTTTGGGTGAAAACACAGTAAGGAAGCGATCTAGGAAAAATATGAAATGTGAATGTAATTTGAATTCATTGTGTGCAGTTTTGAAGATATTTTATTTGCTGCCTGGACATAAAGTCTCCTTATCTAAAATGCTATCAAGAATTATCAGTGGTTTAGAATATAAATCGAGAAACTCTTATCACTTTGGGCAGTGTTATTTCAAACCTCTTACATTTATCTATAATATATTTCATCGTTATCCCAATTATCAGAAAATTATATGTATAAAAACTTGGCTTATCTTATGGCAATTTAAAATCCCCATTACTTATTATTTAGTGCGTGATGTTAGATTGAAATATATGTGGTCATTTACGATAAAACCTTTTATATTGTTCTTGTTTATCTTATTATGAGAATGTCAAGTAATGGATGGACTGCTAGCAATTCCTGGGTGAGTAAAATAACGTTCATGATAAATTGTTTTTTCATTATTTTAAAATTCTGTTTGATTAATAAACATCATTATTTAGTTTTACATCATATTAGTTCAGTATGCATTTAGTACATGAGATATTACGCCAAAATGCGCCTAAATGATCGAGCCTAAATACTGATAACCCGCGGTTACCATCTATGCATCATCTCGTGTTGTAAGACCGTAAAATTCCTCATCGTCCAATAGAAGGGACGACACAGTGTTACACCATATAATGTCAGATAGAAAATCATTTTGTTTTAAATCATGCTTGTATGATCCAAATTAAAAAATATATATATTAATTATAAGATTCAATCAAAAGTATGAATGCAGATAAGAATTTGTAGCCTGCATTTGATATACATTCAAAGTAATTTCTTATGTTTTCTGATATCTGACCTTTTCTATTTTAATGCCATGAATTTATAGGGGGACGTTATTTTAAGACACTTTTAAAATCTAAAGATATAATTATACTTATAATATCATGCATTTTGACATCTGAAATTTATTACCAGATTTTTAATATTATAATTAAATGCAAGAAATTATAATTGTTCTTATACCGTGTTCTTACAACGAATTCCTCAGCCTAAGAGCAATATCTACTTATTAAAAGTTTCAGCCTTAACCCCGTGCCACCAGGATCTATTTAGCTTCTTGAGCCACATATCCATAGATTGGTAGCTCAAACTATTATCGTTTTTTTAATGTATGACATTTCTTCCTGCAAAAATTTCAAAATATCTCTTGAGCTCATATTAGTCATTTCATGAGTAAATATTTCGTGGCAGCAATTTGCATATAGAATCGTAAATATACAGAGCAGCTATAAATAATTTAAGCTTAAACAAACTAATTTATCTGGTTTTAAATCAAATTCAACACAATATAATTTAAAAAAAATGATTTTATAATAACCAGTACATCATTTAACATAAATTCCTCATCTTTTTTGCGCATCCCATTGTTAATTTACGATAATTGATAATCCAAAACTGTGGTTCCTATATTATCCCTTATTTTAATGTTTTTGACATGATTTTTGTACCTGATCGTATGTCCCTTGATAAGGTCACCAAGTTCAGTCAATAACATACTAATATGTATTCGAGACTTAATGAAATATTTTTTTATGTCTTTTAAGTAGGACACAGTCCTTTAACTAGGACACAGAGGGCCAGTCGGATTATTAATGTCTTCAAAATATCCAGTGTGATAGAGAAGTTGACACTAACGCGATCTGTGGAGCTTCGCGGGAACTACCGGCGACCGCTGCGAACACAGCACTGTGTGCGCGACTGCCGCTACCCCTCACCCCATCAAACGCCCCTTGCGATTCGTCCCTCGCCCTCGGAGGGGACTGACCCCCTGACCCAGAAGCAGACATGGCGGCAATAAATCAAGCTCACTCTTTATTGGTTCACGACCGTGACTGGTAAAGCATAAGGCCAAAAATTGCTGATATACTAGTATTTCTTTCACCCGGTCGTGTAAGGTTTAAGGCAAGAGCTAAATGTCAACAATTTTCAGTGATATCGCATGAAGGTATAGATTAGTACAGCAAAAACCCTCTTGCGATATCACTGAAAATTGTTGGCATTTAGCTCTTGCCTTAAACCTTACACGATCGGGTTAAAAATGAATACTAGTAGGTACATCCGCAATTTTTGGCCAATATTTCGTTTAGTTTCGTTTCGTTTCCTGTATATAGATATATATATATCTAGGAAATTGCATAATTCGTCGAAACTAGCGTCTAATGAATAATGATAAAAAAGATACTTTGTTTTACTTAAAAAATGTTAACCAAAATATATATGCGCCTGTAAGCACGATGGCGCTCGCAAAATTGGTCCGACCGGAATTAACTTTTGCACAGGCATGTAAAGTTGTAATTATTCGGACGAGTTTGAAAACAGCAGGATCGGACCATCGCAAGGGGGGATAAAGGGGAGTGAACCCCCAAAACTTGTCCTCAATGTTAACCTTAAGGGAAATAAATAAAATTCTATATCTTGCTTATTCGTCAACATATATCTGAATGAAATTTGTAATATTGCTTAATCTAGTTGATATCTACTATATTATTGCAAAAAACTCTGAATTTCACATTTTCGTGGCAGCAAACCTGCATACTTATTTCCCTTGTTATTCTCATCTAATTTTAGAGGTTCCGCCTTAATGATTTATTTAAGCATTTAAAATTCGCTGAGAATGCAGGTCTGGTCTGCTGCAAGTCTGGTTTGGTTAATACTATGGTATTGACACTAATAGTACGGAAAAAATATTTTCCGACAGCAAAAATTGTTTTATTTATTTTTAAATGTTCTAGATATTCGGTTTAAGACATTCACTACTCATAAATAATAATTCCCAAATATAGTCTCTGTAGGTATAACTGTGTCCCCGTGAATTATTCATTCATTTATTCAACGGATACACCACTTTACATTCATACATGCGAAAATCACAGCTAGAATATAAATATTCCAAGTTTTTCTATAGGTACAAAGAATTTACATATTACAAATATTACAAAGAAGTTCCAGCTCTGCTATATGTTGCAAACTAATTGTTGGTAGCAATAAACTACAACTAAATAAACATGCAGCAAGAAAAGTTACTGAAAGTAACTTAATGCAGAAAATGGGAATTTTTGGCCTATTTTTGCATTTTTCAGATCTGGAGCTCACAAAGTTTACATAAAAATATTTAGTTTTAATTCCTCGTCACTATCTTATCACAATTCAAAAAAATAGAATAAAAGTTTCATTAAAATAATATACAGCATTACTTTAAGTTTAGCTTTTCATTATTTTTATGTTAGGCCTAATATTTTTCCAAAATCCTGTACTCATTTTTAATAAAATGGTCAGTAATGCATTCTGACGGTGTCATGGCGAAGTACCTCACACATTGCGTACCCGAGCGCCGCGCTACAAGTGGCCATCGCCAGAACTACTCCCGATCCGTTTAATTGCTTACCGATCCCCATAACTTTTTTGCAGATACGTAATATTACGGATTTTAAATTTTACGGTTATTTTAAATAACTTTTTCTGGGTAGTTTTACTCTCTGTGTCACTTGTTTCGTATCGTGGTGGGCAGTCTCGTGGGCGCATGTCTATGGGTGCCGTGGGGTGTCGGGCACCGCCTGATTTTTGCTGGATTTTTTGCAGTAAAGGGGGCTAGTAAATGTTTTTTCCATAACGTTTAGGTATTTTCTCAAAACTTTTCTAATATTCTAGCTTCGGTTTATTTGATTTTCTTTCTCAGTCCATCGATTCATCTTTTTAACCTGTTAAAAATTGTAATCAATTATTTATGTTTCTGAATACAATTTTTCAATTCCATTTCAAATTAGTGAGTTATTTTTTCAACCATCAAATCAAAACGGCTTACAAGTTCAAATAGGCTTCCAAACAACCTTAAAAGTCGGCGAGTAGTGAAGGTTGAATTTTATACAAATTAAGAAGTTTACCTTAAGATAGTTTCACATATTTGGTTTATTCTTATCTCAGAACAAGGTGTGAATCTTTATTTATTTTAGCAGTTTTGTTTTCATCGTACATTTTATTCTAGTCTCACCATAACTATTTTAATCTTTTAAAGGTCTTATTTTCAAATTGGATTTGATATTTACAAAAATATGTTTAAAAAAACGCCATAACTACAATGGTTGGCGCTTTACACAGACATCCGTTTGTTTGAAACAAACTTCCAGTTTAAAACAACCGTTTTGAGTTACAATGTTATATATCTTGATAAGGGAAGCACACATACGTATGCGTCACGCCCCCCCCCCCTACACAAAACTCATTTCCGCCCATAGTAAAGAAGAGCTACTCCAAGCACTAGACTAGTTTCGATCCAGATTTTGAAAAGTCAACACGGTTCAATTGCTACCTTCTGGTCTGGTAAGATATTATTTTCTGTTTATTTTAAAACTGTGTTGAAAGTTTAATTGAAATTTCATATTATTGAAAGAGAGTGTACTTATGAGTTTTGATGCTATTTAAATACTGGTGTCTTCTGTCATTGATGTATCATTCATATTATTGTCTATACTCCATATGTATCCATTCTTAATGAGTGTACTGTCCAATTTTTTTCCTTTTATAAGTTAATAACAAAACAACACAAGTTATACAGTCGATATTTTAACTGTGTTAGTAGTACAGTAAAGTAAAAAACTACATTGACTACCAAATCAAACTGAGATATGATTGTTTAGCTAAAGTATTGCCAAATTAATATTGTCTATATAGGCTCTCAATTTACAAAATGAAATCACGTGCGCGATGCGAAAGGTAGCCATATCGTAAACGTGGTCAGAAAACGCAGCTGAAAATGTTAAATATATCGCCGATAGTTTTCCATTTATTATAAAGGGAAAATTTATTCCTGACTTAAAGTTGAAGTCTGCGCATAAAAAGTCAACAAAAAGGTATTTTACAAAGGTATCTTTGTCGAGTTTATATGCTGTGCCCAAGTCTCATTGTGAGAAAGCTTTGTGATAAATAAAATATGTATCAAAGTACATTTTTGCTATCCAATAAAATTTAAATTTAATTGAGTAAACTTTTATTTATTTAAGCTGATTATACTAGGCGTCATTGAGTCTCAAAATTGATTTGTTTCTGGAGTTAACCAAACGAGCAACATAAAAGAGTAATGTATCATGTTTTTTTATGATTATTAATAAGGTTAATTTCTTTATTTTAATTAGAATACTATACAAATCCCAACTAACCTGTGGTACATTACCGGGTTATTATGGAATAATAAATAAGCGGTGTTTTAATTGGATGGTTAATTTTTTTAATAACAAATAAGTCATACATCTGTTCACTAAACAAAAATAAAATTCAGACAACAAAATATTTACTGGACGATTCCAATAATGGAAAGATGGATAAAACCATTGTCTCAAGTATTTGGATCTCGCTAAGATGAAGCGAAGTAAAAAGCTATTTCTGTAACAAATTATCCTTTCTTCCTACTTTAATTATTCAACACCGAATGCTAGTATTTAAACAGTAATGTTGTTTAACGTCAAAGAACGTGTTTTTTCAGATAGGGGTTAAAACCTTGTATCACATACAACTAAGTTAAGCCACACATTTATCTGTGGTTAAGCTTTGCAAAAATATCCATTATCTTAAATTTAATAACGGAATGGTTCCTTTCTTTTTCCGAGCACGAAGCGCATTCAATCAAAAAGGCAGTTTATTATTTCCCCTTTAAAGTATATCATTATAAAAAATCTAAAATAATTGATCAAATAATTCACGGTTTAAGCTGTTGTCAGAAAAGCCACGTCCATTCCAGATCAGTACTAAATTAATATTCAAAGAAAATCTGTAATATTAAATCACGCGTAATATTTTTTTCTGGGAAACATTCTTATGAAAATCCATGGACATAAGCACTCCCTATACTAGCTCGTTGAAAAATTTACTTCTATTTAAAAGTCAAGTTGTACTAAGTGCAGAAACAAAAAAATATTGAGAAATCAATCGGCTCACCTACTCTTTTCACATTCCAATAATTAATTAAAACTAGTGTCGCGGGTTTTACTGTTATGAAAAATTCCTCTCTCTGCCTTTCCGTTATAGTTTAAAATAAGCTGAATCGCTACTTAGTCGAACGACGAATGTCACAAACCTCGCCTAGATTGTTTTTAGCGTAAGTCACCCGTGGGGCGTCAGGGAGTCTTGTTGTGTTCGGTGATAAATCAAATGTTGGCAGCCGAGCGCCTCCTGGCTGGGGCTGCCACCTGGCCGCTACAGGGCGCGGCGAATGACATGGCCAGGTCATCCGTAAGTCTTACATGGCTGCGTAATTTGACTCGACCCTTAAGATGCTGCTATACACTCCCGTCACGCCACGTCACGTCCCGTCACGCCACGTTCCGTCCCGTCTAGTCCCGTCACGTGACGTGTGTGTATAGCCGGTTCCATTTGATTACACAGGGAGCATAAAACTCGAAAAGGACGTGACTTGAAGTATATAGCTCACCTTTAAGTTTATTCTACCACAGGGAAAAATCATACTCGATTTTTTCTCTGTGGTGAATCTTTTGAAATACGTCACTTCTTACTGCTTATGGGTTTTAACTATAATTATAAAGATTAGTCTCGATTCAATTTCGAGGTGTTGTCGTTTTTAGACTTTAATTTCGCATTCCTACCCGCACTGCATAATTACAACCTACAAATCAAGCCTCATTCAATCAATAACTCTAAAATATTCAATGTGTCAGACTGCAAACGTTAAGCGAAGCCTAGATTTTCCAGTGAACGTCTTAGTTTGAATAAATTGGATCTCCAGTGACATCACGAAGTTCGAATTCTAATAAATTGTAAACAATAATTATAAAAAAAATATTTGATCATTTATCTAGGACGATAGGAATGAGCATATCAGCATGATTGTTGGAGTGGTACAGCTTGGCGGCAGTCAGGTCACGTTGGATGACCCTTCCTACTGTTAACCCCTTTACGTTAATTTAACTTGCAAATCCATCCTTGCCTTTAGTTCACGTGAAGTAAAAAACAGACGGTATATTAGAGAAGAAGATTTAGATATGTTAAATTGCAATCCTAGAAGCATTACAAACAGTTACAATTAATTAATTGTGAGTTTTGTCGTGCTTATCAATGTCATATTTCAGTCTGACTCGCTAAATTTGCTTGATCAAAATTGTTTGAGCTAATTTTATTTTTCATAGATAAAATTCTGTATCGTGAATAATTGGTTGATATTACTAAATTATTTTATGATAAGGTAAAGTGATAAAGTAGGGCATAAACAACTCTATCAACTGCATTTCACGATTGTGCTGATAACCGTCGCATGTCCTGCGGGATGAAATCGCTCGTTGTAGTTGAGAACTTAAACGCCAGAAGCGCTACTCATCAAGTCAACACGGTGTCGCTCCCACTGCTTACTTTAACCACCTTACTAAAACAGATCGACTTAAAGGACACTTTTATCTGTTGGAATGGTATTTTTAGGTGATGTTGATAAGCGTTTTATTCCTGACATTTTTTACGTTTTGAAATAAATCACCTTATAATGATGAATTTTTATTTATTTATTCATTTAAATAACTATGAAGATACTATAAAATTTGTCATTGATTAAATAGGAATTATGTCATCTCAATAAACCTGTCTAAAGAAATATTTCAGGTTTATTTTTGCTCAAGTTGTTGGATTAAGTCTATTAAACTGCCAGTCTTGGTCGCTTTGAAATTGCAAATAGATGTGTCAAATAACCTAACTATATTTAATGTCTATTATTACGACGCACAAAAATTAATAATTCAGCTGTTAGGTATAAAATATTCTATATTATCACCAAGTAATTCTCATAAACGTGTTTCAATTTCGTAATTACATACATCGCAAAACCTAGCGAATTGATCGTAAACTAAACATTAATTATTTAACTATAAATTACAGGATGCTCTCATTTAGCTATATTAATTATTTTTAACCTCGTGGAATATTCTTTAAATGTCTATGTTTAAAGCGAGCGAATCTTTTGTTTTCTAGTAATAAAAAGCTCCATAGCTTTAGGGGTTTAAAATATTAAAATTATTAAAATCAAACAATTCATATGGGAACCATTACAATTTTAAACAACTTAAATATGCTGAAAAAAATTCGTGATTTTGTTTTTTATTCCGTAATATTTTTTATTAATACAATATTGCGTAATTTTTACATATGTATTTTAATTAGGTTATTGATAGGTTGTAGTGTTGCTTACAAGAATTATTTCTCAATATTAGTTCATTTTACTCCATAAAATTTTAAATGATTATGAACAGTTTTAAAGTTAATAACGCGCCAGTTTGTATTCGGCCTTACATCCGGTCGATTGCCAAATGGTGACAACCATGTTTCTAATCATGGGACCGTGTAACCCCTTTCCCGACCCCTCTTACATCCCCCCCCCGCCACTCCAGAACTCAACTAGGTCCTCCTGTACGTCACAACCACGCGAACTGAATCTTAACGCATTCCGATTACCTTGATTAAGTGACTATTTACGGACTATTTACGTTATTTAAGTGACTATTTTATTGTTGCGGTACAGTCAATGATAAGGATTTCTTTGTTTAAAAATTCATTGTTTGTGATGGTGAGTTGAAGTTTTGATTTTGATTTTTGCCGACATTTGCCATCACCGATTAGCCGAAACAAGTTCACGACGTTTTGGGATATGGAATCTGATCCCGTCTCCAGGTGGAAAAAAACCTAGAACATAACAAGGTTAGTAATACTCAACCAAGAGAACCTGGACAAAAAAGTAGTTAAAACAGAGATGTAAAAAGCAGTCAAAAGCACTAATGCTAAAGAACACAATACAACACAGAAATCACAAGTATCACCAATCAAAACAGAGCACGTTTACCACCCAATCACTACTCCTTTTGCAGGTCTCTGTTTTAGTTGTTTTTGTCCAGGTTCTCCTGGGTGTGTGTTACTAATCTTGTAATGTTCTAGATTATTTTCCATCTAAAGACGGGATTAGATTCCCAGGTCCCAAAACATCTTGAAACTTGGGTTTACCAATCAGTGATGGCAAATATCCAAAAAATCAAAACCAAAACATTAACTATTTGATAAATATAAATTCATTTGGCCAGCGGTCTTTTTCATGAAAAATTTATGTGAGGTATTTTGTTCGTTGTTTTTAATTTAATTTCAACTTGCACGCCCAAACGAAACAACAACTATTTACAAGTACAAATATAAACAAATCCTGGCCCAAATTGATTAGGTACTACACAACTCATTAATGTGTTACCCTTCTCATTTCATAACTGGCGGTTTTGGTTGATTATACTCTACCAGTATGACGCAGAATGCAGATATTCTATATTTCAGATAGAAACCAGTTTATAGGAGAACAGTCTTCTCATGTCAAGGTACTATGAAAAGATAGGTGTTATTTGGATTTTTCCATCTCTGATTAGTGAAACTGAAGTTCTTTTTGAATCGGGTTTTAATAGTCAGTGGTGGCGTAAGTCCACAATAATAAGATGAATGAAATTAGGCTAATTCAACGTGGAAAAACTGAACAATCCTGCCTGAACAACAATCCTGAAACAACAAAAGTCCTGGAATTTTTCCTGTGGAAAAATTAACCATTCGAACATGGAGTTGTTTGCTCCCGCTGCCTTTGTTTCATGCAACAATTTATTGCAAATAGAGAAGATAACAATTTCAACATGTTTTTATCATAAACCAAATCTTTATATGATTTAGAGAATAAGTTAACAGATTTTCTATTTTTTCTTGAATATAATTTTTATCGTCTACCTAAACACCTAAAAAAAATTACGTTCTATATTTTAGGAAATAACCTGGAATCTTGAAAAATTACCCCTGTGCGAAATATATCACTTAGAGACCTTTAATCTCGACTATTAGCCTAGGCAACGAATGCTCAAATAAAGGTGTAGAGGGAATTGCATGGAACACAATTTTTGACTTAACAGCTTTGTTTGGACTAGTTAGGAGGTGAACATATCAAAAGTCCCCGTCCGTAGCCCTTGAGCGGGGGGAGGGAGGGGGGTCTGAAGGTACCATTTTTTGGGTTTTCCTAAATATCTTGAAAACTATCAACTTTTAGTATTCCATATTAAATTTGAAAGTTAAAGAAAATTAAATTTCGTGTAAGAAAAGTATATAATATGTCTATTTTGGTCCAACCATTTACAAGGTAAGCACCAATCTTATTAATATTTAAACAAATATCCCATCCATAAGAAATACAGGTAAATTTGTGGGTAACATACATGCCCAATGGGGCAACTTTTTTCACCTGAAGGAAAATGAACAACTTTCAGGAAATATTGACAAAATGTTTAGTAATTTGACACCTCAATCATAAAAATTGGTCTAGAATAGAGATGTTGGTGAGCTCACAAAAACGTTATTTTTCAAGGAATTATTTCAAACTAGCTTCAGAGCCCGTGTTGTGGTTGAATACAACGGTCTCTAGAAAAATAGTACATATATGCTTTTTTCCTTTGAAGTACTGCACATGAAAAATAACATGGAACATGAAACATGGGAGAGGGCTCAAATTAAAGGTAAAATTCCGTGATAGCAGGAAAAATAATAAAATTGCTTGAAATTCAACAGAAAACGAGAAATGACGTAAAATATCTGCCATTTAAAAAGCATTGGGATCTAAAAACGTCTGCTTTGTATACATAAAACATGTGATGCTGATATTTGATTGAAAACCATGTGGAAGGCTAGATATCAATATAAGGTAGATTCAGTTTGCTATGAAGGTATTTTGTACTACAATAAATAAGGATTAATTGAATTTTCCCTCATTAGGGGTTTTTAGCCCCTTCAAGCCACTAGTAAAATATTAATCTTGTAATTTAAAATTTTGAATTTCCATTAAAACTTCCATGAGGAGTTGCTTTTTAAAAATTTCTGATTCTTTTAAGCAAGCTAGAATTTTGTACGATGAAGTTATTAGCTACAAAATAACATTTGCAATGCAAGAGTGATGACCTGTGTATCCATAAACGAGGTTGATTTGAATAACGCTCATAGGAAAATGTTTAGAATTACCAAACCTGGAATGGCAATTATTGCGATTTCTCTCGATAAAAATTTCGTGACCAAATCTTTTTTTGAACTTACACTAATGTTCAAATGTATGGTACCTCAAGTATTCGTTACTGTGGAATGAAGATCACGAGTAAGTAGGATATTCAATTATGCCAATATTATGAAATTAGCTGTAGTTATTAACAGACAGGTAGTGTGAAAACGAACTGAATATGCTACCTTTTAAGAGAAGTTGCGAAGAATTAATTAGTTTTAACTCAAAGAATTTTAAGACCAGAAAAGTTGCTTTCTGCTAGTATATATACGTACATACAAATTTTATCAGTAAGCAGGGTTGTTGATCCCAATACAGTAAAAATTACCCAGGCCTGTAAATCCCTCCCTCCTCAACAATAAAAGCTACTACATAGTTACCTTAAGGTGGATGTCTTTTTCCTGCAACTTTACCAGCGAATTTCAGAACTGGCTCCATAAGAGACCCTTAAAATTTTCTAATACACAGAACTTTTTTCCTTGCAAGATCACGCGGTGTCATTTGGCATCTACGGTTCTCTAATCGGTTTTTATTTTAATTCTCTAAAAAATCAAGAGTTAGGTTTTTGATAAAAATCAAGGGCAATAGTGTATAGCCTATATTCATTGACTTTGAATCTCTTGAGACATCTCATTCTGTGCAAAAATCTGTCGTCAACAAGCGTAGCGGATTTCAGCCGAACTAGTCGGGTAAAGCCTCCCATACAGTGTCGCTCCTAGCGGCCATGGCTTGAAGCTCGCCCGGCTCCGCCCTCAGTGCAGCGCGCGCACACGTGGCATGACGTAACTGACGTGCGTACCCCCTCTCTCCTCCCAACCCGCTGTCGCTCCCCCGCAGCGCCAGCGCCGCGAGCTCACCTTACACTTCGCCGATGTATCTGTTTACGATTCCGTCACCGCCTCTGAATCCCAAGCCTTGCGCTCGGAATTCATAGAGTAGGACAGAGCCCAAGAATAGGAAACGATTAAGAATTTATTCATTCTTTCCTATTTATGTTGGTAATCATTAGAAAAATTATAAAGCTTGTCATTTTCCTTTGAGGGTGTTATTATCAACACACCTCAACCATCATTAAAGGAACAGCACCCAGGGCCGCCGACAGACATTTTGAGGCCCGGGGCAAAGTTTGGGAGTGAGGCCCCCCAATACAAAAATATCGTAAATAAAATTACCTTTGTAAAATAGATAAATTTGTAGAATCTGGTGATTGCAAAATTTGTTATCTAAAAATGTTGAATATCTTAATTTTGTTCAATACAAAACAACTACATCACAGGTCTGTACTAAACTTTTGATTCATGAGTTTTAAAAATTCAGAACATACAAATATTAAAAGTAGGTACAATCCTTTTTAATACGACTACTGAATAACACAGAACTTTGGATTAAAAGCACTAGACTAAAATATTTATGGTCCTAATAAGCCTATACTTGGGGATAAAAAGGATTTAAGACACAGTTTAAGTTAATTACCATACAAATAATTCACAGACTACCTAACTACTAAACCACTTTACTTGTTTTCCTTCTGTTGTCCGACCTCGTAATGCCTGTGGAGCGTGTGACGTCATCAGGACATCATTTTTGCGGTTGTATCCTAGCCCTAGCCTTTTAATATTGGGTAAAAGTAGCCTAAATTAAAGGTGTAGGAACTACTCTCTGATTAACCGATATATAGGCTCTCTTTTTGTGCCAGCTTGAGGCTACAGACGAGCGTATTCTTTCAGTCTGCTGATCGATGGCATCACGATCTGCTTAAATTTTCGTACGAGGAAACCTGTATTTCTTTAGACCTTGGTTCACACGTAGCTAAACTCAAACTCAGAGGAGAAACTAAGCTTAAGTTGTTAATCACTGATGGAAAAAATTCATGTCACGTCTTGAGTCGTAAATGTTATTATATTACTCTTTTGTAAAATATACACCATTTAGTTAAAGCTAGGGATACTTTTCCTTGGTCCATCGAAGGCCTCTACATCTACAAAAAAGGTTTTGTGATGAATTTTAGGGTGCAGACGATTGGTATTGGACGATTGCTGAGCTTGGTACGGATTTAGTTTAATGTGAGGTCTGGTGCAGGCCTAAAGCCGCCTTTCCACTACACAATTTGTTTTATAAACTTTTGTTTGTAAAAAATGTTTAATACAACTTTTGTTTTTAAAACTCGATCTTTTGTTTGAAAACATGTTGTAAAACAAAAGTTTATAAAATAAAAATTTCCTGTGATCTTTCCGACATGGCTCGGGAAACCTGCAACCTGTTGTAAAACACAATTTTTTTGTTGTAAAACACAATTTTTGTTGTTGTAAAACACGATTTTTTCATTTTTAAACACGCTTTGTTGTACAACTTGTTTAATAATTTTCATTGCTTTCTTAAACATGTGCAAACCAATCAGTTTAATTGGTTGTACAACACAAATTCATAAAACAAGTTGTAGAGTGTAAACGCAGGCTTAACCTCGGGGACCCCAGACGAGACTTCAGAAAACCAAATGAAATAGTATCCAACTAAGACAAATGAATAGAAAGGTAATTTCAATTTATATACGTTTTTAAGTACTAAGTTTCTTATGTATTTTCTAACATATTTAATTTTGATCTCCTTAATTTGAAAACTCTAATATTTAATAACTCTCAAAAATATTCTCAGCTCAAAATGTGGCCCCCTTCCTTTTGTGGCCCGGGGCAATCTGCCCCCTTTGCCCCCTCCTCTCGGCGGCCCTGACAGCACCAACCACAAACATTTGTAGAATAACAGTTGTTTATTGTTTAAGAACACCTCCTCGTCCTCGTCGGAATGGGAGCTCTACTAAGAATTCACTTCTACGGTGGAAGGTGGTGGGAGGAACATGAGTGTACGGCGCCGGCGGGCGCAGCGGCAGCGGAAGTGGCGGTCGGGGCGGGGAGCGGGGAGTAAGGGGGGACTGACAGCCGTAGAGGGCGCTATCTTGTGGCGATGCCATGAACTAAGACCGTCCGCTGCGCTTGCAACGCTGTCTCGCGGAGGCTCAGACGAACTAACTGAACCAACCGATCCTGGCTCAGGTCCGATCGCTACAGCTGCGCCGTATGAGTGGGATGTCTCAAGAGATTCAAAGTCAATGCTATATTGCTCTATATTTTATAAAGAAGGAAATAATTACGTTTAAGTTAACAAACTTTAAGTAAGTATGGAAAAATAATTTATTTAATAAAAAAATAATTTTTCCTAAATTATAGAGGTATTAACTATAAAAAGCGATAACATCAATAACAGCATAACCAACTCTTTCTCTTATCACCGGCGCCGAGCGTAGTAATTATTTTTTTAATCCTGAGGCGTTTAATGACTACGTTTGGAACTTTCTAATAAAATTTCGGCGATCTTGGAAAATGTTTAGGAACGCTCTTTAGATTATTCATGTGGTTAAGCTCGGACAACTGCCAGGGAATCACAGGTGACCTGACGCGTGTCGCGAGTGTAGACTCGGAGACGACCGGGCGATGATGACAATAGACACATTCACAACTCAGAATGTGTGTGCGTATGAGCTAGAGGGAAAGAGATCACAAGAGAGGGAGAGAGAGAGAGGTTGGGTCGCCATGGTTGGTTCAGTGAATAATTCAGCGCAGGGGAAGAGAGGGTTTGTGCGCAGATCAATAGTCCCCGGCTACTCGCTCACTCCGCCATCACACCCTGCTTGGGCCGCTTGCCCGCTGCCTGCGGCTTTTTATATTTAAAATATTGATTTTAATTTGCGGGAATAACATGCTGGTAAGAGGTGGTATTTAGGCTTAGATTTTCAATTCAAGATTAAGTATGCCTTTACTGATTAATGTCGCTAGTTGTAACTTTAAACTTGAAGGTTGTTCACTTATATGTTATACGTGCAGCCATTTATGGTTTTGTATGACTACCTATTTTTGAGCAGACTAAGCTAATCGACAACTTTTAAAAGTTTATTAGTATTTAAAATTAATATTATTTAGAAGAGAAACGAAGCGCGACGGTCACTCGCTCTTGCATTTAGTCTCATTTTCTAATTTTATGAAAAGTCTCTTTTTTATATTTTATCCTACGTTATTAAATACATTTTCAAATATTTGAAATTCAAGGCTAAGGGTATATATTCTTTGGGAAAAAATGATAATTGAAACGCTAAAAAAAATCTCATTAAAAGTGTTTGAGCATGTATTATCTGCGTAATAATAATACATGCAAATAGCGAGGATTCCTGCTGTCGTGTTATAAGAATGAGGATATTCAAGGTGAAACTAAACCTCTATAAATTAAGGGAAATCTCTAAAATCTCTATAAATTAATCACAGTGAATCCTTTTTGGGAACAGTGAGAGATATAAATCCTCACTAGGAAAGAATGCCACCAGGAATTTGACTAGAAAAAGAACCCTACGCACTAGAGAAAGTGGCCATAATCTACCAGGGAAAATTGTCCCTGCAAACAAAAGACCTTGCCACCATCCACCACCCACCTGGGAAATTCGTCCCAACAAACAAGGGCCATTCCCACTATACAACTGGGAAAGTTGTCCCTTCGAAAAAGGGAAATTGACACCATCTACCGGGGAAAGTTTTCACTATGGACAAGGGTCCTTGCCACCATCCACCTGGGAAAGTTTTTCCTACGAACAACAGACCTTGCCACCATCCATTTGTGAAAGTTTTCCCTTCTAACAAGGGAGCTTCCCCCCATCCATATGTGAAAGTGTGTCCTTCGAACAAGGGACCTCCCCCCACCCACCTGTGAAAGTTTTCCCTTCTAACAAGGGACCTTCACCCATCCACCTGTGAAAGTGTGCCCTTCGAACAAGGGACCTCCCCCCCACCCACCTGTGAAAGTTTTCCCTTCTAACAAGGGACCTTCCCCCATCCACCTGTGAAAGTGTGCCTTTCGAACAAGGGACCTTCCCCCCATCCACCTGTAAAAGTGTGGCCTTCGAACAAGGGACCTTCCCACCATCCACCTGGGAAAGTTTTCCCTTCTAACAAGGGACCTTCCCTCCATCCACCTTTGAAAGTGTGCCCTTCGAACAAGGGACCTTCTCACCATCCACCTGTGAAAGTGTACCCTTTGAACAAGGGACCTTCTCTCCAGCCACCTGTGAAAGTTTCCCTTCTAACAAGGGACCTTCTCCCCATCCACATGTGAAAGTGTGCCCTTCGAACAAGGGACCTCCCCCCCACCCACCTGTGAAAGTTTTCCCTTCTAACAAGGGACCTTCCCCCATCCACCTGTGAAAGTGTGCCTTTCGAACAAGGGACCTTCCCCCCCTCCAACTGTGAAAGTGTGCCTTTCGAACAAGGGACCTTCCCCCCCTCCAACTGTGAAAGTGTGCCCTTCGAACAAGGGACCTTCTCACCATCCACCTGTGAAAGTGTACCCTTTGAACAAGGGACCTTCCCTCCAGCCACCTGTGAAAGTTTCCCTTCTAACAAGGGACCTTCT
Source organism: Flexamia atlantica (assembly GCA_035578135.1). Taxonomy (NCBI): domain Eukaryota; kingdom Metazoa; phylum Arthropoda; class Insecta; order Hemiptera; family Cicadellidae; genus Flexamia; species Flexamia atlantica. The sequence goes on from JAQJVK010000010.1 coordinate 32,352,396, forward strand.
CCCCATCCACATGTGAAAGTGTGCCCTTCGAACAAGGGACCTCCCCCCCACCCACCTGTGAAAGTTTTCCCTTCTAACAAGGGACCTTCCCCCATCCACCTGTGAAAGTGTGCCTTTCGAACAAGGGACCTTCCCCCCCTCCAACTGTGAAAGTGTGCCTTTCGAACAAGGGACCTTCCCCCCATCCACATGTGAAAGTTTTCCCTTCTAACAAGGGACCTTCCCTCCATCCACCTGGGAAAGTTGTCCCTTCGAACAAGGGACCTTCCCACCGTCCACCTGTGAAAGTTGGCCCTTCGAACAAGTAACTTTCCCACTATCCGCCGTGGAACGTTCCCCCTACGAGCACGGGATATTGTCACCATCCACCCGAAAAAGTTGTTCCTTCAAATTATGAACTCTGCCACCATCCAACACAAGAGGAAGTTGTCACTACAGTAAAGAACAAGGTTGTCTATTGCCACTATTCACTGCAGAAATTTGCTTCTAATCACCTAACAAACCCTTTATTTGCCTGTTATTTTAATTTTGTAATGTTTTATTTTACAAAAACTTTTTAGAGCAGTGGAATACATTTTCCAAAGAAGCAAAAGCTTATGGTGCTGAGCTAGAGTTAATTAAGTTCCATTTTGAATAGACATCCACTTCTATAATACCAGAATTTTACCATAATGTAGAGCAAAACTATAAACTATTATATATATAAACCGCTATATTTTTGACGAACAAACATGAAATATTCAAGAATCAGGGACAGACACAACCCATTTTAACTTTTCCTTCCCGACCCATTTCAATCCTAAACCAGCAGGTCACACCTGATCCCCGCAGTAATGTGTTTGAGCAGTTTCCGCCGACGCAGCCCAGGAAACCGGCTGAACCGAGAGCCCTTAAATGCTCTACTACCTATTATTTTGTGAAACACTTAAAATAGTACTGGAGATAATGTTATCTAATTAAATTCATGTACTTTGGAATACAAAATACTGTTGTTAAACCACTACAACTACATTATAAGTCATGAAAAAATTCAGTCATAATTAAGGTGAAAGTTAAATATGTTGTAAACGTATACAGTTGCACTGTGTCAAATGCCCTGGAAGAAACGATGGAGTGGAATTCTCAGAAAACAACCAATAAACTTCGTGGGTGTGGGTAGCATGGCGGAAGGTATAGTCTTTGACACAAATCGGGGTGTGACCAAGAGGGTTTGGTTTCGTTTGTACTCGAGGCGACAAATCCGGACGGTTTTAAGAGTGTCTCGATTCGTCGGGAGCGTCAGGCTAGAAAGCTGGGAACGGCAGTGCCGGAGCGTCATAATCAGGCACTTTTGCACAGAAACGTCAAAGTCGGATGGTGAAAAAATTAGAACGGAAAAATGTCTGGGTTTTTTCGCCGTCTGACTTTGTTGTCGTCCGACTTTGACGCGTTCCCGCTCACAGAATAGCTCTCTTGAGAAAAATTATGTTCGTCTCTGTCCTAAACCGTTTTCCATACTGATTAAAATTACTTAGCTTGTGACTGAGGATCTCTTGTTCTTAAAATGCCAGAGATTTTCCTAAATTAACAAAAGAAACACGTTATATCGAATGAATAAGGTTTGGTTTGGTGGTGGTGGTGTGGAATGAATATGGGTAATCTAATTAGCCTACAGATTACGGCATATTAATCAGTACGAAAAGTCAATCCCGAATGCTGGGTCACAACTCCACCTTTGTATTTTCAAAATAGTATTTGCATTTAATATGGTGAATCCAGGATTTAAATCAACAATTTTAACAGTGCTTCAACAGAGATCCCTGTTGGCTTATTGTCATTCATTCAAAAAATCATGATAGTTGGGGCATATTTTAGCGGCGGTGCGCAATGTTAAAACTACTTGTAAGATTTAAACGTTAAAAGCCATAACATTGCGTAGGATCAATATCAGGTATAACCTCTGATTTGCACCTCTAATTCTTCTTTTTTAAATACCTTTAAAATGTAACAAAGTAGTGGTTACTACTTGAATTTAATGACTTAACCCCAAACAAATCAATTTGGGGGGGGGGGGGCGGCGTGAAAATGTTGACGTTCAAAGAACGTCCTCGATGACGTACGACGTCCTCTACTTGTCGTATTAACGATCCCAAAATTTGATATTTTAACTTAATTTAAAGAAATAATAAAAAGGGGTACGGGTGGAACTTATAAGATACACGGTTTACTTCAAAATAATATCAGTTAATAAAATTATGATGATTATTGCAAGGTTACCCTGTTCATATCAGTAAATGAAATTCAGCTCATCCCACATTCGTATATCAGCGTAGTTATGTTCGTATTCCTTAACTTTATTTTACTTCTTAAAATCTATACATCAATACCTGAAGGGTTCTCTTTCCATATACATAACTCGAGAACGGCCAGTCAGATTTTAACGTTTGAGGTTTTTATGACAAGTATTTTAAGTAGATTTGCCAATACAAAACAGACTTTTAAGGAAGGCTTTCACCTAAGTAGAGTAGAGTACTGATTTTTGAAGAAATACCAATATATAGATAATAACCACTATTCTTAACAACTATAGACCAATTTCATTGACCTCTACATTTTCAAAAATTCTTGAAAAGCTCTTTTTGAACCGCCTACTTCCATTCTTAGAAAACAACAACTCAATTTTTACTAAACAATTTGGTTTCAGAAAAAACTGCTCAACTACTGATGCTATGTTTAGTTTTGTAAATAATGTTTCAGGAGCTCCGGATCGTAGAGAGGGTGTTTTTGGATACTTTCTCGATCTTAGTAAAGCTTTTGACATGGTAAATCACAAACTGCTTCTTGAGAAACTTAACACTTTGGCATAAGGGGAAAATCATTTGACTGGGTGTCTTCTTACTTGAATGGACGTTCACAGTTTGTTCAGATTTCTCACGTCGATGAGGGTGGATATCTTTCGAATCATATGTCTAAGGAAATTAATGCTTGTTCTGGGGTACCTCAAGGATCGGTCCTCGGGCCGATTCTCTTCTTGTTTTTTATCAATGATGTCGCTAGCAGTGTCCCTGGTATTGACCTCTGTTTATTTGCAGACGACACTTCCCTGAGTGTTTCTAACAAATGTAGAGAGTCTCTCGAAATTAACTCTTTCATCATAACTAGTCAGCTCTTGCAGTGGTTCAGTGAAAATAATCTTATTGTCAACACGGAGAAGACACAGTTTGTTGATTTTAGGATGAAAACCCCCAATAGTTCATTTTTTGAGTCAAATTTTATGATTGGGGATTGTTTAATAGGATCTAGCCAGCAGACTAATTTCTTAGGGCTTGTCATTGATTCTAGATTAAATTATTCATCGCACATTGATAAGGTTTGTAATAGGTTGAGTAGCTGCGTGTTTCTTCTTTGTCGTCTATCTTTTTTTGCAAATAAGGAAATTTTGATGGCGGTGTACTACGGATGTTTTCTTCCTCATGTTACATATGGATTGGCAATTTGGGGTTCTGAAACAGAAAATCATAAGCAGGTATTCCGTTGGCAGAAGAAGGCCTTGAGAGTAATCTGCGGGATGAAAAGGCTGGATTCATGTAGGGGAATATTTTCATCCAACAATCTCTTGACTTTTCCCTGCTTGTATATTTTAGAATGTATGACCTTTTTGATGAAACACAGACAACTTTATGATTTTCAAAATAATAGTCATTATCATCTCCGCAACCAATCTTTTCTTTCCATCCCACGTCACAATACGACACTCTATGAAAAACAAACCTTTTACTCATCAATAAAACTGTACAACTCTCTTCCAAACAATCTGAAATCAGAGACCAATGTTGGCAAATGTAAAGAAAGTTTGAAACTGCTCTTGATCAAAAAAGAATATTACAGTGTTCAATCATATTATAATGACATATGTTCTGCATAATTTTATTTTTAATTCCTTGTTTTATTTTGTATATTTTGAAATTGCAGTCACTTGCAATTATTATGACACATTGTCAATGCTATAGTTATAGTCTTACGACAATAAAGAATTTGACTTTGACTTTGACTTTGACTTACGTCGATATTAGATGATCAAACTCAATTCTCTATGTTAAATATGTCATAAGTGTTTGAAAGCAAAGCTGCAATAGAGCAATCTAGTTATCTTTGATTGGATTAAAGTGGTTAAATTCCGTGTCAACTCTACAGTGAGTAGTTTAAGCAGAAATAAACTATGAATTCGCCTTAAGAATAAAGGACGCGACCTGCATTCCTTATTCTATCGCAATGGAAAGTATCGGCCAGTTTCTGTACATCAGTAACCGAGCTATTTATGATGGAAGCATCACTAACTTGTTTAAATGAGACCTAGATACGAGGGTCCTACTCGTAATAAAATTAAAAACACCAGAATGTCCACCTAGCCGATTGATTAATGATAATATTCAGGGTGTTCAAAAAATGCGGGGCAATAATTTACGTAGTGATTCCTTGGGTCAAAATAAGCAAAAAAGTTCGATAAACATAGGTCAGGACCTATTTTATCGTGCTTCGTTTTCCGTCTGTGTGTCTGTTTATGATTTTTACATATTTAATCATATCTCACGAACCACTTAACGTATGTACTTGAAATTTCGTACATGGATAACCACTATTAAGAAATATTTTTGTAAGAAGTATCAAATTTCTACTTTGTACCATTTCAAAATGGCGACTATTTTTTGTTTTCAAAGCTAAATATCTTAAAAACTGTAAATTTTAGAATAATTATACAAGAGACAAAAAAGTTGCAAAGTTTAACCCAATTAATGCTGATATTAAGATCATGATAATCGGACTGCTAATAACGGAGAAATTTTAACTTTTCTGCATTAAAACATGGTTCCAAAGAACATTCTGTCTGAAATTGCATGTTTTTATTCGGAAAATTTAAAATTTCTCCATTATTAGTTGTCCGATTATTATAATCTTAAAATAATCGTTAAAAAGATTAAATTTCGCACCTTTTTGTTACTTGTATACTTTTTCCAAAATTTACGGTTTTTAAGATATTTAGCTTTGAAAACAAAAAACAGTCGGCATTTTGAAATGGTACAAAATAGAAATTTGATACTTCTTACGAAAATAGGTCTTAATAGTTGTTATCCATATACGAAGTTTGAAGTTTGTATGTTAAGTGGTTCGTGTATGATTAAATATGTAAAAATCATAAACAGACATACAGAAGGAAAACGGAGCACTTTAGGACCTATGATTACACAAACGTTTTTGCTTATTTTGACCCAAGGAATCACTACGTAAATTATTGCCCCACATTTTTTGAACACCCTATAATAAAATATCGTATTTGATAGTACCAAGAACCGTTTTCAATCAAAGCATTACAAATTCCACATGTGTTGAGCCACAAAATTACCGTATAGTTGGTTCAATCCGACATATCTAGAAGCTTTTGATAGTGTTGCACATTCAAAGCTATTAGAAATTCAAAAATCATTGGGGATTCAAGGCAGTACTTTTTCTTGGTTTGATTCATATTTAAAAAATAGGAAACAATTTGTTGAGCTTACTCATGTAAATAATTACCATAAAATAAGTGCCCCCTCTCCGTTAGAAAACATAAATTACGGAGTGCCATAGGGTTCTATGCTGGGACCTTTGTTGTTTATATGCTATCTAAAATGTCTACCAAATTTATTAATTGATGCCAAAGTTTGCCTTTATGCAGATTATATTAATTTAAAAATTTCCAGTAAATCACTCCAAGAGATAGAAGAATCTGCCTTTGTTCAACTATCATCCATTAGTCAATATTTATTTAATTTGAACCTGTTAGTAAATCCTAATAAAACCAAATTCTTTTTTTTTCAACTGTTCAAAATTCGGAAAGTGTTCAATCAAATATTATTTTTGATGAAAATTTTATAGAAGAAGTTCAAAATTCAAAATTATTGGGACTTTTATTAGATAAAAATTTAAACTGGAGCCTTCATGTTGATCAAATTTGCGTAATAAAATTTCATCCGGATTGTACGCATTGAGAAAAATGTCAAAATTATGTCTCATAGAAGCTTTGAGAACTATATATTTAGCTTTATTCATTCACATATTTCTTTTGGAATCGTTCTGTATGGAGCCACATCTCATGAAAATTTGTATAGAAACTTAGTTCTGCAAAAAAACATTACGTATAATGTTAGGGTTAAAATGGATGGATTCAGTTAAAGCTCATTTTTCAAGGCTGGGAATTTTTACAGTCTTCAATCAGTACATTTTTGAATTAATTTTACACATCAAAAAGCAACTACCGGAGCTTAAATCATTGGGCTCATATCATAATTATGACACGAGAAACAAAAATAAAAATTGAATTTATACAACATAAACTTAAGTTCCTTGAAAAGAAGCCCTCAAATGCCGGAACTAAATATTACAATTTCTTGCCTGAAAGTATTTCAAAAATTGAAAACGTAGATAGATGACGTAAGAGGGAATTAAAAAAAAAATACTTGCTGCTCAAACCACTTTATTCTTACGCATTTATTCTCTAAATAATTCATGTAGGATTCCACAATAAACTGTTTTAATTTTTTTATATTTAATCAGACTTTTTCTTTTCTTATTTTATTAGCATTTAGAATTTAAAAAATTGACGCCATTCATGTACAACATTTGTACTATTTTGAATAAAGAATGTTTGACTATTGACTATCGACTAGTCATAGAACGGAAATCAGATATCTATACTTGTCTTGTTTCAGATTATTGAAGGTAAAAATATGATATAGTGAAATAAAAGTCCAGTTTTACAAAGTACTCAGCTAAAGTATTCTAAAAACTAAGTTGTATTAGCGTGAATCTTTAAACTATGTGGTCTGGGAGGTATATCCTCATACCTAATTAGGGATTAGTTCAGTTGTACCACCTCCAATAAAAACAAAACACATAACTTCGGGTAAACGGTGGGAGTAACTGTTCGACTCGAACTTTCGAGTATTTTTTAAATTTTGAGTCGAGCTGAGTAGTGTAAACTCGGCTCTAAAAATCTCGATAATCGAGTACTCGCACACCGCTATACGAAACCAAAATACTTGGAATATTATGTAAATCTGGGCTTTAATGCTGAAGAATACGTTGAAGAAGCGCCGGAAACATAAGGTGAAACAGCTGGCGAAGACGATAAAGAATGTTAGTATGAAACATTGAAGGAAGAAATGGATTCACTTATTAAAAAATATACATGGACACTAAAGAATAACCCGCTGGAAAAGGAGTAATTGATTGTAAGTGGTATTCCAAGATAAGAAGAGACGAAAAGGAAACATTGAGAAATATTATAAAGCAAGGCTTGTTGCAAAGGAGTGTACACAAAAGAATGGATTTGACTAAAATTAAACCTACGCCCTAGTTGCTAGATATACGACAGTCAGAACATTACTTGCGATAATCAATGAAGAAGATTTAGAAGCAGAAAACATATCTACTAACTAAGAGTTTACCATTTGTTAGTTTTAAAAAATGTTTAAATGTTTGGCAGTTGTCGAAGCTTACAGTGAGAACTGATGGCTAATTTGAGGCGGAGTGTTAAAACGTTTCAACTTAGCCTAGCCATAAGGTCATTTTAAATGTTAATATCACATGAACTGTTGCTATGGAGACTGTCAAACGTTTGTAAGTTCGTGTTTATGATTTTGGCTTCTGTCCTTGTAATTTTTCCTTGAATAAAACTGTACTTATTTTGTTCCTTAAATTAAGTGTCATCTGTTATGAATAATATTACTATATTTTGTGTCACCCCTACTACTCTAGTACTACTCTTTTTATGTCATTCCAAGGGTTAATTACAATGTTAAAAATTGTGGGGAAATTCTATGCAAAAAAGAATTTGGACTTTAAAAACCAACAGGAGCAACCATTTTGAAATAGGTCTTATTAATCACAGTTTTTACCAAGTATGACATTGACGCCTTAAACGGTGCAAAAGCTATGAGATATTATTTAAAAACAAATCAAATTCATACTGCAGGCCTACTATATTGAACTTTATAGCAAATAAAAAAATATTTATCATTTATTTGTTTTAATGGGTGTAGCAAAGTTTGGGTCTGCTGTTTCTGGACACCCTTTATACTACCTTTGACTAGGATCCCATCAACATGACACAGCTGTATCTAATTTTGTCCAATCCACGATCTGACGTTGATGTAGTTTTAGTAATTACAAGTTAGCTCTTTTTTTACCTGTTTGCGTAAACAAATCATACTGTTGATAATATTACTGTATTTGGAATTTGGAATTGGAATTTAGTTATTGGATGCTTGTTTCTATGAAACTGAGTGTTATATTTACCTCCTCCTGAGGGCTTAATAATTAGTAGTCTACATCAGTCCAATGTCTTCGTGAATTACTTTAAGGAAATCCTCATTCTACCCTGCCTCAGACGGTAACAACACTTTTCACCATGGGAATGGAATGCCTACTTAATAGTCAAGATACGTTAAGTGTAATTTTGACTTTCAGACACATTTAAGTAAGCGGGACGTAAGCTTATCTACTCGCTAAACCAGCCATACATTTTGAAGAATTTACGGTTTTTGAAATGGAGCTACGGACACTACAGATGGCCGCCACTACAGATTGATTCAAAGTATAAAACTAATTCCGTGACCGAATCGGTGCTATAGAACTTTGTTTGTGTACCATGTTTGTAGTTTACGATTGAAATTGTTTGACATTTATCTGAAATTACGAGAAAAATTACATACTACTTACAAACCTGGCCCCCTTAATTACATACTACTTACAAACCTAGAATGTAATGAAGAAAAATTACATAATACTTACAAACCTGTGTGTATACACACAGGTTTATTTTTTGAGATTAATAGTGGGCTGATTTTCGTTACGAAATATTTGAAATTAACAAAAATATATTATGTCTATTAGTGTTTTAGTATTCATAGACAAAGCTTATTTCCATTTTTTTAAATTATTGTCCTTGTTTTTTTGGAGGTCCGGGTAATGTGAGCTCCAGTATGAATTTCACCTACCAATGGCAAAAACTACTTGAAGCGCTAAAAGAAAAATAAAACGAAAAGTCAAAGTAAAGAGGCTATGGACTCTTAATAAAACCTGAGTACCTACATAACGCCCTAATTAATTTGGAGTCTGATCGATCAATGTCTTTCTTTCATCGTAACAGAGGAACCCGATTTGAGGCACCCGAATGTACCTTTTCATCATACTGACACAGAGACATCTGTTTTCAGTTGCTTTTTGTTGGCTCGAAAGTTACCCATTGCCGACCTAGACCGGCATAAACGTTTTGCCGTCCTAGGCCGGAAAAACGAAGGTAAACAATCAATTGATTTGTAGCCAACCGACGTCTAATGCTTGTTTATTGGTCACTTTTTAGAGGAATCTAGTGGCAACACTGGCAGCCGTAGCAAATGTTTGTTCTGTTTGTTATAGGTTAGGTTTCAAGGATTGTGAAACGTATTGGTTTATGCAAGGACTACGTTATGATAGAAATTATGTTTTTTCGGAGTAGTGTGATGAAAAGTATCCTACGTTACACTGCCGGAACGTTTTACCGGACTAGTAGCATAATTTTCGAAACTGTCGAGGAAACTTCTGGATATAGCATATTATTTGCATTATATTTAAGGCTTTGCATTTGTGTTTGATTGCGTTTGCATTATATTTATTCTATTC